>JACCHX010000010.1:4687568-5397637 GCA_018907135.1 Kradibia gibbosae
AGCCAGAAATCTTTTCATCGCCGAGGATGGATGGCCGCCCATTTTCTTTCTCTTTGCTGTCTCTCCCTTCTTACCGCTTAGTTTTCTCTTATTATTATTTCGCTTTTTTTGCGAGGACTACTGATGGAAGGGGAAGGGGCGTTCTCCCGCCTGTCGTATGCCCCCGCTCGTGTGGGAATTTTTAAATTTATAATGCGATTTCTGTCCAGAGATATTATGTGTGTATGCGACATTTAAGATGCTGGTCCCCGTATGTACAAGATGTTGTATTTTACAAAGTAAGGTAAAATCCTGTATAGTACGAATGCCTTACTGCTTTTACGATGGCACCACCAAGACTCTATCTGGTATTGATTTCGATTGCGCGGCGGCTCTCCTTCAATCGTTGCGTTTAATTTATATTAATTAATTATACACGTAAATTGCACCTACTCTGTAAATTATTGTTGTCTTTCACGTCGTATCACGATTAGATCTGATTAAATTAAATGTCTTTACTCATATTAAACAATTTTATGTCATCGGTTTTTAATATTAGTTACATTTATTTACCATAAAATTTTAAAATATTTTATCTGTTTTTGTAAACATACTCTCTTGATTCCATATTTTTCTTACTCTGGAATCACTCATCTGGAGAAAATAATATTCAGTATAATACTTCATATTGCTACACCACTGTATTTATAAATCATTCTGCATTAAAAATTAAAATTAAAATTGCACGAAAATTAGAGAGTAAATTTTTTGAAAAGCTAATTAATCAATAAAACTTAGGACTAAATCATAATCAAATCTTGTTACTAATGCATAGAATAGTGTAATCAACTTTGAATTATGGTTTTATGCCTTTCTTGAACGTCTTTTTTATTTTCTCTTGTACTTGTAGGCTTTCTTTAGCACTTTGTTACATTGTTGAAAGATAAAATGGTAGACTTGTGATGGATGTTGGAAGTCAATTCATCTGGCGCTTATTTTACTTTAAACCATGCGCACTTTGCTTAAACTATGTGTCCTTTATCTTCCGAAAGAAGTTTTTTACTCAAAATCATTTTGCACTTGTATTACTGTGACAAAAATTTAGGTCTTCATTGTAAAGTAAAACATTCCTTTTATGTAAATATTTATTTATTGCATAAAGTTCTCAATGTACATAAATTTACAGTTGTGTTTATAAAAATACAAAATATATATGCATAAAAAACTGTATTATTAGATATTTATAAATATGATTTAGTAAGTAATAAAATTTATTTATAAAAAAATACGTATAATACTTTAAAAATAATTCGACAAGTATTATTGAAGCATTTAGTATGATTAATAATTTCTTTTTAAACTGTATACCTATAATTATTGATTTTTTGTACAAACCTGAATTTAATTTAAATGGAAAATTATTCTATAATATACATTTAAAGTAAAAAAATTGATCGGTATAAATGTTGCTAAATCCAAATTTATTATCTTAAGGAATAATAAAGGTATAACCTTTCTGTGTAATATTATTATAAATGGCTTTAACTAATGTATTAATATGTTTCATGAATTAATCCTGCAAATCGAGAAATGCGATTTTATTAAAAACACGTCTGTAATTGTCATCTGTTTTATGTTTTTAAAATTTAATTTTCAAAAATTGCATTCAAATGACAAAGTCAAGCACATGATTATGCCATTATTTTCTCCAAAGTGTTTATTTTAATCCGTTTATTCATTTCGTGGTACAATTCCGGTCTTTTGCTTTTGGTGACCTTCATTAAGAGCAATCGTTTTCCACGTGCTGTATATACTTTCAATGACTACATTGGATTGTAGTGTAATTAAAATTTCCATGGTTTTCATTATTTGAAAAAGCACAGATTACTTCGCCAAGAATACAAATATTTTAATCGTATACAAAATTTCTATAAAGTTTTTGACACTGAATGATTTTGAGCCTTTGATATAGGAATAAGCATCGTAAGAACACATTTTGTCTTTAATCTCTATATAAGCATCCTCTGATTGTGAAGTATTTTGACAACTGTCGATCCGGAAAAGAATATTAAGCCAGCAATAAATGCATATTTATATCAAGGACTCATGTAAAAACGTACAAATGTTACAAATTTGTTGGCTGTTCCATTTATCCATATAAACGACCATCATTCAATACTCAAGATGTGCTCATAGTTGGAAACTTGCAGCAGTAGCAGAGTAACTCTAAGATAAGATTATCAGTTAGGAAGGAGAAGCAGGGAGAATCAACGGAGAAAGTACGAGCAGGCAGGAGGGACTAGTTCAACGAATAAGGAAGAAAATGCAGAATCCGAGAGTGAGGGATTCTCCTTCATTCTACTTCCCCAGTACTAAAGAATTTAATTAATTAATGGCTAATGGTAAAGGGAAGGCACGCGGTTATGTGCACATGCACACATACCCAGCCAGGCGCACACGCAGACCTACATACATTACGCATATTTAGGCGCGACCTTATACATGGGTGTATCACTTCAATGGTGAATTCTCGGCGAATCTGACTTTCCGCATCCATCTCTCTTCGAAGTTTGCCTAGCCAAGTATTTCTCCGCACGCGCACGCATGTCGGTAACGACTAATATATAAATGCGCCCAAACAGGGCCGTACCCATGCGCACAGGCACGTACACGTAGTTGCGAGCCTACAGTGTATAATCGTACCCTTTTAGTTATACATGCGAATGCCTCTGGCGTTGCTGCGCAACGCGCAGACGATTGATTCGCTCAGAACCGTCGCCGCCACGCTCTACAATACTTGAGCTTGCTCGGCTCGCCTCGTTTTGTCCATTATTTATCTCTTTCTATTCCGGGGTACCTCCCTTTCTCCTTGAACCCCCCACCCCACCCCCCACCCTCGCAGGCCCAACCGACCGACCGACCGACCCACCCCACGCCGGGCGTCATCCACCGCCGAACGGCCAACGCCGCAAACCGATGCCAAATGATATATCTATTTGCGCTACCATGTAATTGCTTTTAATCCAGCCGGATCTCGCATCGGAAAATCATAACGTATAATTAACATATCTTATTTGGCTTAATTGGTTTTACGTTTTTAAGGAAAAAATTCTTCCCCCTGCCGCAGGTTAATTTGAAATTCCGTTTCATTTCTTTTCTTATTTCTTTTTATTCAAAGAGCACCGTAAATAATAATAGGCAATTTAAGATAAAGGAGACCTTTTATATGGGTCATGAGAATTTTAAAAATTATACTTGGCAGAAATTCCTCATTTAACGTGTTATTCGAAATTGATTACACATTTTGTAAACAAGCGCGAAATTTCCACGTGAATTAAATAATACATTAAATTCTACATAAATTAAACAGTTCAATGGGAGTGAAAGTACGAGAAATGGTAGAATTTAATTAAAAAGAAATACGTTGTTTGATTTGTACTGTATTTTTTTTTATACAGATGCTGCTTATTTCTCGCTCCGATTCGTAAAGACAATCCGTTACGTATATTATATTCAAGTACATTACAAAATTAATAATTTCCACAAGAATACTGTATTTCTTAAATTTAACCGTGTGCTGTATTGAAGGTTAACATTTCCCAATTTTTTCCCCTTAGCCAGCATTACTTAAGCTCTCTAAAGTTCTTCAAATTTAAGTTCGCATAACTTAAAATTAGTTGAGAATAAAAGTGTTTATTCTAAAACAGAGGCACTAATACAGATCAGTGCTCCGGGTCCTAGCATCCTTCGCTAATTTTCCACAGTCGAACATATGAAACGGTGCCGCGCTCGGAGCGGGAAAAGGAAGCCAATGGCGTACGTAGTTCGCACGAACGATCTGTCGGAATCCGACGTGTTCCGTAGGTGTTACACAGCTGCCTCCACGGACTCAACTTAGACTAATGTAGTCTATCCTAATTCATTTGCAACTAATTCTGCCCCGACTAATTTGTACATAGTTCGTTGTTCGGCGCGCATGCCTGAAATACAAAACAGCGGAAAACGCTTAAAAAGCTGAGCTCGTTTACGCCATTGTGCCTTGCCGGGGTCGCCGCTCCGCGCCTCGCCCTCTGCCCCGTCGAGATTCCGAGGCCCGGAAATTCGGAATAATGATAATCGATCTAACGATTAGCGCGCCAATGGACAGGTACGCCGACGACGGCGACGAGTGCCCTCACCTTCGCCAAGGTAGTCGGCGAAGCTTTGCGAACAATGAGCGGCGAAATGAGTAAAGCGGGTCCTACCCACGCTCGACGAAATCGAGTTTGTCAAGGGAGTACGACAGAGGAGCCCGGAGTATACTCCTCCCAGACTTTGCGCGTGTCTCCAGGCCCGGGCTGAGGGTATGCCATTGAAGGGGTTGGAGGGAGGAGGAGGGTCGGAGGAAGCAGGAGACAGTGGGCGAAAATGAGAAACAAAGGGAGAAGGAAGAGAAATTGAATTTTGTGGTTATCTGATGGAAACTTATGGTCCTATCTTAAAGTAGAATGAAGGACAGAATGGAAATAAAACACAGTCTTACTTAACTCTAGTTTAACTCATTTATTTACGAGATTTATGCCCACGGATACAGAAATCAAGGCAAGTACGTTAAGTTTTGCTGATCTACCAACTATTCTAGACATTATCCTTATCCTCTCAGCCATCGGATCAAAAACAATTTACCGAAAACAATTAATCAATCTTATTACACCGAATAGCGATTTATAGTAGGAATAAAAAATCATCAAAAATAATTTGCCAAATCCACAGTTTATCGAATGAAAGTCTCAAGTATCGCACTTCCAGCTATTACAGTATAATTTTAATTGGACAAAATTGCGAATATCGATTATTTCTTTAATCAATCTTTTTCAAGTATATCTGTTTTATCTCATAGTAGCTTCTTATTATAATTTATTCTGTTCTATCGATGTAGATTGAAGACGAGTTAAAAGGAGATTTTATAAATATATATTTTCCACGGAATGACTGTAATCTGAGTCTCGTAAAATTACTAGAAAAACGTCGTATAAGAGTTGCTTCTAATTAATAATATTTTCGATGGATTACAATTCAAAATTATATGTCTATTCAGTTGTATTATTAACTTTAAAATAATGTTAAAAACAATTGACTAATTAAAAGCCTAAGTATCTTTAACATATGAAATATAGAATTTAAGTATTTTTTTATAAAAACATTTAAAAACAACAGATTTATACAATTTATGTGAAAACTTTTTATATTTTAATACTCGGGTAATTTTATTTTAATTGTATGAAATGAATGTATGTAATTCTAAATTCTAAACTTTTTCAGTTTTAATTCTATATCGTTTTATACAATTCATCATTAACTAAATAGGAAAGTGATAATTAAATAAAAATTTTTATATAATTACAGAGTTAACCATCTTAACTTAGAACTTGAAAAATACTTTTAACTCTCTTCAAATATATGTACCAAGTGTAAGTATAGTTTTTAATGATAATTTTCATCATTATCAATAGAATTATGCTTTATGCGAATGGAAGTTATCCTGTGGAGTAAATTTTGATTTATTTTATCTTATCACAAATATAGACCGTATTTCTCGAAGAATAATATCTTGCAGATTACGTCAAGGTTACAACAAATTTACACGTTTCTATCTTATTATATTATTATATAATGCCTTAATATGAATTATTCAATTTCCCTTAATAATTTTGAAAATTAATGATGCATAGGACAAGATGAACTTATGAAAATTCGGCAAATATTTCTACAATCTTTTTCTATTATTTTTTATATTTTATGATTCAAAGTTAATCGATCTAATAACATACGGATAAATTTTCCAAGACTTTTAAAATTTAATGAAATGCTTTTTAGCTTATGGCCTTGACACGAGTAATTTTTAAAAACTTAAAAAAAAAAAAACTATATTATTACAAGGAATTTAGCTATTCTCAGAAAATACTATGATTAAAATGACTCGTCGTTATGGTTTAAAAGTACAATTTAAAATAATTATAAGAATAGTATTATAAAATGACATTACGTGCAATATTCCAGACCCTTATTACAGTTTCTCACACTGCATTCATCCCATATGAAAAGCTTTGATAAATATGCATAATAGAGGTAAAGAAATAACTAAAGTTGAACCTGGTAATGCAAAATGTTGAGTCGATGGAAACCGGATGAAAACATCAATTCATGTCGGCATACAAGTAGCGTCGGCAGCAAGTAGACTAGGATTTTTCTCCTCGACTGTGACGCCAGTATTGCTCCCTTTTCGGTGGAAAGCAAGAAGTAAGGCTTTTGGTGTACTTGATCGAAAACGTCGAAATCCAGCCGAAGTCTGATAGGTGGAAAAGACGCCAGTCTCCGGCTGATCGACGAGTGCTTCAAATCAACGCTTTCGTCAAGAAGTAGACGAGCGAGGCGGCAAATAACCTTGTCCATTAGTGGTTTTTATGAACCTGATAAATCTTGCCTTATAATGGAATGAGGCTGTTTTTTAAATTCGCTCTGGTAATGCATTCGTTTGAGTTGTTAAAAGAAATTAAACCATTCTGTTGCACTAAGAGGAATAAAATTGAAACTTCCGATACTTAATGCCACGATTTTTTTTTATTAAATTCAAGCATAACTCATTAATTGAGGGTAGTATTTTAAAGATGATGTCCTTCTTTAACGAGATAAATACAATCCAATGTATTATTAAAAGACAATAGTCCACTTTTGCTGCAATAAAGTATAGATTAACATTTCATCATCAACATTAGTTTCATAAATGTTCATTTATAAATAGCTAGAACATGAGAACAGAAGCAAAATGAAGTTTTTAAATTTAACTAGGTGTAGCTATGTAATTCGTGAAATAAGACACGTAATACTTTTCCTGTAATGTACATCAACTTTTTGAAATTTAAAGTTCTATTCATACCCGTAAATTAGTCGAGTGTAATAGAAAAGAGTCTGACAGTAGATGCATAATTTTAGCTTTTGCTTTAAAAATAAATTACAAAATTAAGTAAAATACCTTTTAGGTAATTACCCAGAGGCATTTTTCGTAACAATACTGGCTTTTCTGAAATGTCTTTCTGCAAGGGTGACTTCGTCCTTGACCATTTCGAACTTCCCATGTGTTTCGCAGCGCTCCAAAAAGAAGCGTTATAAGAGGAATAAAAAATGCACACGAGGAGACAACACGAAACCGCTAATTCCTGTTCCTTTGAATTTTTCGAACGCAATAAAACAAAAAAAAAAAAAAAAAATTCTAAAAGGGAAGAAATAAATTCTGCGCGTATAATCAAACGCTCGTAAATCAGTCTCGCGTCCGGTAAACAGAGTATTCTCAGACCTTTGAATTAAGAAACAATTTTTTATATGCTCACCTTATAAAGTACTATATATAACGAATATATATGTCAAACTTATACACGCACGCGCATTATACAATTTTTCCCTAGAATTTGTATTTTGAAATATTCACATTCTAAAACGTGGTTCTATTTGAATTTTGTAGTCTGATACTCTTAGATGTACACTATTAAAACAGTTTTCAAAAGTCTAGATATTTTTAAAAAGCAATATAAATTTACGCAGGTGAATGCGTATAAACAAATATTTGTAGCCCTAAAATTACTTAAATATCAGAAACACCACGAAAGTATGTAGATTCTCCACTATTATGAATAAGAATGAGATAAATATTTAAAAACTTAAGCGAGAAAGTCAAAGCTTCCTTCTTCAATAAATTATTCCCTTCTGTTAGAAGGATTGAAAAAGTATAAGGAAAAGAGAACATAACTAGAGATTTTGCTTGAATTTTTAAAATTTTTCACATAAGATAGGACTCGGTATTGTCCTTGTCCACCTTACATCGAGAACCCCCTTATCTTTTCAACTAAATATAATACAACTCTATGAATGTTTTACATGCAAGAGAATAGGATTCTTTATTATAAGACACTTAACAATTGAACACTAGATGTATTTTTGATAAATAATATTTCGTAATCTGGATAAACCGTTGGTATTGTTCGAGAGAAAAATGATTAAAAAGCTCTACAAATGTGTTGTAATATATCAAAAATTTAAATAAAACATTTTTTTATTAGAACTTTAGTTAAAATATAATGTTGAAATATTTTCGGTGAACAATTTCATTGACCGAGTTACTGCAGTATCTTGCTCAAGAATTTTCTAGGACATTCAATTTTGTATAAAAAATAAATAATATTTTTTACAAATTAATCTGTTATATAATATTGCACTATGATAACTATTAATGTTCTTTTATAACAGATGTATAAAACCGATAGTCAATATCTAGATATTTAAAAAAATAGATAAATTTTATTACAATGATGGGTGATGTCATACGTACCCTTCCGGTATCCGACTGATATAATTTATTTTTTACAGTCAAAATACATTACTTGTTTAATAAATTCATGCATTGTAATTTATGTAACAACATTGCTGATACCATTCACGTATTCCTGAGAGAAACATGTGCAGATGAAACTACACAATGAGGTTTGCCACCTGTGGACAAAATCGATTGGCAAAAGGTTGTGCCAAGTATAGATTTTAAATATGTTATCGATTTAAATAAATAAATGAAAGTTGTTTGCACTGACAGTAAATTGACCTGGTCGCTCAAGGACAATTAGATTGTTTGTTAATATTTATCGCTCATTGGCTAATTGTGAATTTTCTTTTCGTTACATCGTTTAGAGGCAAAAACAAAAGGATGTATTTAAAATAAATTGGAAGCGATAAATTAGACGAAAGAATTTTTTACTTAAGAACAAAATATTCTTGTATTAAAAAATTTCAGACTTAAGCAACTTTAATTAAAAGAAATGTGATTATCCAAAAGTGTTATACAAAAGAATATCAACGATGCAAATATGGAAATTTTATACAAAAAATACTTTATAAGAAAGTCCATTTTTTTATCTTATTAAAATACGAGGATCCTTAGTTTAAATAATGTAATGGAGTGCACATGCAAAATAGGTTGATGAATTTAGGAGATCCAAAAGGGAGTAGTGCAAGGACGACCATTAGGACACTGTACCTTTAGGTCGTATCGTACGTATTATCTACAAGCATTAAGAAAATTTAAATGTTAGTGCAGAGTATTAATGAACGAGCAAAATTTTCGTATTCCCCTAATAAGGTAGGATCAGTATATAGATAAGAACCTTAAAGACGAGTCTAGCAAATCAGCCCAAAATAAATGTTCTTCTATTCAATACCTTTTTTCCCATCCTTCATATTTTTTAAAGCTTTGTACTTCTATGCTATCATATGTTTTGATTGGCAAATTTAGTAAAATTTTAATATATGCATATATAATATGCATATTTTTTTATTTTTTCACTCATTTTACAAAAACGTATTTTCTAGAAAAATATATACTTAAGTTAATATTTTCTCACAAATTCTAATATTTTTAACATTGTGTAGTAAAAGCCTTAATAGTATAGCTAAAAAAATTGAATACCTGTTCCTGTTGTTCAAAAATTCCATCTAAAATAAATCGATTAAATAATGCTTAAAAGTATATATTACTTAAACAAACAATAAGTTTATTTCACTTATTGATTAAAAAAAACGAGATACTTATTATGCAACAGTATAACATGCTTTGTGTTTGAAAAGTCTTTGAAATAATGATACAAACATTTCATCTTGCTTTATAAACATTTATACTTTGATAATGTATACTTATTCCACTTGTACATATACAAAGCCAACCCTAAAAATAGAATATGTTCATTATAATTGGAAGCTAATATACAGTAAATTGTAAATAATTCGTTTGTTATAAATTAATAAGCGAGAAACATCAGTACCAGAAAAAGTAAAATGTCGTGGTTTCACGTCGAATGCGAAGTCATCGAAAATATTTTAAAAAATATATCGCTTCTGCATGAATTATATGCAATTTATTCTTTTGTCACGTACACTTAGAATTTCTTAACAGCACTAAACCAACATATATCAAATACGAATACATTAAAAAATCGAAGTTTTATTAGACCAAAAAAAATATCATTAAAAACGTTTTCATTCACAGTTAATTTTCGTATTCCTTGATAATTTTTCGTATTATAAATTAATATTTTAAATAAAAGTTATAATAAACAAAAGTTCATTACTATTTACAATCAGTATAATGTATGTGTCTGTATCGACACAGTAATCAAATATACTATCCTAAATAATTTTACATTTAATTTGAATTCTCTTTCTTTATGCTTGGTTAAACCAATCTATTTGGTTTTTTAATATTTAATCAAAGTTTGCCTTGTTTTTTTTATTTGAACAAGAAAAATAATAATCGACTCAACAAGATGCTTAATTTCATCTGGAACTCAGAAAAAATATTATTTGCTTAACGCCTGACTAATGCATTAAAAAAAATACGAAGGTGTTCATGTGAATAGCTAAACATTTTAAAAACTGTTTTCAACAGAATTGCAAATATATTTCTATTGATATTATTTTGATTATGATATTATTTTATTTCTTTATTTTTAACAAGTTTGATCAATCTAACATCGAGTAATGTACGCAATTATATATATATATATATATATATATCAAGATCATTATTTAATTTCTATCTATAGCTACAAAAAAATAAAACAAAATTAGATAAATTGCTTAATTTTATCTACGTTTAAATTTTAAAAGTATTAAACGTAGCTCAAAATTTTACAAACGTATGCACTAAAAATCTACCTATAACATATAAATTTTTACAATATGTAATTAATTTTTTTACAACAATTTTAGTATCTTAATTTATTATAATGTATATTAATTAGTAATTGATTTATAAAAAGAAGTAAAATTAAATTAAATTAAAATAAAATAAAATAAACAATGCTCCTTGTTACATATTATTGCGTACATTAATTAACTTTAATAAATGATTACAAACTTGTAACAAACTTCAATAAACATTAATACTGTGCTTTTGGATTAACTAAACGATTAGTTTTATATACTTTTTATCTATGGAAATACTCACGGAATTAATTAAAAAAACTTTTAACTCTTCTATAGCTGTCATTCGATTCTTCTAAGAAAAAGTTCTCTATTTATAAAAAAAACTTTTTATAACATTATTTATAATATGTTGAGTTTTAAAATATTTGTTTTATAGAATTAATAGAATCTATTCAAATACTAAAATAAAAATGACATTTGGATTTCTGGTACTTCTTCCATTGAACAATGAATATATTTATCAAATATACCATTAATCTTTAAATTAATAAGCTTTGGTCTGTTATCGACAGACTTAACCTACATATAATGACTGATATTATTTTTCTATTTAGTAAGGAATCTGATGTAGAGTATATCGAATGATTTAGCAGTAAAAAAGTAAAGTATCAGATACGTATTCCTTTTTATATCATTAAATTGTTTAAATTTGTATGCCAAAATTGTATATATGTTTACATGGATAAGAAAGACTAATTGTATAATAATATTTGTACTTTGATATTAGATATCCATAATTTCTTCTTTTATTCTTATTTGAGAAACCAATAAAGGCAGGCCTTATTTAAAAATATTAATCTGTATCACAAGAATTTACGAAATACATTTCGAACACATGCTATGTAGCTATTATTCTGTTCATCCGAAAGTTTAATTTATTTTTATAAATGTATACAGACTGTTCTGCTAAATTTATTCTATTTATAAAAAATTTAACGCTCATATAAATTTATTTTAGATTAATAATTAGAATTATTAATAGTTGAAAGATTCATGGCAATACATAGATAAAACTATTACATAAAATAACGGGTTTTTTTTGTTAATAGCATATTTGTAGGCAACACGTCGTTGTTTATTGACACATTTCAAGAATTATATCTTGCCCTTATAATTAGATTTTACCATCAACGACCCACTGGTGTGAAATTACTTCTATACGCAAAAGTCTGAAGCTCATGACAAGAATGTCGACATCAATGAATCTTTGACATTTTCGTCCATATACACCAGACTAATTCTCAGCGTCCCTATTATTTTACATTTATAATCTACCATACGATATGCATAAACTCAACATCGTTGCATAATCAAAATACTTTATTTTAGACATTACTCAAATCACTTAAATGTAAGCTAATATTTATTAAAGAAAGACAATATTCTGTTACAAATATACGAAATAAAAATTATAAGCTGATATACTCATTCAATTTCTTACAGTCTAATGATTTCCTTGATTGTGAAAACTTAGATACTTAAAATAAAAAAAAAAACCCGAAGAACATTTTCATCTTTAATGAGAATCTTAATTAAGATTTTTTCGTGCGTAAAATTTCAAACGGTAATTAAGAAAATGATTTTTAACAATACGGCGTATGCTGGTAAGAAATGGTTTGTTAATTTTGATTTCAATATATTTTAAATCGTTAAATTAAAATTTGATTGCAGTTAATCTACAAACAAAAATTATAAATTCAATTTTTAATATTTGCTCAAGAACTTTTAGTGCATTCAGGATTTTTTTTCCCATCATGTATTAGCTGCGTTAGAGACGAGAGTTGGCAGGAAGATGCCCGAATCAGCCTTTGCCTGCCATGTGCCAGTCTTGACTTACGCAAAATTAATCAAAGTTCTCAAGATATCGAACCTAAAAGTCACCGTCGATGAGAAGGCATGTTGACTGTTTATTCGGGAAAGTACCGACCACCAATAGCAGGCACAGCGCCGTTCAATTTTCACTGCGTCCCCGGACCTTTTTTCTTTTGTTCTACTAAAGTTTAACATGTAATCATATGTTTCTTGAGTAATAAATTCACTTGATATTTACGTTCATTGTATCATGTATTATAATAAACAGAAAACTTGTAAAAGTATTTTTTTAAAATGTTGAGTATTCTTTTTAAAATATTCCACGGCATATGTGAGCGAAGATTTTAGCAGATACATATTACGAACTTTTCAAAAACGAAAAATCATCGATAGAATAAAATAATTGATTTACATGCAAAATAATTCATAAAATCAGTGTATCTTTATTTCATTTTATTTGCACGTGGCTCAAAAACGATAAAAATAAAAGCATGCAAATAAAAGTATTGATGAGAAAAGAAGGAATGGAAACGTAACAGTGATCACATATAATTCCTATCAATATATTTTTTAAATATTTGTCTAACAGTATATGATATAATAATATTAAAATATTGTATTTCGGAATTGTTTATTATATCATAGGGAGACGAGACTATCTTGCGAGCTCCTTGTTTTCACTGAAAAGTTGTAAATTTATTTTTACAAGGTAAAATTTCGTTTCGGATATAATTCAATTTTCTGACTCATTATTGATGATTGTAATAATAATGTATTTACTGAATATATCCACTACTACTTGATGATTTTTCTATAAGTTATACTTAATTATAATATATATTTTAGACACGTGAGTTTATTACAACGGAAACTAATTGAAAATAAGGTGAAACAAAATAATTTTAAAAACTCTATAAAAAATAAGTAATATTATAATTTAATTTTGTTTAGATAGACATAAAATAAATAAAAATCGTATTATTTTTATTTAAATATCTTGAAGTTTTATATTGTAAAATTTTAATTTACATAACAGAAAATAGGTTGATAAATTGTTTAAATCAATAGAGGAGATGCATTAGGTACGTTTGTATATATATAATATATATTACCAATAGTTAAATAGAATCCTACATATTTCATATGTTTTTTTAATTTAATACAATTTAATTTGAAATTTAACTTTATAAAAAAACTGTTACAACAAATACAAGTACTACGTTTTATCCATTTCTGTATTCATTCATAATCAGTAGTTAATTTCATTTCTTACCACAGCTGATTATTAAGCGTACTATTATTTTAAACAAATGTTCCATGTTATAATATTAAAAAAAACAGCTTATAATATATATATTTTTTATTAAATACTTGATTAAATAAAAAATTATGAATACTTTAAATCTACAATATCATTAATGTTGTATTTAAATCTACAATATCATTAATGTTGTATTTAAATTTACTACTAATTCTAAATAGTCTAATAATTCTAATAATAATTATGAAATAATATTTTTGAATAATAACACTATGTATAAAATATAAATAAAAAAATTATTTTTAATAAAAGATTAAATGCCTGTAGTGAGTGATGAAAAGAATTGATGAAAAAAATAAAGCAATTCAAGTTTTGAGTTTTCATAATACCAATTATTCAGAATATCTTGTATGAACATCCATGTAATAAAATATCACAGCAAACGCAATGAAAAATTCCTTACCTGTCTTGCCTATAAAGTTATTTATTAACCAAATTAATATAAATAGTAATGGACAACTAGTCAGTTTATTATCGAGATTTTCATTCGTCCTTAGTTCCGTCAGCCGTCGGCCGAATGAGATAAATATGATAATGAATCAAGAAGTCAGTCATGAATTCAAGTAAGAGAAGAGAGAGATCACGAGAACTGAAATTGAACGAGGATAAATATAAAAATGCTATTAAGTGTAGAACAGAAAACAAAAATCATTACCTTTAGCTACAATAAATTGAAATAAAAGAATAAATCTATGAAAGTGAAATATACATAATAAATAGAAAAAAGTGAAAATAATCTTTTAGAAAATTTTTTTAATAACTTTGAAGAAAAGAGAAGTAGATAAAATCTTAGCAGGTTAAACGGAAGGAGGAAGTGATTAAAAATAAACGAGAGGGAATAAATAGAGAATTGATTGAGAAACAAATATTCACAAAAGGAAAATTGAACTTGAAAATGAAGTTTTTCACTTTTGCTACTCTTTTGTGCAGAGTTTTTTTTTATTTCTTTTGAAGATTTTAGATCTAAACTGGAATGAGAATCTTGTTATAAAAATAATTATCCACAATAAAACGTACAAAGTCCCATGGTGAATTTGAAAGTCAATTGTATTATAATACTTAAATAACTGTTGAAATTAATGAAATTATAGTAACGATCTGAAATTATCTGATTCTAATTTACTGAATCTATTTTATTTTAATTCATACTATATAACAATATTATTTCATCACATCTCCGATAAACAATTAGTAAACTTCAATAGAAGACTTTTAAACTTTTCTTAAAGAAAGCTACATAGTAAAAAAGAAACTTGAGGACTCTAACTGTTAATAATATGAAACATATAGCTGTAGTTTGTTCCATCTGTTGATCTTAGTTCTTTGGTAAAAAAAGTACTTTGTTAAAAAAAAGACACACATTCAAAGAAAAATTATCAATACGACTGACTATATTACTTATCAATGTTCATTAATTTATAAATCTCTTCGAATTTTATTGAAATTGCTTTCTGAAACAGATTGAAAGATATCTATGAATAATCTTTGAGAAAATAGTAATCCGCATTTAATCACGTTTTTATTTATGATACAGTGTACATCTGTTTATTTACGCGTTTGCTTGTACAGTTACGTGTATCATAACTTACTTCATTGGTAAATAGATTAGACCAAGGCAGTCATTCGTTCAAATGTAATTGCGAAAAGATGTCGGTAAAACAAGACTTAAGCAAACAATCTTTTTAATATTACAGACATAAATTTTAAACATTAAATTAACCAAACAGAATACAAATGTATTTTATGATTTGATAAAAAAAATATACAATACAGAGTATAACATTAATTAAGGGAATATTTGTTTTAAATTTCTTTTTTAAATTAATAATTATTATGTTTTTTGGAATTATTATGGATCAACAATTTCAATTTTATTTTATGTTATGAATAAATTCACTATTAAGTACTAAAATTAAAAAATTATTATTCAATTCTAAATCAACCCAGGCATGATGAGCACTTTATTATAATTACTTATTTCATCTCATAAGTTTTAATTCCTTACCGTGAAAAGTTAATCTTTTTTAAAAAACCGAAACAATGTTTTTTAATTTTTTAAATTTTAATAACACAATGTAATAACTATTGTGATTACTTGATATGAAGGCAAAATTTGATAACGAAAAAACCGTTTAATTTCTCGTCAATTCAGCACATTTTATTACATGATACATGGATGAAGTTATGGTCTATTTAACATATTACAGGTTTAAAAGGTAATTTTTTTAACAATTAACAATCGATTCAATTATTTTTAATTTAAATTTCGACCAATGGCAAAGAAAATAAAAATTCTTTTAATTTATCTATTATTTAAGAGCATTAACTCAATCTCAAAATATTGCTAAGAAAGAGGCAAATCGAAGTTGCGTAAAAAACAATGTGTTAGACCCAAAGACTGATACAATATAATCTTTGAAAAAGGAAATCAAGAATTACAGTTATTTTCAAAGTTTGTCGTAATTATGATGCATAATATTTAATATATTAATACGGTAATTTAATATTACATTTCTTTTTGAATAACTAAGGGTCAATAAGATATCATATTCAAACATCGACTATTCTAAATTAAATTCACAGTAATTGAAGTTCGTCATGTATTAGGTTGGTAAATAAGGAGAGATATCAAGTACAAGGCAATTATAAGAACTAGATAAAAGTCTATAAAATAAAGCTGAAGCAACTGTCAAAGATGATTGTTATACATGGAATAGGAATAGTCGTATAAGCCTGTGTCAGAATAACAGTTATTATTATATGTACGAAAAGTTAGAAGAGCGGAGTAAGAAAACAAATTTGAGGCTAAATATTCAATTTTACAAGAGGAAAAACTCCGTTGTTTACGGCGTACCAGTGTCTGATACTGTGCGGACACACGGATTACGCAATTAGGGTGTACAAGAATTGTTGTATCCATAAATCTCCAATGGGAAAATAAAGCCAAAAGATGGTCCGGTGCATCAAAGAGTCTTGGGTTACTCGGGGCTCGGGGTAGGTTCGCGCTATCAATGCCCTAGAGGAAGAGTCCCGTGAAAAGCCGTCGATGGAGGATCAAAAATGCCAGGGGAGGAAGATCCCCGCAGGCTCCACGAAATCCCCCGGCGGAATTCAAGGGGAACGATGAATGGACCCCCGGACTTGCTCAGGAGCCAGTGCGACCGGGCTCGCGGAAAATGGCTCCGCTCGCGGCGGCATAGCGTAATCCGGGCTCGAGCCGCTTGCCGCATTCCGGCTAATCGGGCGCACGCGAATCGAGGAGCGTGCGGATGTCGGCAAGTGGGGGCAACGCCACGCTTACTTCCTCCCTCCCGCCCGCGGACCCGTGCCGGCGTCAGCACCGGAGAGTCGACCGGGGCGGATAAAGGAAGCGCGGACCGCTGGCTGATGGCCTGCTCAGGGGAGGGGCGGACGCCGCCGCCACCGCCGTTGGTGATGTTGGCGCTCATGATGGTTGTGGTGCTCCTGCCGCTGGTGTTCGTGCGCGCGAGGCGCAGAGAGAGAGAGAGGGAGAGCGGCAGAGAAGAGAAGAGATCGAGAAAATGGAGCAAAAAGAGATCGGGGACGAGGTGCGCAAGGTGGGGCACACAGGTTTTGCGGACGTATCCTCCCGGTACACTCGTGGCCGAAACTTTTCGTCGCGTCTCGGCCACTCCTGGTGGCGATTTTGTCCGACGGTCAGATTTCATCACTGATCGTCCTCTCTCTCTCTGCGCCTCGTACCCGTTTTATCTAAATGCGCTAATGAGGTTCGTGTGCATTAATCGGGGAATTATAGTGGTTGATGGTGAGCCACGTTATCGCTACAATTTCGTTCTTAACAGCCGGATGCAGGAGATTTTCGTGAATAGTTGACAACTCCGGGGGATTGGTTGTCGGACTTGTCGCAAATTCTTCCTTAATGAACAATAAATATTTTTATACGGTTCCACAAAATTTCAGATCCCTTTTATATCGATTGTTTTAACCGTATGCGTTGCTTATTGTATTCTGAACAGACACGGGCAATCCAGTAATATACTTAAATAAATAAGTTGTGGTAAAATTCATAATTGAGCTGCCAACAGGAGAGCATCTATTAAAATATCGAGTCTATACACATTGTGCATTTCAAAACATTGACCGGCTGTTAAACAATGCCAGTACGGTGCAGTATTGCCATACGCGTTACATGAAATTTCACTTTATTTAATATTTCGGAAATTTTAATGCTAAATTTTAATTGCGTCATTCGGCCTCCATTCGTCGTGCAAACAAATTTGTTCACTCTCCCATCGGGGAGGAATGGAAAAAAAGGGTAAAAGAATATAAGCGCAGAGAAGGAAGAGCAGAAACAGAGAGCGTAATATCCGCTGGAAATGCCGCGTATCATCGAATCCGTATCATCTCTGCAGCTCATAATTGCCCAGAAAGTGCGACGGCGATCGCAATCTCTCCGTGAAAATCCCCGGACAAGCAAATGTCGAACAAATGCATGGCCTCGGCCGTAAGCTGCCATTAAGGATAGTCCTCGGTCGTAGCGGCGAACGGAGAGCTCTGCGGCTCCGCTTCCCTATTTCCCGGAATAATTTTCTTGGCAGGGACCGGGCGGACATCATGAGACAGGAAGCCACGACCGTAGAGGCAGGATAATGCGAAGCCCCGAGTATACGTGGAGGCAGAGCCGCGTACAGTCGAGGATGAATGAACGCGAAAACGATGAAGGCGCATCGGGGACGCGGCAAAATCTGTTGCCGATCGTCGCGGGGGTGAGGAGGGCACGCGCCTCCCTCCCCGTCCCGCCCAAGAACCGGAGCCCATTGGCCTCGGCTGTGGGAACGAGCGAGTGGATCCGAACGCGCGCTCGCGCGGTTATGAGTCGTCCGTGCGCGGGGAGGATAACGGTCGGGGGGGGGGGTGGTAGGAAAGATCGAGAGGTAAAATTGAGAGGTGGGCGCCACCGGGGGCCGAATCTGCTCCACTCGTCTCTCCGGGTCGCTGCCACTGGGCTTTTCAAAGCAACTTTAAATTCGAGATGACGAAGGCTCCGTACTTATTGGCACGTTATAATACTTCCGCTGAATAAAGGCGAATCACACGTACAAGGCAGCAAGGCTGCGTAAAAACGAGGCTGCTCCCAATGTAATATCGTAATTTTGATTAAGCGTAGTTTATTTTATTTCTGTTTCATTGATTAGCGCTTTATCGATAATTCCGCCACTGCGGAGACTAGATAATCTCCGACCCATTAATAATCATAAGCAATCTCAGAAAATAAACAAATTGTTTTTCAATGCTTTCCTCCGCAGAATTATGGCGTCATCCACTTATTTTACCCATAAATAATTCAAATGCCTGGAGCAACTTTTTTTATCGTGTATCCTATTTCAATTACTTTTACATATTTTTCATGTTCAAGGAAAAATAAACAATATCATTTTGACTTTAGTCGGTGGCAAGTTATTCTATTTATAAGAAAAACGCCATTCAAAAATAAAACATTAAACAAGCTAATGGAAAATTATATTTACCAATTTTTTCGAACGTAATTACAAGTTTTAAATTATTATTAAATTATCTTTATGATGAAAATTTATTCAAAATATGATAAATATTATCGCCATTTTAATCATTAGAAATTTTAACTTTTTAATTTTTTTTTTACAATTACAAATTATAGTATGAACTAAATTCAAACCCCAAAATACTAGTATATATTGAATTCATTCATTAAAACCCTTTTTTTACAGCTGTCACCTTCAAATTGACATGTGGTTGCTTAGAACGTAGTTTGTGCGAGCTAAGAAAAAAAAACAAAATTGCTTAACCTTACATCTACGGTTTGAGAAATGATATCCATGCTATAGAATTCTTTTGCGTCAATTTTTCACTGCTCTTGTACGTTTGCGCACGTACGAATGTCACGTACGTGTGCAAAGTTTGTGCCTGTAGACAAGCTTATGTTTGTCGTATGGGAGAATAATTGATACATTGTACCAATGCTTTCACTTAGTAATTTCTTCATTTCATTTAATAGGCCAATGAAGCAAGCGAATGTTATTAGTGATTATTCAATCAGTGCAGGCCAAGAGAAAGAATTAAAACATTTTTCAATGTCCGTAAATATAACTCATTGGTTTACTTTTGCTTTCGGGAATTAATTTTGTTCGAAGATAATTTAAAAAATAATAAACGGTAATTGCAAGTTGAAATATAAATTCCCCTAATTACGTATACAATGAAGGTCAATGTAATATGTTCTTTTGTTTGAATTCAATACTTGATCTTTCGATTTTGACATCGTGTTACTGCAATACAATAAACCATCATAAATTTGTAGAAAATTTTTCAAATAAATTTCAAACCGAATATCGATGTATTCAAATATAGGTTTAATTAAATTTTAAATTTATATTCCAATTTATGTTGAGTAATAAAAGGAATAATATTATAATAAAAATATTAAATAGAAAAGCACTATTGTATTTTATTAATTTAAAATTTAAAATAAGATTTCTAAAAATACGAGAAATCTTACTTCTTTCAACTATATTTAAAATTATGATTTTCTGTAGTTAAATATACTTTAGTCATGGATTTCTATTAGATAATGCCAACAGCAGTACTTTTTTCTTCTGACTAAGCTATTGAAGGTATGTATTTGTATATATATATATATTTACATGTATATATTACATGTATATATGTATATATATATATATATATAATATATTTGTGCTTAAGTTACAAATAAAATAGTAGAAATTTTTAAATATGCGTTTATTTGACTAATATACGTATAAATAAGGTATTTTGGTAAATAGTATTCAATTTCTTTAATTAAATTATCTCAAAATTTCTTCTTTGTGATAATATTTCCTTTACACTTAAAAAGCTAATTAGAATATCGGAAAATGTTTTCTTTTCTTCTCGATGATAGAATTACCAGACATCAATAAAATCAGGCAAAATATTGAAGTATTATATATTTTATCGACTTCGATCTATATGTTAATATTTGTTTAATGATGTAATGATATAATTTTATAAAGTACACTTTATACATGTTTCTAAAAATTGTAATTATTTTTCTCATAAAATTTTCTAGTTATTTAAAAAAATTATTAGTTATTATATAAGAAGAAAAAATTGTAATTCAATGCTCTATAATCCTAATATAAGAAAATTAATATTTGTAAACATACTCTTTCAAAAGAAATCAATAAAAATCTGTACTATTGTTAGTTAATAATAAATTTCATTAAAATTATAAATAAATTTGATTTTGATGTTATACTATAAATATAAATTAAGATTATACATTTAGCTTATTTTTTTGAGTATAAACTTGTACATGCATACAAGTAAGTATTTTTTCAGGCGAAGGCTGCATAAAATAAGGAAAAAATATAATTTAATACCTTTCGTGTCATTAATCTCACTGTAAGCGTCGTTTAAAGAATTATGTTACTTGACGCAACTGAACATTTCTAGGCCTTTTGAGTTATGATTTAAAGGCATACATAGGTGTATTTAATAATAGTAACTGTTTTAATTAACTTTTCTAATATATGTGTTGCAGTTAGTTATTTGACTGTAAATTAAACAAAATTTATTCTGTGGATCTTAATTTACAATAGCTATAATACCATATTTATAATTTTTAATAACAAAATTTGTTAATATTGTTAATATTTAATAATAAAGTAAATTTTCTACTTACTAATATTTTTTAATGTAAAACATTTTATGAAAAAGATTATCTGATTGCTTTACTATTATTAAAACGGAGCAGGAAATATTACTAATAATAAATAACCATCTACCAAGAAAATATACAGTGTAAATAGAAAATAATATTAGCTTTATAAAATATTTTTAACTTTTTTTATACGTTTCTTCCCATAGAACAGCAGATAGTAATAGTCGTTGTAAAATAAAATGAAATAAAATATTGGGATACTTCGTTAAAAATACAATTTACAAAAATTTTTAATTGTTTCTTTTTAAATAGTTGACCACTAATTTATGTCACTACAGATAATAGCAATATAACTCGCTGTGTCATGTAACTCTTAATCTGAAGACGATTTAATTTGTAGATGAGATTATAATATTTTCTTTATTCCCATACTCAAACATATTTATCGCCCATCTAATTGCTACTTCTGGCTAATAGACCAGCTAAGGCAGATTGTGTTTAGTTTTTGAGCTGCAATTCTTCTGCGACAGTTGTAGAATAAGGCGAACACCTTCCTGGCGATATAGGCGCATTATTCGTGTGGCGTGTCTCTTACCTGAATAAAGTTGCATGTAAGGTGTATACGAGACGGTGGATGGAAGAAGAATTCAGGTCAACGGCGTTCGTCGTTTCTATTTATCCATTAATATATTTTCATGTTTAGAGTATATTTATTCATGATATTATAATCACTGTAATAGCTTATTTCAATCACGATGATTCTGATAAATATTTCTTACGGAGTAATAATGACTGGCAGGGCATCACTTTCATATTCCGCCTGTAAAATTATTTCATTCTAAAACACTGTATGAAGCAAGTGACGCTAAGTCGAGCTTAAGAACATTAATTATGGGATAGTTTAATATATTTTAAGAACATTTGGTTTTTTATTTGCCATAACAAATGTTTACTCACCTATATTTTTCTAATAGTTCATTTTAAAATTAAGAACACTTGCTTGAAAATAATTATAAATTGCAAACAAATTTCCTTGTTTGTAAAAGCTAATATTTTTACGTAAGCAATATTTTATTCTTGTATGTAAAGAATTAAAGTATAAAATAGAACAGAAAGAAGTGCAGAAAATAAGGACAATTTTTTAATTTGAAACCTGATAGAATATTTGATGTGTGCGTGTATGTTTGTTTATAATTGATTTATGTAATATCAGTATAAAATACATTTCAAATCGATAGCACTAAACCCTTGAAGGGGCTACGTAATGTTTGCTCTAATAATAAATATATTATATATATATTAATATATATTAATATGTATATGTATATATATATTATAGAGTAAGGTGCAGCTGGTTAGCAAATGGAAACACCGGGAAGCCGTAAGATTGATGATCAATGGAGCGTTAATGAAGACTATCACGTGGCCATCCGGAAGAGAGGAAGGACAAGTTATCGTGATCGACCAAAGACGAGGTGGGAAAGCAAACTGTATCGACAATTTTTGTAAACTATGGCCTTAGTCGACGTTTGCCTTTGTTTTCTCTAGAGCATTTTTAAGTATTTTTTCGTTAATTACACTTGGAAATCTGCTTACCGAGGCGAGCCGTATCTAAAATTTCGAATAAATCTCCATTTCCTCATACGTCAGTGCATTACATGTTAATTCCCTCTAGTCATCCAACAGCGAGATGCTAAAAGCTCGCTAATTTTACTTAATTATAAATTATATACAAAATTAAAATATAACTATATCAAATATAAATTTAACTTGTTTGGCTACCAAATTAGATATACCAACTGTACTTACAAATTGTATTGTAAAAAATAATAAAAATATTTAATAACTAAAGTATACTTACCCTGGACAATATTATTATTCATTATATTATAATAGCAATATCAATAGACTCGTGTGAAAATTGAAAAATAATTCCTTATTACACGAATAATTATTTTCAGAATGAATGCTTAAAATGATTTTTTTTAATTAAATTTTTGTTTTTTTTTTTGTTGCACATTACGAGTAGTTTTTACATTAAAAATATATTATTAAAGGTTACCTAAAAATTTTTTAGATTGAAGTATAATCAATAATTCTTTGCAAATATATCAAGTAGCATAATAATACAACAAATATTTCATAAAAATATTGTAAATATTTTTAAATCAGCCAAAGAAACATTTTATTAACATACTTTTTTGAAAACCAGTAATGTTACCTAAAAGTTAAAATTTAGAATTTATTTGTTTGTCATTAATTTTCTTTTGTAATTTTTGTATTAAGAGTGTGTTTAAAAAGTATTTCTGAAAGGACATTGAAATAATAACTCGATAAAATTAAAGCTAAAAATTTTGAAAAAACGAACAGTAAAAAAAATTTGTTATAACTAGCACTATCAATAATATGACACTATATATAAACTATAAAAAAATATTATATATCTGCCATGGTTTTTATTAAATACAAGTTGTACTGTTTATAAGAATCTTTTTTTAACATTAATAATTTTATAATAGCATATTGTCGTGGCTGTTTTATTTCTTTAAATCTAAAGCAACTGTTTTCTGTAATAATAATAAATATTAGTGTATTAAACTTGAATTTTATATATTTGTGGATATGGACGTATTTTTCATTTTCAAATTTAGTAGAAAACTACATAGTTTATTATAAAAATTTGAAAGCAAATAAAAAAATTTTGAAAATATTTTCAATAAATGGTTTGGTGTAAAATATTATACTATTTTATGGTTTCCATTAAGTGTTACTTTTGTTACCTTTTTTTTTATTATTTAGTTTATTTAATATTTAATTTAGTTATTTTATATGAAAAAAACATTATTAACAAAATATGTCAACTTATTGGTTTTGAAATCTTAATAAGATGCCCATTCACTGTTATATAGGTATAAAATACTCCTGTTAGGGAGTAGAAAATAAACTGCTGTCACACAGAAAATTCAGTTGATAACATAAGTCTTCAGTAAACCATTCACTTTTTAAAATATGATTCACTTAGATTTGAAACTTATTATGCCGATATATTATTCCATTAGCTCAGCATTTGCTCCTATTACCGAATTCAGGCATTTTGACTTATTGAATTAAGAAAATTGTATTAAAAAAATAAGTTGAAACTAATTATTGTTATTATTTATTCCTTATACAATCATATTTTGTATATCACGGTAAATTGAAGAATTGAAAAATAAAAATTATTACAACTTAAAAGGACTTTTTTAGTAAAACAGATAAATACAATTTCTCTATCATCAATTAAGTCTTAAAAAGAATTTTTTTTAATAAGAAATATAAAAAGTATTTGAGTTCAATTGTGAAATTTCTAATACAATTTATTTCAGTCGATTCTACATAAAAAACATAAATTATTTTATCTGAATTTATATTTATCTTTTTCATTACGTAAACGAGATTTAATCTTATATTGGTGATTTCTATCGAACTTTTGCAATTTAACTAGTTACACATTTTGAGTTAAATACATGCAGCTCATTAAATTACTTACGCAAATTTATTTTCTGTTTGTTTTGAAATGTTACAACTGCTATTTAAGATTATCTATCTAGTACGATTTGTTGAGTGTACTAAAACTTTAGACAATTATTAATACAAACTGATGCATAATTCAATTAATCTTACCTAATATTTTTTCATTCAAAAATAAATTTTATTATTTTCTTCTAATTGCACGAAGAAATGATGTGTTATGATATATATATATATGTGTGTACGTGTGTGTATGTGTGTGTGCGCGCGTGCGCGTTTGTGTTTGTGCGTTTACTTTTACTATGATCGCACGAGTTATTAAAATTTCTGAATTCAATTAAGCATATTTTGGAATAATATGTTTTATTAAAATAATACTTTATTTCGTAAATAGGCAAATAGATAGATGAATCGTAGAATAAAATATTTTAATTAGCAGTAACAAAAAATATTGTTATTAACTTGTTGTTACGTAAAAAAAGGTTTTACTATTTCAGCATCTGTATAAAAATTAACTATTTAATCTAATGAAATTTTGCGGTTGGAGAAAACCAGTCGGTTAACTCAACTGAGCACAACTCAGGAATGATGCTACAAGGCTCTTCCCGACGTGTAGTAGTGCACTATTCCACTTCATTTTTCGAACGTTAAGAAAATGAAATGCAGGATGAGATTGCACAATAAAATATGAGAGAAGCAAAGAGAACTTAAAGAGTAAAGAGAATAGAAGGAGTAGCTGCGGTGCTTTCATAATCGGTAGTAATGGCTAGACAAACACTCTGCCCCATGTTCTTTTCCCACGACGAAAAATTTAAGAAAAAGAAAGAACAAGAGGGAAAGTGAGAGGATGGGAGAAAGATAAGACAACGATCTTCTCTCGTGGTAATAATCGACATGACCCCAGGAAACTCAGCTTAATCAACTCAATAGCATACTTATTATTTCTAATTTTGCCGTATCTTGGGATTTTGAATTTTAAACAATACTCATGACGCAATTAACCATAAGAAACACTAAGAGATGAAAAAAGAAAAAGTGTTAGGGGATAAATAAAATTGTCTTAAATTCCTTAATTAATAACAAACAATTTAGTGCTTAATTTGAAAATTAATCTAACATTTAATTTAATAAACTAATTTAATAGATAAAACGAAGTAGAATGACATCATTAAGTATTCCGTACAAAATATAATGACCGAGCGTTTTCTGATAATTTATAATAGTGTGAGCTCATAATTAAAAGAGTACTCTAATTATTTGTATTAATTAATTAATGTATAAATTAAAAGCTTTCTATTTTTCTTTATCCTTGTAGGACAAAAAAATGTATCTAATAAAAATTCGATTTATAAATAACATTTTTTTTTTACTAATTTACATATAAAAAATTATTTATAAGTATTTTCTAAAATGTCATTTTATACTGCTATTTAACTATATAGATTTTTTATTTAAAGGTAATGTAATTTAATATTTGTATACGTGACAAGTTATTTGTATTTCGAATATAATATCTTATTTGTCTATTGATTTAAAAAACTATTTTTAAGCTCCGTGTGCGTCATATAATTTATACTTAAAAGACTTTCAACACAAAATTTCAATACACAGGATTTACGGAATACTATTTTTAAGTAAACGCGTATATTCGTAAGTTATTTATAATAAAGTTTTCCTAGATATCATACAAACACTTTTCAATTTTAAATGAATTTTTATAAATTCCAGAAAATTGGAAAGATAAAAAAATGTTAAGTTAAAGACGTATTTATTTGTAAACTAAAACTTACAAGCTTTGCAGTTACATACTTTAAGATCAATTAAGCTGACTGTGACACCACTGAGGCAGAAGTCCAGTCAAACGCTGCTTGATCCCTTATCAAGCGGTACACATCGTTAAAAAATTTAGTGTTGACTCTGAGCACTAATTTGTAATAAGGTAAAGTCCTAGGTTTTCAGTTGACAGCTTTGTTAATCTTGGCGAGGGTCTATGTTTGCGTGATAATGCTGGACCGAGATCCGACCCTGTCAAGCTAGTCAAGCTTACCTCGACTGAGTATCCGATGTAAGCCTAAAACTCATATGCTACTAAAATTGCTATAGTCCTCCGTGGGCCACGGGTATAATCCGAATAAACTTAGTATCCTAACTAATACTCATTATTAACCTCTGAGCTTGACTAAAACTTTCTAAGGTCAGTGTGAGAATTGAAAACAAAAACAAAACAGATAGATGTATTTAAGATGAACATTCTGACACCATCATTTAATGCTGAAGAGATCGTCTAAGTTTGTTGCAGTTTCAGCACATGTTTACCACCCAGCTTTAGCTCGACAATCTGCCGAATTTAGGAGTTGGCATATTTTAAATTTGAACCTCAATTTCATGACTTTGGGACTACTGGTTTTATAGACATTGTTTTAAATATTAAACTATATAGATTGTATTTAAGGTATATATCTTTTTATCACATCGTTACATTTACTATTATATACGCACACGTATATATACACGTAATAAATCGTATTCGACTTCTAATAATTTATTGTCGTCGAATAAAGGACTAAATATAATAGAATAAGGAATAAAGGAATAAGGGAGGCTTTTAAAATTTCTATCTTCGATGAACATGCACGTACATATAATTTTCATACATCATTAGGCCCCTTCTATCGGACACCTTCTCCTAATATTTTTTTACCAAGATCTCTATTTTTAAAGCCCTCTCTACGATTATTCCACAAGACCGTCACATATAACCTTTATCACCAATGTCAATGTGGAAAAAATAAGAGTGTAGAAGGAATGGAAGATGTGTGAAATTTCAACGTGTTGTAAAAAATTCTGCTACTTGCTATTATCCAATTATTTGTTGTCCTCTGAATTGATAAAAAATAAGAAAAGTTTATTCAAAAACAAAGTTGTAAATTTTTTTTTATTGAAAATGATTTGACTTTTTTTTAATTTTTAAATTAAAGATTTAATGAATCAAGTCGATAATTTTTTACTCGAAATAATGAAAAAGTAGTAAGAAAATTAATGCACGAATAAATATTTATAATTAATATGTACATTATCGAGTAATGTAAGTAACGAGATATTTACTATATTTTTTATAGCTTAATATAATTGTAAAGCCAGCGAAATATGATAATTTAATAAAATGTGTATACAAACGTAACAAAATAATTAAAACAAAAGTAAATTCGAAGCAATAAAAAAATAATCATATTTATCTGAGTTGTATTTTTTCTAATAAGATTCTGCATAATTATACGTAATATTGTTCGAATAGGAATGAATCTAGTTCATTTATTAATTAATTAAATTATATAATGCTTCATTTCAATTTTGCAGTAAGAATCAAAATAACAAGAATCAGAACTAGAATGTAAGCGGAGTTACGTGACGCTCGTGAATGGCACTCGGGGAAGGTTTCTCTTTCTCAGGGAAAAATGTCATGGTTTTGTTCATCTTTCATCGATGCTTCATCATAGTATGTATTAATTAGAAACTTTTACAACTTCTTTTTAAATTAAATGGAAATCTGTAAAAGAATACAAATATAGAGTCAATCGATGAATGAAGTTCCTTTGTTACTCTAATGATCTCGCTGTATAAGGGTTCAATTTCGATGAAAATTTCATTTTTTTTTAAAGAATCACTACACATAGTTTGTTAGTGTACATCACCAAACTACCGAAGGTAATAAAAACTACGTCGTATAATGGTGGTATTGAAACTTAATACTAAAAGGCTAGTATAAATGAAAAGTACCTTCTAAAATTTGCTATTAGATTTTTGAAATTGCCCATTTTCTGTTATCATTCGGATGGATTACTCGAAATTTAACACGAACATAACAAAAGCATCGACTTATTAATAAGAAATTCAATATATTTTCTTTTTACCCATTCGGGAGCTTAAAAATATCGACAATGAGTAGCTTTTAGTACATCTTTGTGCTCTTTTATCGTTATTCTTGCGGATCACAACGAGCATTGAACTTTCGGCTACATTCGCTCTAAAAAGTTAATCTACTGAAATTTCCGCTAATTGTTCAGGAGATCGAATTAAACCGCCCTCAAGGCTAGCTGTCGTTGACCTTGCGTCTTTTGGTGTTGCTTTCAAAAGTCGTACGTGTGAATTAGAAAAAGCTTTTTATTAATTAATTTTATAAATTATATCTGCATCAATTTTTAGAAAACAATTATGATTATGAGTGAAACCATTGAATTCGACTACTATATCAATTTTTTATATAATTTTAATTTTTCGTTTTCTAAACATTAACTTTATTTTTTATCAGACATTTATATTCAACCCAGTTAACGCATATTCTCATCGTTTCATAAATATTCTTCGTATATGCGTTGTCATTCATACAAGAATTTTGCATTTACGCAATTCTGCGTTAATTTATTACTTCCAAGAATTATGATGGATAATAGTATTAAGGTTATAATTGATAATAATTAAACATTCATGTATTAAACTTCATTATAAAAGATACATGAAAATTTTATACTAAATTCAAGGACAAACATTTTGTATATTTGAAATTGTCCTTAATACAATGTATTATATTTATAAATTATTTAAAGTAAAATTTTTTGAAAACGTTAATATATGAGATCTAAACAATATTCAAATAATTAAATTTAACGCGATGGATTGTTTTGTTAATCCAAAAGTTTTTATATATAAATTGTACATGCAATTTTGATGACCATGAAAACCGGGAATTAGAAAAAAGTAGTAAAAAATAAAGAGTTGGCATTGGATAATTACGACGCTTTGTAGGCAGCTTAAAAACTTCTTATACCCATTTTATTTCTTCATACTCGATTCCTAATAAAAACAAATTTGTATCTCGCTATACTTTCGCAGTATCTGCCGCAGTATTAGCAACCTTCGAAAACGAGTAGGTCGGTGCCAGGAGAAGATCGCCTCCCTACTGAATAGAGAAAACGACGAAATATTCGCAGCTCGCACTCGAGAAGCTTATTCCAGAGCCTAAGATGCCCGAAGCTTGTTCGCACCGTCTGAAATTTCCCCCGTATCCGTATCAATCTCGTTAGCAAATGAATAATGAGAAAGTATCACACATAACCTCACTATTCCACCTTACGTCGAGCTCATCCGCTTCGCCGTCGCTGCGGTGAATCCGCGCACAAGTGCGTAAGCCGCCAACCTTCGGCCGTTCATTCATCCCACGGATTACCGACCCGATAATGCGTAATTACCAGGCTTCTTAAGCGTAAGCCAGTACTGCGCACCAGCACACTTCCCTTCTCAGCCTCCTGTCCGCCATCCCCTGATCCCATTCACTGGCTCGGGCCCGCGAGGTGCTGAGATCGGCAATAGTAGTAGATTTTGTAAAAGGAAGACGAGCACGAAGGTGGAGATTATAAGCAAGACTCGAGTATAGTACTGCTACTGCTACGTACGCACGGAAACTCATTGGCGTTTATCGAGGATTTTGCGACCGGACGCGCGAGTGCCCATGTGGACTTGCTTTTCATGACGGAGTACTGTAGTATATGCACGAAAGTCTAGCAACTTTTTTCTGGCCACAACGGGGGAGAATTTCTATTACATTAGAGGATGATACACCACTTTGAGAGAAATAATTACAATAAATGACTCTGCATACGCGTAAAATGCTTTTTTTGGTTACATAAAGGATCTTTCTTTCAAAGCTTATAGATATACCAAAGTACACTTAAGCGATTGTGGCGCTTTAAATGGATTGAGCTACGTTGAATTTCTTAGGTCTTATCCAGTTCAAATTAGATTGATTTCTCACCTTAGACGATCTGGGTAAAACTAAACAATTTAATTTTTGTCGAAATTGTACGAATTTTAAATCGATATAAAACTCTTACTTTTATCGTATTTTTTAATACAAAAAATTCAATGCTCATTTTAGCACTAGAGGAGGACTTACTTTTCCAGTCACGTAACCAGTCTCATATTTTAATTTAAACATTTATGTGTCACGCAGAGAAAGCTGTTATCAATTCTATGAATTTTCAAGAATGTAGAATCACCATTTTGATTTAAAAATATTGGAAATCGTGTAATATATATCGTACACGGCACGTAACTAAAATTTAAAGATATACTTATGTGCAATAAATTACTTTTATATGTAAAGTAAATTTATATTCCAAATTTCGAGTGACAAAGCAAATTCAGATTATCGTTAAATAACTATACTTATAATATAATAGCAAACAGTACGTACTTCGTATTTTTTTTTCATTTCATTAAAGTAATATATTTTTTTAAAAAACAACAATATAATAATCAAATGACTTTTTTATTTACTATTAATTGTATTTTAAAACGTATGAATTTAAAATTATAAATACAAAATAATAATTTTTATGGATTCTTTTAATTTATAAATTCAATGTAAAGGAGATTGATTAAAAAGTATTAAAAAATGATTAAAGTATTAAAAAATGATACATTTAAAAGTATTTTTAATTAATCTAATAGTTTTTAAATTGAATAAAGTACAATTACATTGAAAATATTAAAAAAAACTTGTTTTCGATATAAATAGATTCTATTATAGATAGATAAACTCATTGCTAAGTTTTTTATGAGCTTTAATTTTTAATAACAAAAACAATTTTTTTTATACCCTGTAAATAATTTTCTATTTATATAATACGTTGAAATTAAAACCCATATTTTTACATTGTATTTTTTTTTACTTTTTTTTAAAATTAATTTAACATTGCATTTGTCATTCTTAAAATACTTGAATAATACAAAAGGTTTTCGAATTTTCTATTTAAGAATATATATGTATATATTATAAAATGCATATAATTAATGAAATACAAACTATTTTTTAAAATAATTTACAAGATCAACACAATTTAAAAATTTTTAAAATTTGAATTAATTATTTTGTATATTAAATTATTCTACAGAATTTTATAGATATCAAAGAGAATTTTGTCTACTTTTATGAGTCAAGAAGATTGCAATATAAGTAATAATATACTATATAAGTAATAAAATTAAACTGTAATTTGTACTGTAAAATATAATATTTAGAAATATATGCCAACTTAAAAAACGGAAAATAAAAAAAAACATTAAATAAGAAAGCTTCAGTAATTAAAAAAAAAGAAGCGTTTTCAAATAAAAAAATATGAACGTTTAAATATCATTGCTGTAGTGTTAAATATTTACTATTTATCTTTATTCATAAGAATTACTTTCAGACTATAAATTATTCTAATATGTATACAGTAAGGTTAATTTATTACCCAATAATCTACGATTATTCTTCATACTTTGTTAATAAATAGAATTATATATGCAAACTATTAAATACAATCTTACTAATACAAAAAATGCATTAAAATTCATATTGTAAAATTTCTTAATAATTTCGCATTCAAATTATCATCATTAAAAATATATTTCAATATAATGAAAACATTATTATGAAAAAAGTAATGCTTGTATGCAATTAAAAAATATTGTAATTGCCTATTTTGCCGATGTGTTACGCTCATTACATTAAATTATTATAATTTAGTTGTAATATATTATTAAGCTAAATATAAAAAATGTAGATTGGAAAGACTTTAATTCTTTGAAAATAAACCTTGACTATTTTAAGATTGATTTACGTAATTTGGCGAATTATTTACATATTATATTTACAAGAAATAGAAAACTAGAGAAAATCCCTTAAATATGAATGTACGACTCAATGTTCAAATTTCGTCTAGAATATTATTCGAATTTATTAAATATATATAATCTAGTACGTGTGCTCAAAATGAAGGGCTCAAAACAGTTTACAACGAATTTCAAAATCAAGCAATAAATCTCGATCGGTAGCGCATCTACAGCTCAAGGTTATTGAATGACTATCAAGTAGAGTATGCGAGCATGCGAGAGATTGAGGGAGACGAAGAGAAAGGGAGAAAGAGATGGCGAGAGATATAAAGAAACAGTTGAATGAAAACAAAGAAAGACAAAGAGAGTAACTAATGAACAGAGTATGCGAGTACTCGCATCACCGAATCAATTAACTTTTTAACGTCGCGGTCACGCCTTTCGAGTGATCGGAACTTTAATCGTACCTCCAGGGAATTTTAATCGGGCAGATGTATTTGTCTATACTATCCCCCTTATATATCCACAAGCATTGCACTCGTGGCTGTTCAATTGATAATTGTCGACAAAACATCCGTTGTGTCCTTACAGAATTTAACGAATGCTAATGAGACGTGGGCCAAAAAATTATCACTACAAGGTCTGCTCGTGCGATGGTTTTCTCAACCTTGGCAAGGATAAAAGACAGCAGCAACATCTTCGTAATGATGCCTGTTGTGCTTTAAATATTAAACTTCGTGTTTTGGCCTCCTTTAGTGCAGCGAGAGGAACGGGGAGTGGAAACCAGACCGAAAAACCAGATCCTATATTCATTGAGAATTTAACCTGTATATTACCGAGGAATGGATGTGCGTTTATTCGAGCATCTACATTATTATTTTTAAATTTTAATTCACTTTTTATTTACTAAAATATAACAAAATTATTTTAAATGGTACATGTATAAATTCTTTTTAAACATTATTATTTGTAAAAAATTTTATACGGGTTTCATATTTAATTGTAAAAAATAAATATAAACATAATATAAACCATTTATCGATAATATGACCTAAAATTAATTCGGTATAATTATTTCATGCTTGAAAGTTTATTACAAAACTGTTTACTCTTTATTAATGAATAAAAGTAAAGAAATAATAGTTTACATGAAAGTTTACGCAGTCGCTAGTAAGCTTCATTAATCTCCAATTTATTTTGATTTTCCTACCTCTGAATATAAAGTTTATTTACATTCTTAATAGAATTTTGTAGATAGGATCTGTAATATACAAAAATGACTTTTAATGTACAGATGTAAAAAAGGACACATGTAATTGATGGATTTATCAAAAGTATTGACATGTCTAATAAAATTAAATAAAATAACTAAATAAAATTTGAAAGTTATTTTTCAATAAATTTTTGCATTCATTTTTTATCATCAATCTTTTTATGTAATTCTAATCGTAGTCTAGATCAATGATGGAAAAATAAACAAATGAGATACAAAAAGTTCAAAAAATATTACTGTCTGCATCGGAATATCGAGTACTAGTTTAATCCTTTATATAAATCAGTCAGATATAAATCATCAAGCAAACTATGAATTTTTTGTAACGATTTGTACACGTGCGTGGACTTCTATCAAATATTAAAAATGATTACTATTCTGTTTCATAAAACTAGACTTTTGTATAAAAATGTTTGAATCCTTAAAATTTTTGATAAAAAAATACAAAATAAGAGATAAGGCTTTTCATTATTTAATGCAAATACGCAGAGATTAAATAGTTATTAAAATTTATTTAAAAGATGAAAACTAAACTTAGCAGCTTTGGATGAAAAATTTAAACGTAAAATATTTTATATTTTAATACAGAATAATGAAACCCCTATTGTTTGAGCGTAAAACAATTCATTTAAACTAATAAATTAATGGAATAATATATACTCAAAGATATCTTTTGCAAAGAAAATATATTCGAGCAGTATCTTTTACGTAAAACTGCAATACATGTACAATTCGGTGTTTGTTTACTTGTACGAGTTCAGTGAGTTTTGTACACAAGTATCTTCGTTGTAATCGTCTGTTCTTCTTTTACTGTACTATTCCGAAAGCAAAGCCTTTGTTTTATCTCCCGTAGGTATTATACGAAGCGCGAGAGTTGCAATAAATTTTCTTTTTCCATTAACAGGTCCAGCGAACCGCTGGTGTTGCTCTAGAAAGTACCGCGAAATAGAAGAGTGAGAGAGTGAGATGCAGAGATGAAATGAAGTACGAGAGTATAACAGAAATATTAAGAGAATAGTATATTAGTATATAGAAATGGTTAGGGAAGTAAAAAACTAGCGTGGATAAAGGGTATAATGAACTGTAGAACTTTTTCATATTTGAATGTAGACATACTATAAGGAAATATTTCGTTAAGATTTAAAAACAGTAAAATAATAATATATATCAATTTAACTCATTTTTTACCATTAGAATTATTAATGAATAACGATATTAAAAACAGTTGAAAGTAGTAATTTATTTTTGCAATTTCCATATTTTCATATTTCTCAGTAAACTGAGGAATTGTTCCAGAGATTATAATATTTATATGACATAAAAATAATTGTTCATAAGAAAACACTTTCGAAAGCAAAATTCGTAAAAGTTAATAATAAATTTATTAATGTAAATGCCCATTTTTGGAGAATAAAATATGTATATGATTAATACCTATATTTTCAATCTTTATTACAGAGAGATGAATTTCGAAAATCAGTCAATTTGCAACATTGTATGTTTAACAAATGATACAATTTTTCGTCCAATCTGACATGGTATTGCGTGGAAATTCAACATAAAAAATTGTACGTTGAAAATCTATCGTTAATTACAATCAACGACAATCAATTATAATTATAAATTGCCACTCATGTATACGAAATCCGAACACTTGCTAATGCGGTAATAGGAGCTCTCCTCTGTCCTCATCGCCGACAATTTAATAAGACGATTCTTCTCATCCGGACCCCGCCAACAGAATTCCTGACTCGCAGCTACCAAAACTCCACAAGATCATTACAGCCGTGCGGCATCTCTGCCTCTGGGTAAAAAATTACTCGTGAAATAGGTGGACGGCAATCGATTGGAAAGGTCTACCTACGGTCTACAATCGTAAGGCCGAGGAGCGCGCGACGAACTTCCCAAGTATCCTTGGACGTAATAAAGTGACCCCTCGGCATAATAAAGCGACCCCCAAGCCCGGCATAAAGTAACGAACCCGTCTCTTTACGTTTATCATCGTTCCTTTGCACCTTCCTACCAGTCATCTCGGCGTATTTCCGTCTACGTCTGCGAAGCCCAGCAACTAAATTGCCCAGCGGCCCGCGGCGCTTCCGCAGGTTTTGGATGGCCGAGGTGGTGACGGTAGCCGCTGGGAGTCGAACTATTTCTTGATTATAAAATGTTGATGCCCCACACGTGTTGGGTTTCCACGCCGCTCGATTGCTTATACTCTTCTTTACTGTTACTATTTACTTTCCGTTCGTCTTTTCAAGAAGATTGTCTCTTTTGTTGGAAATTTTGTTTATTGCGCTAATAAATTACCGGTCCTTCTTAAAAGAAGTTTATATGCCACGGGCAGCGAGTGCATAATTTCTCATTGTCTTATAAGTCTCTTTTAGGTAGCTCATTCCCTTTAGCCTCAGCCCATAAAATCATTTTCACGACCTCGTACAACGTCTAAGTTTTGACATCTCTCAATTAAAGCAGGCTTTCCTGCCTTAAAAGTCCAAATTCATTTGGAATTTATTTGTTTATCTTTATTGCCTATATTTTTCAGCTGCGATCTTTAATTTATCTATATCAATTTATTCAATATTACGGTAAACGAACAGAAAATTGACGATTGCTAAGTACATTGTTAATTCGTTATATTATGTGCACTGCATTCAGTAATTACTAAATTATAGGTTATTTTAAAAAGGTCTCAAATGTTTTTTTAAGCATCGTCGGCATTCCTAAGAAAATTACTTTTCATCCGGAACTATTCAAAAAGCCTGCCGCCTTGGGATCGACCGAAAGCAGTTAGAGCTTAAGAGAATGTCACTGTGTACATCTATTAATTTAGTTATTACATAGCAGATTATTTTATCTATACTATTCATTCAATAATTAGTTAAGTCTAATTATTGTTTTTTTAATGAACAAACAACATTTTTTTATTCGTACACTACTTAATTTGATTCAATTTTTTGCAGTATCATATTAAATCTATTAACTATGTATAAAAAGCAATTTTTATATTGCCAACCGTCAAACGATCTTGATGAGCACCTGAATAATATTTTATACTAAAAATTTATGTTTTAATTATTATTTACTATGACATTTTACTTAACTATGTTTCAAATTTATAGTCTTTGTATTAATAAATTCATAAGAATTACACATTAATTGATGAAACGTGTGTTTTTACGTAGAACATATTTACAAACTTTGATTATTATTATGAAAGTACATTTCGCAATTAAACAAATTAAATTTATGCAAGGGATAGAGTTTCAAATTATAAATTTTGTGTGCATTAATAAAACTAGCGTAAATTTAATAAAACTATTTTATTCCTAATTATTTATTTATAAATATGAAGTTGTATTTTCATTTACGTTATTTTAAGCCAAAAAAACAAAGTAATTAATTTTAAAGTCTATATTATGATCCTTCAAACTGATTCTAAAAAATAATAAAGAATGTATTTTATGGGTTGAAAATTTTAAGACAATAATATTAAATAAATGGTTAAATTGTTAAAAAGTAAAGAAACGTAACTATAATTTTTTGGCAAGCGTTGCATGTATCTACTGCATCAAATTTAAAGCTAGCTAAAATTACATGCATTAATAATTTCATTAAAAGAATATGCCCATGTTTTTGAAATTCAATGTACATACAATATCAACCAATTCTGTTAATTACTAATGTTAATTACTGTTCAAATTTAACGTGCTATATACATTATGCATACATATACATAAGCAATATATATAGATCATATTTATACAGCCATATCTACAGTTATATGTCACAATATCCTTTCTAAAAATGTACGTCTGCATATAAATACACAAACAAGCATCCAAAAATATATTTAGGATTTTGGTATTATTTAAGCATAGTAGTATAAATAATAGGCTGAATATTTATTGATGTTATTATATTGCTACTGACTGTCATGATTAGTTTAAAATTAAAAAAAAAATTATACGTTTTTAATATTTACAAAATTCATTTTCAACTTTCATACGTAGTCACGTTGTTACTTTTTCTTAATTTAATATATATGCATATGAATTAAAAAAAAATTTTACTTTTTAATTTATAATTGCACGAAATTCTATACTATTTAGTTCAGCTAATTTCCCAAAAACATTTTTTTAAATTGTTTGAAAATCCTATTTTAGAAATATTTTGATTTAAACTCCAAATGTTTGAACGCACATATAATTTTCATCAGCGTTAAGAACTTGCACTTAAGCTTTTTTTGAATTAAATCAATTTTATAAGAACGAAAATCCACGTTTAAATTTAAATGATTATTTCTAGAAATATTTATCAATCGAAGCAATTTTTATCGATAACAAAAATTTTTTTATTCAGACAAAAAGATTTTATTCTCGTATGTCTATCATGACTAGTTTATCACGCGTTGCAGATGGAAAAACTCCTTGTAAAAGATTCGGGATGCAAAAGAGAGAGGCGAAAAGAGAAGGAAACGAAGAGAGAGAGAGAGAGAGAGAGAGAGAGAGAGAAGGAGATAAATGGAGAAATAGAGAGAGATGTAGATAGACCGATGAGTGTGAAAGATTAGAGCTGGGAAGGGGCCGGTCGAGTGGACGGGAGGTAAAGACAGAGTGAGAGGGTTGGGAAACATAGAGTACAAAGCGATTTTAGCTTCTGTAGATGATAGCCCCAGGGCCGTTATAGACGAGTTTTGCCCTCTATCAGAGGAAGTAAAAGACACTGAGAAAGACGGAGTTACAATTGCTCCTTATATAAACTTGAGAATCGAGTGCGAGGTTTACGTGGAATTTGAACGCTTGATAAGTTTGTGGAGCTAAAGCCCTGTTGAAATAATTTACATGCCTATTTCCATAATATCTTTTCGATTAATTTTTATATAGACCAGAATTAATTGGCTTTTGAAGATACATGAAGGGGGGAGGAGGTGTTAATAAGACTACATCTGCACAAAATTTTTTGGTTTTTCTTGCACGCTCTTCTTTTTCAATTTCATGTATGATACATACATAAGTAAAGCTTATTAAAAACTAAATGTGTTCGATGTTCAGATGCCTCTAAGCTGAAACTCTATACGGCTATTTAAAAAAATTCAAAGAGTGAAATTTTAAGAATAAATTTACATTAATGGAAAATAAAATATATTTTTTTTTCCGCTTTTGTTAATGAAAAAACAAACATTTCTGTTAGAACAATTGTGATGAATTTTTTAATTGTATTTAGTACCTTATAAAATATTAAAATATATGTGAAAATTAGATAACACAAAGCAGTAAGAATAAATTTAAAAATAATGGTAAAACATCGAGCTTAATTTTCATAAATTAAGTGAAATTAAATTTATAAACTAGGTTGGAATTATATAACAAGACGTGTATAATATTTTCGAATATTAGAATATTATTTAAACTTATATGTAATTATAAAATTAATTTTCATGATAGTTGGTTTACTTTAAAATAATTTAAGTTCTTTATTACAATATCTATATTTTCAATCAGATTTTATATAAATCATTAAAAGTATTTTATAATATTCGTTATTGTACATTTAATTAAGGAATTTAGGTAATGAAGAGGGTCAATATCTTTATAAACATTATTAAATTCCAAGGTACTAGTAGAGAATTATAATATTTCATGAAATTGTTGCCGTATATAACATAACAAGCCATAATTAAATTAATCGATTAATATTTATGTCTTTTTTGATCGATAAAAAATGTTCAATTTAATATATATATATATAAATATAAATTATGTTATGTTCATATTTATATTTTTATCTTATAAATATGCATACCTTCTTATATAAGAAAGGAAAATTATACGAAGTAAAATAATAATAATAATAATAATAATAATAATAATAATACGTTATTATTTTAATGATGCTTTTGAAATATCAATATTTTATTGTATTTTATGTTATTCCAAAGTATTAGAAATCAAATGTAAGAATTTAACAAATAATACTAATCACTCATACGATTATTAATAAAAATTTCATTATTCTTAAGAAACGACTCATCTAAAGCGCTATTATTCTAGAGCAGTTCTTGTTGGTGTAAGAAGTTCAATGAAAAGAGCTGGAATCAAGTTAGAGAAAAAGGCAAGCGCAATGCGTAAAGTTAAAGAAAGAGAAGACGAAGAAGAAATACTTCTGTATAACGGAGGGGCAGGCAAGTGCAGGTGCATTGCGAGCAGGCGCGTGACGATAAACGAGAGAGGGAGAGAGGAAAGGATGACCTCCGACGCACGAGCGGGAGAAAGAGAAGGAGCGAGGACGTTGGGTGTAACAGGGCGACGGGCGGCCGGATCGAAGAGCGCGGCTGGCGGCGCGGGCCGAGTGGGGGGGGGGGGAGTGAGGCTGGTGTGGCGTGGAAAGGAGAAGGTAGAGAAGAACCGGTTCGCCAAGTGGCAGCAGCAGAAGTATCAACAGCCTCCCTGTATTATACCTTTCTCTTTCTCTCCTTGCGTTTCCCTCCCGTTTCTTTCTTGGTACCTTTTGGTTGCTTATTTTTCGTTTTTGCTGAGAAAACAAGATGGGCCGCGGACCGCGGGGATGACGGAGGAAGAAAAAAGATAAACCACGTCGAGCAATTTCTTCGCTTCCCTCTCTGCCTCTCTTTCGTACACTTTGTTTTGCGTTGGTCTTGTTATTACAGGTACTTCCTCTTGCAGCAACGGCAGCCGCGCAGCCGAGGTTCATGGCGTACATGTCTGCAGTTTTGCTCTTGTTCTCTTACGCGGCTGCCTGCGTGTTTGTGTACATGCATGCGTCGCGAGTTCACTTATTATACACAATACGTGTGAGCTCCAAAGCGGAATACTTATAGTTGTGCTTAAATAATGTCTGCACAAGAAAATTTTAATGGTAGATAAACAATAAAGTTAAGTTCTGTTAAATTAAAGTCCTATATTTGTTATTTGAAGTAGGAGCCGAACAGACACGTTCATTTTTCATGCGATGCCATATCAAGTCCATCATATCAAGTCTAATAATTTTAGACTTTCCATGGATTAATTTCATTGTTGCTGTTTTTTTTAATAGATTCTATATTTTTTGAACTTTGCCAACAAATTTGAAGAAATCGAATGCCAGATCAGAAATTTGTATTATTTTTCAGTATTGATATTTAAAAGAAAACTTGTATTGTAATGATGCATTTTAATAATAATGGAATGTTAATCTCAGTTCATGAAACTCCGATACGTTTCATTTGACATACCCGACTATATTATGAAGGTAACTACGTACTCAATTATAATATGAATTGTTTTTACTTATTCGTATTATTTCGTATAATATTATGATATATTCAGTTTAAATTTATGCAACTAAAATATATATAAAATTTTTAATAGACATAAATCGGCAACTGCACTTAGTAGTAGTCGCATTATCATTGTTAATGCTTATATTGCAAAAATAACGCTAGAGATAGAATATGTTTTAGATAAAAAAATTTAATTACTTAGAATTATAAAGCCTTACAACGATAGAGAAAACTAATGTCAAATGATTATTTAATATGACATATTATGGGAAAAATATTCTGTACTTTTGAGAAATTTATATTAAATTAATTACATCCGCAAAAATAACATAATAAACTGGATTTTTTAAACATAACATAATGTCAAATTCTTGATAAGAAAGACCTAAAATTACTTTTTAATAAAATAAAATTGACGCTGCATTAGATAATATAAACTATGAAATTGAATAATGGAGTTCAAATCAAATATATATACTTTTAAAAATGCTCCAAAACAATCACACGTATACGCGCACATGCAGGCGCATTCGAACATGTTAATACCATATTATATTGAAATATTACAGAGTCGAACTAGCCTCATTATTCTCTTAAAATTTCATCCGAATTTAAATTACATAATCAGCTTAGACGATAGCTATATTATTATTATTTGCAAGTGCAAAATATTCGAATCAGTAATACATATTCAGTGCTCGGGATCCGATAACTCTCGATGTTATTAATATAATTACGAAAGTACTGAAGCCAATCATTCGTGTGCGATATATTTACGACGGAACCATAAGCTATCCGATTTTATAGATCAAGTGCGAGAGCATGAATTCGAATCGTCATTTTTGAATCTCACTGCAATTTCGTATCTTTGGAGCCTAGTTCAAAATACGTCGACACGAGCGTATTCGCGTCTTTGCTGAGGCGCAACTCACTTCTTTCTCACGTTTTTTAATGCAAGCGCGGACCTTAATCAGCCAGGTTGACACGCAACGAATGCACCACACCGGGACAGCACTTGCTCGTTCTCTCTCTCTCTCTCTCTCTCTCTCTCTCTCTCGCTCTCTCTCGCTCTCTTTCTCCCTTCCCCAGAGTTCGTCCCACTCCGAACGCCGGTCTCTCCCTTTTTTCGCTCGCGCGCTTCATTTCCACGTTTTAGTTACGACGTCCTTTCAGAGCCTACTGTTCTCACGGATCTACCGATGATATAGAAAAGTAGCAACAATTACTTTACGCAAAGTAGCAAATGTTAAAGTAAATGTTAAGTACTCGGCTCGAGAAAATGGAGTAACGACGAAAGGAAGACTGATCAATCCTTAAAATTTATAACGTTGCATTTTATTAACAATAAATGTATATCATTGAATACATAATATAAATTAGTAATGTTACATACTTCTTAGGTTTTTGTTAATCAAATATTTATGCAAAATTGGTACGGTTTATTAATTATCGTTTGAAAAATACTTTTTAATGACAAGCAGTTTATAATTAATCTCAAATGCTTAACTGTTTTGTCCATTTTGTTTAAACTTTAGTTATATTGAATGTTATACTTAGTTATTTTAGCATAAATTAATAAAATTGAAACTTTGCTTCTGAAAAAAGTGTGTTAAAATCTATATAAATTTTTAATTCGGTTTTAACTTAACGATAAGTCACGCGATCTTTTTATTCGTTTGGCTGAAAGATATTTTTATTACTCAATTCACACATTTCTAATGGATTCGAGATACAAAGCCAAGTAATTTAAGTTCATATAAAAAGGTATATAAATATTGGGTAGAAAAAAATCAAGAAAAAACTGTAGATTTAAAAATTTATGCCTGATTTAATTACTTTAATTCAATATTTGTGTATAATGTCTTAAGAAAACATAAATTAAGAAAAATTAGAGGAAAAGCATGGAAAGAAACAGTTACCTAATTAGTGTTTTTATCGTATGCTCAGAAGAACATAATTTTTAATACATGGATCAATAATCAGTAATTTCATGATTAGCTTATTTTTCAATTATTTTTAAAATGTACGCGGCTATAATATTATGCTATGTTGCTTAAGCTAATACTTTCCTTTAAGACTTTTTCGTAAAAAGTACATACACTTACATCTAGGTTTCATTAAAATATTCAACAATATATCAACGTTTAAATAATCATTCGTTTAAGACTTCGATATTTATGACCTATCTTTATTCAATTATTCAAGTCGTGCAACAATATGCGAATAATGAAAATGTTTTTCGACATCTTGCAGTTTACATTTACGATATAACAAGCTCTGTTAAGCATATTAGATAAAAACAATGAATTTCTCATGGCGTCACTATTAGTACAATCCCTTGAATCAAACAAGCTGAAATTTATAAATGCACGGGGTATAATTGCTATACGCGGTATCGTTGGTTTATCGAAATCTCATTTTACGCCATTATCCCAAGCGAACAAGTTCATTTTCCACGGTTACGCTGTATTCCTACGATATCCTTAAGTTCGTGCACCGCAGCTGTTTCTGCGAGTTTTATCAATCAACTTGCCGTTCTCGATCATCTTTTGCAGTGTAAATTCGTTCCGTTATTTTCTGCGTGTACCTGCTAATATACGTCTGTGAGAAAAGTATGGAGCGTGAAAAAACCGTATGCGATATTGAAATTTTTCGCTTCTTAGCAAACTTTTAGCGATAATTGATATAGGAAAATCAGCCGCTGAACACTATTTAAATAACCTTTCAATATTTACTTGGTTCGACAAGCACAATCTTCTAAATACGTTCAATTAGTTTCTAAATAGTTATGCAGCTTTCGCTAATAATCAAAATATGTGAGCGAAATATAATGTAATTGATATTAATGCAAACACATTTTTTATTTTTTGCTTAAGATTCACAATCATTTATCGTATGTTGTGAAATACGATTTTGTAATAATGAGAACCTTGGTACAAATTATATATCTGTTGAAAAGACAAATGCTCGTGCATATTCAAATTTAAAACCTACATCATTAACAGCGGCACCTTTATATTTAAAATTAAATTTCATCTCTTGAGTGTGAGTGAAATTAAAAAAAGTATGCTCCAACTTTGAGAGATTAATATGTGAAATATGTCTATATATGAGTACCAAAATTCGGTTAACCATCGTTACTTAGTACCAAACTTAGTACATATTCCCATCTATATTCTGATATCACTAATGCTAAACCACAAATTTTAAACGTAATTTTCTCAACTTTTCCTTCGCTTAAGGAATTAAATTTTATCTAATTTTTAAAATTTTGGATTGTTTATGGTGGCGTTGCTTTTAAAAATTTCACCTTTAACCAATCGTTTTTACGATTCAGAAATTATTATTATTATTTTAACAATCTCTTCAAATTTTGTTTCAAATTTGTAATACCTTCCGAACGTATGTCAGAATATTAAAAAATCCATCAATTACAGTTTTGGAATTGAAGGAAGCTCCAACATACGATATTTAAGATGTGTGTTATTCTTTAATAAAAATCAATTTTTAAATTTTGAGAATTTTTGTGGATGGACTGCTACTGAAGGAGCTTGGCATTTCACTTAAATAATAACATTGCAGAGTACATAGAACGCGAATAAGAAATGAAAATTGAAAGAAGCTTACCACACGTGCATCGGTTGAGAGTCGATGAAACGTATTAAATAAAATACCAATTGAGGCTGAGAAGTGTAGATGATGAGAGATCGTAATAAAATGACGCAAAATGAAATTGCTAAGACCAGGAACAGAGGCAAAATAGAAATACGAAGAGAGGGTTAAGAGTATCTCTCGGAGATCAGTGAGGCGTCGGAAAGCGCATTTCACAATCGCAAAGCAAAATCGCAAAACGCAAAAGTGAAACGCATTCCCTTGTGGAATCTTTGTGAGTTACTTTTTACTTTGTTTTGTTTTGTCACCCGTGCCACTTCTTTTCTATTCTCTTGGTTCGAATATTGGGTGCACGCAACTTATATGCCTCGAAAATTTCCAATCGCTCTATGTTTCGTTGTTACGTACAGTGTGCATTAGGCGCTAGATTTTGCTTCGTAAAATATAAAGATGAACAGCAACAAAAATAGATTAATTATTTTACAATAGTATTAGAATTCGATCTCAAAGTTCTACCTCCATATCTCTATCACTATTTATTATCCTACATAATTTTTAAAATGTATCTTAGGTAATTCATCAAGCATCCCTTTACATAATCAACTATTATGTCTGTTATTATGAAATTGCTATTTAATGCTCGTACCATGTATGTTAATGTATTAATAAGCAAATGTAAAAGAAGAAAAATATATTTCCCATCCAAAGATTAATTGTATTGAATATTTAATTTAATATATTTCATGACAATTTATTGCATTCTATAATTAGAATGGCAAAACTAGTTCAAAATAATTAAAGAAATACGAGTGAAATTATAATGAAAATGATGAAGGGAGCATTACTAATAGTGTAAAATTCAGGTCAATGGCATTCATTTATAAACGTAACAGTTTTAAAAGTCTGTACTACAATAGATTAATTTAGCTTATAAACAAACGGATCATTATATATGTCCCTGTATAATTGAGTTCACATTCGCGAACTAGTCTGTTATTATTCCATTCGCATGCATTAACCGTTTTCCTGCACTATCGCTTCCTTCAACGAAACTCTGCTCAACTTTTGATAGCGATTTGTATCTGGCCAGTTATATACGTATATTAAGCCTAAATATGGTAAATAAGCGATGAAAGTTCAGTACGATAAATACATTGTACCCATATCCTACAAGTTTAGTATTATGTTTAGCACATTTTTGCACTTATCATGTTACGTGTTAATTTACAATATAAGTGTTATTACAATTTTGTACACAACTTTAAAATATCATGTTTTTATTATATAGTAATTATTAAAAATCTATTTAATGAATTATTAATTTTCTTATATTAAAAAAAAAAGATTTTAGTGAAAAGAAGTCAAAAAAGTTTTATTTTTAATATTGGTCATAATATTTTACAATATATTATATAATTTTTAAAAGAATATACAGGCCTAAGATAAATTTTTTTATTAAAGGCTATACGAGTTTTATATTCTAATAGAATATATATATATATATATTATAATAAAATATTGTTTTTCACATATTAAATAGATACAATAATTTCTAAATGAGTTTTAAAACTAATAGCTTAAATAAGAGAAGTACCTCGTACGTTGTTCAAAATGTACTGATAAAATGTTGGTAGATGCATATGCATGATACTTTTGGTGACACCGTTTCACATTGCGTAACAACTTGCAGGATGCGATTTTTTCAGAGTCGTTTTTTCTCACAACGATCAATTTATCAGTATGCTTACTGATGGAAAGAAGAATACAAGAGAAGAAAGTTGATACCAAGTAACGAAGTAAGGCAGTAGATACAGGATTTTAAGAATGAAATTGTAGAGATGATATCTCCGTAACTTTCTACTCGAATGATTTTTTTTATTTATGGCCATTAAGATGTCATTAGCTAATGGTTAGTTAATTAAGCCTTTTGTTTTAAGTCCCAGTTTTTTAAGTGTCTATTTACATTTTAATGTAGTGAAATATTTATTTGATGAAGAAGATTAATTTTTTATCTCCTAACTATATTATAATCCTAAGAATATTATAGTTGATAATTAATATAAATAATAAAATTAAAAAAAACATGGATTAATGTTATTGAATCAGGAAATTATTACTTATACATAGTTTTTATAATGAATTTAAATAAACAGTATATGTAAAAACAATTTACATTAAAAAGTATTTATATTTAATTCAAACTGCTTTGAAAAGAATAAAAAAATTTTTTAATTATTTGAAAAAATTTTCAATTGTTATCTAAAAAGCTTTTTACAATTAGAAAAATTCACAAATTTCTAATTCTACTTTATATTTATATAATTATGCTTCGATGATTGAATCATTAATCTCAAATTATAGGCGAGACTTGAATTTAAAAATCATTGCATTTAATAAAATAGGTCATTATTTTAATTATTTATGAAAGTTTGATTGATCTTTTAGTTGATCGATTTATTTTAGATGCAATACACATTAAACAAAGTACATCTATTATAATTATTTTTGTACCCATTTCTCATTAATACCAAATCAAGTCACATGTAAAATAAAGAAGTTAGTATTGCATCGTAATGTAAATTAAATTATCAGTGAATAAAAACTGAATGGATGACTAAAATTTTTGGGAATACTAATAAAAACATTATTTTTCATATTTTACATAAAAAAATTCAAGAAATGTTTTTTTGTTAAATAAAAAAGTATATTAGGTTATTTTTTTAACATTCATGTTTTTTACTTATTAAGTGTGAAAAGTCAAAATGTTAATATAGAAATTCGAATCTAGTTTTACTAAAGCTTTTGAGTCATATAGTTATTTAATTTTAAATTTACTAAAAAATATAAATAATCATATGTTACGTAATTTTAGTAATTATTTGATAAATAAGAAAAATAATCTGCTAACAAAAATAAGATTTTCTCATATTTTATTTTTTTATTTTTGTTTATTCATTGATAGCTTGAAATTGATGACTTATTTTTTTAAGAAAATGGTATTAATAATACTTTAACTATTAAATAACTTTTAAAAATCAAAGTTTAGTTTCAGATTCTGTAGTATCACATAATACTGATGGTATATAGGTTAAAGACGTCTAAGGTGGGAAGATGGTCAGAATGACGTTAAATAGGAATAAAGTGAATTTTTCTTATGTGAAAATATCGTATCCTGTACATTCATAATGTATTTTGAAGAGAAAGAATCGTACTTTACGACGACGAGAGTAAAATGTTTTATTAAACTTCGGTGACTTTTTAATACAGCAATAAAAATGGTCGAGAACGTCATTTTTATAATATAAACCTTCATTTATGTGATAAATTTGACAGTCATCAGAATTTTGTGATGCGAATTTGAAAAAATTGCTAGTGTTTCGTAAAACTGAAAAAGGAAAAATTTACCATTCCTCCGAATCATTCAAATAATCATTCTCATCGCATTCCTTCCTCCCTGATTTCAGACATTTGTAAACGCGTATAAAAATGCAATTTGCTCGAATACTAAGCGATGACTCGGCCGTTATCGAGATGATAGAATATCGAGATGGAACACCAGACAATGAACGAACGAGATGAAGAAAGAGAAAATATGATAGCTGAGCATAGATGGGGAAGGCAAAGTCGCATACATCACAGGAGGATCAAATTCGCAGTGGGTGACTCCCGGATTCTCTTCCTATCAAACCGTAATTCGAAGACCCTGACCGCAATAACATCATCGCTCGTCGTCCTTATTTTTAGTTACTTGCGTCACTCGAATCGGATGTGTAGGTCGAGACAAGCTTGGTGTTGGACATCAAAGACCGAGTGCGATCTATTTGTCCCTCGCTCTCTTTTTCCCTCTCTCTTAACATTCGATTACCACTGTATATCTTGATGCTTCGGTGTGAATCGCGAGGTCCTCGATGTCACTCTAGTCATTCATCATCGATGCAGATAGGCGAGTGGGAATTAAAAAGCAAAGAAAAACGCGATGAATAAAAAAGATGTATAATTGTGACAGATAGAGTTTCGGGCACTTTTGCTCTCTTTATCTCGGATTTCCAACTGGAGAACTGAATATTCGACCAAAAAAAGGCAGAGCATGTATGCCGGTTGGTTTAATTTTTTGAAATAAAAGGCATATGCAATTTTGTCCGAGTACGACCAGCAGAAATAGAATTATTTCGGAATATAGAAAAAATCGACATCGCAGATTAACATTTTGTCAACCACTCGCATTAAACACGGCATTGTCGGACGACGGTGACTAATGCAGCACGTCACTTAATTTGCATGCATACGCGTGCATATTTATTTACCCTGTGTTGTGTTTACGCGCTCGGAACGCGAAGGAGACTCGCACACGAGTCCCTTTCCACTCGTAGGGATGCTGCGCTTCCTCTTTCCTTTATACGCGTAACGGGCTTGCTTCCTTCTTGATTTACCTAGAAATCTGTCCCCCTTGCCCATTCGATAATAACGACTTAACGTCCCTTAACTATCGCTTTTTTCTGCTTTCTCCCTTGCAAGGACAGGCTCCACTAAAGGCATCAGCTAGAGCTTACGCGCTGTCGATTTCACGATGGTACTTATATCTGAGATAGCAAATATACAAAAAGGGCCAACTTTTTTAAATAATAAGAATAACCGCAATACTGATAAAAAAAATAAGCATTTTAACTGAAAAGATGTGCACTCTTGCATGATAAAAGATAATAATTTATGTTTAGTATCATTATTTTTAATTTTTAATAAAATATATTTTAAGAAAGCTATGATTTAAACCAAAAATTTATCCAAAGGAGCGTAAGGACTTTCAAGTGTAGATGTAAGTATAAGTAAGCTAATTAACTTGCATAAGAAATATTTTTAAAAGATTCTATTACAAAAACAGCTTTAAGAAAATGAAAGAAACGGCCATAAAACTGAATTCATTTATTATAAATTATACGACCTCGATATAAAAATGGATAATTTGAAATAGGTAATTTCATAACGGATATATTTTACACATTACCATTTTTGAATCATATTATTTGAATTCCAAAGCGTCAACTTTAAAAGTTTAAAATAATAGTTAAGCTTATTTCAATAAGTGAATTCTCCTATAAAAATTTTTAAGCTTGAATTTTCTTTTTCAATAGTTCATTACACGATATGCCGTTTTCAAGTAAAAATTATCTAATAGTAACTTGACTTAACACCAGTTACATAGATTTTATATTCTTTATAAAGATCGTCATTTGGTATATAGGATTGATACATTTGGCAAGTTTAGCCTTTATTGTCACATTAAAAAACGTATGAAGTATGTTCATAATAATAGCAATTAAAGGAATTTACGAACTCGTGCAATATGTGAACACATATATGCGTATCACTGACTGAAATATAAAAGACATTTCTGTCAGTTTCCATCTAAAAATAGGTAACTAGTAAAACCCAAGCTCGAGTGGATGCAGTGCTTTAAATCTGACAGGCAATTAGCTGCATCGGGACACCTCGATCAGCCGTATTTCGGATTTTTATTTTTTCGTTTTGAACAGAGAAAGATTGCGTGGTGGTGTACGTTTTTGAACGAGTGCGTGCGTGCGCGAGTTAATAATTTTGTGGGCACGGGCGTTTGGGTTTTCTATTTGCAAATGCGTGACCGTGCGCATGAGTGAATGTAGATGAATTTATATAAAAAATAGGAAGATTTATTTTACAGCTGTAATATGCTACGAAAATTTGCGCTTCGTTGAGCAGTTTTGACCTGGTTTCACAAGAGATTTTGCGTAAATTTTACGCTAGCGGTTCTAAAGTCTTGTTATTTATTATTTCGTATCGTTGATTTATATGACATTTGGTAGAAGACATTTTTTTTGGACAACTGTATTTACTCTTATAATGATCGATAAATGATTCGTAAATATGGCAATAATGTTTTTTGTTATAATAGATGCCTGTTGGTAAAAAATCAAATCACTAATTCGCGCAAAATTATGCTTCTTTTTAAAAGTATTATTGAAACGTCCAAGATCATTCATTCAGAAAAAAAGCTTGACTCGTTAAGAGCACATTCTTTAAGCATTAATGATTCCCGTAATGATAATACACTAGGGAATAGGCTGTATCGATTATTTCAACCGATGTCATTTTTCAATAACGTTTTTTTCTCATTTGCAAAATTATGCGCCCCTTAAAAGCAGTGAACTCCAACAATACAGAAAAGTTTTTCTATAACCGTAAGCTTGAGATTCCAACTAACTATGCAGCTAACTATGTATTCAATCCAGTCGCACCTTCCTTCACTCTTGCAACTCTGCCAAGATCAATTCCAGTTGGTTGTTAAAAGTAAAAGCTCGTAGTTGCCCGGCCTTTCATCCCACTAATATTGGGGAAAGCTTCGAGTATGAGAGTACCGCACCATACAAACGCCGCGAATCGGCTTTTGCCGATATATCCCGAACATATGTCCTAACGAATCCATTAAGTGAAACAAGTTTTCCAACTGGCGAAGGTTCAATCGCTACTCAATGTCGAGAAATAGCGCGGGCCCCTCGACTAATTAACAATTCTGTATGCCCCTTCGTGCAATTCTCTCTCACCTGAAGGTAAAATCAGCCACCAACGAAGATCCGCTCGGAGCTCTAGACAAAGCTGCCCGAGTCGACTATAATGTACGCACAATGTCTCTTGTTTTAACGCACCTGCACGCACACGCAAAATCCTGGCTCGGTTTTTTTATATGTACCAAAGTAAGCCACTCAAATTTTTTTTTTTAAGTTTATCGCTTTTCGTGCGAATGCTTTGCTATTTTTTCTAAATCTTATTCATAATTATGATGCATTGTCTTTACTGTATGTGTCAGAGCAGCTTTGAACTTAGCTTGTTTAACTCCTGAGTAACGAATTAGTGGTAGAGTAGTTTATTTTAAGTATTATGTTCTCTATGCATGAAAATCTATGATGGATTCATTTAGAAAACTGGAAAAAGGTATGCTTATATCTTACTACATTTAATGTAGAAATGTTGCTTATACAACACATCATAATTATGAAAAATGCTTTTGAGAGTGGGGCTTTAATTTTATTATGCATTTTCGGCGTTTTTTTCTTCTTTTTGTTAGATAAAACGAAGTTTATAACGAATAAGAATGCCTTGTTTTTTTAATTAAGCCATACATTGCAAATTACTTCTAGTTCATTGATAAAATGAAAAGAAACGTATCATCAATAGATAATAATGTCGAAATTTTAATTAAAAATTGATTTCAACTTGTTGAAAGTTCTGCATTTATAGACCTTCTAATATCCTTTTTAAAAATGAGTTAATAAATTTGGTTTTCTTAATTGAAATCGTTGAAACTATTGCGAAAGTATAATTATTAATTTCCATAAAATGGAGGATGTTCAAATTAGTTTACTATTAATCACACTTAACAAAGCATTTTTAACTCCAAAGTAGTAAATAAAGTAAAATTATGTTCTTCAAACTTTGCATTCTTTTGTACATTGAGTGTAGAGTTAAAAAATTATTCAAAAAGCAACTGATAAGAAAGAAGTATTTTTTCGTTAGCAAGAAACGGTACGAAGTCTGCTGAAGACTATGCACAAGCTCCTGTTGAAAATAGCTGTTAATATCATAGGCAACAGTACATAACTGAATAAGTCATGAATAGAAATCAACCGCACAATATAAAATAACCTTCCGTTCACATAATTGTGGAATAAATATGAACAGCGGTCGATTGGATACGAACGGTTGGTATAGAATAGCAGTTACGATTTACGTCCTATTAAATCCAGCGAAATATCGAACAACCTTATACACGGAAGGGGGTGGGGACGGAATCGATGAGTTGTCAGGTCGAAAGATGGTACGCAATGTGTAGAAGCGAGGCGCCAAAAATTCCGGTGCAACGATAAACGGGAAGCTTGCGTGTCAAATTCCATTGGCGAATCGTCGCTCACCGCAACCAATCAACGGCAGGATACGCAGCGGGCAACAGAAGCGTATTTTGATAATGAAAGAACTTGACCCGACGACCGTAGGAGTATGCAATAGGAAAAGTCATGAGTATGCTCACGTCCGTGCGATACATTCAGCTGTGTACCGAGTGTTTTAGTTGAAGTGTACGAATGTAACGCGGCAGTGCTGATGGAAGTAATTACTAAAAGCTTTGTACGCGTTCGGCACGCGAGCCGTGCCCTACTATTAAAATAAAAAAAAAAAAAACGAATAGTCGGAATATCCACCTCATCCCATTTATCCAGAAATATTTGCATATTTTTTGTTTTGAATATTATGATTGCTTGTAAAAAAGGAAACGCTCGTAATTGCTTGGAAATTGGCTGTGTATTATATATCGATGTTTGTTCTTTTTTTTGTACCTGTACTAGGAACTATTTTTTAGCATTTTTTTATTCCGACTTTCGTTTAATTACTATACGCAAGCACTATATACTTTATCTTTCAATCCATCCCCTCAGTATTACATTCATATGGTATTATTATTTTTCTTATTATTTATTTTTATTACTGAAAAAGATGTTTAATAGTGTGATGTATTATTCAGTAAATTATTTCTTTTACAGTATTTTATGATCGTTGTTCTTAATTAAACACGATTAGTAAAAATAATCCTTCAATTCCGGTCAGCTTTATTTATTATTTTACATACTGTACCCTTTTCTAACTATGGTAATCCTAAATTGTACGGTAGTTCAGGTCGTTCTTTAAATATGCAACAGCATTTAAGATACATCTAATATTTGTCATGTTTTCGTGCCTAATTCTGGACACGCTCCTTCTGATACGGCCTGCGGACTAATTTTTAATTACAAAGATACATTTTAATCAAAGACAGCATACACAAATGTTATTACTCATAATCACCAGTTTACTTGGGTGCTAGTTATAGTACTCTCTTATTGTGATCTAATTGATGTCAAGTTTAGCTACCAAGTACTTCAGATGATCAATCATACGTTAAATCAATATATTGGTTTAATGAATCATCCTTTTAAAGCCTAGCCTCTGTAAAAGCTTTAAATTTATACTTATGGTAATTATATTATAATTTTATTTAAAGCATTACTCATAGAAATTCTTAAGCACATGCTGTGTTGGAGAAAAAAATTATATATAATATGTACCGTAGATAAGATAACAATACATTTTGTAGTATAACAACATATTGATATCATTTTATCTACTTAAGTTACTAACTCTTTTTGTAAGTCCTTGTTTAAATTAGCTAATTTTCTATATAAAAATGTACATTTATAAAAAATCTTAACATTTCAAAAATTACAATTACTTAAATTACTTGCACCTCAATGGATCTCTTCCAACTATAAAACTAAAGTAAAAATTGGCCTCAGCATATCATTGAATAATTATGTAAATACTTTTTATTTCTTATTTACGATAGTTTCATGCATATCTATCAATATTAATAGTTCATTTTGACTCAGCACAAAAGATTAAATTCAATGCGGCCTGGTAAACACTACCAAATCAGTATTTATATGTTAAAGAATAACATTATAAGAAGAAATTGGTTTTATTTCTATTCTAGTTGAATTGCGATATATTCATCGTATATATATTATATCATGTTTTTAATATATAAATAAATAATTTTTTCAACAATTTTAATGAATCCTACCTTAATTTTATTACCATTAAGTTCATTACCATGTTCTGATAGGTCTGCGACTGTTTTTTTTAACGAAGTAAAAATTATTTATTTAATAATAAAAATTGATTGACTTTAAGCTTCATTAATAAAAGTTACCTAATTAATTGTCTCACATTGCGATAAAAATTTTGTATCGAATTTAATTTCTATCAAAGCTTATGATCTGATAAATTCAACGTGATTAATGTATCTAATTTCAAATAAAAATTTTTATGATAAAAGTATATATCCATTCCTTGTAAGTTACTTAAGTATTGATAAAAATAAACTTCCAATATGCTGCAAAAAGCATTTAAATAAGCTCACAATCAATAAAATAAATACATTGCTCTTGTACAGGGAATCGAGTAAAGAGGATAGAAAAAACGGCCAAGTGTTCAAGAGCTGAGTGGATAAAGACAGATCGAAACTCTCCCTTTGTACTAAATCGAGAACGTGGTTCTTTTAAAAGGGGTCGAATCGAGCGCTCGACCGCAGTTAAGTGGATGTCGTTGGCTTAACTCACTTTTTTCAGTCGATTCGCCTTACGTAAGGTGTAAAAACAAGTGTTACTTTTTTTTCAGGTTGATGATTTTGTGCTGTGATGTTGCAACGTATGACGTACGATAAAAGTACATCTTTTTGTACCTGTACGTCTTTATAACCTGCATTAAAATTAACAAGTCAGTTCAAATATTCTCAACTTCCCCCTTTGCACTCCTTTTTCTCGCGATAATTAAAAATTATTTCGACCACCTCACAAAAATTAAAAATATATTTAAAAATATTTCAAAATAGCTTATGTATAAAGACACTCATACATCCTATCAGTAAGGCAATTCCTGAATTATAATTTTTTGTTTGGTATTATTTAAAAGAAATTTAAATTTGACTTTCTAATTAAAAATAAATTTTTTTATTAAAAATATTTTAATATTAACCTAATGAGGACAGATCTTATCAAGTAGCAACTATCGCAGGAGTGAATTAATTACTTTTTTCATCGAAATTAATGACTTAAAACCTTGTAAAAGTGTTAAAATTCGTCGAGAATGTAATTCTACTTTATCATCTATAAAATTCATCTATAAGATAACTTGAATTTATATGTTGATCAAACTTCTGTATTTGTGTACAATTAAAAAAATTATTACTTGAAATGAAATTTTTTAATTAATATATTAAAAAAAAATTCGAATAAAGAAATAATCAGTGAATATTTGTATTTGATAAATACAATTCTGTTATACGTTAATCTGATTAGGTTACTATTAATGGGATAAATTTAGTTATACCTATATAAAATAATTATCCTTTAATTAAATGATGTAGGCAATTATAAATTTATATTATCACTTCAATATTAATATGAAATGGAGTTGGTGACCTGGATGATTTCGGGATATATTTAATTGAGAATCTAAAATTAAATATTATGTAAGCAAACAATATAAATAACAATATATAAATTAATCATATAAGATAAAAGATACAATAAAATTAGAGGTTTAAAAAATTGTAGATTATTTAAATTACATATAAATTAAAATTTTTAAATCTTGATAAAATTACAAATCGAAAAACTAACGACTAACTGAATTTTTTTCTATAAATAATTAAAAAGTAAAATAATTACGATATAATTGTATATATACACACGAAGTCTCAAAAACTGATAATTAATAACATTTGATAAAAAGTTAACCGTTTGATAAAAAATTAATGAATAAAATAGGTTGAATATTTCAGAAAAGTTTAAAAAAAACATTCACATTATTTAAAATATTTTGTGTGCAGAAGATAGATTTAATTTTAATTTTTTATCGATCAATGAAATACTTAAAATTCCTTTTATTACGGCATAATATCATGTTAGTTATAATATTACATTACAAAATATAGTAGAGTATTATTATGTAGCATTTTGTGAAATAATAATATAATTTCATATTTACAATAATTTATATAAATGATAATAAAAAAAAATTTCTTATAAATAAGCTTCTTTCAACTCCTACAAAGAAGTTGAGACTTTTTTACTAAATAAAAATATTTAACTATTACTAATTAATTATTATTAAGCACTTGCTAATTATACTGGAAATATTCAGAATATATCTGAATATTCTGAATATTAAATGGATTTGTAAAATGAAAATTCAACATTGATCTATTTTTTAAGACCTAAAGGCTTTTATGTTATGTTAATCAGTATTATATCAAGAAATAATTGCTAAACATTTATAATAGAATATATCTTCAAACAATATGTTTAAAGAATAAAAAAAATCTTCTAGAAATTTTTATTGAATGTTAAAAGCGTTTAGTTAAGACTCAGTTCGGGATTACTTACTCAAAATTTACAACATGTGTGAAAAAAGGAAAAATGAAAAAATTGTAAAGATATAAAAACTAAAGAAAAATAAAACATTCCTAAAAAAAAGGTTTTTTAATTAAAAATTTTATTACTCTCTAAATTTGTCCATAATCTTTAGTCATTATACTTTTAGTAATTATTAACTGTTTCTTCATTTAATTGATTTATTTATAACTTTTTCGGTATATAATTAGATAAAGACTACATGTAATTCAGATTGTATGTAGCTAACCGTGCATAAGAAATAAGAAGCTTTGAAGCCTACCACGGATACAATAAAAGACTATAATTGCCGTTTTATTGTAGAAAAAATAACTTACATCAGAATTTTTTCCTTATAACCACCTGGTATTTTTGTTCAAAGCAGGGAAACGCTTTCGCCCAGGGCTGTTTTCTCTAAACATTCATTTTGAATTTACAGTGGCTTTCGCTCGATGAGGATAGCTCAAAGGGATCGAGGGGTGAAGCTGGTCCACCACCGACCGAAGAAAATAAAGATGTCAGTGGTGCGATCCGTCGGTAGCTTCTGCTATTCTATATAATTTATATACGTGTGGTAAAGTGTTGGACACAGACGTTCTTAGTGAAAAAGAAATGTTTAGAGGGACATAGAGTGCGTGGCTTTGTGAGGGGAGGATCGGGAAGAGAAAGAACCAAGCTAACGCCCACTTTACTGCCAACGGCCGCGATAAATTCTATCGAGTTCTCTCCTGGCTTCTTGTAATCTTCTCGCCCTGTCTGTTTCGAGCGCTATCTTTTGCTAATGAAGGAAAACTGGATGTGGAGGGGGCAATGGGTATAGTTGTATGCGAGGAATGAGATGAACGCGAAAGGATGAAAATCCCATACATACGCAAAATCATAAAAGTGTATTGGTGAATGTGTTCTTTGTAAAGAATTATTTAATACTGAGTATTCTTACAAAAAATATGCTACAATACTATACTGTGATCTACACTATTCAAATATTAAACATCGATTATAACATTCAGGCTTAACGCATTTCTGATGTTTGAAAAATGAATGTTTAATTTCTGAAAAAAATATGAATTTAACCCATTTTACAAAATATTGATAATAAGTGAACAGTAATAATAAGTTAAACTAAATATTGCATAAAAAAAAATTCCGTACATTTTTACTTTACACACAGGTCAATAAGATCACAAGGACACCAATTTTTATGTAATTTTGAAAAATCTTGATCCTCGTAATATTGATAAAATTTTTTGGTTATGTGTATTAAAATATGGAAAAAATTCTCAATTGGTCAATATCACGAATACTTAAACTGGAACATTTTTTATGTTCCGTATAATAAAATAATTAATTTTTCTTTGAAACGTTATTAATTACAATTTTTTTACTGGTTTATGCCTACCGTACTCGATTTAAGCGTTCTGGTGTTAGATTGGTACTGTGAAATTCAGATCATAAATAATAATAATATCAATACTAAAGTTAAAAAGTTAAAAATGAATTTAAAATATTTATGGTAAGTAGAGCTAATTAAATTGTATTTAATTACTAATTAAACTATGTATACTCTCTGCAGTTGGTAGGCTTCAATTTATTAATAAGTTATGAGAAAATTCGGGTCTTCTTTAGAAAATCAATGCTTATAATACAAAATTGGCAAAGACATCACTTATAAATCAAATATATATGTACTCGACAAGAAGCGCGTTAAAGTTCGTTAAGGAAAGATTGATGTGCCTTAAACTCGTAATTTGGCGCTATAAGAAAGGCGAAGGATCCATGATACTCTTATTCTTCGCACAGCGATTGGGAAAGAAGCAGAAAGTTGCCAGCGGACCAACTGAGAGACGAGCAGCTTAAGAGTTAGAGAGCTGCTGAGCCTCAAAGCTAAAAGGTGAGCGAGGAAATGAAGATAGGAAAGGAGATCCGTGAGATCGGGGAGTGCGAAGTGCCGAGTAGTGTAGCCTCTGCCTGCTCATATCATTCGCCACTATTCGCATTACTTTGTCGGACTCGTACTCGCTCGGCCGGGGATTACTTGCAAGAGTGCGGCCGGAGTTGACTGCTGGAGGACTGGGACGATGACAGCGACAAGCCCTTTTATATCCGTGTTAAACCACTCGTGACGCCTCCCACAACAGGGCTTAATGGCAATCTGCTGCCCATCCTCGCCCTCGCGCGAAACCGCTTTTTACACTTGCCGATCGAGCCTCGTACGACGCTCGAACACGCACTGAATTTCGCTTTCCGAGTTCGCATCGACAAATCGACTACTACACCATATGTCCTCCTGCATCATGAGATCGACCGATGACACAAGGCACCTCCACTCCTCTCTCGATGGATACATTTCTGTATGCGATGCCAAAATGATAATTACACTCCTGCGAACGTGACCCTAGGATTTATCGATTGCACAGTCATTTCTGCACTCGTGACCATTGTATATATTTTTTATAAATTTGACGTTTTAGTTTTTTAGGTGTCGATTATTAACGCTTCGTGTAATGCGGAATGCCGCCGATTAATAAGGTTTTTCTTTCCAATTCAATACAAGATTACTGTGATTTTAAATTTAAAATTGTCTTTGTGCCTTAGGTCTTTTTTCGTATCTCAACGTTTTAACTCTTTATATTTCAACTTTGTATGTATTTCTTCATTCTCACCTCCAGAAATATTAATACGTATAAATAATATTATTTTCAAAAAGTTTAATTCTGTAATTAAAGCAATTCCAATTATTTATCCCTCACAATATTAAATGACACAGTGATTGTTTATTCAATTGTTAAACACTAACAGCATAGATATTAAAGCTAAACGTGAATAATACATCAAGAAAATATCATATCTGACATAAGATATATTAATGCAATATTAAAAGCAATTTTAAATTATTAAACTCAAGGAGAGCGAATTCGGAGAAACACGAATGTGTACGTGGAAAAGAGAAAGGAGAATATTTTTGCCATTATCAGCGTATTACATTAATTGTACGAATTATAAAAGATATAATCGAATCTAAAATGCAATTTATCATGTCTTATTTATTCGAGATTGCGATTTAAAAGGTGATGAAATTTTTACATGAAAGAATAAAGCACGAAACTAGTTTAGCTAATAAAAAACATGAAATAAATTTTCTACTACAAAACGTCAGCCAATAAAAATAAAACAATCATTCATCTATTTATGAAATCTGATATTTCTTTGATTAATTTTTATTGTTATGTGTTTTTTTTATAAAATGTAATTAATTTGATGATTCAAATATTCATATGTACATATGTAAATGCCTATTCTTTTAATTATTTAGAAATTATTATTACCTTCTCTTAATGGCTTGTCTATGATTTATAGTTTAATTGTTTATTAATAAATGGAGGTGCTTATGTAGAGCGAAAATTTTTTTTTGTAATACATGTATAAGAATAGTTAAATAAAGTTAATGTATATTAATTCACTCTCAAGATTATAACCATGCCCGTTCTCGCGTTTAAGCGATTCGTTTACACATCATCCTAATAATGTTTTGGGGCATTCGGGAGGTCTACGAAGTTCTTTTTTTCTTCACTTTTTTCATGCACATGTACATCTGTCTCCGACCTCATACCCGCACGTCAATTTTTGCGCACATGTGGACAAGAGAGAAAATATCGTCTCGAGAAAATATCGTTTCGAGCTGCGGTGCGTTTTAACGATGATTCGTCTTGGAAATGCCATGTTTAGAAAACGACTTCCACTCTTCCTGTTATTTATTGTACCTCTGCCAATACGTTCATCTTTATATATATATATATTTAAATATATATATATATATATTTAATTATGTCTAATATTTGTTATTATTTCATGTTTATTTGGCATTGAAATCTGATAATTATAAAAATTGTTTGAATATACACATTCATACACAAAAGTAGAAATTTTAAGTGTGCGTTAAAAATGCCATTACTGCAATTTTATCAAAATTGCGCATCATAATCAAATTTAACCTTATAGGCAAAAAAGTTTAATTATAAAGTATCTAAATTTAAAAAATATATAGGAATAATAAGATATGTAAATGATGTTTTTTTTAAATAAACAATGATACAACGTGTAATAATTAAATATTAATTAGGTAAAATATACGTGTTTATGTATTTATATTGAATGTATGTGTTCTCTTTGAAAATTTCTTTAAACCTTTATATTAAAATAAAATATTTTAATTAAAATATTTTGGCTTTAAATGAACAGTTGTTATTGAAAATATCAAATATTATTACTAAAAAAAGAAATAATTTGTATAAAATTAGTAGAAATTTTTTTTTTTAAATCAAATATTTAAGTTTAAATATTTAAGCTTAAATATTTAATATTTAAAGTTTAAATTTAAATATTTAATCAAATATTTTTTTTAAATCAAATATTTAATATTTTTATTTTTAATGTATAAATGATAATAATAATAATATGTGAAAATACGTTATTAAACATTTGACAAAATGTAAATTTCCATCTTCATAAAGCTATAAATGTTCACTTTTATGACTAATATACTGATCCATTGCTGGATATGGTTCAATTCAATTTTCCCAATACACTGAATTCACTATTTGTTCCTTTCTATGAATGTATTCTACTATTTTTCCAATACCTATTCTATTTCTTTTGTTTAATTTTATACAGCTTAATTTTTCTTCTTATTCATAATAAATCATATTGTCTTGATAATTGTTCAAGGCAATGTTTTTTATGCCTCAAATTAAGCAGTTTAAATGTTCTTTTTATGAAATCTACATATTTATACCAATTTACTAAAGGTAATTTTTTATTAATAATATTAAGTAAAACGAATAAGTAACGATAAGACTTACAAGGAATAATAATAATAATACAATAACATTTAATTTGTTTCTGAAAATATTGTAAATAATATTGTAAAATATTGTAAATAATATTGTAAAATATTGTAAATAATATTGTAAAATATTGTAAATAATATTGTAAAATACTAATACAGTCATTTTGTACTTTATTGTTATGTAATACATTTTATTAGAGTTGTGTAATATTATATTTTATCATTTACATTGCAAAACTACAATTACTTATTTTTAATTAATACAATTTAAAAAACTAACAATAAATATTTAAAATTCATTTTATATAGAAATTAAACCATGTTATAATTTACATACATTCAAAGTTTTTAAATAAAAAAAAATGTTTTTTTTATTTAGAAGAAGTTTAATTCTACATTTGATTGAATTCTTTATTTTAACATTGCTGATAATTTTTTTAAGAAAATCCAACATTACATATCTTGCTTACGTTACTTATCATGTGCATTAATATTTGCTCTGGTACGATTTGTTGATTTTCCACTTTTTCAAGCGTCGTCGGATTGAAGTTTCCTAACTGAGCGAATTTATTTTTACATTTTGTGTTCTCTTTTACGAGAACTCCTTCAGGTCCGCTTCTGATAAAAATCCTTTCGTCGAGGAGTCCACTTTTCGAATATGGGAGACGACGAGCCAGAAAGAAAGAGAGAATCTTCATAGAGGGAAAGACCAGCCCATTCTTGCGGTAACTACCATAAGGACATGAGTAACTACGCGAGTCGCCATTATCAAATCATAGAATGCTGTAAACATTCGTGTGAATCTATTGGAAGCCTCGTGCTTAGATCATTGCGGCACATATACTCATTTATAAAAATCAAATTCTTTCCATCTTCTTAGCTAAATATACGTATTATTATAAAAATCCAGCTTTTTGCAGAATATAAATATATAAAAGACTAAAAGAGGGGGACTCCAACTTACAGCAGCCCGGCATACTGCCTCCCATTAAATAAACAATTTTACAACTGAATATTTTTTTGTAAAAATAAGGTATAGTTTTCATGATATTTAAGATATTTTATTATTACTAGCTGCTGTTATAGTTGCTCACATATATTTGTCAAGTATAGATGAGAGTAAACGTACACTAGAGAAGATTTTTCGTACACGGAAATGTAATTTTAAGGTATACTATTTGACTTGAGCAGTCAAAAACGAATTTGACAAAATTTTGCAAAATTACGACCAGTTGATATTCAACTCAAAATAAAGTAACAATTACATTAAATTTCTTTTTTTAAGAAAACATTTTGCTATTAGTATATATGTGAATCATACGTAAATAAGGTGGTTCATTAATACATTTATAATTATTCATCAAAATTAATATAAATGTAATTATTAAAAATTTATGTTTTATATTTTTGAATTATCTACACTAAACGTGTTTTATTTGTTTTAATTTTTCCGTTATTACTTTCAAAATGTTTTATTCCATATATTTAATTTATCTCTTATAAATAAATACAATTGCATTAAATAACAAGCTTTAATACTAATAATCGTTTCATAAAAAATATATTATTATTATTTAAATATATATATTCATTTGTTGATCTTCTTATTTCCTGATACATTATATAGCCAATTTAATATTCGTTCAAAGTCTGAAAATATTTTAATTGAAATCAATTACAAAATTAAGTACAGTGCAAGTAAATACATCGATTTTCATTGACTATTAAACTTCTCTTTGTTGTTCTACCCTCAACATTCGAAAAAATAAATTTCTAAATACCTATGATCAAGGCACTGGTTCGTGTACCTGTATGCAATTGATGTATTTTTGATATGAGGGCGACAGATTTTTTAATGACTATGAATTCAGGCACGATAACCACTCGGATTTTCTGGGTTAATAAAAGAATAATTTCGCATAGATTTAGCGTACTATTGTTTATTCTTATAGTATAAGTTCATTATATTGAGTTTAAGAAATAAATTGAATGTGTTTGTAAGCAATACAAGCGTTGTACGTAAAACCGAAATTCGGAAACATAATTGACAATATAGTAAGCTATCCTTCTTCAAAATCCCTGACAGCGGTAAGATAGACATAAACGCAACATCACACTCTAAGTTACGAAACTATCAATTGCCGTGTGAGACGTGTACGATATTAAATAAATCACCTTTAAAATATATAAGTGGTTACTCATTTTTAATCGCGCCAATTTGTTATTTTAGCACTGAATTACATTCAAATTACTTTCAAAAAATTTTATTCGAAGTGTCATGGCTAGAATGATATGGATGTTTTTATTGCTAATTTTTTTAATAGCTAAAAAACTACATTTAAAAACTCTTTAAGTTTACGTATTAATAGAATAGTGTTTAAAAAATGTTAATATTATTTTAAATTGAAAAATTGGTACATATATAAATAAATTACACTTACACTATTTTACATTATCTGCAAAATATATAATTACAAATTGTTTTCAAGATTAAACATTAAATATTTGTATAAACTAATGTTGACTGATATACTGCTAACGTACTGATATTTATTTTGTTGTGGCTAATTTATAAAACAAAATTTTACAAAGAATATTATATACAAATTCTCTTAAAAACAAGTATGTTATAAAATTCTTATTACGATGTGTAATACTATTCGTATAATATGTAATAAAATTATAAAATAATGAAATTTCCTTCATAAAAAAATATATATAAGTATGTATATATACGTAAAACAATTTCACGATAAAATTAACATGTAAATAATAAACAATGTAAGTAGTAAAACAGAAAACACAGATTTTCAATGTAATTGTTTCAAAATTATTTGTTTAAATAATAGCTGTAAATTTAATTAAGTCAGTTATTTTATATCAATTGTAGAATAAATATCTTCATTAACTCCGTAAGTAGGCTTATTATATATCTATATCAATAAATTAAATGTTTTCACTAAAATTGTAAAATCGAATTTAAAATCATTATTACGAAATTAATTAAAAAAATTATTTTAAAATTTAAAAATCTTAATTGCATGAAATAAATGAAACAAGTCTTCAGTAATAAATTTACGTTTAAAGAAAATTTTTTTCTTTGAAAGTAAAATACATCACACGAAAACTTTGTTTTAAAAAAAAAAAACAAAGAAATGGTTCGATTATAGACAAAATGCTTATGGATGTTGATCGGTTGATTCCTTGAAAGTGCCCTTGCAAGGAATCAAAATCCATGGCTCCGATCCACAGCGATTGTCTTTATCTCAAGCCACACTACCAAAAATAGCCTTTCCGGATATTTTTAAAGAGCAAAAACTCGAGGCGCTAGCCAAGCATTTTCACAAAATTTAACCATTGAAGTTAAACTTCTGCCTTCTGCGCTGAAAACTTTCGACAGTTTAAGCACGACACATTTGCTCGCACAGACAGAAAGACTCTTATCACGCGTTACGCTCGAAGTAAAGCTCTTTGCTCTTCCTTCCCCTCATTCTATTTCTACGCGTTTAAAAAGGAAACAACGTAGCGGAAGGTAAGGTGGTGATATTGCAACCGACGACATCGTTAGGAACTTATAACTCGCCACTTCTCTTTCAAATCACCTATTATCCTGTTTTCTCTCTCTCCATCTATCCTCTCCCCCCTCTGTCTAAGCGTAAACTCGTTCATAAAACGCAAGAAATAAGAATAATGGGGAAGCGGGAGAAGGAGGATAGGATGAAGAAGGAAGGGAGAGTTTAAGAGGACAAGGTGAATAAGGCGTAGGCGAGTAACAGCAGGACAACGACGTCGCTTACGTTTGCACTTGCACTTGTAAGGATTTTGCTGTCATGTAGGAGTAACGTATCCGTTGACAAGCAATAATAAAGGACGCTTTCTTTCGCATCCTCTCTCTCTCTCTCTCTCTCTCTCTCTCTCTCTCTCTCTCTATCCCTTCCTCACTATCTTTTATGCATCCTATAAACTGTTTCTTGCTTGTAGCATAAAGTTGTCATTTTATTCTTCCTTAGCCTTCTGGTATGTTCACTATTCAAGCTATAGTAACGTGTAATACCGATACCCCGATCACCCCTACTTTTCCCATCATCTCCAGGCACACACTATTCGACATCTGTGCATTTTTCATATTCGTTGTAAATATTCATTCAACTTTATGTCATGCAAAACTCTAATGATTATTGTTGATTAAAAATGGGGATTTTAATTACCGACAAGATTGATTTTTTTATTAACTACTAATAAAAGTAAGATATTTTTCTTTAAAATATAGAAAATATTGATTTATTATGAAATATATTATTTCGGTATTTTATAATATATTATTAATTATTAATTAATCTATAATGGTGAATTCAGATTTAAAAGTATTGCCGTATTTTAATTCCTTATGTGATACAGTATATTAAAACAAAAATAAAATATTTTTTACGCAAACTTAATTTTTATACTTTCATTTGTAATTGCCAATTCAAGCTATCGCTATATTTCTTAACAGCCATCACTTTAATATATATTGAATAGATAACTCTTGTATAATGAAAATATTTTTATCTGTAGAATTTAATTTTGTGTATCCATCTATTCATATAGATATATGTGTAGCAATACCAATTATAAGAAATGTAACTACATAATACACTGTATATATTGAAATTATTAGTTGTATAAAATATTTTAATTAATAGAAACTTTCTGAGTTGTAATTTATGCGAGTTATGATTTAAAATATTAATAAAACTAGAGAATACAAAAAGTGCGATATATAACAATTGAAGAAAATAATTGCAATTTTAAAAGTTACATAATTTTAAGAGAGTCAATTAAAACAGTATGTAATTTAAAAGCAACTGTTAGCAATATTAAATAAATTATAATAAAATTTTTAATTTGTTTATATTAAATAATGATAATGTGATTTGATTGTGAAATGGTACACGGTAAATTACCTAATTAGGAATTGTATTTAAAACTAGCTTACACTTATTTCATTAAAACAATATTAATAGAATGGTAATTAAGATTACAGGAGCTAGGCTGAAAATAATTCGATAATGATGTTCGCTCCAGAATATTTCGATAAAATTGCTTCTAAGGTGTGATCTATTTAAGATACAGATATAAATCGATGCATTTCTTTTTTATCTTGCAAGAGAATTGCATTTAAAAATAAATAGATGATAAATTATAAAAAAAAAAAAAAAAAAAATTAAGAGTTTAATAATTTTAAGTTAACGAAAAGCCAAAATATATTGCAGTAATTATAAATAATAATTTATCGTGGAACGAGCAATGATTAGAGTGCATCCTTAAGTGCGCAAGGCGTGACTGGAGGTCCCCACCAAGAAGAGGCCGTCAACTGACAAAAACATCCGAGATAATATCGCTCCTTTAATCGATAGCAATAAAGCACCGCTGCTGAGGAATACGAATGGGGAGTTCGGGGGAGCCGAGAATCACCGCAAACATACGTATTGTAAAAAGGATAGATGGGAGAAGATATCGTCCATTAGACGTGTAAGTAGTCGGGATGTACAGGGATTGGAGGGCGCGCTCGAGACGGGCATGATTTTGCGCGGCGGGAGGGTCGCCCAGACGGCGGAGTCATCAAAGACGAGAGACGGGGGCGAGATCGTGGCCAAGGCGGTGGCGTTAAGTCGGGGGGTCCCCTTCTTTGAGGCAGTTCATCTCGCCGCCTGGGCGACGCGGTGGTGGGCGATCGGCTCCTGCCTGCGTCAAATAAAGGCTGGGGGCCTCGACTCGGCTTCGTTGTTTGTGGACACAGCCACGTCACCCGGGAGGCAAAATAGCCAGGCGGTGACTGAGCGACGCGACTCCACCGATGTTTGGGTTCGCTGCGACTGGGAGAGCGAGGCGCTCGTCTGTTCCGTCCCGCCCCAGCTTTGTCCACTTCTTTCAGGCAAATATATCGGATGTCTTTCTATTTACTAGCTGATGAATGGCCTAATTAGGATAAACAATTTATGTAAGTAAAACCAAAAAAAAAAACAACAATCGTTCCTTGATAACATTATTAATAAAATGTTGCCTATACTTATATGTGAGTGGCTCGAGCAGCTTACGCTTTCCTCTTATTACAACGATGTTTTTTCAATAAGCAAGCATAAAATATAATTTTAAGAACTCAAATTAAATTGTAAATTATGGAAATCCCTTTCCGCGAAAAGATTTCTTTAAAAAAAAATCTTTAAAAATAAAATAGAATCCCTAAATACAATTTAAAATGAAAACACATTATTCCGAGTAATTGGTTTAAGTATTACAAAAGTAAAAACACGTATTGAATTACTTTTCAAACATTTTACTAGCCATAATTTAACTTTGCCATTCAATGTTTTATTAATTCCGGTCAAATAAAAAAATAGGAGATTTTCTGTGAAGCGCGCTATTAAAAAAAAAAAAAAAAAATTTTAATTTTGTAAGTACAAAATTATCATGTAAAATCTATGTGGAATCTATTGGATTAGCCTTGTAACAGTTATAACATTAAGGTAAGTGGACAAATTGTGGAATATATTCGAGTTTCCAGAGAAATTAAGTACAAGCATTATTAAACTCCACCAACAGTTTATTAGTTGCAGGAGCTTTAATTTTTTTCCCTTAAATTGTGGGCATAATTTATCGAACGAGCCGAGTCTTCTAATTATAGAATTAGAGCCACAAAAAACTACCACCAGAGATAAATTCAGTTTAGACGTGCAATAGAATTTTAATTTAACGAATATTAGTGACTTGGTCTAAAATTGATAATGTAGAAAATAGCCAATGCTTACTCTGCGAATTCGCTTATCAACAATTCGCACGACATCTTGGGAAACTAATGGCTGTACGAAACGTATTAAAGCGCTTTCTCAAACGAACCAAAAATTCCACCAAATGCGCCCATGTACCCATCTCATCTGCTTTTCCTTTTCTCTCTTTTCACGATAAATGCGTCGTAAAACACATGGGTCTACATCAGGGTCGCTCTCCTCTTCCTAGGAGCCCCCCCGGCCCGCTGTCCCCGCCGCTCCGCTGAGGTTATTTAAGACGGCCGGGACGGGAGGGATAACTCGGCCGCGCATGAGCCTCTCCCGCAAAGTGGAACATGTGCGACACTTTTATCACGAGAGCCATGGCCAAGGCACATACTCCCCTCCGTTAGCGCACTTTTCGGCAGGCCATACTTTCGCAGTGCGACTCTTTCCGACCTGGCACATCTTTGCGACGCCCTCCGAGAGATCGGGACTATCGAAGGGATTCGCTGAATATGAATTTATCTTTAGCAACAAGCTATTGACTAGGAATGAGTAGATTTCAAGTGAAGACGTTTACCTAAGTTCGTACGAGCGCGTAGGTAATTTTCACTTACTTCGCTTCAGCTAAACATTTGAGAAAATTTCATTTTATAGCTGCATTCTTTTAGTCACCTTCTCATACTCACCTTCTTTTCGTTACATTGAGAGTAATAGAAGCTAATGTAGAAGAGTAATAAATGGTAGAATAATTTTTTTTTAAATAAACTAAGTGTGATTTTTTTTTAATCATTGAAAACAATCTTGAACGAATACTTAAAACATTAATATATTCGCCATTTACATCACTTACGAGCCAAATTGTTGCATTATACAAATAATTTATTTCAGTAGCAGTAGAGATACTTGATTCCTCTTAGCGTAAGCTCATACTCATTTCTCAAGTATCCGATACAGATCTACAAAGTACGTAATTAAATGCATTAAGAAACTGTACAGTCAGTAAAACATTAATAATAATCTTCCTAATATCAATTTTATCTGGTAGTAATTGTAAAAAATAAACTTCAAGGTAATTGATAATAAAAAAATATTTGCGCGTAATATTGGATGCAGGCGAAACGTGTGATTTCACGCTAAATCCCCGAGAGGGAAGAAATATTCGAAAATTTGTTTATGAAATTATAGGATGCAGTGCGAGTGTCGGAAAGTGAACCGAGTAAAATGGAATTAATGATCAATCATATTGCGCCTCAACCCACTATTGATCTCCCCTATTCTCTTCTGGCCATGAATTAATTGAGTGCGAGGCTCAAGAGAACGACTTTTAAAAGAGCATCTCATGAAATCCGCAAAAGATAAGCTCGAGATTAATCCATCATGATCCTCCCCTAAATATACCCTAGTACCGCCAGCAAAGCACAAAGATTAACTCGCGATTATTAATCAGTGTGGGCACATCCGAGCGATTCACGATTCCTTCGACTCGGCGGTGACCGCCCGATGACATGAATTCACCAGCCAACCTCGGCCCTTACGCACGCGACGAATGACTCGAGCCTCCGGGAGCAGCGTTTTCCAGCGCCCCTCGGCCTGACGAATGCATCGATCAGCGGCTGCGGCCGCGAAACGATCGATCAGTTTTCCGGGGTGGAGCGCTAGGATCGTGAGCTTGACGAATTATAGATATAAATAAGGGGAGAATCCGAGGCGCGCGACTCTATATTAGCTTTGGATTGTCGAGCGAAGCGTGAATCGTTTGTTAATACGGTGGCGATGTGGAGAAGAAGCTTGTCGAGTCGGTTAAAAAGTCTTTGCAATGACAATGTTTTTGTGGTGTACAAGCGCGTTTAGTGGCTGTATAAAAGACGTTATTATGGAATGAAATGCGAGCAATGTTCGAATATTGCTACATGCTTTTAATCTGCAGGCAAGAAGTTTTCAAAAAGAAAATTATAAGTAATTTCTTGAGCATGGTGAATGCTACTTAAGTGTTGGTCAATATTTAAAATGATAATACAAAATTGGTATTCCGCAAAAAATATAAAGGGGCAAATGATTTTATGGAAAAGGTACAAAATGTATTACGGAATTTTCCAGACTTGTTTGATGAAATAATTGAAAGTTTAGCCTCACTTTTTAATAGCTTATGCTTAAAGTCACGATTAATCAAGCTCATATTGATGAACATGTTTCCTATACCAACTTACAGAATACTGTTGTAAAAATAACTAAAAGCAAGCTCATAACAGTGTATCTTTTACACAGTATTTTCATATGCGTATAAGTCGTGGAGTAAAAAATCTTTTCGATCCATTTGTGCCATTAAGAGTTCGAGGCCAAATAGAAAAAAAAAACCCAAGAAACATGTGTTTATAGGGTCACTGAAGACTAGACGACGGTGGTTTTTATAAAAGCACACGTGCTTGGCATCCTAGTTATTAAAAAAATGAGCAGCATTTCAGAAAAACACTTCTGTCGGGCAGCCGAGCTTTAGAATACTAATATACTTGCCGCATTTATGAATGATTTAAATTCAACGATAAATAGAGACAAGTTGAAAACAATTTTAATTATGAATAAAATTTATATTAAAACATTTGTAAAAGAAACGGATCTGTATTAAATGGCACGAATAATGCAGCTACCTACATAATTTAGTTTGTTATATCATTACTGTACCTCAGATTATTTAAATATTAAACTACAAAATTAAACAGTTTCAATAAACGAATAAAGCGCTATTTATTTATTTACTTTTACAATTGATCAACAAATAATGGTTTTGTAAATTGCACTTATTCAAAGATAATGTAATTTCATGAGTTTCTAACACTTTTCGTAGGAATTGAATTGTAGATTTACCTGCAAAAAATCTGTATCTATGTTCATTAGAATATTTTCATGAATTTAATGTATTAGTACTTAGCAGTGGGTGTGTTTTAATGATTGTCAATGTTTAACTAAGGTACAGAGACATAATAACTCCGGAAAAATTTTCGATATAAATAGATTAAAAAATGTTAGTAAGAAAATTCATAAATACATTTTACATATTATAGTTCTTAGCAATTCGAACATAAATACATCTTTAAAAGTTATTTAAAATTGGGGAAGATTTTGAAGTAACTTTTAAGCGAATTTGACTGACGCAATTAAATGAGTTTTAGAAATAAAATCACAAAAAAATAATTCGTCATCCAGAGATAAGGACAACGAACAAAATTGTATTCAATAATTGTGCTTTTGTTCAACCAAAATTCCGTACGAAGCGGCGTCGTCCACTAGGATTCTAAATATTGTAACTAGTTACACTGGTCGGACTAAGCCGAGGTTTTCCTGGAATTCAAGGAGCTCCCGGCGGGCCGGCAATAGGTCAATCGCTGACAATCGGAGTAATAGAATCAAATTAGCACGATTCAATTGCTCGTTTGTCTTTGCGATGTTGGTGTTCGCGCTTATGCTCGGACGCCTCGGACTCACCGCAGTAGGATCGATTTTTTTTTTTATTATTAATTTTCTCTGGTAAGAGCGTTAAACTCGGGATAATCGTTGCTCGACCAATAAGAACGAATTGACAGCTCAAGTTGCATAAAGTAATTTTGCTTTTAAATGAATTTTCCTTATAATATTTACTTTGCCTATTATAAATAATGAAGTTACGCTACATTTAATTGAAGATCTTTAGTGAATAAATTCCGGGGAAATAAGTTACAGTGAAGCATTTCAGGATATTATTATTATAAGATCTTGTCGATCGATCCAACAACTTATTTTTCCATAAACTTATTATTGCGCTTATTATTAAAAAAAAATATATAAATATTAAATTCCTTATGCGTATAATAAATAATAAATAATATTATAATCAATTATTATGAATTATATTGGAAGTGATCTTTGTGAAATGAAGTCTCTGAAATTGAAGCTCAAAAGCTGTAATAAATTAATACTTTTATAATCGATTACCGGATGAGTAATAAATTCAATTATAAATTACGGATATGACGAATATTGATGTATTGAGCATTAGCGTCCTATTTTTGAAATTCTGCAAATATTGCACAATCTTAATACGGGAATCGTGTATTAACACGTAAACAAAGAAGCATTTAATCAGTACAGATTCTATAATCTCTTATCAAATACGAAGTAAATAACATTGTTCTTGAAAGGTCTGCACATACTTTCATACAGTACTTGAAATATCTTTGGCAAGAAGGTCTCGCGATATAATAGCGAGCGTATGAGAGAGAGAGAGAGAGAGAGCGAGAGAGAGAGAGAGAAGCAAGAGCGGGAATACCGTTACAAGTGAGTGAGAACGCCGAGTGAAAAAATTCTCAAAAGACAAAATGTTCATTGACGATACTGAAGTACTACGTGTGCGATGGCTCGATAGTAAGACAAGTCGAACATAAGCGTACTCATGCAAGATCGAACGTAACTCTCCTACGTAAACGCAACTCTCGAGAGGACATCGATCTCCTGACTCGTAACGATACAAAAACGAGGAGGAGAGCTCTGAAAAAGTACAGCATCCGCCAGCACTGACGCGACCTACAGTAGCACTTGAGCTCGTGTAAGAGAGCTCGAGTACATTTTTCATGCTGACCGCGGTATCCTCGAAAGGGATATGATCACCCTTGGGAACTCGCTTATCAGGCTGGCGCACTCTTGGAATAGTAGCGACAGTGTGAAAGGGACTGCCAGATGGGCGCAGGGAGGGTAATATCGAAATGTCGGGGGGGGGGCGGTAGGAGATAAATCAAGGACAGGAAAAGAAATCGACGGGAGAGAGCGTACGAGGTAACGTAAGAGTAAGAGACGTAAGCCAAGTGCTCTGTAATCATAGAGCCCGTATTATCGGTATAATGAGTTATTAACGCGGTGGCGTCGGCGGGTATCCAAATTGGACGGCACTTTAACTTCCTCTCACTCATGCGACTATGTATATGTGCGTGTATAACAGTTGAGCGCCAATTGACATTGCGAGTTAACCTTGTTTTGCGCCAGATACACATTACACATATTGTTTGGTCGTGTCAGCGGCGCCAGTGTCTACTCCCCTATCAATACACAAAAACGCACTCACACGCACATGCGAATGGTTAGAGACCGAAAGTGAGGGGACAACTTAAGGGAGATGAGTCGTTGAATCTCCTGTCATTCCCTCCCCCGTACTATACACATGTTTTTATTCTTTTTACATTTCTTCTTGTCTCTTGATTTATACTTGTGTGAGCTTAGTTTCGGTCAATTAGTATCTATTACGATCACTGTTTGCAACCCACATACTTTACATATGATAACGTACTTCTAATCACTTCAATAAAAGCCTATTACTCGAATATAGAAGTAAACTTAATACACATGACTTATCGTATCTATAACAATTACATTAAATTTTGTTGTCTCTAATGTACATAGAATATTTACAAATAACAATGTTATATACAAGTAGAAATAATTAAAAAGCGATCTTTGAAAATATATTTTGAAAAATATTGAATATATTGAAAAAAATTAATACGTAATTACAAATATTTTAATTTAACTGAACTGTTAATTTTTCGTAAAAAGAAAACTGGTTTATAATATTCTGCTATATTTGCAATACTAAAGCGTGCTTTTTTAATTACATAAAAATACATATATTTTTACAAGTGGCATGTACTGCATATTAAGAGGTGAGGTTAATTTAATTTAAAGAGCTTGTTGTTTAAGGTTAGCGGAATCAAAGACTATTTTTATTTTATTAAATACTTCCTTGATCATTGAATTTATTGTTGCCATCTTCTTAATATTTAATTTTTTAGATTTATTATGATTCAATTTAATTAAAACAAAATAATGACTAAATATTAATATATTACAAAATATGAAATTTCGGCATAAGAATTATTAATTCACTTAGGTATAGTAAAGTATTTTAGAACAAAACATTGTATTAAAACAAAAGGAATTACAATTTTATGTCTATAGAACTTTTAGAAATTACCTGCTAGACAAATTTGTCTTTACATATTTATTCTGCGTTTAATATTTAACTTTTAAGCACCTAATTAATTCTAAATTAACATTATAATATTTTTTAAACGATAAAAAGTAATATATTACTCATTTCTTTAAGTAACAAACATCTAATTTTAGACAATTAAATTACAAATACAATATTGTATGGAATTTTATGGAAACGTAGATGGATATTCGCCATTAAAGTTAATATTTAATTAAAATATTTTGAACAATAAAGTGGTATCAATTAGATTCATGACTTTATGAATTTCCGTGTAATAGAAAAGTCATAGAAAATAGATATTCAATTAATCTCGTTAACAAGCTCTCTTCCATTTTCATTCATACCCTTTGTCACTTCAATTCCCTCTATCTCCGTCTATTTCATTAAATTTTCTTCAAATCCGTATATTATATTCTCTCTGTTATATTTCACCTATCCTCACCATACGTACTCTTAGCTGTTCGCTCTTTTCGTTTCTCTATTCAGATACTAGCTTTGACACTATTGGAATTCGATGACATTATGCACTATGCAAATAGTAGGAACATAATTATTCATTTATTCGCTGTCAACGATTTGTAATTAATATATATGTATATGCATATACAGCCGAAGAAATGGCTAGAAATTGAGAGAATAAGAGAGAGAGAGAGAGAGAGAGAGAGAGAGAGAGTTAGAATATGAATGCGAAATTAGGATACGCGATATCGATTTATACAAAATGTTTTTATTGTTTTTTTGTATCATCTTTTTTGCATGTATAAATTTGTGTACTTTCTTGCTATTTAATGTAAACGTCAGTTCTTACAAAATTTAAAAAAAATTTTCCCTGTAACATCACACAATGTGATTTAATTTTGAAATTGCTAAATAATTTATCAAAAAATTTTTATTAATAAGTTTGAGCGCATGTTATCGACGTTACAATTATTATTCTGCTCATCACATATTCTTTTTCTAGCCGTGTAAATAGATTATTAAGTCATTTTTAGATTCAAACAATTTTGAAAAATATACCATTACTTCATATATTAAATATTTATTCATTGCCTACTGATTATAAATAAAGACTTTTATTATTTTCATTATACGTCAATGCTTATAAAATTTTATAACAAAATATAATTTATACCAATCATCTTTATTGTGAGAAATCTTCCTTTTGTACAATGCACGGCTGAAGAAGCATGCAGATGGTTAAAATTGAATCTAGTTAGGTTAATTTTCTGGTTAATTGACATCATTTAACAGGACTAGCAAGACGATTCGCAAGATAAGGCAATCTTAGAGTTTGATTATTAAAATGACCGGACACGTAAAAATGTCTAAAGCTTAATGTTACGTGCACGCAAGAATACATAATTAATCATCCATTTAATTTTTCAGAAATTCTTGAATTTCTCGAATAATTATCCAATTTTTTTTGTAAATTATAAGAGAATGAAGCTTTTTTTGTATGGAGTAACTAGACATATTGATGAAATACAAATCAGATTCATTCTTTCTTTCTTATTTATAAAAATAGCTCCTTCTTAATAAAGAGCAGTCATTTGGAATGGAGTAGCGCTAAGTACACTTTCCTTGCCGAAGTAACTAAGCCAACTTTCGTAATCTTCCGCACCTCCTGGGGTTCCCACCAATGCGCGATCTTGCATCTTTAGCCTAGACTTCCAAACCTCTTATATTTGCTCACATCCTCCCTCTGCTTACGTACACATTCGAGCTTCTTCAGGCGAATCATCTCGGAGTCTTCGACACTGCTTGTTCGCCGCAAACTCATGGTTTTTCAAGAACTTTCGCCCACCTCATCCCATTTCCAGCTCGAACTCCGGGCACGTGCTCGATTTTTCCGGCTCAATAGCCACCGTCCCGAGGTTTATTGCCATTCGATTTTCTCCCCTAACCCGAGACTTCAAAAAAAATTATCAATTTTTCTAGTGAAAAAAAAAAACAGATTTGGAATAGAAGGTTGTACACGTTCACGCGTCGCAGACGTTCCTGTTTTGTGAAGGGAAGAATTAGGATAAATTTTCATTTGAACTAATAGCTCAGCGGTAACGGAAATTAATGAGCTTGATATACTCCAATTAAACTATACTATCAGCGGCAACTAAATATTTTGCTGTTCTGATTTTAATCATTGTTATACGATTGTATATATATTATTTTGGAAGAATAGTAGAAATGACAAATATTGAAAAAAGTGATTTCTAGGATAGACAGAAAATTTAGTAGGTCGTAACATAAATAAGGCACAGAGATTTATTTTTTAACATTTACAATAATGTACTCGACAAGTGATGTTTAACTGATTTAAAACTAAGGTATAAATTAATTTTTTTTTTCAAAGCTGAAGCGATATCTGCTATGCATAATAAGCATAAAACATCAAAGGGTACAAAAAATTATAAAATATATATTTCCTGAGTTTTTTATTGTTGAATATTTTCAAATAAATTATTATTGTCAGTATTTGCATATGAATGAAATCTTCGTATTTTCCATGATATTTCAAATAAAATTTCATCTTTTAAAATAACAAAAATAGAAGCATTTCGTAATATAAACGCGACTTATTTATGCTTATAATAGTGTACATTTTGTTTTTTTTCTAATATTTAAAACAATAATCCTTTGGTGTAATAAAATTCGAAAATTATGCACATAAAGTATACGAAGAATCAAAAATCGGAAATATTCACAGCTTATATATATACAAGCATTTGCAGAGTGCGTTTAAAAAAGATTTCGTTTTTACCACGGCATCTCATTGTCCTATTATAAGTCTTCGCAAAGCAGGAATCCGAGCTGTCACGCGCGTATCCCCGAGCAACCGGTTGAGCTGCAACCCCCCGGTAAAAGCGAAAAAGGGGGAAAAAAAAAATAAGCAGAGGCGCTGATTTTGAAAATATAAACACGACTCGCGCGAGTTACATCATGGGAATTCGGAAATAAAAAAAAGCAGGAAAAGAGAATGCGAGTCGGCCCGCCGTTGAGACGAATTCTCGAATCGTCGCTCATAAGTGATTTTCGCGCGGGAACTGGGGACCGTACGCATGCTGCATTTTCCATTTTTGAGGCAGAGCGAGTGGAAGGAAAAGCTTGTATTCCTGGCTCGGCAATGTCATTAACAAGGGCTAGGGAGAGAGGAAAGGAGGAAAGTCTCTTACGGGCAGCGCATAGCTTTCAATGGGAATCCAAGGCGCGCTCGTATTGGTGGTTAATGTCTGTAAGCATGCACTCTATCTTGTTTCGCTGTTTCGCTCTCTGTTTTTGCGCGGCTTAAAAAAGGAGACAGTTCGCATAGAAGTAAGTGAGTAATGAGTCTGCCGCTCGGTACGTTTTACTTTGCCTTCGCGCGTATGCGTGAGTGTACGCTTACAAAAAGAAAGTTTCATTGGTGCGTGAATTTTTCATCCGCGGGCAAGGCTGCATTTGCAATACAAGCACGCATAAGAGAAATTAAAGCGTTTGAGATACCTGAGCTTTAGTTTTCAAGTTCGTGCAAAGCCGAACTGTAACCATGTAATTTTATATTTATAAAACGAATTATTGTGCAAATGCTTTTGCTTCTTTAGGTAAACTAAAAATAAAATTATGTTCAATTAAAAATGAGGATGTACTTTGATCCTTAGTTTTGAGCAACATATAATTTATAATGACAAATTCGTACGTTTTCTGTCGGAAAAATTTAATAAGCTATATTAAATACTAAATCTTTCTATTTTATTATTTATTGAATGAATCGAAATAAAAAAGTATTTTATTTAATTGCGATTCTAATTTAGTTAATTATAAATAGACTTTTTACAATTTACGACTTTTGATTTCTCTTGTCCATAGACGAGATACATTTGGAGTTTCAGTAAAATTTTTTTTAATTCATTTATTTATTTATGTTATTTATGTAGTTATAATGCTCTTGCTAGAATTGAGTTATATCAATCAATTATGGCATATTATGAAATCTCTATCTTGCAATTTAATTTTAGTCATTTATTAAATAGATACAACCGACAAGTTTCATCTTTAGGTTTAAATAATTCATGTTTAATTACTTTGTATAATAATTATTTAATTATGTTTGAGTTACAATAAATTTTTTAACAGTTCAGACTTAATAAAGTACACATATCAAACTTAGTAAGTTTGTAATTTTTCCATATTACATAATATTCGTTAACATCAAAATCACTATAATTTTCGTTTGCTTACTATTCGTTATTATTATTCGAATAATTTCAATATATATACACAATGAATTAAATTGATATTAATTATATTAGTGATCATGTTATTTTATTAATTTAGTTAATGTTTGACTATAATATAGATTTTTTCAGTTGCAAAAGATTATATCTAAATATTATGCATAAATGAGTATGAAATAAGTTTAAAGTTCCTTTCATTTATATTAAAATATTGAATCAATTTTTTTTTTGAAGAATATCATCAAATATTTTATAAAATTAAATTCAATTGTGTATCACTAATACAAAAATAAGAGTATGCTATTAAATGTATAAAAGTTGTAAATAAAATACATTAATAAATTATTAAACATAATTAAAGGTTATTATGTGTAATTTTCATTCGAATATTAAAAATATAAATATTTTTACGTTTTATTTGTTCATTTGATGTAGAAAGAACTTCCGATTTTGGTACAGTATTTTTTTGTATTTTTTGTTAAAGTTAATACACTTTTTTCATTTCTGGCAATTTTTGCAAAAAAAAAAACGGTTAGTGCTTCAAAAAATTGTCATTAAAAAAGTATTAAATGAGGAAATATGCATACGTAAATCTCATGATATATATTTCTTATGTGCTTTCATAAATTTTGCAACTGCAATAGAAAGTTAAAGTATAACATGCCGTAACAAGGCTTTTTTTAAAATTATGATTCTTTTACAAGAATGTTATAATAAAAAAATAGTCAATAAAAAGGGCAAATGTAAAATAAATACTAGATTATATATAGCAAGTTGAAAGGTAAAGAAGAAGATGAGCTAATGGAAAGTACACATATATACTTATATGTAACACTGATTTATCGTATTTCTTTGCTTAATCGGGTCTATGCACTAGATTCAAAAGAGTATAGAAAGAAAAAAAGTAAATTGAAAATAAATAAAATAAGTAATAAAATGCAACAAAGAAGATCACGGATAGCATGTAGTTAAAGAAAAATCTTTAATATTGAGTCGAAAAGGATGGTTATAAGAATTCCTGTTGTTTTTATATAAATAATACATGTTTGAAAATAATAAACAAGAAAATTTAACGAAGTTTCTATTTTACAAAACCAATTTTCTTAAAGTTTCTATACATGTAAGTCTTAATAACATTAAAAGTTATGTTTTAAAAACAAAAACTAAAGAAAAATATTAAATTTTCAACAAAATTTTTATACTCATAAATGAGACATTCATTTCATTTTTGAATGATAGTTTATAAAAAATATAATATATTTAATACTTTAATTTCAGGATTTGGAAAAAATATAAAAATTATTTTTGAATCGTAAAAATTCAAAAAAATATAATAATGACATTGCAACATAATGGAGTTTTTGCATATTTAATAAACAAATTAACTTTTTTTTTAATTCACTATTTATATTTTAATGACTCTTTTATTTAACACTTAACCGCTTAATTTAATTAAAAAGTACAGGTTTTTAAATATTTTATTTTTATCTATTTTATACATCTAAAAAAGCGCCAAGATTATAAGTAACAATCTGAAATCATATAATAGCATAAATATAGTATAATCGTATAAATGTAAGTAGGCAATATTCTGAAAAAATCTGGCACATATTTTGTGTATCAGCTTAAAAAATTATTGTAAGTTTATAAAAGAATAATTTCTTGCTTGAATGTCATAATTATCAAATATAATGCAATATCAATATTTTTCTTTTAAAAAAGAAAGTGATTACTTTTAGTAAATCTAATAAGCTTTAAAACTAACCTACATTGGAGATGATCAAAATGATATTGCTTATAATGTTCATTTTACAACAAAAGCCTTTAAAGAAAACACTCAAAAACGATTTTTGAAGTTCTTGAAACAAACTTTCCGCTCAATTTGCACAAATTGAAAGAAAACCACTCTTGCGAGTTTGCATCATTTAAACTATCGTTTATAGCATCAAAAGCTCTGTTTTCATTTAGTTTATTCTATATATTCATATTTTCGAAAAATCAGAAAAAATAGAATTAGAAACACACTTAGCTGGTATTTTCTTATTTTCTTCTAAATTCCTACTTTGTTTTTATTATACTCTATTATCTTTCATATATTCGCCGATCCAGACAAAAAGATGTGGTCAGGTCAAATTTACAACCACGTTTCAGCTATCAAATTATGTAACCTTTAAAATTATAAGAATAATAAGTCAATAATTGAAATACAAAGATAATAAAATTGGATAAATAAAATCGCTAATTAATAATAATACAGTTAGTCATATGAAGAATATTATATAGCTATTGAATATTGCGTATCAATTCAATGCATCAAATATATTACAATAAGATTTGTAATACAATGAATTAATTATAAAAAAGTAAAAATTATTAAAAATTTAAGTCTCTCCATTAATATTTTATTTTGTGCAATAATGTATTTCTTTACATAAATAACTTTTAAATACTTTTATATTAACGATAATATAGATTAATGTAAACATTGATATTTGCATTCCTCTTATAAAGTGGAAATGATGATTTTATACAATGATTATATTATAAATATGTTTCGTGAACCACTATATTAAATAAAAGGAAACTATTTGTTTGACTTAATATCGGTAATATAATTCTAGATAAATTATAATTAAATGGCCTATTTGGAAATTACTTAAATTTCTTTGATATGATTAAAAAATAAAATTTTATAATATTACATTAAACACAATTTTGATTAAACTGTATTGAAAACAATATACTAAATAGATATTAATTGTATTAAATATTATTTAGAAACGAAATACTGGTTTTGAACTTATTTTTATATATACGTTGTACACATTGCATTGATGTATAATAAATATTGCATTAATTTACAAAATAAATTATTCACCAATATCTCAAAATATTACCATAAAAACGTAAATTTAAAGATTAATCTTATTAAATTAATAAACAAAATGGTTCTGTTTATAATGCTATGTAAACAATCTGTACTTTTTGTTCATATTTGTATAAGTAAATTTATAAAAATAATTCAATAGATAAAATATCAGTAATACAATTCTTCTTAATCAAATACTGAATATATATTCTATATATATATATAGTATACAGTATTCTATATTTTATATATGAAACTACATATATATATTCTAAAATAATGTGAGAAAAATAAATTATGCATTAAAAAAAATCATATAGTACAAGATTTCTTTAAAATTGAGATTTATTATTATAATTTTCAAAAATACATTTATTAATAAATCTGATTCCATGATTTATATATATAACTTTTTCGTTAAGTTTGTTCGTCACTTTGGTTGTCAGCGATTTCCTCTCGAGAGATAAATAATGATAGTGTCGAAAGGGTCAAGTATGCATTGAAATAGTTCAAGATAGAAATAAAAATGGAGAAAAATATTTATCTTGTGTCTTTGTAATGTGAGTTTGAGAATTTTATGTGCAAGTCTGAGAATACACGAACGCACATGCTCATAGAAAAAAATATGAAATGAAAAAAAAAATCATATGGCTATGCGTAGAACTGAAATAATAATTCAAAAATGATAACAATGAGTCGCGGTGAAGCATGTAATTTTTTTCTTTACTCATTGTTACATTGCTGAGTCCATTCTTTTTCATAAACCTGCTTTTCTTTATACAAAAATTTTTGAATTCTTATCTACGTTTCTCTCTATTGTTATTATAGCAGTAAAGAGAAAGGATATTTACATCTTAAAGCAGCTTTAAATTATTTATGAAAAAATTATTAAAGAAATAAAAAAAAAGTATTGTAAATTCATTAAATGTATAAAAAGTATTTCATATTAAAGTCAACAGTTTATATTTATATGTTATAGTAAATCTTTTCGCTTAAGGTAAAATCACATTTACTTTCTGGCATTCAAAAGTATTTACAAAATTAAGAAAGTTACTTTTTTAAGAGACGCGAAAGCTTTTTTTATAATTTCAAGCTAATTAAAGTTTACAATAACTCACAAAAACATAATTTTATATTTACGTAATGAATATTTTTCCATTTCTCTATTTATTTTTAAATGCCTATTTACATTTATGGATCGTAACAATAATGTTTTTATAAATAGCATAAAAAATTTTATTATAACGTAAGCAAGTGATTTAATAAAATATAATTTCAATATCAATTTTGCTATGCAAAATCTAAATACTAATTGGAAATTGCCGTAATAAGAAAAAATTTAGTTACAATTACCTTAATTTATAATGTGTACGACATAAATTTTTTGTAAATATATGCTACACGGTATGATATATGTATACACAAAATAATTAGAAAATAATTGATGATAAAAAAATTATTATTCAGTTAAAGGGTTAATTAATTTCCTTTCGGGTTTTTAATACATCAAGCAAAGTGATGCGGTTATATGTGGAAAGAACCGTTGAAAAAAACGAAATTATTATTAAAAAATGTTTACACTAAGAATAAATGAAATAAGAAAGGCAAAATTTATTAATTTTTGTATTGTACTTAACATATTAGTAGGTTTTACATAAATTGACAAATTATGAAATTATGTGGAATATAAATGCGATACTAAATATATTCAATAAGATATAATTTTAGACTAGATATAGATAAAATATTTAATGGTGTATTACTGATTCAGAAAATGCATAAGTTTTATGAAACAAGACACGTGATATTTTTTTCTGATTCCAATTGATCAAAGTTTAAAGACTTAGTTAAAAAAGTTGAAAAATTTTAACTTTGATTTACATTTAAATTAGACCCATACTTATAAAGGCAATTAAGAATGATTAATGGAAATCACGAATAAATTTAAGTGACACCAACAATGATGTAGCGGCGTTAATTTTTATGGAATGAGCTTAAGCTCGATAAATTTTTATCAAAAATTAAAAAAAATTAACCGATTTGCTGTCTTGATCTGTTTTCATAGTCAAAAAAATTATTGCATAGAATTTGTTAGTTAACGTATGAGCAGCTTATACATAACTTTCTAATAAAAATAACTTACTGAAATATATGTATTATATTAGATAGAAATTTTGATCAATGTACTTTTCAATTAAATATAATTTTTTTATGAAAGTACAATTGATATTTAGGTGAGGAGTCGTTTAATTTAGTGAGTTGAATTTCCGGTTCGCTTAAAATAAATGTCTCGTATAGAATATAGCCGATTCAACTACAGATAGGAAAGCCTCTTTTAGTTATTTTATACTTTAAAAAAAGGGCTATATAATGCAGTTTTTTCCAGTTTCTCACAGTTATAAATTGTAATTTAAGATCCTAGCGTTCGATAATTTTTCATATCGATATACATACAAACCCCCTCTCTCCCCCCTCCAAATACACGCCGACTTTTATTTATTAAAGCTATGCGCTTGCATTTGCGTAGGTAAACTAGTTTTTCTATAAACTTATCCGTAAGTACAAGGCTGTTTCAACTATATAATTTCTTTATGGTTATACAAGTCTATTATATCGCTCGGGTGCAGATATAACATATATTATAAACACACCAGGTCATCGCGGGAATTTTAATAATATATCAATAACCGATGTTCCGGTTACACGAAAAAGAGCGGAGTTTCGGTACTCGAGTAATGGCAAGGAGGGAGGAGAAGATGAGGCGTCGGGAGAGGAAAAGAGAACGTTCCTGCTCCCGCGGGACAAGGCTAAGGATCAATCTTCCTGAAACTCGATTTGAAGCGCGTTGGCTCCTCTGCCCTCTCTCACTCTTATACTTTCTTACCCAGCAGCAGCAGCAGCAGCAGCAGTACTGAGGCGGCGACAAGCGGTTTATTCCCACGATCGCCGTCGGCAGCACACGCGACGAGTATATACAGCATTGATTTACCCTAACTCGCTCGCTCTCTCTCTCTCTCTCTCTGTCTCTCTCTATCTTTATCTCAACACCGCCCCCGCCCACTTTGCTCTACTCTACTCCGCCCCACGAGCCGTCGCATGTGTCGCTGGCTCAGACTCTTGGCCGAAAGAAAATTTTTAGGTCGGCCAAGAATGATGATAATACAAAGATTTCTAAAGATAGAGGAGGTAGATGAATTGAGATACACGTGAAATCGGAGAGATAAATACTGAGATACAGGCAAAAGGAAGGAGACGTATAACAGAGATAAAAGACGCACAGAGATTCAGGCTTGAGAGAAAAGAAGTTCCATGTCTAGAAGTGTAGGCGTAATGGGACGTAAAGATGAATAAGAAAAGAATGCAAATAAAAGGATAGCGAGCCAACTGGATGGATAAATATATGAATACAAAGAGTGAGAGAAAATTAGAGATACAGGAAATTTAAGATAAATACTAGATTTGGAGAAAAGGTTCGATTCAATGTAGATGGCATTTCAAGCTAACGTCGAATAAACAAAAATGTCCATAAATAAGAAATAAAACAAAATTTATATTTACGTTAGTGTTATTTTGAACACAAATACGGAATTTTTACTTGAAAATTGTAGAATATACGTTTATCGAATGTTAATAAATATTAAGAATATATTTGATACATTTTTAGGAAGTATTTTTGCGTGACCGGATAAAATTTCATTCCGAACATTAAATCACATTAATAAGAATGCGCATAACTGTATATTAATTATCTGTGTGTTTTATTAATTATTAATTTTTTATTACTTATTTATTAAACTACTATTAATTATTTAGTAAATATTATCCTTATTATGCTTACAAACAATAATAACTTTATTTTTACTTATATTATATATAATACACAAATACGAGAAGGCATTAACAATGATAGTAAAATTCAATAATAAAAATGCTTGTTAAAATATAAAAATATTTATTATATCTTATAAATTTTGAATTGTTTAGTCGAACGTGTAATAGTTTTAAATAAATATTTTTATTGATGTAGAAGGTATTAAATAAATATTTTAGAAGTTTTTAGTAATAGTAGTATACAAAATACTTGATATAAAACTTATCATCATATTATTATTCCTATGTGTATAAGCAAATTTACATTTTCCTACAAAGTTAAATATTATAATTATTGAATCAATTCTCGGCCATGTTCCATACTAATAATTAAAATAAGATGAATATTAGCATGCATGTGTACAAAGAGAGAACCCTCTTATTTTTATCCACTTAAGCACCATTACTTAATATTTTATCATCACAAATAATAGTTTATTGTTTCTTTTTAGATTCTAGATTATAAAGCAAAAGCTGCTTTTACATATAGCTTTCATATAAGCCGAGTATTCTATTCGTACAGCAGATGCAGGAATGCATCAAAGTGCAGACATGTGCAGACCACAATATGCATTGTGTCAAGAATACCACAAGTGATAAAATACGCGTATTGAGCACAAGCAAATTCAGAAACTAATTTTAATAGAGAAACATATGAAGGCATAATATGGAAGTTGAGGTTTATCTCGAAAGGCAGTCGGACATGGCTTTATAGACATAATAAGTTCAGATTTTTATAATAAAATAATAGGTAGGATGAATCGAAATTTGATATCCCTAATAGAAGGTAATGGGCATGAGGCAGTTTCCACTACGCAAAGTATGGATACACGTAATATCTCTCAGTTTCGAGAATTACTATGTTATAGATAGTACTCCAGAGACTAGGATATCCCAAATTTTTCGGATAAGCATCTGAATAAGCTTCAGAAATATGGGTACTGATCATATATTACGCTTGCGTATTAGTTTTTCGCTTGTGGCAACTGCGGATTTTCTCTCACCGGTCGTTAGATCATAATTAATGCTTATAACATTCTTCAGCAATCAACAAACCATTGGTATTTCTATTTCCACTCCGTGTACAATAAACTATAAATTACACTTATTATACACTTGAGTTCTTATTTTTATCCTTAATGAAAAAAAAAGAATGATCAAATACGAGAACTCTATTTTCGAATTTATCTGGAAATTATTTTCTTCCATTGCAATTTAAATATTCACACGAATATGCTTTTTTTATAAAATGCAACGCTTCAATTTTTTAAAAAACAGTAACACCACTTAATATGTCCGCCAAAAAATATTCATTCTAAGAAGATAAGCACGTGTGCCAGAAGATAGTAGATTTCACATAAAACAACGCTCGACTCTTTTCGTCCTTATCTGCCCTCTCTCTCTCTCTCTCTTCGGGTGCATACTCGTCGACAAAAATTTTACATTTCAAAAACTCTTTGCCGATCAATAATTTACATGTGGATGTGTATCTGTACAATCGTGGATTCGTAATCATACTTTCACTGTTTGTAATCGTTTGTTTACTCTACATATGTGCGACTGAATATGTAAATGAATTTACGCAGAGATGCACGAACAACCTTCTTCAGTATTCACCTTGATTAACCAAAGGTTAATTGAACATTGATAAACAATAATATTCGTATAGAAAAATCGTAACAATTTGTTTAAATAAAGCTTTGTAAAAAATTAATTTTTAAGTCGGGCAAATGAAAAACCGGTTCCATGTAATTTCAAGGTATGTGTAGTAAAATGAACAGTTACTCATTTTTATAAGCTAAAAATCAAAGAATATTGGTATTTTTAATGTAAGTTATACGATAAAAATTATTATAAAAAAAAAAAGAATTATTGTACGCAAATTTGCTATCATTATGTACTGCAAATCTAGTCGTATGATATTATGAATGAATGAGTAAAATTAATAGATTTTATAATATTATGATAAATATAATGTTTTTAATAGGTAGCCGCAAATATAAACGTTAGATCTTTTGAGCAGCGTTTATTTAAAGTGTTAATAATAAGAGAGTGAGCGAGAGGAGGGGTGGGGGGTGGAGAAATATTTAACACGGCAAAAATCCAATAGAACGTGTAACCGCATTGAGCTCTCAGCAGCAAACTTATCTTTTGGCAAGAAAAGTTCATTTGGTGAAATAAAATTAGAAAAAAGTTATAATGATAAATAAACAAAAGAACTCGTGGAAAGAACGAGTCATAGCCCCTTATAGACAAGCGATCGATCTAATTCGCAAACAATGCACGTCGGTTAAGTTTCGATCGTGGGTCCGCAAAAAGCCTCGACTCGTCTCCGTTCAAATATACTTCTGCGCCTTACTGTACGCCCATGTGCAGCCATATACAAGTGCGCACACAGGTGCAAAAGGAGCCGATCAGACCGGCGGCGATTGCCTCTGTATGTTTGCGTGCGCGCATGTATGCGTGTACACATTAGCGTCGGCTGGTGTCGGTGCAGCGTCGAGGGTTGCCGAGAACCTGATACATACAGCTTGAGCAAGGATCCAGCGTTATCCGGTCGGTGGCATTGCGAGGGGGGGGGCGGGAGGGAAGGGAAAGGCCGGGGGCCAGAGGGAGCAAGGCACTCGGTCCACGCGTGGCTTCGCCGTCGTTTCCTGGCCTGATTGGACGTTGGCTCGTGGCCGGCGCTCGCCATTCACCGGAAACCCAACGGCGGCAGCTCCTCTCTCTACCTCTTCGTTTTATGCATTATTTTTTATCTCGTGTCGACTTCGCTCTCCTTCGGCATACCTACCTGTGTATACGATATATATAAACATCTATAGATATAACTACAGATCTATCTATAGATACTCACGCATACACTTGGAGCTTAGTCCTTATCTCTTCTTCTCTTTAGGTGTGTGTATACCTTAGACCGATGGATTTACCCCCTCTTTTCTTTTCAACGTTTTGTCCAAGTTCTTCGTTTTGCCATCTCACTCCTCCCGATCATTCTTCTGGTCACGTTCACTCTATCTTACAATCTCTCTTTATGTCTCTCTCTCTCTCTCTCTGTCTCACACACACACGCACTTTTTACCTCACTTTAGCCTGCAATTTCGCATCTTTTTGTTCGTCACGCCCTTGGTTGCTGCTGCTGCTGCTGCTGCTGCTCCAGCTATTCGCTCTTGAAAAGACAACTGCTCGTGTTTAGGGTTAACTCTTATAAGATACTCTACATATTTTACACGAAAATTTACTTAATTTTATTATTATTTTTACATTACATATGAAGAGAGATTGTATAAAATAAAACAGAATTCTTTTTAGACGATTTACAAAAAAAAGACTTATACTTTCGATACTTAAGCTTAAGAGAATATGCATAAGATTACAATTGGGTAAATTTTATCATGTGATTTATAATTATTGAATAGTAGTTAATCTATAGCAAACATGAGCTTTTTAAAAAATAAAGAACGGCTATATTGGATACTTAAATTATGAGGAAAAATACAAGAAATATTTAATGAGCTACTAGGTTATTGTACACACAGCTTTATAAATTTAATTCGAGAACCCGCTATTATAAATATTTAAAAAAAAATCTTTACGATACTGATCTATCATACGCACAAACTAACATGTTCGGATACTTAATTTGAAGCAAAAATTTTTATGACTAACAGTTATTATTGAAGTTTATTATTGTGTTTTTTAAAATTAAAAAATAAAGTTTTTTTTTCAATTTTCTATAATATAATATAATATATTAATATACAACTGAGTTGATTAACTGTCATTGCTGAATATGCTATCGCCATACTTTAATACGTAATGTAGCTAGATGTGCATACACAAGCATTTACGCGTATGGGCGTGCTTGTATGTGTGTCAAATGTTATTGACGCATTTGAACTAAACCATCTTAATCCATTATTTAATACAGGACGTTCAAACCTGCGTATAAATTCGAAGTTGCACGTGACACATGGTAAATAATTTAAAAGTATAAATACCAAATTTCGTACACGAAATTATGGTATTTTCTAAATTATCATGCACTATTAAATTAAGTTGAAAATGTTATCAAAATGCTAATACGCCCATCCCCCTTTCCTCCACTAGCAGATGCATTGATGTATACACGCATATATAAGCATACGGTTTTACATAGGCATACACACAGAGGCGCACGCCTGCACTTATGGTACTTTTTGCTTTCATCCCTCTCCCGCTCTTTACCTTCTCGAGCTCCCGCTTGGAAAGAACTTGTCAGACCTGTTCCGAGGCTTGTGATCGAGTCTAAGCTCTCGCAGGAAACGAAAGAGAGATAGAGGCCGAATACAAACTACCTGTGCACAGCATCCAAAGCGACAGGAGTGGAGGGAGAGAATGAAAGATAGAGCGAAAGGAGAATAAAAACGAAGAGAGGGCGAGAGTTGAGCGAGTGGGAGAACAAACTACACTTTATATCTCTGAGGGAGATAGAGAGATAGAGAGGGACAGACAGAGAGAAGAACAGAGGCAGTGATCTCACTACGAAATCGTCCGAGGAAAGTACACGTAGTTTTAACGGTAGCCTCTTCTCTCTCGATAATCACGGCAACGCCGGAGCACCAGCACGAGCACCAGCACTAGAACCAGCGATACTTGTATGAACTTTGTTTAAAATTTTATACCAACCAGTTCCATAAGGGCAGTCACTATTGCATGCTGCTTAGTAATAATAAGCTAACCTTAAAATTCAAAGGAACTGCAAAATTACACAGAGATCGAAATAATTTTGTCGCTTATATCTAATTTACGATTACGACATGAATGTGTTTTGGAATTTATTTGACATTTATAAGATTATCGACATAAATACTTTTTTTCTATCTGGCTTTCTCATAACGTTTGGATGCTTGATACTTACACATTAGTTAATAATTTTTGTTAGGACAATTAAATCTTATTAATTTTGACACTTTAGGCGAGGATAACATTCACGCATTATTAATGTGGAACATTTGTTGTAATCAAGCCCAAGAGACAGACTACAAAATTGATGTCAACAATCGCCAATACAAATTCAGAGAAGAATGAAGTGTAGATAACTGACGACCACAAATTTAGTAGTATTGAATAATGTAAAAAGCCGACGTATTGTTCGAAGAAAAAGCGTTTTTTACAATCTTCCGTATAACACTCTCTAAAAGTTTGTAGATGCAGATTACTATGGACAATATTAGTGCAAATTAATAGATAATATAATTCCTAGTACCTATAGCTTAGCTTAATTGATGTTATTTACGTTTTATAAAGTAACTCAGAATCTCGATGGTGGCACTGCAACATGTAAAATTTATACGTAATTAAATGGCGAAAAGTGACGTTCATAAATTCAGGACTGATGTCTCAAACTACGTTAATGTCGTGCTCCGTGAAATTTGCTTGAAATTGAATATCAACGAATGATGAAATGACTAGTATATCATAGGTGTACGTGCAGAAAATTTTCTTTTGAATTGAAAGTAAAGCATTTTATATAAGCTGGTTAACTTATCCAGAACAATGATTCCGCGTGCAGATATGAATGAAAATGTATTAGTACTACCGAAACTAAGGCCAATTCTCTATAAACTACGTGAAATATGATGCTAAAATCATAAATACTTCATAGTAACATAATTGTAACGAGCGAGAAGAAAAAAGAGCTAAGTTTCAAGAAAAAGAAGCAAAATTTTGGTCCTTGAATCAAAGTTGATTCATTTTCCATCCCTCCACTTCCCACCGCTCGACCAGTCGTTGCTTTTACAAATTCTTATTCACGCTCCATCTCTCTCTCTCGCTTCCCCCTCTCTCTTTCTGTATCTCGTTCTCTTGTTCCCTCGCTCTCTCACCTTTATGGAGCAAGAAATGCGTGTGCCACGATCATTCATAGCTGGAACGCGTGGCCGCTCGGTCTTCGTTCAGTAGGAAGGAGCATTTCCCGTCTCACTCTCTCCCACTCAATATCTCCTTCTCTTTCGTTCGCTCGCTCCCTCTCGCTCCTTTAAAGATAGAGCCCGGTAATGTAAGCTCGCAAAGAGGCAGGCGTGCGCTAGTGTTCACTCAACGTAATGGTTCCACGCTGCTTGTGGTTGACCTTCATTCGAGCAGGTACTTCTTTTTCTTTGATACGCGAGCCGTCGAGATGTATTATTAAAAATCACCTCGCACTCTCCTCTCGGAGCGGATGTTGCGTTTGAATACCAAGTACTGCTGTCTCGAATTTATGGAGGAAGAGTGTATTTTGGCTCCGAAAGGTTTACGAAAGAATATTGATTCTGTAACTCGTTCTTTCGTTACCACGTTTCCATAGTTCATTCAGCTCTTTATTTCCTATACTTTCATTTCTCATTCAGCCTCATTATAAATATGATTAGTACATTGGCCAATTATTACTGCTAGAATTCGTTTTTAAAATAATCTTACATATGTTGTTTTTAATTAATTTCAATTAATATTCATTCGATACAAGGAACTATTCAATTCAATAAATTAATTTATACATATATAGCTGTGAAATCGCTGTAATTAAATATTTAAAAACTAATTTTATTTTTATAAAATATTAGTCGAATAAGTACTACAATAAGTTCTTGGAATTTCTAGTGGAAAATCAATTTATTTAATCAGGACATAATTATCATAATTTTCATTGACTAGATTAATCAAGATTGTATCGATTTAATTAAATTATAATTTATCTACGTACTGTTTGAAGTTTCATTCACGTTGAATTATAATAACACTGCCGTTTCACCAAATGTATTCTAACAAGTGAAGTTAAATAAATTTCAACACATTTTAGAATAAAATCGAATTAAATTTTAAAGGTGAAGATTCTTTAACCGTAGTAAAAAATTTTGTTGATAAAAAGCCTTATTAAACCAATGATTTGAAAGAAATAATTTTAGAATTACGTATTTAAAATCAGAGTCATTAAAATCAATTCTTGATTACATTTAGTATCGGAAGCGAGAGATCGCACTACCATAGTCGTTTTTCACGTTGTGATTAATTATTATCACCAAAGGATCGTACTCGTACAATAAATTGAATTTCATTAATTCTCTCTCTCTCTCTCTATCTCACGCGCATACACATTTTTTATATGTATTTCATTCTAATGCATGTGTATGTTTTCTACTATACATGTGTACCTTTTGTCTTTTCTCGATCGCATTGTCATCTGAAATGCCATCGTAGTAAAGGCAATAACCGCAATGTAAAACAGTTTTACCAGTAGAGCAGCCAATAGTCCACTGCAGAATAACACATTTTAACAACCGTTAATTCATTCTAAGCGTTTAATCTGCCGTTTCTACAATAAAACGATTAATTGTATTTTACATATAGTTTACCTTATGTAATTATGTATAATAAGTGTAATTATGTACCTTACATTCGAAAATATTCTCAATGCATATAAAAAAATTATCTCACGTTTGTTTACAAAACGTAATTTTTTCAATTCTTTTAAAGAAATACAAAAATTTACAATCATAGTTTTAAGAAAATCAGAAAATAGTTTTGACTATTAGACCAATTAAATTCTGAATAACATATAAAACAAATTAATCATTGAATATCAAATAGTCTGTAGGAAAGATTTATAAATCAGCCTAATAATAATAATTGTAATAAGATACAGGTATAAAATTATATTACGTACAATATTGTTTTAGATTGCGTAAATAAGAAATAAAAATTATAAAATATTTATGAACAGTATATCGAATAAATAAGTGAAATATAGCAGTATTGCATATACTTAATTAAACTAATATATAAAATATGTTTCTATAGAATTGGATTTTATTAAAATATATTAAAAATATGAATTAAGACATGCTAATACGAACTATTACAATTTAACACAAATAATAATGATTGCGAATTAATACTATATGTAAATTAAAAATAATTTTTCAAATAAGTATAATAATAGTAAAAATATTACATTTCAACATTTAATATATTTAATTGTTATTATATATAAAATAAACTGATACGAGCAGCTACACTTTCGGATCATGTATAATGAATAATCATGAAATATAATATCTATTTCGTAATCAATTATAGAAACATACAAACTTGGTTATAAATATTAAATGCACAATAAATATTGCTAGAACAGATCGGCAGATAATTTCGACGAATAAAATTTAAATACTTCTTTCCACGAACTTCAAAACGCTTTAATAAATTGCGATGTGTTGCGGTCAGTGTCGTAGAATTCGACTTTGAATATTCTGTAAACGTAAGCATTGTTATTATGAGACGATAATATTTAATAACTACATAATCTTCGACGTTTATTTAACGAATGATGAATAATTATCTGTCGCTAAACGAACATAATAAACAAGTTTACTATATGCGAGGCAAATCTTACTTTAATTATTATATGAAAGGTGCTTTGTATTTGTAAAGTTAGATGTATATAGAGACTAGAGAGGGAGAGAGAGGAAAAACCGCATGATGAATGACAAAAATGTTATAGGGGAGGGGAGTGTGTGTGGAAATTAGAGGAAAAATAATATCGACAGCTACGAAAACGACTTGAGAAACCTGGTTGGAAGGAAATTAAGCCGCTTAATGAGAGCCGAAAGAGAAACTAACGATGGAAAAAAGATAGATTGAAACCAAATATATACTTTCGTGTGGTCTTCACTATTCTCAACTCGTTCGTCCTCTTTATTCTCCTTGTTCTTTTTCTTCGCCTGTTCTGTATCCTTTTTAAAATATGTCTCTAATTTGTTTCTTATGTTTCTAATGCATACTCGATTGTTATCATATCATGTAGTACTCGTTCCAATTTGTTTTGTTATTTTTCACAAGTATTTTTAACTACAAAACATTACATAACATTTTATTTCATAAGATCTATATATACATGTATATATTAGATCTGACTACTTTCTCACATCCATTAAACAGTTACTCGACTAGCTTTCGAAATATCTGGCGTGCTCCCTGTGAAAATTTGCAATAATTGCGTAACAATAAGGTAGAACAATGCTTCGCGAGAGCAGGCGAAAAATTCTTGTCCACTTCGTGTATAAAATTATGACCATCCCTCGTACGCTAGACGAGTATTTTATCCGTAAGCTAGTGAGCGGGACAACAGGTGGACGAGTCGAGCTTCCAATTTCGAGGTGGCAGAGGCGTTTGCCGCGCCCTGATCAATACTTAATTACGCGAACGGCTGCAACGTCAGACCCACTCGCATTACGACGCACAAAAGTTAGCGGATGAGTCTGCGTCGAGCCGTACCTTTTTTTCGCGCTCCGTTTTTCCGAAGAACAATAAGGGAGCAGGGTCCGCTCTCGTTGCATTCGGCACGTTCTGCGCTCTTAATAATATTGCCAGGCTGCCCAATACCAATTGCCAATTTGAGGATAATCGTGAGGTGTGAACCAAGTGAATTGAGTACCCGCGCACCGTGGGATTTCGTAGACTATTTCGTGGGCAACAACTGAACGGTCGGGTAGTTATTTGTTGTGGTATTTCAAAGGCTAATTGACCGCGATTTATTCTATGCAGAGCTTCTTTGCTTCGAATCGTTTACTTTTCTATTTCTTCCATCTCCCACTTTATCTCTATAGATGTAGAGTTTCTCTCAAAACTCCATCACATGCATTATTATTAATGACTAGCCATGATGAAATGTATAATTTTAATAATTACAATGATTATGTATGTTGAAAAATGAGTACTCCTGTCGACAACCAACAAGATTTACCAATAAGGTAGTAGCTAACTAATTCAATATTATATGATATTAGGCATATGCGAGGGATTCTTCTCTTTAAACCAAAATCTTTGTAGCTATTTTTGGAGACACCTGCAGTATACAACGCGCACCTATAGCCACCTATTGGATCCTCTCTGCATTACTCTACCATAAGCTTCGAACCGCTCACCTCCTTTAGGTTTATGTGTTTAAACGCACATTTACAAAATCAAAATCAAGTTTACAGTAATTATTATTATATAACTACATGCGTTTGAAAACAAAACTGTAATTTTTAGAACTACTCGTGACTTAAATATTAAAATTGATATATAATTACAAATGTAAGTTCTAGTTATAAAGAAAAAAATATACGGTTTATAAGTTTTACTTTAAAATGATTTTTCTATAAAAACAAGATTACTTAAATTTAAATAAATTAGATTCATAGTCTTTCACATGCCGTAAAGTTTAATAGTATTTTTATATATAGGTAGCATAATATAGCAGAATACAGATTAAGCAAAATTTTCCTAATACTATTTTCTTATATCAAATCTGTTATGCGCACTTCATCTTAACTTGAATACGAAATGACATTCCAGAAAAAGCTTTTTTAAATATTTGCGATATAATACAATAATAAATTGTTAAATAAAAAACAATCTTGTACTTTGGAAATAATGGAAGATTCCTGCTTAAAAATGAAGTAGAAGATTTTTATAATGACTTGTAATATTTCCAAGTATTGATTCGAATTTAACAAACAATTACTTAAATAACTTACTTTTGAAAATATTATAATAATTTGAATTTTTGAGCTTATATTCGATAAAATAATTGATTTATACGAAAAAAAGGGACCTTTCTTGTAAAACCATTTGATATTTTAGAAAAGTGCTTATTGAATGGCTTAAAATTTCTAGGCTAAATCAGTTTAATATATATAAGCTAAATATATTGGTGCAGATTTGGAAAATTTAATATTTTTCACCTATCGTATTAGTGCCAGCAACTTTATTTTTTACATATAACTAATGCAAAATTTATAAAAATTACTCATTATATTTAATAAGGATCAAAGTGAACTTTTTCTTGACAAGGTATACTTTCTCTAGGTATATTTTCTCTGCATTTTTTACTTTACACCCTTCTTCCTACTCTTATTCTCCATTACTTACCCTACTTTCCTTCTAAAATTCATGTGCTACTCACATCAACTGTAATAATAAATTTTTGAAGTAAGAGAAGTTACCATTCATGATAACATGGAAGATTCACATGAAATCTAAAAGTAGACAAACTCTAACATCACTTGAACTTCTCAGTTGTGTCTTACTTTCGAGTTTTTATTAACTGTATATGTATTTATACTACTATGAAGCTTTATATATTTTATCTTTAATTTTACAGTATATTTTTATTATACATCCTTTTCTATGAATTTTAAAGAGTATTATATTTTTTATGTAAATAAAGGAACATATTTTTTTTAAATATATTTAATAAATGAAAAAGAAGAAATTCCCTTTTCAAATTTACACACACACACATTCACATTAAAGTTTGTATATGCTTTAAGATATTTGTCTGTTTATAAAAATGTAAAAATCTGTTTGTAGTAGTTATGATAATTATTAGATAATTATCATATTGTGATTGATAACTATCATTGTTTTATCAGAATCAATCCATGAAATGAAATCTAAAATCGATTACATGATAAATTAATTATTAAATTTATATTTTATTAATTATATTTACAGAAATATTTAAAAATATATAAGTATGATAAAAATTCAATTAGTAATGTATTTAATTAAAAATTAAAAAAAATTAATTAAACCTAGTTTAGTAATATATTTTTAGTTTTCATTTAACGTTTAGTTTTATTTAATTGTTAAATAAAAATAAATGTTATCAAAAATAGTAGTATGGTTTCTTTTAAAGTTGTACTATGAAGATTTTATAAAATAAATTATATAATGTATTAAGAAATATGCAAATATAACTAATTCATATTAATCGTCTGGTAAATATATAAGAAATTTTATGTAAAAAGAATTTGATTATGCCAGTAAAATGTATTTTAACTAATAATCTAAGAATCCAGATAAAATTTAAAATATTGCTACTTAATAACGAAAGTTGTATAAATATATATAAAAATTCTAAACCAGTTATCTTCAAAGAACTAATTTATAGAAAGCATACATTTTTGAGAATAAAAATCGATTTAACTATTCCAGATAAATTATAAAATTTAATAGTAAATGTGAATATTTTAATTTACAAGAAGTTTACTTTTAATAATATGTTCAAAATAATTGGTATTGAGAAATTAATAATCTTGTTAATTTTTAAAAAGTAACAACAACTATATATACTATATTAATGAAAATTGTTTCATAATAATAATATATTTTAGTTCGTCACATAGTGATATTACAATTTTCGTTTGAAATTAAAGTTAGAGTTCAATAAATTCAATTAAAGCAATTACTTTAGAAAATAATTGAATTATAAAAGTTGACTGATAGATGTCATAAAGTCTTTTCTTAATCTACAACAAAAAACTCTATGACCCATCTCCACTCCAGAAACTTGATAACTTTACATCTCTTTCAATATCTTTAAACGCATTATTCCTTATCATCTACTTGACGATCTTCGCTTTGACTCTTTCTCTGATTTTTTATACCTCAATATATATATGTATATATAGTGTCTTTATATATATATATTCTACTAACTTGTTTAACGGCGTAGGTGAAAGAGTTAAAATATTTGAAACAATATAGTTTGCTCTAAATTTTGCACTATTTTACTTTAGAATTTGTAGAGTCGAAATTTTCACTACAAATTTGGCTTAGCGGAGTAGGTAAAAGTGGAGTATCATATGTCAGATGTGTAAAAGAGAAAAAGGCACCTTATTTTAGCTAAAAGACCAATATTTTTTAGATGTTTGTCACATTGAATCTGTTGTTATTCTCTTTAATTTCATATATGTGAAGTTTTTAATCATATTTAATGTTCATTATGAAAACAATTTCAAGGGAATAAATTAAAATTTTTATTCATAATTTAAATATACAATGTCAGCGTAAAAAGCTTTTAACATATTTTAATATTTTTCAATTCCGTTTTGATTCATTTCGGAGTCAAATTTCTTTTATACTTTTATTGTGAAAAGAGAAATAAACACGAAAATATTTAGCAGTACACGGCCATGTCACTAAGAAAATTATTGCAATATAATGTTACTAAATTTATGATCCTTTATACTTTAGAAAAAATTTTTAGGTTTTTTAATTTTAAATATCTTTACAAATAATAATTTCAATAACAAATTAAAGACTATTTGTAATTTTGTTTAAAATTAATTTTTTTAATTTAACATTCACTTACTAACAGAATTATAAATTATAGGATTATCATACATGATAAAATACTTACTATTTATAATTAATTGTTGTATTGACGCTATTATGTAAGTTAATTTTTAATATCATTAATTCATAATTAAAACATCATAAATCTAAAATACAAATTGCATACATTTTGTGTATAAAACATACATCTCAGTGTAATTCAGCCTTTTTTCTTACGCAGAATTATTCGAATGAATTTGTAACGGTCTTAAGGTCATAATCGTTTATATAAAAAATAAGTAAAGAATATTAGAGAAACGTAAATAGAGATTTTTTATTTATATTTGTAGATCAAATCTAGCTAATATTTCTGATAATAATTTAAAACATATTAAATTAATCTTGTTTGCTCTTGTATGATATTTAATTTTTTTAATAAATAATATCTACATAAAAATTTCACAAGTGGTTTTTATTAAAATTGTTATTATTATGATTAATGTAATGGGCACTAGTGAAATATGTATTTTCATGCTTTTTAAATTATTATAAAAACATTAATTGAAATATTTTATTTGTTATATTGATTATCATTATTCTTATCAATCAATACTTTATTATTTGGTTCAGAATTGAGGATATGTGTTATTAAATTTAAGAAAGTTGATGAGATTCATAAAAATTATTTTAAATAATAAAAATTTTATGCAATAATATAATTGATTGTCTTAGGTATAAATCAAAACTATTATTAAATTGTATATAAAAATATATAGAATGGAATGTGGAAATATATATTATAAATGATTCATTTAATTAATTTTAAGTAATATTCTGAATATATACCGAGAATTTTTGTAAGATATTTTCCAATTAGATCATTATTGGGAACAATTTTTTAATATAAATTAAAAGTTTATTGTAGCTAAAATTTAATTTCAATAAAAATAAACAAGTTATAATTGAAGTTATCTTTGCAGATAATATACATTGGTTTTAAATAAGGAGAAACATTAATTTTTAATTCAATGATCAGCATACTTTGTAATTAATTTCAGTTTATTTACAGTGATGTACTTTATGATTCTAAATAATATTTAGAATCAAGTTTATTAATTTTAATTTCGTACAATTAGATAAAATTTATTTCATAATGCTTTACATTAATAAATATAGTATATGTAAACGTGTAATGGATCGATATAATTCAGTTTATATGCTTATCAAAGCATTTATATGTATAGGAAATTAAATTTTTCTTTTTGTTAAAATAAAATCACACATTACTTATAAATTTTTTTATTACTAGATGTTTCATATATATATATTATCTTTTAAAAAGATATTGAGGAAATGTATATCATTTTTTAACGACTAACAAATATAACGAATTAGATAGTAAATTTTATTAACGGAGAATTAGCAATTAAAAGTATAAAATATATTTACTTTTACTAGCTATCAATTTAAGCAAAATGTGTTTTATTATTTTACATAAAAGTATGCTTCTTTTTGTTTTTAAATCAAAAGATAGCAAACTTCTTCGTGATTTTTTATTATTTTTAAGTCGATTTAAAGGATATATGAATTTTTTTATTTTTGTGATCATACAATTTGTTTCAAATATTGTTCAATTTAGTTGATATTTATAAATTACTATTATTTTTATTAACAAAATTAAATTAATTATAAAATTAATTAATTAAAATTAATTAAAAAAGGAGAGTATAATTACTACTAATTATACTAAAACATTATTGTGTAGTATTTTACTTATTATATATAAAACAATACTAGTTTATTCAATAGCTCTAAAATTCTATAATTATTCTAAAGTTATATTCTACCATTTCAAATAATACTGATCTAAAACATATGTATGAAATATAATTATTGATGAATATGAAATAATAAATAATTAAAAATACTGACATTTTAAACAATCTCAATTAATGTGTTATAAAAAACATTTTCTTCTTAATGTTGAAAAATTGTTTTAAATGTTTATGAAATAAAATTTTAAAACTAATTAATCAGAGAAATACAAATAATGTAAAGACAGTTGGTTCGTTATTTACTAAACAGTAGTTTCGTTTTTTAATAAAAAAAATCATTAATTTATATAAAATATTTTTTATAGTTATAAGAAATTGAAAAAACTAATGCATAATAAATGTTACGGTTAGCATCTTTTAATATGCAATACATTTATTAAAGTATGAATACATATTTTAATTTATTCTAAAAAAATAAAAATTTTACCATCCTTTTCATATTTTCTTTAATTGAGTACTTCAAATATGTCTGCAACTTACACATTAAAATTAAAGAAAGATCTTGTAAAATTTGGTAACTGATATTCAACTATAATAAATAGTTTTATAAATCTTTCATTATTATATTGTACACATGCTTTAAAAGCATAATATAGATTAATATGACTTTTCTTATTCAAATTTAATTTTGATTATTTATTAAAATTCTTTAATTTTAATGTTAGACAGTTAAATTCAAAAAATACTTTTCGTTATCTATTTTAACGTTATCGTTTATTATAAAAATGATTTTTGTAATAATTAAAAATATTTTTGTAGCTTAATCTATAAATGAATATACATTGATACCGTTTTTTTAACATATATATTTTAATATATATTAAATATGTATTTTACTTTTGTAATTTAAATATAAGTTATCGACAGTTTGAAAAACTTTTTATAAAAAAATATTTTTACAAGATTTTATTTATTTTAGATATTTATTTTAATACAAACATTTTTCTATCACTCTTATATAACATATCATATTCTTTTTAACATTTTAACTTTTTTTATAAACAGAATATAAAAATTGTTACACTGATATTTTTATATTAAATAAAAAGGGAAAAAGTAGATATTTAAATTAATCTAAGCCAATGAGATAATAGAGAGAATGCTTCTATATATTATTATATAAAAATATATATTATTATATATATAATAGAAATAATGTGAATAGCAAAATAAATACGGATTTTACTTTTATTCACTAATATCAACTTTGTCACACGCGAAGAAATGATCTAACCATATTTCATTAGGTTTATATAAATATTCCATTATTTTTTCATTGAGAAATTCATTCATTGCTTTCCGAGCCGTCTATTCCAACACACAAATACAGCGCTTTCCTCGGGTCCGAGTCGATTTGAAGTCTAAGCACCCCATCACCAACGGAGCGATCGCGTCAGGTCTTATCAGTAAGAATTCACTGATCCAGTCCAAAGTCACTATTCCATGTCTTCTCTCTCGTCCTCTCACCCTTTACCGCCTAACTGAGACCGACCATTTGTATAACTCTTTTTATCTCTCTCTCGCATTACCCTTATGTCTGTTTCTCTCATTCTATCCTCACATTCAACGCAATTTTCCATTTATACATCCAGAAAGCAGGAGCTCAAGCTTTGAACCATCGGCAAATCGAAATCGAAGCCGTTAGAACCTTAATAAACGAGGTATACTCTTATAAAACACCCTATGAGAGGGGCGGGGGGCAATCCACATAAATTCACTAATATACTTTTTCATCGTCTCACTTTTTTCTTCTCTGAAGACAATATGTGTATCCATTCTCATAAGATATCTTCCGATCTTAATATCTGATAAATAAGAAAGTTTATAAATATTTTAATAATAATTTATATTATAAACTTTAATGTTTAATTTTTAAATATACCTGATACTAGTTTTAGATATTTAATTAATTAAAAATAATTATCTCTTGAAAGAAACATCTTTCTTTATACATTATAAAGTGTTTCCATCTATTAGAAATAAAGATTTATCGAAATGTTTAAAAGATTTGCACAGTTATAAATAAATTTATTGTAATTATACTTACAAATGACTAAAATTGAAAATACAGAAGCAAACTAATGCGATAAACAGCATAAAGTATTTAGTATATATTTATTAGACTTAAGATAAAGGGTTAATTCTATACCACGTAAAATTATGTGGGATTATAATTAAATAATCGATTAAGTAATAAATGCTTAATATTACTATCAGACAGAAATATTTATAAGTTATAAATAAATATATCCAGCAGCTAGTATTCAACTGACATCAGAGAATCGAAATTAAACTTTAATGCCAAATCTTCGACGTAAAAAATTTTGACGTTTGAGCAGTTTAAAAAATCATCCCTCAAACTCTAAAAAACAACCAATTCCGAACTGTGCCCGTTCAACTTGAAAAAGAAAATTCTACCTCCAGTATTACCATCGACTCAACAAACATCCCGTAATTTATACGTTACATCAATGCCAGCCAGGACTATACTCGTAGTTGACCCATGGAACTCCTTCACCCCAAGTCCACTGTAGGTCCCCTCTCCACCTGCCGTCGCCCTCGGCAGATTATGGTCGCGAAAAAGAGCCAACGCGACGCTACGCACGGCAATAACGAGGTGTCACTTATCGGATGGGACGTCGGCTTCCTCGTCGTCACCGTCCTGTCTCGTGGTCGGATAAATAGTCCGAAGATAGAGATGACGGAGCAGCAGCGGCAATAGAAAGAGATAAGGACGGAAAATCGATGCCCATATATTTTATTTGCGTGATTTATGGCGCATGCGAGAAGATCAGAGGGAAATGCGATTAGCTCTCGTTCTTTTTCATTTTTTACGATCAACGGACTTTTCGAAAAGAAAATTAACGATACTCTTCTTGTTTCTACTACAGTCCTTTTTTTATCCATATACTTGCGTGATTTGATGTATTTAAGAATGAGATTCGTCTGTAACAGTATGGAGCGTAACAGTATTTCGTAAAACATGTAATCCGAAAAGTCGTTATAATTTGACAGGCGGTTGATTCGATTAAAAATTACAAACAAAAATTAAAAACAAATGGATGTAATGTTATTTTAAAATCATCGAACTACAATTCAATATCACTTTTTACTTTATTATTTTAATAAATTATTTTTTATGCCAAACTCAGTGTATTTATTTTTTATTAGTCAATTTTATGACTTACATTTGAAGAGATTCCGTGAAGAGATTCTATGATTCCGTAAATTGAAACTAAGATAATTTAAATGGAATCCATGAAACTAAACATTAAAAATATATTTAAAACAATTTTATAGGTTTCGAAATAAATGAGGTTATTACGTTTATTGGATATCATCAATTCGACTTCTCTTTGTACTAAAGCTTATTAAAATGAGGTAGACTCTACGTTAGTACGTATCTGCTGAGATCAAACGATAGCACACGACAAGCGATTCTGATCAGATCTTTTTGAAATTATATCAATAATCTTTTGCATAAATATACCAGCAAAATTTCGAGATTATTGACTGTCTACTTATAATAATAAGATACATAAAAACAAATGAATATTATTTAAATACAAAACTAAAGTAGAGCCATGTTATAAAATTGTATTTAGCTTAAATTAGGTGTTGTAAATTGTGAATTATATTCGTATATTTAGTAGTAAAAACGTTAATTTATTGTAATATGGGTTGTAACTTAAAATTTGTTTTATATTTATATAAAGCAAAAGCTGATCATCACTGCACAATAATGTTTCTATGCTCCTATAAAAATTTAAATATATTTTTCTATTAATTTTTTTTTATTTTGTTTATCAATATCTTATAGGTCTCGTAGATTTTTTGAATGAATCTACTAGTCAACTAATCAATAAGCTTTTCAGTATCCATTAATTAAAGCTCGATGTAGGAAATACATCAATGAGGGTAAAAACATTAATAAATTGCAATTTTATGTATAGATAATTATGTAATTTAGAAAAGATCGAAAGAAAACGAATTAGTTCATAAACAATAAAAATTTCTGAATACAGATGAAAAATAATATTTCATATACGATGAAATTCAAGTATTACAAAATTAAACATAAATGTATGAAACATTTATAATGAGAATATAATAATATGATTGTAATTTCCATGGAATTTATGAATTTGAACATAATTATTATTTCAGAAACAGAAAATTTGATAGAGAATAATTTCATTTTGATGTGAATATTCGATATTTCAAATCATTGTATTTAATTACTTGAAAAATTCGTATTGTTAATGTAGATTATTATATGAAAGTACTATTTATAATTATTTTTAAATTTATAAGAAACGATAGCATTTCCAGATAACAGTTTGAAATATATTATTATAAATATTATATTTTTTAGTATAAATTGTAAGCGGTAAATTTATATCAAAATTCAAATTAGATTTATGACAGAATAATGTATATAAAACATAATGGTAAATAATATATACTAATGATACAAATTACTATGTATTAATGTTATAAACTTTAAAAAATTGTAGACAGTATAATTTGTTAGAAGCGTATGCCAAAAACATCTTCTACTGTAATAGAACTGTCGAGTTGATTTGAAAATTGCAAATACCGAGCTGAATCTCAAAAAGATTTTTAAAAATAATCAATTTTTTTAATGTCTATAAATTATAAAATTATGACTTATTTTTAGAGCATTTAATTTAAAATAAATATCCTTGGTGAATATGGTCTTAGAACTTCTTTGACATATACTCTATATTATAAAATAAATAAATAATATTCCTATTATCAAGCTTATATTACTAATAAATTGCATATAACGGTTAAATAACTACATATTAAAAAATAAATTTAAAAAAGCTTTGCTTGAAAAAATAATGCTTGAAATTAAAATTTATGTTTCGACAACAGGCATCTTTATTAAAATATTTAAGTATCGTAAGAAATTACGAATTCAGGCAATTTGATATTCACTTTCCACCACGCATTAAATTGGCCATGGCTTTCTATTCCCTGTCGCATACCTCATACGCACATTTAGCAGCTCAACAAATTCACGTATTTAAGGGTACATTAAAAGGAAAAAACTAAATAATAAATTAAGAAGTAGAGAGTATATAAAAAAGGTGGCACATAAAATATTTGTAACCTCTTAAAAGTGTAAAATCTTAAGAAACTGTAAGACGAATTATGTGCGCAATGTGAGGACAGTATTTACAGCCCTGCTTACGACGTCATTAAAAATTAAATTTCAACACTCATATGAATGGCATTTAGTTTTGTGATAAAAAAAGATCTAAAAAAGACACTATTTTAGATGAATTTTGCTTAAAATATAATCAATCGTAATATTACATGATAATTTAACGTTTTACTAATTGTAATTAATTATTAATCATGGATAATTTAATCAGATAACCTATAAAAAATTATTGATAAGTGGTAAGCGATTTTCATAAAATAATAACACGCTAATATTAAGTGTATATTATTAGAATTATTGTAATAATAAATTGCAAGACCACTGTCTAAGTTTGCTCTAATCCCCGAGCTTAGCGATAATTAAATATTCAACTTTACTGGCAAATGCAGAGAACTGCAGATGTAGTGACATCGACCGAGAAAGTAAAATGAAATAGGAAACATCGTATTGACCAGAAGAACACTGCAGATCAAATTGATCTGGTTGCATCAGGGAACAATAAAAAATCTGCAGCAAATGTTCTCTTCCACATGGACGCTTCAAATCGATATCTATAAATAAGCAGGACTTCGCCGTCGGTCTTGTGATTAGATACGCGCCCTTTAACATCTCCATGACTAGTCATGCAAGGAGAAACGAATCCGCAAATATTTAATATTCGCCGCCTGTCACAGTATATACATTAGGAATGTCGATCCTTAATATAGATCTGAGTTATATATCTATTATCAATACGCCGACTGAAGACACAAAAAAGGGAAGAAATAACTCAATAGAGCTAGTGGGCAAAAGTGAAAGAGAAAAGGAGAGAGGGAATAACCGGAGGAAAATATTTAATATACGAGCGCATTTTTGTGACTGTTTTATCTGTTTTTTATTATAACTCCATTATTCAAGAAATAATGCAAATCATGTTATATTTATTTATAAGTTGTAAAAATATTTTTACGTATACAAAACGAAATTATTAACTGTTATAAATTTAATAGAATGTTTTTAATCTTTAATTTCGTTTTGAGAAATCAATAATTGGAAAATATCAATTAAATATCATATATTTTAAATACATCTTATTCTATTGTTAAGAATAAGTAATTTTATTATAAATATTCATTATGTTAAGATCAGACTTCACATTAATAATTCGCTTATTCCAAACATATAATTTAAGACTTATAATAATGAGACATATAGTGTGTAATAAATTAAGGCTTTTATAAGACATAAAGTAAATAACATTTTTAATTGATAATATATTTTATATATTAACTTAAGGTATGTAATATTTTCATATTATAAGATTAATGGCTAAGAATTCTTGATTATTACAATAAATTGTATGTTTCTTAAATATTATACCTTAATTATTTTTTGAGGTATCAATATTTTTATTACAATTTTTTTTACTGATATAAAATATGATCACGTACATCGATTAAAATCTATTTTAGAATCTCTTTTATTCGAATTCATTTACAATTTTGTTAAATTTATTGCAATCCTTAATTTTGGAAACAGGATTTTAACTAAGTTTCAAACACTTTAAGACGTTATGTAAATCAACTTTAATTCTACGAATTCTTAAGCCAATTTTAAGTCAATTCTACATCAATAAACCTAGACATTAATTCAAAAAGTACTTGACTTGACTTAGTTTTTACTGCATTTGTATGATGAATTTGTATTCAGCATAAATTAAGATATTTTGCAATTAGCGATTACCAGACTTAAATACTATAGTTTTTAATTTGAAACATATGCTCTTAGGTAATTATTGAACTTTTTATCAAGACAACAAAAATCTTTAGTAGGTATTCTCATATTAGAAAAAAAAGTTAATTTGACATAAATTATGTTACCTATGTAATTCAATATTGTACTAATATTGCAAAATATTATGAAAGTCTTTTTTTTCAACAACAGTTGAAAAAGCACAATACAGAATTGTATATTTTAAAATTTTTTATAATTTAAAAAAAATTATCCTACATTAATTATATTTTCAATCAAATTTTTCTTGTCTGTAGTGTGTCAAAAAAAAACATAGAATACTTTCGTAATCTATAAAAAATCTTAATATTTGTTGCATTTGATACTATTTTGATTATACAACACAATATTTTATGAGAAATGGTAACTTTATATTCCATATTTCAACGAACTTTGTACTATATTGATTCTAGAAGTAAAAAAAAAATTATATTTTCCAAAGGTACCTAGTGTGTAAAGCAGCTCAGTTCCCTTATATCAGCCTAGAATAAATAATCTGGAAAAGGAAATGTATTAAAATTTGTTATTTGCGCATTTTTTATCAGCAATGATTTAAAAAAAACATAAAGTACAAGCTTCTCCTATATGGAATATATTCTCTTCTTACATCAAAGTTTATTTTCGCATATATTTACATTTTATTCGGTATAATTCACAATGCACGCGTTGCAGCAACTTTTGAATTTTACTTTTATTCTCAATTAAAATAAATCACGCAGAACTTACTAGGTCAATAATGTTTTATTTTTAATTCTAACTACCCTTTCCCTCTGTAGCTGTGCTTCGATGCTCCGAGATAGTGCTTCGTAACTCCAGAATCCGGTAGTGTAGTTTTGATTTTGATGTTTATAGAAAATTTTAAGCATAGGCTTGTGTACGCAATATAAAAACGCGACCATTAAACGAATTTACGCACACCATTATCTCACGAAACATGTGTAGTCTCGTAAGCCTGCGAAATGAAGGCAATCGAGCGTAAACTATCAATACACGAACTGAGGCGAAGCTCGGGATAAAATTATCGTTACTAGTCGTAAGATCCTCAACGATACATACTTTAGAAGTGAAGCCATTTTAGAATCAAGTTCGGATGAAGATGCATTGCCACTTAATGCTGTCCCCCCTGGGGCTTAGTACCAAGAACGTCAGCATAAGCATTGTTATCATTTCTCACGTAATCGCGGCTTTCTCATTTACAATCCAAGAATTTCCGCGAGTGCGCCGTCGCTAAATATCTCGGAGCGCGGGACGATTCGTAACCGAGAAGCTCCAGCATAACGCAGTCCTTGTAATAAGCGCTAAAATGGCACTCGCATGAAAAATGGACGCGTGCTCGGTTGAGTTAACGGTGACGTGGACCACGGCGGTCGCGAGCGAAAGAAAAGTCGAGCTCGGGATAGGGAAAAGCCGAAAAACTCGATGACCGAGACTCGGGCCCTTCTCGACGCCGTAACTCTCGGCCTGATAGGAATGAGAAAACGCACCTCGTCACGTCATTGGCTCTCTCCCCATTTGGCCGACTCCTCGTGGATAACAACGAGGGCGATGTTCCGCGTCTGTTTGACGCGGCGGCGGCGGCGGCGGCGGCGGCATCAGCATCAGCAACCTGTTTTCAGCCCATCCATATACAGAGTCCACCGCACGCTCTCGTTCTTCCTCTCCAGGAGTTGGCTCGCGTAATTTTTCTCGTGACGTCAGTTGGCGAGCGAGTCGGGGCTTGCCTTCCCGTGTATACGTGTCTCTGTGCGATTATTTTTGCGCTCTTGCTAGAATATATATGGCTGCCAGGGTGTGGACTCATTCCGGCCATTATACAGTGAAAGCAATGAGCTGTAGCTTGTAAAGCGAGGTTACGGCCGCTAGGAAATTACCAGGATATTAACTGACCTGGGTTATACTGTTATGCTGGCGTTACGTTAGAACAATTAGTTATTGTAGATTATGTCGCGCATAAAAGACAACGGTCGCGTTGTTGGCCATCAATTTGGAGAATTTCATTGAAAAATATAAGCAATCCCTCTAGAATGAAGGTTGAAACTATCAGTTTTCATGGCATTGTCTTTTTTTGAAAAGATTTTTTTAAGAACTGTACATGCCAATTCGCATTGTAAATTGTATAGAAGTTAGTTTCAGCAGTTATTAATGATATTTTACGTGGCAATACAGAATCTAACGCGAATTCTTTGTTTATCAATAAAAAATGTTAAAATACAATAATTAAATTAAAAACAATTCCTACTTCTGTAAAAAAGGCTTTAAAAAATTAAATATTGTCATCAATTTATTAAGATTCTCCGAGATGAATGAAATGAAAATTACACGATTAAAAAAATTTAATGTTGGCATGTACAAGACTAAAATTGTCACTTGCGCATATGAATTCGAAATCGCTGTTATTACCTCATACGTGTATGTATAATATATAATTGTCCATGTGTAGCCGCTAAGAACTGGGACATAGAAAAACGAGTGAAGTACATTTCACCCGATTGCTGTCACGATCTGTAATCGTTTACAGGCCCCCTCCCCCAGTCATTTACATATGAATACGGATTATAAGTCAGATATAAAAATCCAAAGGTACATTTATCCTGAATACCATAATGATGATTAATTATCAAAAATGGAAAATATAATGGAATTGAAAAATATATTAAAAGGTGGGCAAACAACGGCTAAATTATGATAGCACTTATATCTACGGTAAAAATTAGATTAAAATGGCTAGTTTATAATGTTTATACAATAAAAAAAACAAATTTATCCTTATTTCAAATTAGAATTTATTAAGTTTAAATAAATGTAATATATGGAATGGGCAATTGCGTGTCAAGAAACAATGAATACGAATCTTTTGTTTACAATGTCGATATTCAAGCAAATTAAAATGGCATTTAAATCGAATAAAACTATAAATGGCGTAACACCTAAGCTACTATATTTTTTCCATTCAACGCTATCAATTGTAGTATAGCAGCAAAAGCAGAAGAACACGAAAGAGTTGAGCTCGTTTAACCGATACATCAATTCCCCTCGTTCATTAAATTGCCATGCAACGGGAGGAAATTCTTTCTGTGCGCGTCTTCCGCGATAGATAAAAAGAAGTCGGATCCTCGGAAAATGATAAACAAAAAATCGAGGGGAAAGCGTCGATGGAGCCACGCCCCAGAGTTCGATAAATCATGCGCGGTTATTGCGCGCAGCTGAAATGGATGAAATGAAAATTATATTTTCGGTCAGATCGTATTATCTGAGCGCACACCGGATCGATAGCGTCTTATTTCTAATTATATATGTGCATTGGCTTTTATTTTAAGGTCGATGACCAAGACTGAGATGGCAGCTGAAACATTAACAAAGATATGCCCAGTGAATTTGAAAATGTCGTTTACGATAGAATGAGAATATTGCTTTTCTGTAATGAGTGATGCATCTTCGTAAGCTTGTTTATATTTTTGATTTATTTAGCAATCAGTGCTCAAATTTATAGATACTGCATGCTTAAATATGGCAAAGAAATTTATAAACCATTTGCTATAATGTCAAGAATATTTCGGAAAAATATTAAAAATAATGTCTCAGGACCTGCCGTTATAAATCACCTGTTTCGTTAACCTTATAAGATCGCAAGTATTATGACAAAATAGCTGAAAGAACAAATTACAAAACAGATGTTATGGTGAAAAATAATATAATACTTTATTACATTGATTAATTATTATTATTCTTGTGCATTTAATATTAATACTATTTATACACTTGATTTATATATATATATATATATATATTCTTTTTTTCAGTATAAAATTTCAGTATTTTTTTTTTAAATATTATAATTGATGAAAATTAATTTAAAAATATAAAATGCTTAACTACATTGTTAAATACATTGTTAGTGTTATTTTTAATTTATCATATGTAAATAACAAATTCTTATAATTTGCATCAGAGATGTTTTTCTAAGATTATTTGACTTTGAACATTTGTATAATAAAAATGTTATAAAATAATGTAATTTGTAATACAAATGTGAATGTAGAAATAATTAGACCTAAAATTGAAGGCTGTAAGTAGACCACTTAGGACGGAAGTTCATATGAATACTTTCAAGTAGATAAAAAAATGAATAATAATTGTTGAAAAAATTCATGGATAACTTTAGCTTATATTTATACGCAATAATTTACTTTAAAATTAAGCTACACTATATAGTATTTATAAAAAAGTGCTTTTAAATGTATTTAGATGTGAGTACTTAAATATATATTCCCTTTTAATATTTGGATTTGATTAATGACTGATATTAGATTATTCTCTTGTACAATGAAGATAGAAACGAATGAGAGTTCATTGCATATTTACAAATTATCATCAAATATTTGTATAGAATTTGTAGAATTATGAAATTTAACCTTTCGAAATTAAATTAAGAATTATTCTTATTACATGTTGAAAAACAAACTTTTTTAAGCTAAATTATCAAATCATTTTGAAAAAAATCTAAATTTATCTAACGAATAAAAATCTAAATCTCAATTTAAAAAGTACTATTAAGACGGTATTCACATACGCAACAGTGTTTCTGTTAATGCTCTTGAAAAATTATTTGCTAACAAACAATTTTGTTTTAAATGAAAAGCACATACGAATATATGAATATGTTATACAATAACAATAATAATTCCTGTTTCACTTATGCATAGTCGTCTAAACTTATCTAACGCAAATAAAAGAGGGCGAAAAAGTTAAAAATATAGGAGAAGAAGGGGAAGGAAAGAGAGTGAGAAAGAAAGCATGCCGGAAAAAAAACAATATGTGATATGCGAAAGAAAGAATGGAAAATGTTTAAGGTATATTACTTTTTCGTTCATTAAGGCTCAATTTCGCCAAAAGTATCCCCCGGTTGACATTCCCTTAGTAAAGGAAATGAGCACCTTGGGAGAGGAATAAAAACAAGGAAGTAAAGAAACGTCGAAAGAGGGAGCAAGGATTAAAAAAAAAAAAAGAAAGAATACAACAAGGCCGTCTGATGTAAAGTGTAGTACGTACGTTTCACGAAATGGCTGAAAAAGCAAAGAAAAAACGCTGAATATAAAAAATGGAGACTGGTAGAGAAGTGAAAAAATATATGATGATAGTGGTGTTGTGTAAGTATGTGGCGAAGGGGCGGATGAGCGAATGCTGATGAGGGCAGGGGGCAGGCGGCGTAAAGAGGGAGAATGGCGTAAGCAGAAGTAACATGTAAAGGGCGAGTGCAGCAATCGTTGGTAGAAGCTTATGCACGCAAGTGTAACTACGTTATTTTCTCCGCCCATGTACGAGAATGAAGTATAGTTATACGCAAGTCAATTACATTGAAATTTCTACTTATTTTCGAAATAATGAAGCCGATACTCGTTCACTAATATCTTCGTTCTGTATTTCTTCCGCTGTGTCAACCTATAAATATATAGTTGGCAAATAAAGACAAAATAATATAATGAAAGTATTTGTCTTAATGACAGTATATTAGGGTTTTCATTGGAATTTTAAAGTATTTTTATGTACATTGTGAAAGACGCCAATTTTAGACTCATACTTAATAACCAAATTATGAATAACTAGCTATTTTTATTGTGTCGAGAAAATGTATCGAATGATTATGTATAGTAAGTGTGAAAGGCTATCAACGAGATACTTAACAATTAATCTTATTTTAAGCCTAAGAAAGATAGTAAACAGTGAAGACCGTGAATTGATTTTGATTTTATGTGATTGTTCCTGATTACTTTGACGAGTTTAATTGAATAACAAAAATTGATACTAAAACTTTAATTTTACTACATTGGTTTACAGTTTAAATGAAACGGAAATTTACTTAAATATTTCGAAATCTTAGATTTAATTTAATTTAATTTTACTATATTATTAATCAAATTGGTGATACAATTATAATTCAGTTGTAAGTACAATTATATATTCAAACTTATAGTTGAAAAAGATATTTTTTATGTAATAAATTTTTTTGTAACATTAAAACAATAGAATAGTTACAATTAATGTACCTATAATTTTAATTATTAGGACAATTACAATATTAAATCAATCTAAGAATTGATATGTACAGTTATATTATATTCATATAAACATATTTATTAAATATAAATATGTACAGTTGGTCAGAATAAAAATTCCAGTAATGGCTATTAATTATTGTTAGTGTTTTTCAATTATTTTCCATAAATTTTTATTAAACTTAATAAAGATGTTGATGGATAGAATGAATTTAAATTACTTTACTAAAAAATCGTATTTCATTTGAAAGTACACTTTTTAAAATATAATTATATTCAAATTTAAATGAACATTCATAAAGACAATAAATGAGAGATATTGCTTATATTTTTTTTCATTTAAAACACATTTTTAAATTTCCTACGAATTGTACACGATAAGGATTTTGATATTCATCAACTTGCAAATTAACTGACATTGTGTGTTCATTTAAATTCCATTTTTGAGCGAAGTTTTTTTAATAAACTGTTAAGCAGTAATGCTAGACTACGCGGTTCTGCTGATACTTACTATTAATAAGCATATTAATTTTAACTCGGTTAGTTTAAAGTTTGAAGATATATGTTTTATATTCGTGGATTTATGTATTATACGACGAATAGATATTAGGTTTCATTTTACCAGAAAATACCTCCCGAAGCTTAAGTATAATCCATCTACTGGAGGCGTGACGCACTCCTTATAAACGGAATAATTTAAACATAGGAAGACTAAGAGATAAAAAAGAATGCTTTTTTGTTTTTTCACTTACGACAAGATGTCTGAAACGTAAATAAGGAGATGGTCTCCGGAAAGTGGGTGTAAACACGAAGTATTGTCAAGCGAGGCGTGAGCTATTATTGAGAAAAGGCGTCATTGAAAATGTTGCAGTTGTGCAAGATATACCTTTTTTATGAAAAAAAAAAACAGAATTTAGCAGATCTTTATGTTTATTTTTCCAATTATCCTTGACGTAACCCGATGAAGTATTAATGAAATTTCAAAGCTGCCAGCTTAATGTATGAATACCAATCGGCTTTGTATAATTGTTAGATATAGCGCAGTTAATACACACGTATACATATGAAACTCGAATCTGATGCTCGAAACACAGCAATTTTTTATAATTCAGACGCCAATTGATTTCTAGCAATTGATTCTAGGCACGGAATCATATTACGTCTAGCGCCGTAGTATTAATTAGACCTTCATTATTTGGTTTACAATTTAAAAAAACATGACGTACACACGCAATCGAACGCCCAAGGATTTGGCCTGGGTAGGACTGAGATCAAGACTCGAGCCATGCAATACCTTATCCAAAATACAGCGCTTATCTCAAAGTTGTCCGACAGCAGATCGCGCATACATCCGTGCGTCGACAGCATTCGCTCCTTCATTCCTTCTTAGCCACTTGCTTCCGTTATTCGCTCCTTGCTGCCAACGAATGGTTTTGCAGTGCTGCAGCATTGCTCTCTCCCGTTCCCCCGTCATTTCCATTCTTTTAATTTCTAAGCCCTCGCCCCTCGCCAGAGATGGCCTCAGGCTAAAAGTGACTTTTCTACTCGCCGACGCATCTTGACCAGAAAATAGCGTGACAAAAAAATTGCGGCCTTTTAATTTCTTGTAATTTAAGCCGCCGTCGCCTCACTCCGCTTCGTCGCCCTTGGGCCCTTGTGAATTACTGACTTAACGACGAAGTCGCAGGTTACTGACTTTCGAGAAATCGGACTCAGCGCGCACGAAATCGAAAGATAGAAGTGAAACTCTAGTATTACAATAATTGAAATACATAGGTATAATAAAATGGTTTTTTATAAAAATTTTATATTTATATAAATGTTATCTTCGTATTACGAAAGAAATGAAACAATACACATTTGATCGAGGAATGTAGAATTCGCTTCTTATAGACAAAAATTTGTTTTCTTTCCGTTCTTAATTTTTTTACGATTCTTGCACCAAGAAAACTTTTTAATGAATACCGTTTTTTCAATTAAGATGGTTTTTGTATAATCTTATTTCAATCGTTCAATAAAATTTGTCAATATTGTTTCAATAAAAAGTTTGTCCTAAACCAAATTGAGTACACCTAATTAATACAAATGTACGATAATTCTGAACCAAACTGTAAATCATAATTAAGAAAGAATTTAATTACAAACGAATGCTCAGCCGTCGGCTTCATATATATATATATATATATAGTAAAATTAAACATATTTGTAGATATATACTTGCATTAAACATGTAAAAAATCAAACGAAAATATTTGTAACTATTTGTCTAGAATAATTGAATTCACGAAAATACATGTTTGTGAAAAAAATTTTTAATTTTTCCACTACACAATCAGTAAATATATCATTTCTTATACATTCGCCTTTAGCAATATTATGAAGAGGTTTCCTCGAGGCAATCGTAAGCAATTAAAAATGTCAGCAAGGATGTCACGTTTCTATATGGCAATGCCATTCTCTCGCTTAATTGGACATTGTAATATAAATGAAAGCTTTTATTTCGAATGAGTCACTTGATATTCGATCCTAATCTGAGACTACCATTAAGCCTAAAATCGCGAGATTCTGAAGGATTTTGTTCATAAATCTAAGCGGTAGTCTCTGAGAAACCACGAACATGAAGAAAAAGAAAACTCCGTGGAACGTGGGCTGGCTATGTCGATGGATTCGTCGCGAGCGGGAAAATCGGGCGCAGGGAGGATGGGAGGGCAGGGAAGCAGCGGTAGGCCATCAGAGAAGGTGGAGAAAGCGCAATATTGCAGCATAAATGTCGAGGCTTCGTCCCACCCACTCTCGGTTCAAAATTGCCCCCGTGTTGTACGGACATCCATTCTTTAGAGGCTCGTAACGTGGCTACTTTCGGATACGGGGAGATCTCGGTTACGTAAGTGAGCTGCGGTGATGAGAGAGATGTGGTGGATGAGAAGGAAAAAGGAGCCCAGGTAAAGATTAAAGCCGAAAATTCTCCTTTTTGCGTATGCGAGTATCTCGCCTTTTGGAACGGTTAATTTTCCGATAAGTCGGGTAAGGACAAAGCGAAGGGTGATTACGATTCACTAAACTAATACCTAACCAAAGTACTCGATATGCCCGATTCATGCTGAGTAATTGTTTCGAGTATGCAAGTATAGCCAACGATACTTTGATATTAAATCGCTCTAAGGTAAAAATATTCTTAGGCAGTTAAAAGATACTTTTTCTTTATTTCTTTGAGCAATCATATTTTAATGCCAATACTGTTAGTCAAAAATTAAAATGCGCGTTCTATATAATACACACGAACACGCACGTACTTAGGCCCTTATTATAATCTTAATGCTTCTTTTACAATTTGTTAGGCTTAGAGAAAAGCTTGGTATGAATTTGATTTTTTATGAATGAAAAGAGTATTTTTGTCGACCGGAAACCAAGTAGCTTCAGATTTTTGTATTTACAATTGCTGTTGCAAATTATACGTTTGTAATTCCAAAAACATCATTAAACGAGAAAGTCTTTTTTTACTTGAAATTATAAGGAACCCAAAATGATGTAAAAGATGAAAATAGCTGCATTTCAAATCTCGTATATAAAGGAGAAAATTGTCGTCAATTCGGAAAATAGTCGACATCTTTGAGTACGTCGAGTATTATTCTAATAAAATTATTGTTACCTCGAATATGAAAGAGTGACGGCGGTAAGGTGAATATCCGGATTGTTCGTTATACGGGCAGGTAGTAATGCACACTAAAATTTAAAGCACTATCTTCTGGAAGCGACAATGACAAGGCTTATCCTCTGGGATTCAGTCGGATTCCTGCCATCCCTCACGTGCGCGCGTGCCAGCGCATGCGCACGGGTCAGTCCATTATTCAAAAGCAAGAACATAATGAGATATTCGCGTCTCCGCTTTACTCCTGCATGATTTCTTTGGTAGCCTTTCCATGGTCCCACTAGTTTTTATTCATCGTTCGCTCCCTTGTCTTATCGAAACGCTGGATTTTCCAAATGGACAAGTGCGCGAGAATCTTTCGAGGCGATTTAACGAGTTTCCAGCATTGGAATTCTGAACACTTGCCGGAGGTTATAAGGAAGATTCTCTGGCATATACCTGTCCAATTATAATACCAAATTTTTCAAACTTTATGCTTATTTAATGTCTTTTACTCTCTTATAAATTGTAGCTGAGACACGGGGAAAAGATACTCTGATCGTATCGTCGTAATTTTAAACAACATTGACCACATTAACTGGCATAATCATCTGTAAACAAATAAAACCTATTTTCTACGTACTTCGCTTATTTTGAAGAAGCTCATAATACTTTTCTCAAATAAGATTCTACTTTCTTTACTGCATATTGCAGAATACACTGATAATGATAATAACTATTATCGTACATTGTGACTCTATTTATACCAAATTAATAAGGTAAATAAATTCTTACGATGTTAGATAAATTTTAAGATTTAAATTAAGATAAATTATAATTTTACAGTAGGACTACATTTTAATAACTTACTTTGAATTGAAAAATTGTATATCAATATTTTCTCAATACGTGTAAACATATAAATTATTCTTATTAAATGGTACAATATGTCTTTCATGATGTAAATTTACGAAATTTTATGCATACATTATATTATTTAAAATGTTTTTATTTCCTAGGTCACATAAAATGATTTTTCTAAAAAACTAACTGCATAGCAATTTTTAATGAGTTTACGTGATATTTACCATAGTAAAAATAACGAATGATTTGATTATACCATTTTTAAAAAAAGTTTTTAATATTTTTTAAACAAAATTTCGAATATTAGAAAGAAATTAATAAATTATTGAGAAAGGAATTGTTTGGAAAAGGCTTTTAATGTCTACTTAAATATAATCATTTAATAATTATAATCCGTATTACGTAACAATTAATTATAAAAATTTACTACAATAGATCAAAAACGTATTTTTCCAATAATGTATGGGCTAAAAATCAAATTCTATATTTCTTTATGAAAATTTTGCAATTATTTAATTCTTTTTCTTTGAGATTATCGTTTATATTTTCTTCCACTTTTTCCTAGCTTTTTTTCTTTTTTGATAACTGATAAATAGATACTGAAGGCGGAAATAAGAGAAAAATATACATAGAACTTAATGGTAAGTATAACTTTTTTCCGCGGCATCGCACTCTAAGGAAAATTTATTTTTTTTTTAGAAGGAAGCGAAGAAATCCTTATCGATGATCTGGGAATATTATACTTAATACCGTCAATGAAGTTCAACATTACGGAACACACTTATTAATCTGACCTGATGCCTCTCTTTTTCTCTAGAGAACGCGTACACTTAGAGCGTTGGTAAGTACGAATATGGACCCCGTGGTTACATATCTGCAAATTACCGTAAACAGGAATTCAAAATGAAACCGTAACATGACGCGTAATTTTCTTTTTAATGAAAATCAATATGTATATTTAATTATGAACTGATAATTTAAATTTGTGAGAAAAATGCGATTATTTGCAAATTATATACTAAAACCGATATATAATTATCATATCTTTTATTTTTGAATTCATGGTTGCAGTAAATGTAATTTAATGTTAATTAAAAAAATTGAATATTTTGTTCTTATCAACGTAATATAATGAATGGTGATAACTATAATATCTTTTACATAACGATCCTATTATTAAAATTCTCAATATATATTAGAAAAAAAAAAAATGCGATACCTTAGAATTCCTTACATAAACAAAAAATGCATTGAAAATAGCGGTAGTATAAATAACAAATTAGGCGTGAACGAATGTGAAAAGTTTAATATTGACAAGTATATTAAAAATTCTGGATTTCAGAGAAAAGTATAAAGTAGAAAATAAGTACGTCCGCCGTCATTTCTAATTTGCGAAATTGTTCAGCAATCAACACGAAGCTCCTCCTCGTATAATTACTGTCCTCTACGTAAAGCAGGTTCAAACACGTGATCATTTAATTACGTTTTAATCTCATGCGGAGCAAAAAAGTACAACGTCAACTATAATATTACTGTAAAAACAAGGAGAGAAAAGACACGTTTCATCAAACTCGTATTACTTTTTCCCTTATAATGGTCAGTTGACAACTTTCAACAGTGTTAGAAAACGATAAATGAAAAGGGTTTAAGGGGCTTTTAGCCGTCGAAGGATGAATTACGGAAAGGGCGATCCCAATTAGCCGACCGGAAATCTATCAGCGAGTTTTCCGCTATATCGTACGCTGCCTTCTCACTTACACTTCCATTTCTTCTACATCGACGTGATCTTTTTAAGAAATCACAACCATGATAAGTAGTACCCCAAGAGTGTGAAGTACGGCTTAATACATAACCATATATCTGGTTTATCTTTCATCAAAGTAGATACGAAACTTTGCACTAAGGGAAAGCAACGTAATATCGAAACACTTTTTGTAATAACATTGATTTGCGTTACCCTTTTTACAAATTAAAATCCGTTACTCCTATAATTGGTTCTTAAATATATTGTACCCTCGGACTTACTTGCTTTTTTGCATTTCGAAAAAATATGATAATGTACGATAAAAGTAAAAACAAATATTGAATACAAAATATCTAATATCATGCATACATGGCATTCAAAAAATGTAAATTATTCAATTATGGAACGATGTGTAATTAAAAAAATACGAAGATAATTTTTTTTACATATTCCCTATCAGATCCAGATTCAATTTTACCGTTGATTTTATCACAGTGATGTACACGAGTATACTACCGGTCTCGACTCTCCCATCGGATTTTGGTCAGGATTTTATTGAAGTATCACGACCTCGTCGGCAGGTGAACATTGAGAAGTACCGCGAGCAACGGGGCGATAACATACCGAGAACTTCGATAAGCGCGAGGCTAAATTTTTCTCTTTTATGCGCGCATAAACCGCCGCCTCGGAAGTGTCACGATTGTGCGACTCCTCGCGCTCGCAATGTACAATCGTGAGCTTTCAAAGTCAATGGGGAGAGTGCAAACATGAAATGCCGCCATCAAGATAAAATAATTGCTGCATTTTAGTCGCCCGAGTCTTTGTTTGTCGCGCCGTTCCTTATGCTTCACTCAGCATTTATATCTACCTTCGTTTATGGAGATTGTCAGTGGTAACAATTATGTGGAGCTTTTTTCTTCCCCTTATTTTTTATATTTAAGCTTACATTAAATTTTTTTCTTACTCAATATTATTAATAATCGTTCTTTTTACTTTTAGATGCGATGATTAATCCATTCAATTTCCAAATTTACATTTTAATGCATTAACTTGGTTGCACTTACAGTTATCCTAATATTTCTTTTAATTATAGTTTCCTGGTCTTTTTTCTATATAATAATTAACAAAAATGAAAATAATTTATTGAGTTATAATTCACGGTATACATATATATCTGTAAATTACATTTTATTTAAAATGTATGAACTCCATTTGAGTATTCATTAATAGTTTAACATAGTTAACGTATTTTCACTCTTCTGATAGTTCAATAATGTGAAAAAAGAGTACCATGAACCCGTAACGAAGATTTTCAAATTACTATTCGGAATGCGTTTATATTCAAAAATATTTCTTTGATGCAGTTAAGTATTTAGTAAGAGTTTATAATATTATTACGAGCACCTACGACTTATTTATGGAGCACTTAGTTTTAAGTAAGTCAAATAAAAGTAAGGAACTTAAATTGAATGGAAAATTTAATTTGCTCGAAACATTTATTGACGTATATACGTACATAATTTCAATGTTGTTTTAAAATGATGTGGCGCATAATTTTTCAAACTACAGGAAGCGCTTTATCCGAAACTGTTGAATAATTTCTCGCGTAAGTCTGGTGAGAAATTTTGAACAGCTAAAAGTTTGCCGTAATTCAAGAGATATAGAATATTTTATCGGATGCGTTCCTCGACGTAAATCTTTAGTGTTGAGCCCAAGATTTGTATGACGCGAAAGAACGAGCAATTGGGAAAAAGGACCCAATTTTGGCGTAAATAGAAAAACGCGAATAGCAGTGGTCCGCTGTTAGGACGCCCTTTCGTTGGTCTCCTTTACCAGCAGCTCCTAAGTAGCGAGTCGAGCATTTCGATCCGAAATTTCTGCCCGCTTGGCCCATCTGAAGCGCAATATAACATAGCCGCGGATAAGCACAGCCGCGGTCGGGAAAGCGGGGCCCGTGGGGAGGGAAAATGTGGGGGAGGGGCGATGCCAGTAGACGGCGCCTGGAGCTGCAAACAGTTCGGTCGAGTGAAATCCCGTTGTTCGCGTCCCAGCACAAAGGAGTAACTTGAGATTCGCAGGCGGCTGACTCGATGCTCCGTAGTCGGTCGGTCCCCTAGCCGAGATCACGCTTGAGTGCGAGTAGTCAAAGCCAGGTACGCTCTAGCCGCGACTCGGTGCACTAGCCCTGGGCGTCAAGGCCGAGCCGCGGCGCCGGCGGCAACCGCTTGCTTTTCTTCTTCCACTCTCAGCAGCCTCGCTCCCTCGCCGCGCCAATGCCGCTCCTGTCTCGAGCCAGCCCCGGGTGTCCGGGCGACAGCCGCAACTTATCGCTGCCAGCTCTTCGCCGCCGCGTCTCTGGGGCGCGGACCACCCGAGGATCGTGCGATACTCTATGCACGGTTTCGGGGCGGGGGAGGGGGCGACGAGGTTCTAGTTGTATTTTTTATAAAAATTGCGCACCCGGTAATGAGAATTCAAGATCTCGAGGACAGTAATGTACGCTCCAATGTAGCCACGGGTCCTGCCTGGGTGATGAAAAAAGTTAGTTATTACGAAGTGATGTTACAGCGAGAATTTATCTTCGAGAAAAGAATGCCCTAATTTTGTACACATTTCTATCAAAATGCAAATTTTCTTCCCTTCTCCCTTTCAATTTACCAGAAAATCATTAATATAATTAGCTGTCTCAGTTCCTTTAATATGAAACTTTTAACTACTTAATACCGAATAGATGAAATATTGATCCCATAATATTAAACTTATTTTAATGCTCCAAGAGCATATTAAAATCCTCCAATTTTCTTCCAAGGTGAGATGAAGTTCTTCAAAATATCTCACTTTTTCGTACATACGCTTTGATAAACTGCTCTTTTATAATATCGCAATTAAAGTCATGTAAGAAAGTTAGTCCTTACTTTTCGTATGGAATCCTCATTGACTAAGTTTTACGGCCTACAAATGACGTAATAAGCCGTTCAAAGGCTGATAATTTTAACTTTCATTATCTCCAAACTTTTTGGCTAATTACGTAAAACGTCATTGACATAATTCTCAATATCGGTGTATTACCATATAATTTGATAATTTCTTCTTGCTACTACATACGCGGTAAATATTTTTCTAAATAAGTACATCGTTTGTGTGTACTTCAAGGGCGCAATGGAGCGCGTGTGTGATGAAAGTCGCGAATACGCATCAAGTAATAAAAGTTAGAGCATAAAATCTCTCCAGGGTAACATAAAATTCTTCCACAATGGAATTTTATGGTTACTGAGTTCATCATCTTTCCTTTTTTTTATTCTTCTGCTTTTCCGAGAGAATATAATTTGAAATTAATAAAAATTTCACGAGCACAAGCATTCGGCAATCGAAAAACTACGCCCAATTCTCCAAGTTGAGTTTTTCATATTTCTTAAATTTTTGAACATTTGTTTAAAAAAAGACTTACATTCACATTTGTTAATAAATTTTAACATATTTTGTATATTCTTATGCACTCAAACTAATACTGATTAAATATTATAAACATCTGTGCTAATTAAAATAACAAAAATATAAATTTTTTTAAAAATAAATTTAACAAAGTTAAGTGTTTAAATAATAGAGTAGCTTAAAAATTAATGCATGCGTGTATTATTTAAATTTTAACGGAAATATTTTGTAAATAAACAATATACAAATAATTAATATAAAAAGATATAAATATTAATATTTTAATGAAAAGCTCTACCATTTGTAATGATAATTTATTCATAAGCGGACCTTCTAAGATTTTTTCTCTCATTTATAAATGGTGGCAATTTTTTAAACGATAATCATAAATTCGGGCATATTTTCTGAAATAAGAAACAGAAACGAAACAAACATTGCCAATTAAAAAACATTGTAAATAAAATAAACAATTAAATGTAAAGTATAGTAATAAACAAGCCGAAGAAAAAATATTTCAAAATTGTTGTATAATTTATGAAATTCATTATCAAATGAATAACAAAAATACCTTAACGATCTCATATTTTATATTCAGTCGAAATCGAAAAAAATGCGAGCATCAAATGATTTCTACGAATATTGTACTTGCCTTTTGATATCCTGACCGTCCATTGAAAGCAAAATTGGGTCTTTCTTTTATCAGTAATCCTCAATTACTTATAAACGTAAAAACCAATGTAATATACGGAAATGTGACTTTCCTTATTATAGAAGAAATGGAAACCCTTTTCTCGACTATTATGTATTTTCTTCTATTATGTTTTTCCCTTTGACTAAAAAACCTTCATCCTGTGTATCTTTCCGTTTTTGAGAACACCTTCTTAACTTTTTTAATGGCTATTGTAGAGGCAAAGCCATATGGAGTGAAAATTTTAAGAAAAATTTTAATTTGCTTTGACGAGTAAAATATCTTGTCTAGTATTTGACAAATCTTTACCGCTTTAAAATAGAAAACTATTTATTTGTTGATTTACATAAGTAAGTACGTATGTAAATTTCAACTTCAAGCTTAATACGGTAATTTTTGCTATGAATAACGGGGGCTTATTTACCCATTAGATAAGATGTATTACCCAATTTATTAAAAAAAACAACAAAATTTAAATATTCAATTAACAAAACTTTTGGTGAAACAGAAGCTGCATGATCTATTTTTCTTTTTAATTATTTGAAATAGGATACTCAAACATTGTTATTATAGTATTTCTTCCACGCGGCGGAATCAAACGGAAGAAGTTGAATTTCTATTAGATTTGAGCATTTACGAGAGTTTCGATTAAACGCGAGGAGATATTGAGCAGATTGGGAATGAGATACAGATGCAGATGAGAGCCGAATCTTTCGATTAGATGAACTAAAAATGCATTATGGGATCGATTAAATCTGCGAAGCCTAATCGACTGGTCAGTAGGAAGTCAGAGAGAGAGAGAGAGAGAGAGAGAGAGAGAGAGATGGAGGAAATAGTTTTTTTAATTGAAATACACTAATGAATTTTTGCATGGCTTATGCAATCCTGGTTGATTCGAGCGGCTGCCGAATGAGGGTCGAATAAAAGGAGCCGGCCAAGCAAGCCAACTCTTTTAATTCAGCGAGCGAGCGCGGGGTCAGCTCTGAAATTCCGGGCGCGTATCCCACTGGCGAAATTGTCCCTTTTTCCAACTCTTTCGCAGTGCTCGTCCCCTTCCTCGACCCGCTGGTCCAGCATCAGTTTCTGCCGCTCACAGTCCTCCTCGTGTCACGCACTCGGCAGCCCGTGCAGCTAAATCCAAAGCTGACGTAGACGTCGTTACGTTACACCAATGCTGACCGACGACTCAAATCGAATTTCACGTGCGTGCCCAGCAGTGTTAACTCGGCCGTATGTTGCAAGAGCGAGGGAACCGCGGCAGCGCTTCTCCTTATCGCCCTCCCTGACCCCGCGAGCAGCTAAAACCGAGAACTTTCGAGTTCGGGAAGTTCGAGTTAGCCGGTCGCAGCCGTGGCGAGCCGACGAAGGGCGAGCCAAGCTAAACTTTCGGTCCAAGTTAGATGCCCTGAGCGTCTTCGGGTAATCCTCGAGCACCGTCATCCTTCTTGTTCTATCTTATCCGTATTTTGCCGGCGCTCTGGCCGCTCCTACGTCAGAGCCTCGGCTGCGATGGACCTTCTTATTCCTTCGATCCTCGACTTATTTATTTTCGCTCTCGATTCAATGACATTTCGACTGAGTGACGTTACACCCAAGGTGGCGACTCTACCTTGTATCTCGTTCGTATTTCGAGGAGTGAGCTGGGCATTTCTACTTACATACATTACTTTCAGTCGGATGCAGAAAGTAAATTGTTGGAGTTCATCGCCATTAGAAATTTTGTAGGTATAGACGACCGAGGTCAGGAATATTAAATTTGATCAAGAATGCAAGAATATCAATTTTAAAGTTTCAATTTTTCGAAATACGCTTTTCCTTTAAGTTCACAATTTTTTTGTATAACTCGATTCACATTCCTTACCTGCAATCACGAACTAGTCATTGAAAAAAATATACCGGAAAAATACGTCCTGTACTTTTATAATCATACTATCTTTATTAATCGTTTTAAAATTTAATTTTTTTTATCCTTTTTATTGAATTTAAAAAATTGTCTGTGTTCCGTCTATGCAGACCTTATCTACTAATTATCTATATATATTTGTAGAAAATGTTCTTTACTATGGAAACTTTCATTCCAAATACAAAGAAAATTGATTTAGTGGTTAATTTTAAATGAGATAATGTTTTTTAAAAAATTAATTTAACAGAGACGGAAGAAATATTTTATTGGAAAACGCATAATTACCAGCAATATTTTTTCCCTTTAAAACTTGTCGAGATTTAAAATCGTTTTATTGTTTAATTTTAAAGTAGAAAAATGGAAGAATGGATTATTTTGAATGCGAGTATCCAGCTCTTAAAGTTTTTAAAATCTTATTTTTTTCATGCTTCCAGAAAAATTGACTCCTCTCGTTTTAATGTAAAAACTTAGTCACTCCAAATGAATTCTAACTATCCCTCAAATTCGCTCGCTTAATTTTTTATAGCATAAATATAGATGAAAATATTTTATCCATTGAAGGCTTAAATATTTAACGAAATAATTTTACAGAAAGCATTGAACTCAATACATTGATATTGTTATACGTAATTTGTCAATCAGTTTATCTAAGAACAATGCTATTAATGAATAACTTTTCATATCATCATATAATTGCAATTAGATGCTCTCACTTACCTTTTGCGAATTAAAATGTACTTTTTATCCAAAGTTGGCTCGAGTTATCTCTTTCAACATGCCACTAAAAGCTTGCCATCCAAAAAAATTCCTTTCCTCTTTGAATTACGTTCATTTTATCGTTTTTCTTCGCGCAGCGACGCGACTCCCTGTCTCTTCTTATTCTTCTTCTACTTATTCGCTATTGTTTGCCTTCTTACCGTTCGTTTTATTTCCGGTGTATTTGTTCACTATCGTTACCGTCGCCGCGTTGCTCCGGTATTGCACAGCTAGAGACGAGAAGAGAGCATCGGAATGAAATTGAAAAACTTCTGCAGTCAGCCCGTAGGCGATAACCTCCCTTCGATCCCTCATCTCCATTCGACCAAACTGACCATCATTCTTCATTTCCATTTCACCGGTTAAACTCATCACCTTCTAAGATAGTACTTTAACTTCTGTGCGAGTATGGATGAAGATATGCTTTTGTCTCTCCATTTTCTTCATTTAATTAACGTCCGCTGTACAATTCCCCGACTGATCTACGATCTTGGCGATATATCAATCTCGTTAAGAATATTATCGAATCAACACTTTAAGCGCTTATTGGCAATGAAGTGCTAATACTATAGGCACGTATGTGCGTGCATGCGTGTAATATATCTTAAATATTTAGTGAAACTCTTCAGAGTTGCTTAACTGCTCTCGCTAAAATATAAATCGAACGAGCTATTTTTTTTATTCTGTATGAATGTGTCACCACAACGTAAATAAGCTGATAGGAATTCAATTATAAAATATCAATTGATGTCAATTCAATATTTAAAAACATTCGGTACAAGCCTTCAATTTACGATAATCATAATTTATTACTATATTCAAATCAATAAAGGCATTAATATAAAGATTTTCCATTGAATTATCAATGATTACAAATGTTAAAAAAATCTCATTTTGATAAAAATGATGGATCGCGTATGCTGTCGTTCAAGTATAAGTATATTTAATTACTGTATCAATTTTCAATGTAATGGCGAACGAAATGTACGCTCCCTTAATGCATTACCTTATTTCAGCGTTCGTCGGGGCCACAGTTATTTATGGAACGTCCCTGTCAAGTGATAATCCATTGAATTATTTATCAAAATTCCGGAATTAGGATCGGCAATAAGTAGAATTTGTAAAAGAAGAGTAACGTCGCGCGATTTGTTGAATTACAATATCCTGCCGGGACTCGGCATTTTATCAAGCTCGATCAGACGTTTACATATATAAATCTCATTAAACGCGCGTCATGTGCGCCTATCCCGAAGGAGCAATCTAATCTCGGCCCGGCATAGGCGAACACTTGCTCGCGGTTCATCGAACTCATCCGAACCATTCCATCGCCCGGTCGCGCACGCAACGCTACATAATCTCTGCATTCGGGACCCGCGAAATACGTATCGCTCCTATGAATATTTCAAAGCCGTTCCCGGTTAATCCCGGCTCATGGCCCCGCTTGCCTACATCTCCGAGTGCACGTATGCGCGACTAAGTATGCAAGGGGTCTCGTGTCGCTATGGGCGCGACTCTCCCTCCACCGCCCCTGATGAGATTACTCCGATGTAAGACAAGCTAATCGCTCGAAACACGAATACTCTCGAAGAAAAGTACGGAGCCACATTATTCATTGCGCGCTCTTTTCGCGGCTAAACTTTACCCAATTCGTTTGACTTATTTATGGTACTGTTGCGCGCTTTTTACCGTCTCTTCACTAAACTACGCACAACCTATCGATCTACGAACTTTATCTCTGTTGCAATGTGTGTTTCTTCGATTTTAAATTTCAAAAAAATTTTACAACCTCCCTTTTTACTTATGCATGCTATTTAACAACAAGCTGCAGAAAAATATTACTATATTTGGCCTATGACTATTGAAGTCTAACATTTATCATTCATAGATATATAATCTAATCTTATGAAACGTATGCTTAATTGTAAAAACAAATTAATGCTATTACGAGCATTAATTGAAATATTTCCGTAATTATAGGAGATTTCAATTTTAACTATATTCCAATATGTTATAAATTGAGTATTACGAGTCCTGATTACTATTTGAAATTTGAAAATACTGCAATCTATGCTTAATATTTTTTAATGGTTTCCGTTCGCGATTTGAAATTATCAATTCCGTGAAATAAAATACCTGGTACTATTTTAATATTACATCTATTTGTAGATTTAATTCACAGACATTGTATAATATCGTAAAAGATTGTCATCGTAGATAAACAAAATTAGTTAAATTTTATATTATATCAAAATATTTTAAGTTTATTAAAGTATGAATAGATCAAGCTAACTTCATTTGAAAATTAAAATGTGTATTGTGATCATCTACAATTATTTCTTTAATTGAATATTTTCTAAATATCGTTTCTCTTTCTTTTAAAATGGCTTGGTTTAAAATTCATACATATTTACAGAGCAAAGAAGTACCAATGCAAAAATGGCGACTTTACTATCATTAAACATTCTTGCTGATTTAAATAAAATTTCGAAAATCAAATCCAGTAATATACTTCATAATATACTACAATCTACTTTTATTCATTAATATGAATAATATAATAAAGGCTTTAAATGTGGAGGTTACATAATTTAATTTTTCGAATACTACAATCAGTACATAATTTGTTTTATTATCAAATAATATTAGTAAGATTATTTTTTGATTAAATTTGGTCCTAGCTAATTGTATTAGTAATTTTTTTTTACTTATAAAACTATTTTAACACAATTTTGTTAATACTCTAAATATTAAAGAAATTTAAGACTTACACGACGAGCATATCGAGATGCATGCTTTATTATTTTTATGGGAAAATGCTGTTATTTAGGAAAACATATTGACTTTAATAAACGAAATATTTACGCGATTAAATGTCTATGAACAGCATTCCATGTTGCTTTAGCTTATGACTAATACAAATAATATAAGTAGTTATTAAGATATCGATTCAAGTTAATAATTTCTTACTTAAAATAATGATTTTCGAAGAAATTACTTCTATTCTTGTAATGGAGTATTTTTGTACATATATATATAAAGTCAGTCCTTCATTGAATACCGTACATTACAATGTAAAATATTCTTAGATAATCAATTTATCGTGATAGCGCTAAATAATGTCAAAATTCATGGCAACATTGTATCTGCCATTCTTTAACTTGCGCTTTTTTTCACATGCACTTCGTAAAGATTATCTATAAAAATTTCATTATTTTACCGTATTTCAGTCATATGCCCGCCATATGCTCAATGGAATAGCATTCTCGAGTTAAATTAACTGTATTTTAAATGTTAGAATCAAATAAATTTGAAGTATTTTATAATTGTAGTATGCCTAAATATATTTATTCTTACAATAAGTAAAATGATCGAATATTATATATCCTTGAAATTAAAAAAATTTTTTGTAGATATAATGTTTTGTATAATGTAATATAGGTTATTTTGAACAGTCTCCTGCTGTAAGCGTTAATATTTAATATTGTTAAAAAATTATATTTAAAATACATCTACGGTGTTAGCTAAAATTTTAATAAAAAAACCAAAGATTTAATGCCAAGATAAAGTTGAATAAAAGTTTGGCAGTAGTTTTCTTCGATCAAAACAATATTCTGTTGTAATGAAATATTTGTTAAAACAATACCGACTGAATACATTAAGTAACTTAAATATTTTATTGATTTCTATATTAAACTTACTCCATATATATATCGGCTCATATTTCAATTATCTATGCACTTAAACTAGGCTTGTCAAAGCAGAACCAATCATGCTTACATATATAATCGCATTGATATAAAATTAAATAGAGAAATAAATAGCTAAACACGTAGAAGGTAATAAAATGAGGTAATAAACAGATCTAGAGAATTCTTATTATATAGCGAAAGGACAATGACACACAAGACCTGGGACAGATAATTTGATTCTGTAATAGTCTACAAATTAATTGATTGCAATTATAGGCACTTTCAAGTGCTACAATTACTTTGATGCTCCTGCGATTAAATTGCAGCGATTTTCCAAGACGAAAGCCTATGCGCACCGAAGTTGGTCCGCGCTCGATGCCCTTCTTCCATGGATTTGTATATATATATATATATATACATAGACTGATGCTGGAGTTTTGTGATCGGAAGAGAGACCATCAGTGTGCAATGTTAGATGTAATCAGTGAGGCTTTGACTGCTCATCCGAGCGCGTGAATGTGTTTCATAGCGGCTCGGCGGTGATGTGGTCGACACCGATAACGCTCGAGTTTGAGTTTCTGTTCCGAATTTAGAGCGTTTATTTTTCATGTATTAAGACAGCACAATCTGTTCTATCCTCTGGATACGCGACATTCTTATTTTATCACTGGTCTGTCGGATTTGCAATATCCCAGCTCTCGCTGTTAATTTATCATGAATTTAACCAATTCATTTATCGATCAATACGTCATATAGATATATAATTACGCAAATGGTTATATAGAAATTTACTGAAGCACTATTCGCTATTAATATGACGTCGTCAATTATGCATCAAACTGCTGTCCGCGTACTTTATTTCGAAATTTCGTAATGTAGAGTACAATTGATACGGACTAATTGCTTGTAACGTTGTTTAGCATTTCATCATTATAAAATAATTTTACTAAATCAGCGCGTAGTTTCCATGAAAGTTCTAATAAAAGGAATTTCAACAGGTATTATTTCCCAATTACCATGAATCAATGCTCTTTTAGCTGAAATGTATATTACATACTTTTGTATTCAACATATATATTTAAAAAGATCGCTTTTTGGAATATTCTTATATTATTGCCATAATGTGTGCAGGTCCGTATATAACTATTCGAATTACATTTAAATATTTCATAGTAAAATAAAAACGTTTTTATCAACTCACGTTATTGTTGCATAAATTGTAAATTAAAAACTAGCCTGTGCTTGAGGTAATTGTGAAACTATTAATCAATATGAGAGCCCAGTATGCAAAAACTTCTAATCAAATAATTTATAATAGTATTCCATAAGAGACTATTACAAGCTTTCAATGAAAAATTCGTAAATAAAAATAAAATTGCGTATGAAAAGCGCGCAGAGTAATAAATTATGTTCATATACAAAGGTCTATATTATACATCATTTCTTGTAAGTGCTTTCATAAGCCGTTTTATGGTAACTTAAACGCGATACTGGTCCGCAACCGCCTAGCATGAAATTTTCATGAATTTGTATTCTTGATATCCCTCCTCCTAAGTTGCCGCCGCGGGAGAAAAATAATGAGGAAAAAAGCCCTCGAAGAAGTAATTCAGAAGATTCAACGCGTCATGGAGCTTTTGTATCCCAAACGGTGGCTCAAATATCTTGCGAGTCCTTTTTATGCTTGTTTTTTTTTTATTGTTATTTTCTCTTGATATTGTCATTCTCATTTTCCTCTACTTATATGTTTTACTTATCTTTTATCTTTTTTTTTGTTGTCGTCTCTGCTATCTTTCGTGGTGTAGGTGTACATTTTCACGCGTGCGCAATGCTTGAATTAAAAGTCGTACTTTTCGCGGTTTAAATTGCAGCAAATGCGCCCCAGCGATTCGTATAAACCGATTGGCCAACTCAATTTTCTCTCCAAGTAATAACGGTTATATGCTTTGCATAGGAGTCAGCTCTTCTTCTCAGTTACCCGCATTTCATGACTCGAGATGATATTATATATGCTTGCAGGCCTACTTGATTACATCCAACGTTGAAAATGATTGCACAGAGTCTCAAATTCACTTACCTGGAAGCAAGTATATACTTCAGTATTATAGTAATAGTGATGCTAATTATACGATAATTGAGTTTTTTTAATTCAACCTTTCAAAACTTATTACGTCAATGATAGATAATAAACCTGCAGATGTTTTAAGAACTACAAATAAATAATAATTGACAGTTCGCACAAAATGAATCATAATTTGAACATGTATTATATTAATAATATGTTTATTGAAAAATAATCATGAAACATATTATTCGTATAAAAGTTTTTTTGTTACCATAAATACAAGTTATTAATTGAGCGAAGGTAATTGTTAACTTTTTGAAATTCAATATAAAAGTTATTTAAATATTAAAATTTCTTATATTGAACTTAAAATCTATATATAAGTATTCAAATAATATAGATATTAAGAGATTAAATTATATAGATATTAAAATAATATAGTCATTTGTGGAATAAACTCTTATATTAGAAATACTTTGAAGTGACTGATGTTTAGACATTAAAGAACATTATTCATGGTGTAAAAAGCTGAGAAATAAAAGTCAATTAATAAATGTAAATATCCTAATGTGCGATACAAATTTCCTTATAATAATCAAAACAACATGAATAATTGCATATTTTAAAAACTGTCACTTAACATGTATATTACGTATTACATGCATAAGCCAATTCGTTAAATCAACGTTAATCCGGAAAGTAAGCATAGGCAAAAGCTTGAAGTACATACAAACGGTATGCATAGGCAATGTAACTCGTCGAAATTGAAATCTCTGCAGTTGCAGACCCGGGCTCATGGCGCTTAACTTAATTTAAAGATCCATGCGTACGTATAGCATAAAAATAAGAGACGCGAACTTCAAGAAAGAATTAAGTTTCAAAGAAAGTATATATCCCACCAAATGTGCAGTCATGCGTTGAATGGCTTTATAAGTTTTATGTAATCCATTACATTTTCTACCCAATATATCTTTATTTAATGAATAAAACAACAAGTCTCGAATAATTATAGAGGTCTTTTATAAAGATAAAGTGCTGTATTTAAAGTAACAAAGATAACAGTTAACACGATTCATGTTAAAAACATTAATAATGTCATTAAAATAAATAGACACAGATGTCAAAAAATTTTTATAATTTTTTTACGAGTATTTAATAAATATTTCTTACTTCATTTTCTCAATATTATTTAATTAATTACAACATATTTATTTATTTTCAATTTAATACCATATTATTATGATAAAAAAAACATTTATTAAACTTAAAAACTGTATATATTATGTTTATCAGTAAAATACAATAATATTTAAAGAAAATAATAAAACAACTATTGACGTATCTACTAATGTGTATAAATTATTCATTATAGTAAAGCTATGACTATTTCTATTTGAGTATATGCATAAATCTCTATAAATTAATTTTTCAAATATAGTTCAAACTAGCAAAAAATTGATGAAAGATATACTATAGATGTGTTTAAAATTATTATTAAATTTTCGAGTCAGTTTTACTTTTTAGTAAAAATAAAAAATTATTGATAAACACTTAATAATTTGAGATTATTTAATTTTTTTAGTAAATTATTGTTAAAACAAGCCAGTAAGAAAATTATATTTATGTATAAAATAGATGAATATTTTAAATTATTACAAAAAATGTTTGTAAATTATTTAGTAATTATTAATAGCTATTAGTTTTGAGTATAAAAATATTCAATTTTATGTAGTGAATACATATTTAAATAATTAATTTACTTTCTTAAAATAATCTTTATTTAAAAGTTAAACTTTTTGAATAGTAGTATTAACATAGTAGGTTAATAATAGTAAGTTAGTAATAGTAGAAGTTTTAAAATAAAACATTACGATAAAGCAGATAAATCTCTGTCGTTGGCGAAAGCTTAGTACTGTTAAGAGTATTAAAAAGAGAATAAAAAATGCTAAGTGAAAAATTTGTACAAATACCAGTTAAAGATATTAGTTATGAAACGAGGTGGACAATATTGATGTGTTGTATACGAGTCCTCGAGATAGTTTTACGGTTGATCGAAAATTAAAATCATTACATAAATATGACAGGTGAATTATTTGCGAATAAGTTTCATATCACCTATTTAGTATTGATTATATGGATAAATGAGAATAAAGAAAAACAAGCTCGTACTCTCTTCCTTAACTAGGTGATTAAAATTCTCAACTAAAACTAACGCACGACGATCGCGCTTAATCTGCAGCTGAAGGAGTCTGCAGGGCCCGAAAGAGAGAGGCGAGGTGTCGAGAGGGAGAGAGATAGATAGAGAGAGAGAGAGAGAGAGAGAGAGAGAAGGAAGAGAGATAGGGAGGAGGAAGAGAGATAGAGCGAGGGGCGCCTTAATTCCTCGGTTACACCTGTGCCGGGGCAAAAGTTTTCCAGCCACACTCGGCGGCCGGTCGGTCGCCCCTTAAGGAGAGACCTCGGACCGATGCGATAGGCGTCGGGCCCCGAGCCGCGCTAGAGGAGCATCCGGCACCGGACCAGGTGCCCCACGCCGCGCCACCTTGGGCGAGCCGCGGCACTCGAGTCTGCGGGCGGAGGGGCGATAGGCAGGGGCAGGTGCCCGGCAGGATTCACCTGCGCAAGCTGTCCACCAGCGGATTCGCCAGCTGTCGCGTGCAGGGACACGCGCCTCGGCAGGCGGCGAAAAATCCGTATCCCGCTTCTCGGGCCGGCTTCTTGCGCTCCGCCAAGACTACGGACATGATTCTCTATAAGTGGCTGCGCGCGCTTAACGGCTCCGAGTATTTTGCAATTATGTGGCCTACGGCGGCCTAGAGGCCAGCGGGACTCTCCTGCGTTTCGGGGAAAATCGCCCCTTTGATACGGAGGAGACTAGGGAAACGCGGCTGCGACCGTTCGGGAGTTAACGCGCAACTGAGTTTCTACCTTACTTACGGTCCTCGCTTCTCCTCGTGTTACGCTCTCTTACCTTCGCTCCATTTTCTCAGCCATAACTAAGTATCGCTTACCACTTGCATTAGTTCTGCTGCGAAAGTCTTTTAATCTATTAGACTGTGCAAATTATTTTGAATTACACGCCTTCAATCGGTTAATTAGTAATTGTATTTATTTTCACGCATCTTTACGCAACATATGGCAGCCTCGAAAATTAAGTTTCGCAACATTACGTTAATAATTTTATTACCATAAGCACGGTTCCATGTAAACATTAAACGTATTTGTTCGCATATTCAATGATCCTAAATATAATTACAATAATGCACAATGTTATATTATCAGTAGGGTAGTCGTTATTCCAATAACATTCATTATTTTGCTTTAATTACAAAAACAACGTGTTTATGTGTTGCTTTCAAAATAATCAGCATCCAAAATAAATATTGTTTATGAGAATGTTTTATTTTGTTAAATACAATTTCAATTAGTATTTATTAATATAGTTGTTTGCAAATATTGTACATCATTTAGATTAAAATCTTCAGTCCTGGCTAAATTTATTACAAGAAATTTTTTTTATAAATTACATAGAAATCGTACGCAAAGCTAAATCAGTAAAAGTTCTTCTCTAGGAATGATTTTCAAACAATTAATTAGAAACTCTAATATAAAAGTGTCAGCTTTGTAATATATCACATAAAGAGTATCTCTGACATTGACTATCAGAAAAACTGAATGCATCTTAAAAGAAAATCAAAATGTTATTAAAACTTTCCATCTATTACATTTGTATTCGGAATATGGATTACGGGTGGCACCGTAAAGTTACAAGAGTCGACATGCGAGAGATTTGTAACAAAGATAATTATACCATAACTATGGAAATTATACAATCTAAATCAAGTATTTGTTTAAATAAACAAGCTTATATTATATGAAATTCAAAGACGAAGTTGTTCCTCGTGTTCTTTTGACTTCCCGTGCGTTCTTAGTCATGCGACGTTGAATAACGCCTTGGCAAAACAAACGACAGAGGAGCATAATAAGAAGGGGACATAAAATAGAAGATATGGGATAGGCAGAGGACGAAAACCAGTAACTTGATCTGCGGATGTCGTCTGATGTTGGGTCAAAGAGAAAAGCTTACACCATTAGGACAATGCCATTCAGTCACTTCTATTTTATCTACGCCCCTCTGTGAGACATTCAATTTTAAGCAGCACCTGTGGCATTTCAGATCCCGATATGATACGCATATTACCTTCCTATTCTTTTCTACCGTTTTGCACAACCGCTACATCTTATGTTTTCAAACCACATCAAATTATAATAGTTGACAAAGTGCTTGAGCTAATAAAAATAACTCAATCGCAAGTAATAGTTTAATTCCACACTTTGATACTTCTTCTTTATGTCTAGTGGATGACAAAAGTATAAAGGAGTTGTAATATACTTATACATAATTCATTTTTCAAATAAGTCTAAGCATGATTTTCTCAGCTATAGTAGACATTCGTGAAGAGATGGTTAAGCTTTTCCCACTGCATATGGATTATAAGCTACTGAGATACAACACAATGTATATACGGTATATCCGTAATTTTTATGGGAATATAACGCGAACGTAAAGTATATTAAAACACGTTTTTTATTTCGTGAAATTATTTTTAAATCGATATGAGAATATGTAATATTCATATAAAGTATGTTAATTTTTTACATTTTTTACGATTTTCGCAATTTCACAACCTGTATATTTTAATTTATTTGCATTTACTTATATTTAATCTATTATAACTTACTCATCATTTCCATAAACTGAAAATTTATTCTTTATTATAAATGCATATTTTCTCTATTAATATTTAAAAATAAATATAATTTTTAAAAGTCCTAAAAAAATACACTTTAGTATTTTTTATAAATATACTCCATAATTATTATTTTATTAGAAAAATCTTTTATTCCGTAATTTATATATATATTGTGTTTATAGTTTGAGTCAAATAAATAATATTTTCTAATTCTTGTTCACTTGATAAAAAATAATTTTTTAATGATTGGATAAATGGAAAAAATATTTAACCTAAATTTAAAATTTTTAAATATTAAATCTAAATAATTTTATTAGTGTTATGAAAACCTTTAGATTACTAATAATAAATTATTTAGCTTATGAATATTTGAGAAATTCAAATTATATGAGAAGTAGAAAGTTGCAAATTATAAAATGTTTGGTTTAATAAAAAGTTTTAATTTTTTAAGTTTTTTTGGTAATTTGGTAACAGTTTTAGAGTTAGTAACATTTTTATGTAATAATTTTAATTAAAGTTGTTAGTCACATATTTAAGTAAATGAAACTAAGGTGTTACATACTTTCGCGAATATTCTGTTAATAAAACTGTGTCTTTATTATTTTAGGAAATAATATTCATTAATGTTTTTATGAAAATAGTTATTAAAAATATTGAGTACCTAAATTTATAATTAGAAATGTTGCCGCTAGTTTTAACAAAACGTAAACTGTAAATTTCACAGCAATGATCGCTTTAAATAAAAATAAAAAAATAATGAATAAAATAATTTTTTTTTTGAATGAATAGTCTCCCAAATATTCGAAAACGATGGAAGAATTAGACGCAAATAAGAGTCTAATTTTAACGGTGCTGTTTTTAAGTAGCTAAGCAATTAGTGGAGTATCAATCGGAATATCAATTATTTCATCAGTGCTGTGAGATTTTTTCGGAAAGTGACGACCAAACCCACTGATGGAGTGAAGGCAAAACCGTTAAAAATATCTCACGCTATTAGAATATTTCTTTATGAATACTATCTTGTGTTCTTCAAATTTCTTTTTCAATTTTTTGCTTCGTATTTGCTGTAGCATTTTATTATATATTTTTTTTTATTTTCTTAAGTGGGTCAAGAACGTTATTCACTTTTGCTTTTTCATTGAACAGTAGATCGGAGGTATCATGAATGTGAATGAGAGACTTGATGGATTTTCAAGAGTGAGTTTTGAGAGTGGATGCTATTATCCTGAAAGTGATTTTACGACTAAATGGAAAATAGTCGTTTTTTAAAACGTTAACCTTTGAGTACTCAAATATTATTGAGCGCGCTAAACAGTGATTTCGAGGATCATAAAGTTAATAAAGAAGGAGCACTTTTCATTTTGGTACTCGTATAGACCAAAGTCAAAAGATGTATCAGATTTTTAATTAATAATTATTAAATATTTTTAAGCCATAGTCACTACAAATACTTATTTTATACGAGACACTGTTAAATTACTTGTATTTATATATTAAAAATAATTTTACGGTTAAGTAATATAATGTTATAATTTTATTGGTATTTTTTCACTAAAATACTGAGTTTTAATAGTTAAAATAAAAAGAATGAAAAATATAATATTTATACATATTTTAAATCACCATAACAATATGTAATATCCATATATAAAGCATGTATTTGTTATACAGTTTATTTCAAGAAGCAGTTTATCTTAAAATTTAAGCAATTCAGTACCGTACAACCTTCGTATGAGATATATTCAAATAGATATATAAAAATATAAAAATCGATTTACATCATGTATTACAGCAATTACAAAATTAAAGTCTAATTAAATTTAAATTTAAGTAACTGTGAAAACATTATTAATATAATATTAATCGTGTTTGTAGACCGAATATAAACCAAGGTTCATAATAAATAGAAATATGGTAATTTCTATCTTGATATGAAAAAAGTTAAAGGTAGAAAATACTGACAGTATACTTACAAATACACGTACATGCGCCTGTACACATATGCATAAGCGTTTGTGGTTTAGGGCAGTAAGAGGCAAAAAGTGAAAAGCCTGAGAGGAAACTCATTCGTTGTAGCTTGCAGGCCTACTTAAGCAGAGCTTCTTTAAAACAGCTGAGCTTCAAATCTACGTATACATTTAAGAACTTGGTGACTTTTTCCGATCTCTGCCTACGGAAAATGAAAAATGAACAAGTTTCTAAGGAGAGATACGAAGTGACGTCTATATAGAAAGTTTATACGATTACGCCCCTTTGCAGGTGACAGTCTAGTTAAGAAATAAATAGACATGAGATTTTCGATCGAATGTGATTTATACATCCAATAAATTGTGTTGATCTTACGTGGTATCGAATAATAATTACTTACTGAAAATGTACGATAGACTGTTTCACTCCCCTAAAATATACTGAATTCCCTATAACAAGTTAGAATAAGAAGGATTTTTAAAAAATTTAACAGATTAAACGAATTTACTAAAGTACAAAGACTTTGGACCTATTCGGTATATAAACTTATGATTAGCCGTTAACTGTATCTGTCTTATTGAAGCCGTAGGATAATCAAGTAGATTTTTAATCATATTATATACAAGATTTATAAGAGTATTTTTTTCAGTTAAAAATTGGCAATGTATTCTCTAAAATCACGTATTAAACATTAACTTAGTGGTTACTTACTTCATTAAAAATTCATATAGGTACTCGAGTCATAATTTATGTTATCACGTCATAAAAGACCAATGCATATTTCCCTAGAAATAGCTGAAGCTTCGGCGTTGACCGAACTAATCGAATACGGAAACCGTCCGGTGGCTATGGCGAACTTTGCTGAAAACTTGCCCCGAAAGTTGGCTTCATCGGCTACTCTATATTAAACTATTCTATAAGAATCACTGCGATTTGCCAATATACACAAGTACGAATGCTCAATATCTAATTTTAAAACAATAATATATATAAAATTATAATAATTTGTACGAAGACTCGAGATAATAGAAAATGTTGTTTATTTATAATTTTTGAACGTAAAGAAGAGGACTATTGCATATGTGTATACATGTATTTATATATATATTTACACATATTTGTGTTTTGTGAGTGTGTGCACATGCACGTGTGTGTGTGTGTGTTTATAGGTATGCCTAAAAAAAATTATAATATTCATATACAATAATTGGAAAAATTATGGCTAAAAAAACTTTGTTGTTATAAAGTAAAGAAATATTAAGTATGCGGAATATTTAAACCAATCTTTATACATAATGTAGAATAAGTCCAAAATATAAGTATTAAATAGTAAATAAAAACATTGTAAAGGTATGTCAAAATTTATCAATATTATCATCAACTTGATTTGAAATCATCGATTCCTTAGTTTTATTAAATCTTAAAATATTAAAATATTACTATAACACTTAAATTCCTTTTATTAAAAAATAAGATTTTTTTATCAAAGTTTATCTATTTACACTTTGCAATTATAAAATTTTTCATAAAAGAACAATTATAATAAATTTAAAATGTTTCAAAAAATATCCATTATTATTAATTTTTGATTTAAGTACAAACGTCGCGTGTAGAATTATTCAAAAAATTAGACGAAATCTATTTTATATTAATTTATTTTAGTAATTTAATGCTCAAGTAATTATTCCATTTAGAAAGAATTCTCTTTTTTCTTAAGTTTACTCTTATCAAATTGATATTCAGAACACAGGCAATATCTTCAAGCTTCAGCTTCGAATTTCATTATGACTTTCTTCTTTGTCCAGCTGAATTTTCGAAAATACACGAAGTGAGAGTCTAATTCGATCGAGATCGATAACGTTTTGCTATTAATCCAACCCAAGTATTTTCCGATGACGATCCGCACATTCGCGATTTTGTGGAAAAATTTATTCTCAAGCAAAGAGCGTAAAATTTTTTTTATTAAGATTAAGAAAATTATCCTGGTTTCATTGTATCTCATGAATTAACGATGATACTTCGACTCACTCGTATAATAAAACTCTCATAAGATTTTCCCATATATCTTTTTTTTAACCTTAGCATCCTCCTCTCTTTTTACTTCGGATGTATTTATTATTGCATGAAGTGCATTGAAAATATATCCATTCTTACTTATATTTTCCCTTATGCTTATATTTTTCTTTGCACCAACGAAATGATAATTCTATTAGATTATGAATTTTTCTGCAATTATTTTAAACAAATATTCACTTTATGAATATGCAGAAATAATTTATACTTAACCTGAATGGCAATATATTCATTTTAATATAAGCATTGTATTTTATTTTTTTTTTTAGAAAACACGTATATTATATTTCTACAGAATGAAATCGTGATTTTCATTCTTAATAGTTACAAATACTATACATATAATACTTTAATAAAAATAATTGCATTTTGTTTCACAAAAATTCTCTAAATAAGCTGTCAACATAGAATAAAATTATTTATTCTAACATTTATAAAGTTTATAAAATTGTATTTTTAAAACATGATGATGACAAGATGACCTATTTATAAAAAAAATTTATAATATATTTTTACAAGTTTTGAAGACGGAATTGATAATCATTTGTTATTCAATTATAGTTGATAACATGATTGATTTTATTTCATTAGTTTTGATACTTAATACAAAGATAGCATGTATTATTTGTCTCTTCTGACTTATCTTCTTCAAAAATTTTATTAGTAATTTTAATGTGAAAAATGATCTAAGAATCTAAAATTTAATCTTATGGAAAGTAAAAGAGCTGTATACAAAGAATATTTGGAAAGTTTCAGTTTTATCGTATGAAACCCTGACAAAAGATAATTTCTGTAGTGGAAAATATTAGTTTGGAAATATGGCTATTCAAAAACTTAATATCCAATGTAAATCAAAGAGGGAAACATCTAGAAAGTTGCTTAAAATTCGTTTATTTTTCCAAGTAATGAATAAAAATGTTCTGTATTATTTTTTTACAGACGATATCTCAAAGTTTCTGAACGAGACTTTAAAGTCAAAATTCAAAATTTTTTATTTGTATAATAAAAATTATGACAAAGTACTGTAAAAATGAAAGTATAAAACTGTGATGAATATTGAAGTAAAAAATGTTAAATAAAGGTTATTATAAACAAAGGTTACTATTTTCTAAATAAAAATGTTTTCCAATAAGACGGTATAATGTGTTTTATGCTTCATTTTCATTACCATGATATAATATTTTGTGAAATTTTATTTTTTTTCAAAGATAATATTTAAAAAAACAGCTAGCAGCGTCAATATTTAAATGCGAAATATAAAACGACGTATAAGATATAATATATTTGCAGGTAAAACTGGAAGAAAGTTTTTACACATTTTTGTCGCTCCGGTATAAAATAGCAATTATACTTCAGTAATAATATTTTCCACATGAAGTTAATAGTAGAGAACTATATTATAAAAAAAAATTACTGACTGAGCAATGAAATATTGAATAAATAATAGTAAACTAAATTATGAATAATATATAAATTAAAAGAATACATATAATACAATATACATTAAGAATAGCAATTGTTTTGATAAATCATTGTTCGAAAAGCTTAATCAGTATTATAACAATAATGTTGAAATCAGGAAATCGAAATCTATCAATCCTATAATTTTAATCCAGTTATATGTTCGCGTACTTGAAAATCCATGCATTCGTATAATTTAAATGCTAAGGGCGCGCTTAAAATCAGCGCATTACTGTAATGTATAACATTAAAGGTATCACTATCGGGTCGACATTTGTCTAGGGACGAAAATTAGCAACTCAAACGGGCCGACCTCGTGCACGAGTGCGCATCTCAGATCACGTGTATCTCCTCGCGGTCAGCAGGTAATATCGCCTCGACGCCGCCGTCGGGCGCGAACAGGACGAGAAGAAGGAAGCGGCGCAAGAGGAGAAGAGCCGACCACCGATCATCCGATCGAAGGCCAACCCGGGCGATTCATAGCCCACGCTGGGGCACCGGCAGCTGTCTACCATTTAGAAAGGGGCCACCGTAAAACTTGACTTCGGACCTTTTGCCCCGGGCTCCTTCCACCTCTTCGCTCTCTGGCTTCCCCTCTGCAGATGCTACTCCGCATCCCCGAGATTACGAGCGATCGTTCGCTCCCGGATGAGAGTGCGAATGAAATTTTCGACCGAAATCGTCGGCGCTTGTGGTACGACGATTAAACTTTGTTAAGAATTTAATTGGCCGGCACCACTTGTATTCGTTAGGCCTCAGCTTTCGTTAGTTATAATTCCATCTATTTTATCGACTGTGCCCTACTTCAATTACATCCTGAAGTGCGCTGATTTGTGAGCAGAACTAATTCAAAATATCCTCATCCATTGATGATTACTCTTTTACTTATATTGTTTAAATATAAATATACGGATATAACATTCCCATATAGTCTTTCATTGTATAGATTGAATGGTTTAGTAGTAGTTTCTATTTCTAATAGTTATATTATTAAAGCTAGAGTAACATAATATATTTTTACGCGTAAAATTTTTTAATATGAAGTATTCGTATGCCATTATGAGATCGTACTATTTTCTAAAAATATTTAGCTTATTTTAAAAGTTTAAAATCAAATTATTGTAGAAGTTTTTCGTTATCAAAGTATCTTTGAATACCGTCAAGAAATGAGTTTCCTAAGTAATGTTCTTGATTTTACAGATAAGAGTATGTTATAGAATTTTTCTGTAAACAGAATTTTTTAATTTGAAAAATAATATATGTTCTGTGATAACTTTGAAAATCAATTTAAATTTCATTTTACTTTTACAGAAATTTAAAAACTTAATACTTAATTAACTGTTTTAATTTAATTGCAGAAACTAAAAATAAAATAACGACAAAAACTATTGCCTGCTTTATTTTCAGATGTATAAAATGTTTCAATATATTAAATTGAAAAATAATGCAGCTTAATTTTGTAGATATTTAAAAAAGCAATATTAGAATAAATTGTACTTAAGCGGTTTAATAAAATAAAATTAATTTTATTATAATAAATTAAAAATTTTAAGTTGAACATATTTTTATACAAAATAAAATTTATAATTGAAATTTTAAGCTAGATTTCTATATATAGTTATTAATCGTTTATATATAATTATTACTTATACTATTATTTTATTATTTTATTATAATCTATATAATTCACAATATTTTATATATAGGAACATATCTCTATTGGTTATTTTTTTTAATTTTAGCTTATCTAGGATAATTTTGATGTAATATATTTAGATAAAAGTAAGAAAATATTTTTGAATGAAAAGTCTGAACGAAACGTTTGTTTGAACTTTATTCTATGGCGTCTAAGTAAAGGAAATAGAAAAGCTTAGAAGCAATTAAAAATCTATATGTATATTAAAATATTTATTAAATTATATTGAAATGTAATATTCAAAGAAATTAAAAATAAAATTATAATAGCAAAGGCATTTATAATTAGGAATTTATAGAATTCAAAATAGATGAAATAATAATAATAAGCTTTCTTTTATTTATATTTGTAGTTTTTGTGTAGTATACATTTTAAAATTTTTTTTACATATCAAAGAATTCATGTATGAAAATTTTAATTATAATTTTGCAAATAATCATAAACGCCGGTACGAAGTAATAAAATCATTGATCTCATTATATGATTTCTGTAATTTTTTTAAACGTCACTGATAATTTTTTTATAATAATAGTTAATTTTAGGATCTGAACTACGTTGATAATAGTACAGAAAATTTTTGTTCCCTGAAGGTTAGCTTATCTAAACCACCTACTCCTAATAATTTTACCAGATCGTTTACGTAAACAATCTATAAATATATATAAATTTATTTCTCATCTACTAGAAAAAAAAAGAATGAACATCACAAAATAGAACCTAAGACATAACGAAAACCACAAGATATCGGATCAAGCGTCTTGAACAGGAAAATGCCTTACCTGTGCTAATTCATACCTAAAGCAAGAGCGATTGCTTTTAACGGACTCCACTCTTTACATACTTAGAGATAGAAGATAGTGAGAAAGAGAGAGAGAGAGAAGTACTAAAAGAGGGTGAGGGGAAAAGGGAAAGAGAGGAGGGAGGGCAAGCGAGAGAGAGAGAGAGAGAGAGAGAGCGTGAGATAGTAAAAGATAGAACGAATGAGAAATGAGGAATGTTTTTCTCCTTTTCTATATTGATGATATATCACAAATCGCGGAAGTATGCAGTTAAAACCGACATTTAAGGCACTTCTTTTTTTCGCCTTTTAGTTTTTACATGTCTAAAGAAGGTTGACGGCGAAAGCCATTGGAGATAATGCGCGAACTCCATAAATTAATAAGGGTATAATTTACTTCTTATTTAGAAGAAACCTCAGAGATGCAGTCACTGTTCGGAAAATTGCATATGGTGTGTAAATTTAATATGCAATAGCTTAAAGGTATACTTTTTAAAAGATGAATTCCTTTAAACGTAAAAGTTGATAGTTTCCTAATGTGTCAGTATAGATAAATTAATAAATTACATATACTAAGAATACTTGAATAATTGGATTTCTATCTAAAAGATTAATTTATTAAAATTGTTTTTAATCACACTGACATATGTTCTCTAACATAAAACTTAGAAAATAGATTTTATAAATTAATTTATAAGTGATTTATTTACTCGAAAAATCCTTGGAGCTTTAAGACTTTTTACAATTTTTCTTTTATTTTCAGTGGATGCTTAAATACTAAGTACGTAAAATTTTAAAAAATGTTATAAACGCTTGCTTTCAGATATATTATCAGAAGATAAAGTTACCTTTTAAAACAAATTCAGTGAAAAGAAGCATGAGTCATTAAAGTTTGAATAAATAAAGATGACGCTCATTAAAATTAGTACTTTCCTTTCATTCATTTTACTGTAAATTAAGCATTTCTATCCATACTTAAAGTCACAAAATCAAAGTTAATTTTACTAATTGTCTTATTTCATCCAAATTTCCTTGTAAAATTTCAGGATATAAATCTTTTTTTTTAAAGTCCCGTTGTGAACAAAATCTTTTTTAAACATTAATCGAATAAAATAAAATTCTTTGAAACAATTTAAGAATAAAATTAATTTTCAATGGTTTGCATAAAATTATTTAAGCAAACTATGTATAATGAACTTTCAAGAACAAATAGTTTTGGTAATGATCTCTCCATTTCCTTTCCGCTTCTAAATCTATATTATTTTCAGGCATAAGTTAAGTACTATAAACGGATGTGCTTTCAGTTTAATTAACCTAATCCTTCAGTCTCCTTTCCATTGTCATTCCATTGTGTCCTGTTCTGCGCATAAAATCATTAGATGCACAAAAGCGTTGGTAGAGTTTACGCAGTATCTGAAAAGTTGATTTACCAAAATGCCGGGGACTTAAGATATAATCAAAATCTCGATGTAATCCAAAACTAAAATCAATAGAGACGGAGATTCGATATATTATCAAAGGTTACATTAGTAACACTGTCGGTAGTAGCGACAGCAACAGCATCGACGTATTGCTGCAGTATTGACGGTATAAGCGATTGCTGATTCAAACTGGACTTGATGAATAGTTCTGTATTCATATAACCAAGCAACACTGTTGATGAAATATATGCAGTTGCAGGGCGATGTTTCTCCTTTTAGAGTCCATATAAGTAGTCGGCTTGCATTTGAAGATCGTACTGATTCCTATAGATGCAGTGTCTTTACTATATTGAATGGAATCGAATTGCAATCAGTAATATTGACATACCTTTCAAATTAACAAGTTAGTCAAACATTCTCGATTCGATTTGCAATTTTTACATGTTATACCAGTAATAAGTTTAATCATTGATTAATTAATCAAACTTCATTACCTTCAATACTTACAATTATTTATAAATATAAACTTTATCAATGTATTTAAAAAAAGGTATTAAATAAAAATAAACAACTTTTGATTTATCAGAAATATAAATACATTACAATCATTGTATATATAATGAAGATTTATATTTGATGAATCTATTCAAAGTATGAAGGTCTATTTAATTAATCAATTATTTGAAATTCATAAAAAATTTTATAGATCGATTTAAGATTACTGTTGAATGTAAGTTCATTTTGGTACATTTAATATCTATAATATTTATATGACTAAAATAATTTTATTATTATTTATTTATTATTATTATTGTTATTCTATTTTGAAAAAAAATCATTTGTAATACATAAACTTTTAGGCTATCAAAGGAAATCAATTATTAACTCTATTTTTATAGAAGGCTCTATTTAACAGAAGAATCTTGTAATGTATATACAGTTTGTTCAGATACTTATTATTATCAAGCTTCTGGTATATACGCTACTAAAAAATATAATAGTTTAAGTAATTAAAATTTTATAATTTTTTGTGTAATAAAGTGCTCGTTTGAAAATTATTACTCCTATGTTTTAATATGATAATTTCTTCAAATTTTCTTACCAATAATGTAGAGTAAACACACAATTTACGTTTTTAATTTTTGTTTTTTTGTCATTAAACATTACTTTTTATGATTATCGATGAAATTAACAAAACAAAGAATCGAAAAAAGTAACGCATTGTACTTCTATTATGTTTGCCTAATAAAGAATTTACAGTTTTGTAGAATTAATCAATTTAATTAATTTATAGATTTTCCTATCTGTTTGTGATTGCAATTTATAAATATATAGAAATAATTTATATAAAAAAAAAACAAATAATAATCTTATAATCTTATAAGATTATTATTTAAATAATAATGTAAATAATAATGATTTATAATAAATATATAATCAAATAAATACTGAATAATAAATTCAAGTAAAACCTTCATCTGAATTCCAAGAATCTTTTCATTAAAAAGTAGAGCTTTTTAACTAGTTATTTGCGCTTTAGATTTTGACCGGATCAAACATGCTTTTGAAGCATCAAGTGATAGCTTCAACAATAGTGATGATTTCGATAATAATAATAAATATTAATACACTATAAATAGCAAAAAAAATTTTCAAACAATATCAAATTGTTGTTTAATTAATAACTCTAATTAGCCTGCTTAAGCGTTTATATACATTGAAAGCTAAACAATAAAGTTTTTACATATATGACATATTGAGTATATAAAAAGCAACAAAATTGTAATTGGCAATATACTGTCAATTACAATACTACACTAATACTGAAATTGTTATAATTGCTTACCAAATAGATGGATTTTAATGTCCGTCTCCATTGAAAATTAAAACTTCATAATGACTATGTCGATAATTCAAAAATTTACGGTTACTAGTCTTCTACAATAAAGTGAGATTTTGTAAAGTAATAGGTCTATTAAGATGAATAAGTATAGGATGTTTTCACATTAAATTCTAGTACATGAATAAAATATTGTATTGTAAATAAGGGTACACGATTTATATGAGAATATGATTTGGTCTTACTATATAAAGGGATAAAGAACCAAGATATTATTATTTAAGATTCCTAATAGTGTATACATACCTACGTGTATACCTATATAAATACCTACATATATCATATGTTTTATTTGAAAATGTTAGTTGAGATTTTTTTAATGTAGTATAATACAATACTATTGTAGGTTGTATTGCAATTCTTTACACCACTAAATGATATTTGCAGCATTAACTATGTTTTTTTTTTTTAAATCATTTGATAAAATGCAATTAATTAATATAAGTTTACTTTAAAAACGAACAAACAAATATTGACAGTGTTATGAGTCGTAATTAACTTATTTATAAAATAGTTTATAAAAATGTATTTTTCACTATTTCGTTAAGCCAATTAAGTAATGATTTCTTTAGAAACAAATTCATGATTTCAGATTACATTCAGTAGCAAATCTTGGCATAATTGCGGTTGTAGTTATTCTTCAAGGGAGAGTGGACGACGATTAATGGTTGCAGACGTTTCTGACATGACTCCTCCAGAGATGTTGACGCACATAAGACTACGAGCACGTCCACATCACAATACAATGGATACAGTCCTTGGGGATGAATCTAGGGGGATCATAAACTCAATGGCTGTTAAACATCCCTTCGTCACTTTTATACAAGGTAAAGCTTTTTCGTTAGCTTAATTATATACGTAATTGGAAAGCAGTTCAGAATAATGGAATTTCTAAATCAAAACATGACATTAGCGTGATTTCCTATTATTATTATCGAGAAGTAATCAAATTTATTAATAAATTTATAACTATATGGATGCACTTAGAAAGATTATTTTTTAAATCGGTCATTTTTATGTAACCCAATACAAATTTCGATATCATGTATATATTATCAAACTACAAACTAAAAAATATATCATAAAATTCTTAACTAATGTAATTATTATTTATGCAATAGTCGTTCCTATGGATATCCTATGGACAACAAAAAAACTGCGAAGAAACAAAAAATGGTATTATATCAAGTCAAATGAAGCTTAAAATATTATATTTTTGACATACGAATCGGCTCTGCTTATATCGAAGCAATTTTAAAATATTCCATATACTAATATAACCGTGATTTATTGAATTAGAAAGAATGTATTCAATGTGTAATTTTGCATACAAATCAAAATAAAAGAAATTTGAGTAAAAGTGAAATAAAATATCTACATACATCAAACTATATTTATGCGTGTGAAACGGTTTAATTGCCAGTAGAGTAGAAGTCTCCATCTCATAGGTATTCAAGCAACCACTGCAATTAAACCTTTAATTAACACTAGCAATTAATCCATTTTACATACATATATAACACTTTACATTTCCAACTGTTTTATGTCATTTTAACTAAAACGAATTTTATACCTATTTTTAGAGCATCTGAAGTAGAACCATTTTAATCCACTAATAAATTTATAAAGCACTTCAACGAGATGCACTAATTTCAATTTCAGTAGAATAAAGCTTACTTAATAAATAAAATTATTATTTATAGTGTCTATTAGATTTTAAATATTAAAAATTATATACTATTAATATTAGATAGCTTTAATTTTTCTATTACTATCGCTAATTTTAAAGTTTGTGGTAGCAATAGATGGTGATTTAGAAACTGGAGTACAAATTTAAAAATAGATATTATTTTTAATTATAGCCATGCACACTGTAATATAAAAATAACTTATACTTAGTGGAGTTTTTAATCTGTCATTAACGTTTTGTATTTTAAAACCCTGAATTCAAGATCCATGTATTGGTCTAATTTTAGCGTTTCCATGTTTGTGAAATTACTTACACGTATATAACAGAATATGACCGCATTTGTGGGTCGTTCAAATATCTCTGTCTCACTGGAGAATTTATAAATACAGTATCCTTATTGTAATCAAATTTTATAGTATATTTCAGATTACTTTCTATAGTTTGTCACGTATGAAATAATAAAGTTCTATTTATTGTTTATTTTCATTCATAATTCGATCAGTTTCATGAGAATTATACTATTATAAAAATGGAAAGTTACGTATTTTTTTATTTTAACAGAATACAATGTGATAAAAAAATACGAAATCTTTTCTACTTATACAAATAATTTCTAGCAAATGTAAGATTTTTAAAGTAGAATGTTTTAAATTACGTTTAAAAAATCGTTGGAGACAGTTAAAAAGTCTTTTTGATTGATGTTATTGATTTAGTACGTAGTTATTTGATATAAATTTTAAAGAATACAATATTAAACTGAATACTGAATATTATATTTTTAATGGGGATAAAAATCTAATATTGATTTAATAACTCTTATAATTGAGAACAAATTTTGCCAGTTGTCTTCGAAACGAATGTTTTCTCTTGAATAATTAAATTAATTTTACGAATATGTTTATATTTCAATCAAAATGTTTACGTGGTTAAAATTATTGTTAATGTTTTATTACGATAAAATATTAAATAACGGAAGTAATTTGTAACATTAATTAGTAAACGTGGCAAATATAAAATATAACAGAGGTAACGAGATTATTTCATACAATGGGAATAATATCGAACGAGTCAGAGAAAGAGTAATGCAAACTGATCATAAATCATAAAATCATAAGAAAATGGAAAGAAAGATAAATTAGCTAATGTAGTACGTGAAGTAGAAGGGAAAGTACTTCTTTAAGTATTTAGATTGGAGCAGCTGATCAATACAAGATCGACGTCACCCATAACTTCCGGGACTTATCGTCATAGCATTCCGGTGGTGTGCGAGCCATTTTTCGAAAATCTCAGGGCAAATTTCGGAATATCGGAATTCTCAAGTTTTGCGAAGCGTCGGCTCACCAACTTATTCGTTGGCATCGCATTAGCGACGCACCTGCAGCTCGCGAATTTAAAAGAACAACCGAGTGGGCCGACTTCTGTTATCACGCGAAAGATGTTCCCTCGAGCCCTCGCTCCTCGGTTTCCTGTTAAGGCGACGCGATTCTTCACATTGATGTCCAGCTGCGAAGTCGGATGAAGACACTCAATAAACATATTTATCAGCATCTCTGTTTTCTTGGATGTCTAAATGCTAGTTACTCAACGAATAGCATTCAACAGGGCCATTCAACAGGACTCTTCAGAGATTGATAAGGTAATTTTTTATATGATTTTTCGAAAACAAAATGGACATTATTTTATTGGTTTAACTTAAAAATGAGCTTCAATTTTTTCGTACCAATATTATTCTGTAGGCATATATTTGACTAGCGATAGACTTTATTTACTAATACTCGTACAGTATAGATACAATGAGTACTCATTAAATTACGTTTCAATTATATTATCCAGCCTATTTAATTTAAATACTAATTAGCTCAAATTTTGTAATGGAGCCATCAATTAACAATATTGTAATGGATTTCAATCATGGATTGTGATGAAAACTGGTTTTAGAGTATAAATACAGAAACAAAGTGCAAAACAAGGTTACTCGATTGAAAATCACATGGCGATAAGTTGTTTGAGGAATCTCACTCGTTTTCTCTTCGTTTCTCCAATTTCATCTCTCCCACTTTGTCCCTTCACATTCATCGCTTGCGCACATTTTTCACTTGGAGTTGATTTTGGCAGCCAAGCGGCTCGACCAGCCTCTCAATTCCGTTATATTGGCGCGAATAGCAAGAGACGAGGAAGTAATTTGCATATTGATCTTCAGGAAGGATATCTTGGAAGCCTTGGTTCGAATCTCCTTAGATGGTAAAGTACGAAAGGAAAAGAGATAGAAAAGCTCTGGAAAGGAGCTCGTCTGAATATACGTATATGTAGAGATAAACGAAGATGGAGAGAAAATGGAATATGTAAAAATGGTAGAACAAACGATGATAAAATGAGAGTGTTTGAATCATGATGAGGAAGGCAAAGAGTGGGCAAGGGAGTGCGAGACTCGTGGAGTGAGGAAGGGCAGGAAAAAGGGGAGAAACGAGAAAAAAAGGATGATAAAATGTGACTAATGGGTGGATCAAGTGACGAGAATGTCACCAACGGATGACTCTGGTAATCAAATGGATATGCAAATATCAAATTTTTTATTCAGCGTGTTATAATTATCTTGGTAAAAAATCATTTGAATTTTCGTATGTGTAAAAATAGCATAGACATCCATTGAGGTTATTTAAAAAAATTTTGATTGCCATTTTAAAAAATTACTAATCATATTACGATAATATTGAAAACAGTGACAGAACTATTTTTATCGTCTTTGTGTTATAGAATGTTTAACTTTTTTATGATCTACACAAGTCAGAATGATAAAATGCTTAAAACGTATGTCACTGAAATAAAAATCCATTCAATTGAATGCAGAAGTTCATAAATTATTATTTTTACAGTTTCCATTACAACTGAATATTATATTTCAATTCCTAAATTATGAAAGTAAAGAAATGTGTTTCTTTTGATACATACAGATGAAAAGAATGGTGTAAATGATTTTGTGACTTTTGTGCTTTGATTCAGAGAAAAACAGCTCGTGGGCTTACATTATTGAAACGCTTCAGATGGAATAGAAAGTGTCGTAACAAAGTGGAATTGAAAGCAAAGGAAAAATTTGAGTGCTCATCAATAGATGACGATGTTTTTCACTTATCCTTCCACTCCATTATTCTGCATGTGATCACTTCCCCTCTCTCTCGGCTTCATAGAAATGCTGTGAACCGGCGAGCGCGAGGTGAATTACCCACTTTGCCGTTAAACTGTTACACGAACTCCCGGCGCGTCGGCGCACACAATGGACTACTGGCGAATTCTCACGTGCCACACGAATGCAATCGGCTGACCTCTCGCTACTCCTTGATTCTCTTTTTCTCTAAACCTTTCCTAAGGGTATTACCGAGCGCACAATACGTGTCTTATACGTACGTGCGCGTGTGGCAGAGACGCGCTAACGATCCGATGCTGTGCGGCTATTTCGAATTATGCCTAAGAGGATGGCGCACAAAAATTCAAGATGATACGATGGAGAATGACGATTTGTTACAAGAACTTGGATTTTTTTTCACTTACAGTCGTTTTCGACACTTGATTGTCGAATAATGTTTCCACGCGCGAAAGGGGATGTTTATTATGGAAAAATTAGAGTGTCATGTTATGTTTGTGATCATCGTTTTGCAGTAATATTTATACATTTAAGAAGGTAACAAAAATTAATAGAATTTCTAATAATATTTATCATTGCTTGCTATTGAATTCATTTTATTTTTTTAATTCTTGATTATTCTTGATTTAATTCTTGATTTTGGATCCTATTGTACACTTGATACATTTCATGATTGATGTGTAAAATTGATAAAGACAAATAAATAACGTACAATTAGATATATTATACTTTATCTACATGGGAAAAATATAAATCTATCCATTATTAATAGGGTAACATTATTGTATCGAATACAGATCTGAATATGAATAGACATTCGAATATAACTAAACATTCATTCGGAATGTCTTAAAGATATTTTATTTTACATTTTATTTACAATAAAAACTTTTTAAATTGATAATAATTTAAAAATATTCTTCTTCACACTCTACATAACTTGCACTACAGCTACTAGCTACTCCACCATCATACTTATCCGCACTTATCAAATCTACTGCGAATTACTTGTTTTTTAATATTAGTCGGGGGATCGTATGAACTTGTACGCATACGTTAACGTCAGATAACTTTGAATATGAAACGATAAGTTGCGCTTTTTCTCATGATCATTTTTAAGATCGATTGACTTATCAATTGACTATCGATGAACATATTAATTTTGAATCGCACAGTTTCTATATTGTTTTTATTAGCTTACTTTGTTTGTGCGACTCTAATATTTTTTAGATTTATATGTTTATATTTGAAAAGTCTTTAATAATTGCACGCTTTCGATATATTCATACGGAATTTTCATTCTTACGTATTGTATTTTTTTTTAATATTAAAATCGAACAGCTTGTATAATTTATTGCTCAAGCAAATATCTTACGCGTATAGAGTTTTTTACAATCATAATTTTAATGCATACAATATTTTGTTTCCTCTAACAATATTAGTTTTATATATTTCTGTAGTCGAATACATTTATGTCTCATTTCATACAAATTACTATTACAATCTAAAAATAAATTATTTATTTTCATTCCGTCTTTCTACACCTGCCTTTCATATTTTACGATTCACCTAAAGTATAAATTTTTTAAATTCAGTTTTTGCAGCTCTACCTATTTTATTATTTTATAACATAGCAGATCAATCAGTGGTTGTTTCTAGAGCTAGCATCTGTTAAAGTGATCTTTTTAAAGAGATAGGCTTTTAGCCATCTTTTATAAAATATTCATTAGACTGCAATCTCATATTGTGATTGAGGCTTTCTATTACAATTACTTTGGAGCTGATGAAAGAAAATATTAATAATGCTTTTAAAATTAACAATGATATACAATATAATTAAAATTTGTTATTTCTAAAGAACAAAGCTTGTGACGTGTGTCCTCTGGTTGACTATAAAGATGGAATAGATTTTCTCAATTAAATATGGTGAAAGCAGTTTCATAATCGAATATTAAAAATCAATTGTAAACAGATCAATATTAGCTTTAATCGTCACTATTTATTGGAACTGTAAAACTTAGCCGAAAAATCATAGATTTTTTGCTTATTTAATATTTAAAATATTAGGTGATAAATATTGTATATTATAGATCTTTGTTTTTGAAGATTTAGTTTAAAATATATATAATTAATTATTTCATTGTATATACGTTATATATATAAATTATATTAATTATCTAATTTAAATAAAGGATATATTTAATCATATCCCGTATGCCCAGCAATTGCGAAACGTGCCTGGCTACAGAATATCTTATATATTATGAATTCTAGTATATTATTAAAAAATTTAATTTTTCAAATAATTTAAAATTTGTCATAATGAATGTTATCCGGCAAATTATATTGTTATATTTGTTTTTGTATTATTACTTGCACAAATTATGGAAATACTTGTATACTATTTACTTCTACATTAAATCATACCCAAAACATGATATATTTTTAAGCATTAAAATATGTAATATTTTTTATCTAAAATTAAAACTTTTGCTTTTTAAAGAATATTTAAGTTTAAGTTATTCAGTAGTTAACTAAATTAAATTTACAAACTTTTCCAAAGTAATATTTAAGAAATTTCATATATTCTTATCTCATTTTAAAAATCACTTATCGAACTTTCGTGTTAATTGAAAAATTTTAAACATTTTTTTTATAAAAACACACTATCATACTGCGAACTAATATACCACTAATATACTGTGATATATATATACTATATATTAATACATCTATATTATAATATCCTATCTATATAAATAATATCTATATATACTGTATATATATTTATATTTGATAATACAAACTTCTATGCTCATGTAATATTCAATATTCGAAAATACTTCTACTGCGTGTAATTACAATGCTGATATTTTCTTTTTTGTCTTTCAGCAGACTTTTCTTGAAAAAAACTGTATTTAAAACTTTTTACGTATTTTTCTAGTTGATATTTTTTATCAACTAATAATTAATAATGAAAGAGTTGAAAATTATTATTATTTTTATTGTTAACGCGAGCGGGCCTTGCGATGCCAGTAAAATCCCTAAACACGTGCGTACTGCCCTTACCGTCGCTCGCTTGCTTCACACTCTCTATGACTCTCCCCCTAGATAAAGAATCTGAGGAAAGTGTCTAGGCTACATCTCTTCGTACTCCAAGAAGGCATCGAAAGATGCGATCGGTTATCGATTTATCGAATAGTGCCGGACAGCCGTGCCTACAGAATGGGTCCGACGCCAGACCCAGCCTGTATTTTTAGGTCTTGAGGTTGCCGTGAGGATTTCCACCAACCTCCTGCCTCTGCATCTACCAAGCCCCAGGCTAACCTTGGCCCAGCTCTATGCATTTTGTGCAGTCACAAAAGCCCTACTATAGGCACTTCCCAGGTCCGACCGAGCTCGGCTGTTACCCATTGCCAAGTCTCCTCTCTGTTGAGGCTTAGAACAGTCCAATTGCCAGCTCCGACTCCATAAAACTGGTGTTAGTCGCCTGCTTTGCCAGGGTGTCCGCCATTATATTGACTTTTACACCACTATGGGCAAGGATCCATGTCGATTCTACACTAGACCTGGTCGTTAGTCTGTTCAGGGTCCGATAGCAGTCCCCGACCAGCTTTGATCTCGTCGTATAACTACCGAGCACCACTAGGGCAGTGAAACTGCTCAATTGCAGTATCTATCACCCATCGTATTGCCATCAGCTGAGCCTGATTCACAGTGGCTTATAAGCTAAGCGGCACCACTAAGGGCGTCTTGCTCTGCTTGCAATACATCCCCACACCCGCATCAAATCTGCCCTTGGACCCGTTTTAAACCCCCCCCCCGTGGGGTGTGAGATACTTACCCGGTATTTCTTGCCCAGAGGAAAGCCGTGGTCGTGGTTTCCGAATGCATCTTAAGTGCCACTCTTCGCTCCAGCCCCTTGCAGGGCCTAAGATGCTACCACGACTCTCCTTCCTCCAAGAACTTAGTGACTCTGTGCAAGGCCTACGTTGCCGTAGCTTCCCGTGTCACGTTCAATTGTTCGATGCCGAGGATCATCGAACTGTAGATCAGTCTGGGCTTGAGAACAGCCTCGTACACGTATGCTAAGACCGCAGTTCTGACCTATGACCCTTTTCAACTGCCACAGGTTGGCCGAGATTTTTCTACTGACATAATCCAGCTGCCGCTTCCAGCACAGCTTCCTATCCAGAATTAAATCTAAATACATAATCTGAAACATGAGTTAGAGTCTACGCATCCCAGGGTTAGCCTAAATTCTCGATTCCACTTGTAACTTCTGGGAAGACGAAAACTTAGGCTTTGGCTATGTCAACCAAGAACCCTACATTATTGTACCATCCATATACATGCGTCAGAACTTTTTGAATAATCTCCATAAGAAGATCTAAAGATGGACCTCTGGCTATCAGAAGGATAACATCTGTATCTCTAATAGCCGTGTAGTATAGTCCACGGAGCTATGCGAGAGGCTCATTCACCACTAGGCACCAGATGAGTGGGAAAAACGCCACCCGGAGGGTAACCAATGGAGCTCCTCACTACTGTGTTTCTCATTACTACATGCCGCTTGCCCGGCATTCAGTAGACCCACTCAACTATAACCTGTGGTATTCGAAACCTGCCCATTGCCCGCCTTATTACCTCTTTAGAGTTATGTTCAAAGGCTCCTTCTATTGTTCTATAGTTCTTGGATGAATATCACTTCTGTGTGCATCTTAGCCAAGTCCCTCTGCAATATTGTAGAGGCGCTCTTGTTATGATGCAATTTTTTTTAAGAAACGAACAATCAAGACATTTTTAGCTCTCCAATGCCTCCACCTTCTTCCCGCCTTTATCCCTTTCAGTATCCTTCGGGCCTTAACATGTACCTTAACTTATCCTAAGTAGGGATGGCAACAGAGCCCTTGCATGCGACTCGAGTATGGTCAGCACGAAGAGACCTTGGTCCTTCGCCCGTGCCCGCTGTACCTCATACCTTTCTAGGCTCTAACTACCCTCCAAGAAGTAGTTTTTAGGGAAGGGTTGTGCCTTTCCAGTCCCTCAAAGAAGGATGCTGGGATACCAATAAAATCAGCTATCCTTGCAATCGCCTTCTCTCTGGACTCTAGGAGATCCATCCAGCCCCAACCTTACCCCGGTAATCCATGGCATGTCGATGGAGGCTACAGTCCTCAGCAACCACTCCCTTGATTCCTGGATGTAAAACCGTTTCCACGTAAATGGTTACCACCGTTAGGATTCGGAACTCTCAAAACATCTCAGACCGATAGTGCAGTCTTGATACTCCTCTCTTGTAATGACCACGATTAAGGGATCCACCAAGTCTGCATCGGACACGTTGCCACTCCGCATCTCTCCCGCCTTGGTAGGGGGGGGGGCTGCTTGCCCATAGATTCTTTCTCTTAAGTACCCGCAGGTCAACGATAGAGGTTTTGTCTTCTCCAGATCTCCTTTTCTGACCTTGCGTTGGTAAAGTTACTTCTTTCCTCCATAACTGTACGCTCCTTGGCTAGTCCCCTCCTTATCACCTTACAACTGCTCCTGTACAGTGCACGCAACTCTCCTTCGGTTGGGGTGGTCCCTATTCCCTCGGCTGAATCTAGGGTCTTCACCTCTACCGCCTTAGAGGCTGATTCTCCTTTGGTCTGCGGGTCCATGGGCCCATGAGGCATCGGAGCTCTCGCTCCTTCCAATCTCTATGAGCCACTTGGTCCTGCACTTTCAAGAACTTTGTTTTTAATTAAAAACTCATTTTTGGTCTCACGATTAATTAGGGAAATATTTGTTCCACCACCATGGAGACCCGCATGTGGTGGAAGGGTTAAATTCTAGGATGTTTCGCCCAGTTCCTCCGAGGTACCTTTTGTGACCATTGATATACTGTGGGTAACCGTTCCCCTGGGCACGGCTACGCACACCTTGGGTTTACAGGTTGGATATGAAACAAATTGCGTCTCTTTTCGAATGCAATAATGGGCTGCCTTCGTTTCCCCGAGGGGCCGCTACGGGGGAACCTCGAAATATTCGGTAGGATGGGTCGTGGTTGCACTTCCTTATATCCCATTCACTCTCCGTTTCAAGGGAGAGCCCCCAATAAAGAGGAATTCCTAAAATCATGGAGAGATCCGTTTATAGGACACTCCCAATTTCTTCTTCATTAAAACGAATTATTCGTCACAAGCCCAATCTCTCATTCCGCGGAAGCCTACTCACTAATGACATGTTACCCTTAGAGAGGGAAAATTATTATAGTAATATCCAAATTTAATTTGCAAATTATACTTTTGGTCCTAAATTTTCTTTTTATAATTCATAAAATGCTCGAAATGAGTATTTAAATGATTCCCTTATTGAAGGTGCACCAAGAAAAATACGTTATACATCAGAGCGAGTAAAAAACTAAAGGAATCCAAGTTATCTTTAAACATACGATTATTAATTATGGAAATTAAGAAAAGCAGAAATCCAAAGCAATTGTCTGTCTTCAAATATATGTTATTATTGCGTAAGATATTTTTTTTCTAAAAAATAGGTCACCCAAAGCTTAAAAAATAATGAGACTGAAAGGAGTTGTCAATGTGGATAAATATGAAAATTCCTCGAAAGTCTCTGTATAAGCATAGAGTAATATCGCACGTATAAGTAATGTAAAGCACTATCTGTAGCACATGCGCTGACTTTCAAAGTTCGCACACTACTTCCTGCAATGGAAGATACATTTTACCTTTTTTCACATTCGATCTCTGAATTAGCATATATCACTTCTCAGTGAATGCTTCAAAAAATGTAAAAAAAATACGTACTGTAAATGCTTTGTTTTTAATATATGTAAATTTTTCTCTGTACATGTATGAGTATACATAACATATGTATTCTCTATATGAGTACACATAACTTAGAAAATACTAATGTTAAAAATCTTTTTACATTACTTTGATGTAACGTTTCATGAAGCTAAGCAAAAAAAATGCATTTTTCAATAAATTTTGACATGCTCTCAGCCTGTAATATGTGTTCGTTTATTTTATGAGTAATTTTAATATATGCCGAATCAGAAAAGCTAGTGCCTTAATAGGCATCTAATAGTTCGTTATACTCTAGTGATGCTATCAAGCATAAGAAAAAAAAATGACATACCTACATTACAATGAAATGAATGTTATCTGGGTTTCGTAATCCGTCTTTTTCGTCAACAATATAAAGAACCTATGATTCGTGACTCATTAAGAGACTATCGTTTATCCATATCACTCATTTTATTATTTTATGATCATTGATACAGCTGAGCACGTGTATCATAAACGAATCGGATAAGAGGCAAATTATCGAACAAAATATTCTATGAGAAAACTGAACTTATTTTCAACGAGTCACGGATCATTAGTCGTAATATTATCAAACTTTTAATAAATTTTTAATTTTTTTAAATTTCAAATTTTTTTTAATTTTTAATTTTTAAAAATTTTTCCTTCACTAGCATTAAAACAAAGCTCCATCCTTACGTCCAAATACTCAGAGAATACTCGTACACGTAAGAAACTGTCGTGATCGCTTTAATTTTTGCCTCGAACGTCCATTGAATATAATCTACTCTCTCTCTCTTTATCTCTTTTTCTTTCTCATAAATTAACCTAAATGCTGAAAATGCGGCTAGCGATATAAGCTAAAATAAATCTCCAACTCAATTTATCGGGGCCCGATTATAAGCTTTATATGGCGGCTATTCTCATAATTTTATGCTTAAGCATAGCCTAATTTTCGTAGAATTATAAAAGCTTGCTCGACGTTCTTTAAGCCGACTAAGAAAGTCAGGCGGTAGCGATTCCATATGTAGGCGAGATTCTGCGAAACGGATATACGGGAGCCTCGACTTATGGGAGCTTGCGATTCGACGTTTTCTTTTAGCGCACGCTTGAATGAAATATTTCAGGTAGAACGAAACCTTCAATTGATGTTTCGTTTTAATTTGAATTCGCGATTCCTGCGTTATCGGCTAATTGAAAAAAAAACATAGCAAAGAAACTAAAAAATTTACGAAATAATAGCGCCGAAGCCAAGTGATTAACGTCGAACAATCCATTAAACGATCGGCTGATGGAAAAAGAATGGAGTGGTCAGTCTTATTTGAGCTCAGGCGTTAGTCATGTGTGCATTGCCGTGTATGGAGAATTTTCAGCCCCTGATGCGTGAGCGAAGGAGACTAAATAAAACAGAGAAGAGGAAGCGTCGCGATGGCGACAGAACTCGTAACGAACTTTCGCGCCTTGATATCCTCCTTCTCACGTTTTCCTCTCCCGCTCGGCTCGCACGAGCCAGTGCGCAGATATCGTGACATTTACATATTGCGAGCACGCGATCGAGCCTGACAATGAAGCGCGAACTTGCAGGCGCTTCAGGTCACTCGCCGACTTCAGCCTGTCTGAATCCTCCCCGAGCCAGGAACCTCGACTCCAACGTATGCTACATGACCATAGAAAGCGGCGGGAGGATGTAGTTGAGAACGATGGGAGACTCGGCGGAATGAAAAATGCTTGGCAAATCATGTGCAGTCGTTTCAACGGCGGACGGCGCACTTCCTTCCTTATTCTCTACGTGTTTGTCATATGCAAACAAAGATGCGACTGATCTACATCGCGATATTTCCTGCGCGTACATTTTTAAGCGCACTAACCTCTGTAGTTGCCGTAAATTTTAACTACTGCTCAGGGGATAAGCATAGATTATTTAATCAACTAATATTTCATCACTAGCAGCAGGACTCACGAGTCGAAGGATAAAATACACGAAGCAACCATCAAGATCAAGTATGCACTTTATAATTTTTCATTTTTACGGAGAAAAATATAATTAAATAAACTGCATCTTCGCACATATATTAAATGCGAACACCGTATATAACGTAGAAGCCTGTACTTATTATTTTTACTTACCTTACACTTAATGGTGAATACTTACTTTACATATAATTAATTCTTTAACATAAAGTACATTCGACTTGTATTAGAGTATCTATTTTAAATATCACTCTAATATAATACTTCTTTTGAACTTTTTGAAAGTAGAATTACTAATCATAATTTTGTACACGTAATTCAATATTTACGTGTCCAGTATGTTAGAGAGTGCATAAAACCATAACAAGCTTTAATGCATGAAATTTCATATTATATCTACGGACGTGATGATAAGAAAGTTTGTTTTAATAATAAACAAACTTTACGATAATATTTTTAGTTGATTTTCAACTGACACTGTTTAAAATCTTATCACAGCCCTTCTAAACCGTAAGTATGGCCACGCTAAATAATTTTAAGTAGTCTTTTGTTATTAACTACTGCATGCGATTTAATATTCTATATAGGAAAACATATGAAATAAACTCTGTTTATATAATTATTTAAAACCTACATTATTATATATATATATATATTGAACTATGTTTACCCTCAACATATTTTGTAATGTATACTTTTAGAGTAATTGAATATATTTTACTTGAAAATAATTATTTACAATTCTTACTTTGCTGTCTGTTAAGTTATAATAAAAATAGAAAACTGTTTTTTTACAGTAGCAATATTATATTTTGATATCTTTATATTATTTATAAACAATTACTTCATTTAAAAAAAATGGCCCATGCAGTATTCGATTGACGTATGAATTGTACATATAAAATTACTACATTTTCGAATGAAAAGTATGTATTTTATACATACATATTTATATATATAAACTCTTCTACTTTTACTATTATACTTGTCGTAAAACTGATAATAAGAACGAGCACAATACCCACTCTGTCTCTGTTTCTCTATTTCTTGCAATGCGAACAGAAAAAAACAATATTAATGAGGTATAAAGTAATATTATAGATCGGATAAATTCTTTCATCAATGGAAAATATAATTTTCTATAAGTTAGAAAATAAAAAATGAAAAAAAGTAGATACCAAAAATTCAAATTTTTTTCTTTTAAGTATGATATAATAAACGTTTTGTGATTCATTCGCTTGAAAAATTGCATTTTATCTCGGATACTTATAAAATTTATATTTTGGATTTAATGATTTCCATTTATTTGTTATTTTGATTATAAAACTAAAGATAATCATTCAATTATATATAGTAAACGCATATATACATATTTTAAACTATAATTTTATTGTAAGAAAATTGTGTATCAAGAGCATAATGTTAAAAAAAACAAGACTAATAAACAATAATAAGAATAATTGACAAGAAACAAATTAGTTCAATTTATAAAGCTTAAACAATTTGGGTATCAGTTAATTGAATCTGAGCCTTTTAAATTTTTAATAAAACAAGAATTTATATATTTGTATACAAAATACAAAAATAAGTTATTATCAGTCTTGATTATTATTTCGACAGCTTATGAATATACGAAAATAATGAATTCAATAATTTAGTTCATTTAATGTTATATCCGGAAAAAAATTTCTATTAAAAAGGGTTAAAATTTTTTTAGTTAAAAAAATTTACAGTATTTAATAGATAAGTAAATAAATAAATAAATATACATATTAAAAATATTTTTTATTTATTTTACGTGCTGTATAAGAGATAAAAATTGCTTATGTTTTTGTTTATGTTAGACGATAATCCACTTTATAATTTATAAATTAAAATGTATAATCAGGCGTAAGTTAATTTCAATAGAACACATGACAAATGTGAACTAATGGTCGTATAGTTTATACTAATAGTAAATAAATAAATATAAATATAAAGAAAGTAAATACTATCATAGATTATAAAATATATACAAATTTCGCTCGGACGAGTGCACCGATTTGTATTACCCTGATTGAAGCTTCGATTGAGGGACGCTTGAAGACTCCGGCTGCAGACCTACTTTATCATTTTTAAGCCATCGCTTTTGTAACATGCCCTGACCTTTAACGACATGCTTCGTGCTGGAACATCTTACGGAATCCCGAAACAAGAGAAAAAAAAGTATAGGGATAGGTGGCTTTGTAGAGTCGTGGAAATACGCAAGCGTAATTGCGCGCGCGCAACGTATTTCCGGTGTATGTAACATCGTTCGAAGGCGTCGTTTCTCACGCGTCGGTTAATTTTGCGAGGCCTTGTCTCTCTCAATCTATCTATATACCTCTATCTCTCTCTCTTTCTCACACTCATCCCTCTCTCTCACTCTCTCCCTCTATCTCTGTTTCTTTGTGAGAAAGATGTATATATATACATATGTACGTATTTGTATATATGTATTTACATGAACACACACGTCTCTTAAATCATCTGCTTGCACGGTTACATGTACATACTCTTAGATTAATTACCCAAACTTAATACCGAACAAATTTTACTATTTCTTTTTTTTTTTTTTTCTATTATATTTAATTTTAATAACTTTATTTGTTATTATTTCTATATTATTTTTATATTAAATGTCCTTGTAGTATTTATATTTTTCATGATTTGTTGCAGTCTTATTACATTATAAGTGTCCTCTAATATACATGACAAAAATCCCTTATTAGTATAAACAAGTTAATATCCATCTATTTATAGTTCCTACAAGATTTTGGTGTCTGTTTGGAATCATTTACACATTATATGACTATTTACATAAAGATATCTTACGTATCTTTTATCATATCATTGATTTCACATTGTATTTACTTACATTATTTACTTTATTATTATACGAATCGTCCTTGTTACTTATTTTGTAAGCATAACATCAATTATTTTATAGAATTCACTTGATAATATTTATATATGAGCTAATAAATGAAAATACAATGTGCTCTTTTAGGTAAAATAATGAATAAAACGTTATATCATTTATAAAAGATTGTATTTATCTTATATCCATTCCAATAATATTTCAATTATATGTAAAGGGGTTTTTAAATGTTTTAATTTTCTTTTATAGATTGTTTGTTTAAATTATTCTTAAAAAAATAGTATAAGAATATTATATAAAATTGAAAAAAATATGTACGAACTTCTTTAGACTTATGAAACAATCTATGAAAATATATATATATCTAATAACAATATTTTTTTAAGATATTTATTTTGTTTTCGTTCAGATTTCAGTACAATTTTTACAAATAAATAAGGTTATGTATTATGCTTTTTAGTATTTTTAATCATAAAAAAATTGTACAGAAACTTTGTCTTGTTACAATTTAATTGTATATTGTTACAATTTAATTGTATATTTTAATTTCGTTTTCTTGGAATTTTCTTGGAGCATAAACTTGTATAAAGCATTTAATTTTAAATAATTTAAGTTGTACAGAAAGAGGTGTTACTAATATTGATACTTGAGTCCCTTAGTAATTATTTAAATTTGTTTAGAAACATTCAAATACGTAGAAAAATATTACGTAATTTCTGAAATGGATAGTACCTTTGAAAAACAAGATATGTAATATTCCCTTTTATTCCTGGATTGAATATATTAAAAATGTGTCCAATATCGTATCACAATCATTGAAAGAGCAATGAAAACGAGGCGGAGCGTTCAGCGACTGCAATAATAAACTACTTTTAAAGAAAGCAGTTGCAGCACTTGTTTATCACGCAGTTTAGAATTTACATGTAGCTCGCTTGTGTTACGATGCCCACCTACGCTACAGGTCCAATGAGAATTTTCCAGTCTACGGAGAGTTTTGTGTGAACCCAGAAGAGTACAAGCGCTGCTTATGTATTCTACCTGTCTCCTCGAGTTCTCACGCAAACCAACAATTATTGCCTACTTCGCAAGATGGTCCTTGTAATTATAACTTATTCTTATTACGTATATTATTCATATATTATATATCGTTTAGTTATATTATTATTAATTTTTAAATTTATTTCCTTTTAATTGATATTACGAAGAACAAATTTAGCGAATTGCATTTTTCATATTTCAGATATTTTCCTCCACAGTTCAAAGATAAGAATTTTCTAATAGCAGTATAGAAGGTATTTATCAAATTTACTGGCAAATAAAAAATCATACTACGCTTAGAATTAACTTCATCGATCAAAATTATAATATTCTGCTATCTTTGATGACGTTATTATTATAATTAATTTTTTTTTATTGTCGAATATTTTGATTTGTTCGTTTTAAATTACTAAGCAAGGAAACAATTTTGATTTTTTCTTCTAGCTCGATAAAAAATTTTCATTTTTAATAAAAAAAAATGCATTGTTTTCTTTATTCATAAATCAAAATATAATGTTTGAATCCAGAAAATAGTAAATTAAAAAAAAAAAATCCGATAGTATAATACAGTTAAAGGATATTTATTATCATTAAAGGTAGCATACCTCGCATACAATAAATTACAATGATTTTTTAAACGCAATATTTAAAAATGACCTTATGAAAGCGTACGAAACTCTATATAATAATACCTTATAATATAATTTCAAGAAGGTCAAATCCTAGACTGATATGTGAGTAAAAATATTTGTATCGCAAAATACTTAAAAATTCATAAGATTTTTATGGGTTATTTCATTGATAAAAAATCATTCTGTATCAATAATTTGTAAAATCTTAGAATTTAAGTTATGAAAGGTTTACGATTAAAAATTTGAAGGTATAAATTTTATGTAATTATCGAAGATTGTAAGGAAGTGGCTGTCAATCATTATGTAGTCGTGCTGATCTGGAGTGATTCAACGTGTTCATAATTCATAAGACTCTTACCCTTCACGTTTTATCGTGTGATGTTACTTTGATTTTGTAAAAGAGAGTATAAAACCACCGAAGTCAGCTATAATTATCGATGCTCGCATTATTATAATATTATGTAATTATACAGTATCAAATGTGTGTCTTCAAAATTATCAGTTGCGAGCATTTTAAAACTCGTCCACTAACATGTCGATAATTTCACAAAAGAAATTGGAATTGGCCGTGTCTTCGTATATTTGAAGGTACAGAGTTAAATAGAAGTAATATCTTGACCATTGGAGTCTCTTATTGCACACTTTCTTGTCTGACCGATGCGTTTTTCGTAATAATAATTGACTCCACTTACGTCATCCCATCCCCTTCGAGCGAATCCTCGTTGTCGATGGAGCGACGCGAAATTCACCCAACTCATCTCCCCGGGTGAGCATACATAGCATAGCGGACACTAAATGGGAGGAAATGGAGACAACTAAGGTGGAGGATGAAGGTAGTCAACTCTAGAGTCCTGGTACGACGTGTACTTGTCATTCCATGAACATCGCATAAAGGTACGTAGGCAACCGAGACGAACGTGTACTTTCTGCGCTTAAAGTTCATGCCATGTCCTGCCTTCTTATATCTTGCGCTCTTTTTTATTCGTTTCGTTTCTCTGCTCTTCTGTCCGTTATATTTTTTTTTACCATTGAAAATAGCTCCGTGAGAAACACTCAAGGAAATATGAACAATAGAACTAGAATACTAATTATTGTTTGATTATGTCAAACTTTATACAGTCGCATAAACTGAATAGAATATTTGAACATTACTTTTGAAGATTCTTGTTTTTGTGCTCGCGCACTATTTCTTAATTGACATAATTGCTAGCTTGATAGTGCTTTATTATACGCCATTTGCAAAAATTAAAATAATGAAGCTTGATTTCCTGTACTGGCATAAACTTAGCATATTTAATTATTAATTATTCATAAGCATCTAAGTCATGATTTTATCAAGATATCATAATTTCAGATGAAATAAATTTATAGAAGACGATAGAATCATCGTTTATTTTACTTTTTAAACTTCAGTTAAAGATGATGAAGTCTTTTTTACCAATTCAATAAAGATATACCAAAATTTTTATGGAAATAATTAATTTTTATTTATTTATTCGATATTTTGTATTTAGAACAATAATTGCTGTGCACTTGATTATTACGGCTGTGTCAAATTGTAATCAGACTAAGTAAATGTCTATACCGTCATTTTACTGATAAAATAACACATGGTTATTTATGAATAAGAGGAAGTGCATAGCACATTGTGATGTAATGATTGCCATAACTGTCTTAGAAAAGTATGTGCATTAATAACTTTATACAATGTATCTTTTTTTTTTAATGACTTTCATATAGTTGATTTATCATCAGCTAAATTTATCAGGTACCATATTGATTCTAAAATGTTAACAATCGGATTATTTTTATAAAATATGAGTATAATATAATATATTATATAAACTCAAAAATCTCTTTAAAAGTTTTCCAGTTTTGAATAATTCATGGTAATAAAATCCGTTCTCTAACTATTGTAATATTTTAAAAAATATATGGTACTATTTTTATTTCATAATTGTAACCTATAAATTATAATATTACATTGGCAGAAATAAATATTTAAAAAACTATAAACCTGTATAATATATCAAATGTTACGGATGTGTATATAAGGATACATTAAGAAAATTACATTAAGAAAGCAAAATTGAGATTTACAGTTTCCTATATGAATTTTTATATAAATATATAAAACATCGAAAGTGAAGATATTGTGCAAATATTTTTTATTTCATTTAAATTTTATTTAAAAATTTTCAATTTTTTAAAAAAATACTGTCTACAATAAATGATTTTTTTTTATTTTTATGTACAAACTTTTTTTGGAAAATTAAATAGCAATAAAAGTAATTGAAGAATATTGCACGAATAATACATAAATTTCTTGAATTAGAGTCACTTCAGTACTTTATTTGATACTTGAATAGAGTTCAATATAAGTTATTGTAATTGTCATCAAAATTTAAGTATAAAAAAAAAAATTTCTTTGCAAATCACCTTTAGTGCTATTGTGTCGAGCACTATTAAAAAGAATTAAATTTTGTAAAATTTCACGCAAAGATAATTTCAAAACAATTTGTTTGTATACTAAAATGCTTAATATACGAACCATCCTATCTCTACACATAAAGATAAAGATATCGTAAACTACATTTAGAACTGGTAATAACAGCATATACATGAGTCCGAGCCCTACTCTACAAGCACAAAAATGTACAATAGCATCTTCCCACCCTTGCGTGTTCTCTGTTTATAAGATCGAAATCTACAGTAGTAAATGCGTGTGCGGTTCTAATGTGCGAGGAAACAAAGAAATAAATGTCTCGTCATAAGTCGGATTTATTGGCACCGGAAAAAATCCTCTTACTCGTTGTATATTTCCCTTTCTGCTTGATGCCTACATCTCACTCGATACATCATTACATACATTCTCCTATCTCTAAAAATACTTCTTTACGTTCTTTATCAACAGGATTATTAGCAATACCGATAGTCGCTACACGTTTTGGTTGTCTTGTTATAACATGCGGCGAGTCTGTCCTGAGAATTGTTACATAGAATTTATACATATAGAACGAGAATTCGTTCGGAATAAGCCTCTAAGTCGGAAAATATGATTTTTATGAAAAGAATGGTGTCATAAATTGAGAATTCTATTTCAAAGGATGAAAATTTTTTTGTTTCGTATATTAAAATAAATACAATTTACAAGTTTAATTTTTCTTTTACATAGAATATAAATGGAAATTTGTTCTAGAATGTAGTTCATATATTACGAGTATTCTAAAAATTAAATTCTTACCATTATTAATTAAGTTAATTACGATACTCAAGTATTTTACCGTAGTTTTATAAAGTTTAACAACAATATTTAAAAAATTAATTTACATAAAAATAATGATTGAAGATAGTGTGTTACGAAGTTATAGTATTTTTTATATTTGCAAATTACTGTTTCTGTTCGTTCTATAGTTATAAATGTTTATGTTTCTATCAAACGAGATAGCCTAAAAGTGATGTTGAATTCCAATAATCAGACTACTATTTCCGCTAATATGCCAAACGTTTTAAATAATTATTATTCATTTAATTCATCTAATTTATTATTATTATTAATCAATTTATATTATATTTATAAATATAACAATTAATCTACAATAAAGTATATAACTAATTGTGATTAAGCGCGTTATAAAATTATTAGACTTTGTTAGGAATATTGTTTAATTAATATTTCTCAATTTTAATTAAATTTACGAATTCTGCCTGTTTTCAATTAAGAATTAATTCATTTTTCGAATTTTCAATCAATAACGTAGAAATAAAACTTTATATAATATAAATAATACGTTGTCTAACGTAAAATGATAATAAAATTGATTACTTTGAATAGAGTATCATGAGAATCATGTATGCACTTAACACAGTAAGTCACTTAATGTTTTAAATATTGATTGTTGATTGTTACATAATAATTTATTAAACATTTCATATACATTTTAATCGATTATAGTGCATTTTGCATTACCGTCTTAGGCGAGCATAAAACATACTCTAATGAACTAATGAAAGAATAATTTACTTCGATGAAGATAAAATTCCAAAAAGTATCTGTGTGTTGATATTCCCAACGATAAAATAAGTATCGATGGGTAATATCGACCTTCTTTTCCTTTCAAGCATTGTTTTTTCTTTTCTTTTTTTCTTTTAATAAATCTTGCAAACCGACGAAAAGACTAAAACGACAATTTGTCATAGTGGATTGCGCGTCGTTGTTGTCGCATTTTCGTCGATAGTTTCAAAAAAATTGCGTTCATCCCTTTTCTTATCCCTTGCCTCTCTCTAACTCGCAAAACTTTTGCAGAACGAGCACAACACTCAAAGACCGAAAGCCGGGTCAAAAGACAGAGTTAAGGAGACGGGGACCGAAATGAGCGAGCGAGAGAGCGAGCAGGGGAGGGTGGATGTGACGTACGGAAAGAGATAGAAGGATAGTAGAGGAGCACTTTGCTTGAACCGGCAAAGTTTTCACTGGGAACAAATGTGAGTCTCCGGATGTTTTAATCCTGGGGATGGCCAGTGATTTACGCCAGGCCAACCTCACCCCTCCCGACCCGCGCAACCTCCCGCACCGTAGTCGGCAATATATACGCCGTAGTATACGCTTGCTCTCTTTTTCATTATTTTTCTCCATTTATGTTCTCCGTCACTGATCTTGATCTCAGACGGCAAGGATTAAGACCTCACCTACGAGATAGAGTACAAACAAATTGCTTTCTTCTCTTAAACTTTATACTTAAATTTCACTAACAATATTATTGCTTAAGGGCAGCTGCTGATACAAGCCGTTTTTTAATTTAAAACATGCTATACAAGCTTCTGTTTACTGTATCCTATAAAAGGATAAATAATATTGTTAAATAATTAGGATTAAATTTTATCTTGTAAAATATTTTGTCAAAATTTTTTCATTTTTATCTGCCTCTTCTTATGGTGTGAGGAGTGGAATTTATAAAATATATAAATTAAAGGAATAAAGTTTTTCTATTAATACGCTTTCTGTATTGGAAATTTGTCTAATAGCAATTTTATATAAATATGATTCATCATTAAAGATACAAGCTATACCTATGTTCAAGTTATTTTAAATTACCAATATTATAAACTAGCAATATTTCTTATTATTCTCTGTCAATAATACAGATATATAATTTTTCTTAAAAATATTCCACAGCAGTTTGACATTAATAACCTATCAAGTGAGCAAACACTTATTGGATGCTGAGTAGCTGCGAAAATACTGCATGACACGTAAAACGTAGGAAGCGATTGGTTTGTGACATTTCCATCAGACACAAGAAATTATACAAAAAATCAGACAATGGGACTTTGAGTTGCATTATTGATTTTCGAATTTTGCTCTCTCGCTCGCTCTCTAATTCTCTTACTCTGTCTTTCGTTTTGCCTTTTGTTCAGAAGAATATACGCGGGGAAATGAGAAATACTAAGCGTATAAGAGACGTACACCAAAGTCCAATAGAAGAATGATGAATACGATGAATGGAGAAATGTTTTGTTTTAAGAATCTAATATATTCATTTTATCGCTCAATGTCAGTTTAATATAATTATATTTAAAAAATATTTGACTCCTGAAAGTATTACTAATTCATTTATACGTATGAGGTTACCCTCGTTCATATCATTTGTTTTGGAAACTAACAATTTATACTATTCGATTAAAAATATAATTTTCTAATTTCATACTATAATTATAATGTTTTCTATTTATGTTATTAAATACTGTAAGCATCCTTATATAATTTAAAAGGAATAATTGTAATTCAACAACAATTTTAGTAAACAGAAAATTAATCTTACAATGCATGTAAATATCGATTGTGTTATTTATTTACTAGTAAATGAAAGTTGGCATTAGAATGAAGAACAATTGAAATTTATTTTCGAAGTTTATTATTTTTTAATTTAATTTCAATATTTATTCCTTTTATTCACTATTAACTTGATACATTTTGCCTTGAATTCTTTTTGCTTTTTTTTTTATCCTTTTTTTGTTTTCAATCAATTTTTATTGTAAATTTATCTACGAATTCAATAGATTTTCAACATATTACATACAAATATTTATCTTATGTTTTTCATACTTAATGATATTTCTAATACTAGAAATTTTAGCTAAACTGCAACTTAGTGCAGTTTAGTTTTGTGTAAAATTATATACTATTATAGTTTAAAGTTATGTTAATGAGTTTCTAGAATACTGATTTTATTTACATGCCAAATAGCATTAAAATCAATAGAAGCAACTCGAAAACAATTTTATCATTGAAATTGCAGTTTTTATATGTAACTTGATTGATATTAAAGAAAAGTTTTTTAAATGAACAAAGATTTCGAAGAAAATATAATAAAATAGTAATTTGCCGTAGTAAACTTTCATATTTAGATTTTAATTATAAATAGTAAATTCGTTTTTTTTGTAAAGTAATTGCTAAAACAATAAATTCAGTAATATTAATTATTTATATGAATTATTTTTTTTAAAATAGTTTTTTTTTATAATTATTGATTAAATACTTTAAATGCCTTTAGACTTCGATGCAGGAGTTTCAGTAATAATTTTTTGTATACTTAGCATTTATGCTTTTTTCATAGATCTAGGGTTTATATTTTCCAGAAATGGCTGCTCAGAATACATGTATTCGATCTATTGATTAAATGCAAAAGTATTAGTATATTTTACAAGTATAGTATTAGCACACTTATTTACAAGGATACATACAAGGTTAAGTCAAATGCTGAGACGGCAGGCCTGATTTATTTTTGGCACATTTAGTGGTATAAGGTCAACACTTTTCGATGGATTTTTCTCTCAACTCAAATATATGAGGTAGTGGAAGAAAAACAGCAAAATGACAGCCAAAATGGAAAATCGACTAGAAAATAAAGAAATGGAGGAGATGAAAGATTGCTGCATTAAGTTTTATGAGAAATATCAACTAGGAACACCTGGTGCATTTTCTGATTTGCACATCGCATGTCCGGCAAAGAATGTAGAAAATTCCGTATATACGCCTCAGTATTTGTTCTTGCTTGCCTTGGCAAATTTATGTATTTCGAATAATATTAAGCTAATACCTGTATTTTGAAACTTTTAAAAGATAATGTAATTTAATAGATAAAAAGCTAATAATTATAAATAATTTATAACAAAATGTTTGCATTTTAACATACTTTTCATTAAAGGATAAGTGGGACAAATTTATCTCCACGTATAAATTTATTAAAAAAAAGTTTGCACTTTGAATTTCTTTAAGTTCTTGACTTCTGGATAATTACATTAACATTTTAGTAAAAATTTTAAAGATTATATTTTTCTATATTATTGTAATTTTTAATATAAAATATTTCTTTAATTTTTATTCCATAATAGATTAACAATGAGTAAAATTAATAAATTAATAATAAATTGAAAGACCGATTTCACTTACCGTATTTTTTTGATGGCTTATTAAAATTAGAGTATCTAATTTTTTGAAAGAAAACAGTTTCTACACATACTATAGCTACCAATTAAAATTATTATATTAATATAATCGTTTTACAAAACGCTTATATTGGATTAAACTAATTATCTTTCTAGTTCTGAATAATATGTTATTAATTAATAGTATAACTTATAATTAGTTTTAGATACTCAATTAAAATTAAAATTAAATGAAGTAGCCTTCAAATTATATCTATAAAATCTTTTTTTTATCATAAAAAATCAGTATAATGCGAAAATCAATAAACCATAATTCGCTAAATTTTTTAATTTTCTTGTCCAATGCTTTTATAGATTAGGAATAAATTTATGTAACGAAAATTTTTAATCCAAACCAGTATTTTATAATCTATTTTAATTATCAAATGGAGCTCTTATTATATAACAGTTTCTAAAAAATGGTATTAATTATTTCTATTTTTTATTGCTTAATAATTTAAACATTTAATTGTGTAAAATAATGTATCTATCAAAATGCACACCTGTTGTTGGCTTACAGTCTAATTACGTGAATACTTTCTATTATTATCATAATACTTCGTCAAAGTTATCAAGATTGTATATTCGTTTAGAAACTGTTACTGAAACAGTCGTGCTGTTATATAGTCTGTTATTTTAATAAAAAGTAAAAAGTAAAAACAATCATTGATTGAAAATATACAAACTAAAATTTTATATCCTGATAAGTTGTAATTAATTCGGCGCATATTGAGAATTTCCTCCTCGATGAAAAATTCAAAAAAAAAATTAATAAGAGTTAAAAGCCTTTTTTTATGTATCTTCATTTTTCAAATATTTATAATAGTATCCATATTATTTAATCCTAAGTTTGAATATTTGTTATATATATTTTAAATTTTACCACTTATGTAGCAAATATTTATTGCAATAATGTTTTTGCCTAATAAATTTTTATTTTTATTCAATGTTTTTCAGGTAAATCTAATTATTCTTTAAAAAAAAATATATTTTTTTATTAGAGCAAGCTTCTTTCAAATCTTATAAATGAAAATTTAAGCTGATAATTCACTTAACTAGTTTCAATTAGAGAGGAATAGTATCGTAATTGATATTTTAAATATTGAGCTGATAAAGTACACACAATTAAGTAACAGAAAAAAAGTTTTATTCATCGTTTAAAAAAAATAGATAATCGTTATAACTCTCAAAGTTTTACAAATTCTTTTAAAAATTCTTAGATATTAGATTATTAAAAATTAAATTAAATAAAAAGTTTCTTCCTGTTAATTTTTTAAAATATATTAAATATATTTTTGCAAATTATGCTGCTTAGTGTTAAACTATATGCGACGTTTAATATCTAATTATAAATAAAAATAATCAATAATAAGAGTATTAAATCATCTGCCGAATTTTGTTTTGAAAGACGTCTATTAAAATAATTAAAATATTTTAAGCTTAAATTATTTATAAAAATTATTATTAAAACATAAAAAATATTAATATAATAATATAACAAATTGATTTAATTTAAATTTTGTACGATATATTATTGCTTCAACGACTCACTTCTGTTAGTAATTGCTCAAAGAATATATTTTAATATGACTTTTTTTGTAAATTATGTTAATGTATGAACTTGGTATGAAAAGATAAATTAGAAAAAGTTAACATTTATATGCGATTCTTGATATAAATTACTAAAACTGTGTTAAAATGCTCAATTTAATTAAAAAAATACAATTTATCTAATAGTATTTAAGAATTTCTATCTTGTTAATATAAATGACTGAATACAGAGGACCATTAAATTTCATTAAATTTTCAAAGATTTTTTTTTCACTTTCGCTACCAAAATCTTGGTGTTGATGCTCATCATTCGGCATACTTAAGCTATTTTAATATTCTTTCTGTCGTTTTCCCTTACCCGCCATTCTCATTGACTGAATTCATTCATTTTATCTTCAGTATTCAGAATATTTCTCACCCGGCCAAGAATGGGTCCATCTAATTGTCAAATTCGAAATCTCGAGCAGGAGCATTATTTCTTTCTATGGATTATTTGAGTGATAGCTCGAGTGCACTTTATGCATTCTGCATTTAGTTAGTCGCTTCTTGATTTTAAAGTAATTGATGGATTCGAATTTCATCGATAACGTCTTTCCTTCATTTTTTTCTTTCTCTCCTTATTTGATTGAGATGAAATTTAAATTTTACGATTTTATAGATTGAATAAAAACATGTAATATAAACTGTGACTTGTTGCAACGAAAGCATTTATTAGCATAAGACGAGTTATGCTTATCCTTTCGTGAAATTAATAATTTAAAATATGGAAATATTAAAAAGTTTAGCCCGACAAAACTGTATTTCATAGGAGTACGTGAGCTCATATTAAAGCAAACAAAATTTAAGTATTTAATATTTTTATTGTTTCCTAGGAAATCGGAAGTAACCTAGAAAAGTAAAATTCAAATACAGACTCTTAAATTTAATCATTTTTTTTATAGAACAAAAGCTTTTTTATATCACTCGTTTCGTATAAAATTTTTTTAATAAGAATATGCACTTTATCTTTTATATGCTAAATTATTTACAAACCCTATTTTTTAAATAAAATATTAAAAAAGCATTGTTTTTTTCGAAAAATTTTTTTTATTGATGTAGTCATTGTTAAATTACTACACCTTCAAAATGCTCTTTTAATGTTATTAATAAAATGCCACATTTATTATTCATGTACATAACAAATATTCTTAAATTATTAAGTACACTTTTTTATAGCTTCAATTTTGTATTCAATACTTTTTTTAACTCTGCGTTAAATTATGTAATATTATTCGTAAATTTATTGTATTTATTTATTTGTGCCATTGCCATATATTCTAAATTCTCATTCGATAACGAACGTTTTCAGCTTCTCTCAAATATAAAATATATGTTTATTATTTATAAATTTAATTCCATAAGTATATACACTAATTCTAAGTGATGAATTCATAAAAGAATACCGCAATTTGAAACCCATGGATGCTTCTATTCGCAATTTCGTACTAAGCATTTCATTCGTAATTTGCATTTTACAAGATTTGAAATTGTATGCAGTGTAGAAATAAAGCTCAAAAGTTTGTTTAAAAGTTTACGTATAAAAAGATATCTCTGTATAATTTTAATTATAAATTTATAGTTAAAAACTCCTGGAATCTTTTGAAATTTTTCAGATGAAAATATATCTTTGTATTTTATTATTAATTATTACAAAAAAATAGATAATGCAAGAAGCTTTTGAAATTTCAACAATACCTAAACATATTTTTATGGAACTATATATAAACCTTTTGCAAAGACTAACCAAAGCGTATGCCTTAGTAGAAGCACAATAAATGACTCTTAAGTACATAAAAAGGTTGATCTTTACTTTAAAGCCAGAAACAAAGCAACTGTCGGTCCTGTCGATATTACAAACTACTCGAAGAACTTAATATTATTATCGTATTTTCTCTAATAAGTTTAATCGCATCGATTTTAAACTTTAAATAACATTTTTACGTAATTATAACTTGCTAATTTTTCTATATTTAAAGCATTAATTGTTCCAAACAAATTTTTTAAATTACTGCCTTATTAACGTAGATATTGTAATTGTTCCGTAGTTCCAAGCTCAAAGTTGTGACCATAAGTAATTTTTTAAAATTTTAGTTAAAGTTATTGAAAAATTAAGAAAATTAAATGTAATTAAATTCAAAATTATATTCTAGACTATTTTATTTTAAAAGGTAAGGTACATAAGATATAAGTCACTATGCGTGTGTATTTCTTTATTAAAATTCAGACTAGTATCCCTGTGAATATGCAATGATATCTATAAATCACTATAAAGTGTCTATGGAATTGTATCCCTTACAATTACGTTTGTGTATGTTTGTTTTCAAAATGATGACGTTAACATCTGCGTTGCAGAAAATATTTTTATATGCTACTATAAGAAAGTTGCACAGTCGAATAGATCCTGTATGCTAACAAAGAAGAGCGTATTACTGAATAACCAATGAAAGGGCTGTGAAAAATGTAAAGAGAGAGGGGAGTATATATATATACATAGAATAATGTAGAAAGAGTAATAGAGAGAAAATGAAAGGTACACAAAAAAGAGAGAGGACAGTTGGTGGTGGCAAAAACGGAAATATCTTTGTAAGAAAAGGAAAATCGATCGTACACTAGTGAATAGGTAGAAAGTTTGACGATAAACTTCTAAGGATCAAAGGCGAAACTCATCTCCCCATACCACGGTAACACTTACTTGCTCTCTCTATCTCCCTCTCCCTCTCTCTCTCTCTCTCTCTAGATCTTTGTTTTTCGACTACATATATAACTACGTATAAATGTGTGTTTCTCCTTTGTCAAATAATAGGAGTTTTTAATCAGAATCGAGCAAGCAAACGTTGATTTAGGACGTCGATGAAAAAAAAAGTTGCATCTTAAATGCACGACTAGCGTATTTTAGATCTTCCATCAACGATTAATGTACGCTATATGGTAGTAGTGATATATTTGGCTATTAAATTTTTAAACAGCTTTTTAAAATTATCGAATTAAATACTACATTTGAAGAATAAGCATAACAAAAAAAAAATGTTTGCATTTAAATTTTCGCAGAATTTAAATTCTTTAATACATCCTGAGTAGACGTCGTAAAGTATTCAGTACAGTTTTCAATAGTGTAATTGGTAGAAGGACTCGTAATAACATTAGCAGGAAGGTCCTGCGAAAAGAAGGTTTTTAATTCCGATGGCACCAACGTTGATATTATTTGGTCGTGGTTTTTAACAGCTTCCTCGCTAAGTATTAATGTCTTCATAATACTATTTAGTCAACTCAATAAGCAGTTTCTTTCTTTCCGTCCCGTCACCCCTTGCGGTGACAGTATTTTTGTCTGCCTCTCTGTCTCTCCGAATACATATCCGTCTCGCGTTGTGACTCCCTCACGAAACATGAAAGACCAGCACAGAGTAGTCAAGGCTCATTCATTGGCTTGAGAGTGAGTAATCACTCCCCCCACCCTCGACGCTTGCACACGTGACTTAAGTTGTATGTTAGAGAACGTGGCGCATGGGGAGATTCTCAAGAGCGAAGTATTCAATGATATACATGACACGAGTTAAATTGGTTCTAGAATTCAAAACCATACACCTTTTCTTGAATGAAGTATGTTACCATCGAGAGCTTAACATCTAAAGGATACTAATGAATTGCAGTACTACATATTTTAAATAATACATCAGCAAAACTAGTAAATTTGTAATTTTGCTCGTAATATCAGAATAGTAACTTATTAAATAAAAAACTCTTATTCTTTATCTTAGATTATACTCTAGTTTTTATTAATTATTTATTAAAGAATGTAGAATTTTGATACGTGTTTTCTGTTTTATATAAATTGCTTGTAAATTAAGTAACGTGTATTAGCAAAAAAACGAATTTTGTTGTTGAATCAATTTTCTCATAAACAGATTTTTAAATATATATTTAACACGTTATATAATTGTCGATATACATATAAATGTACAATAGATTCTGCCTTCTAAAAATCAAGCATATAATAAAAACTTACACCAATTGAATTTATTCAAAATTTCTTACTGTAATCAAACATGGAATATCTATATATCTGATAAAATATTGATTACGTATTAAAAAATATATTTAAATTGGTTTCTGTTAAAAACCTGTTTTTTTTGCATTTACGTCTTTCATATACAATTGTTGCACATGAAAAATCCATTAATATATATATATATATATATAGATATATATATTTTTTTTTAATTTTTTCTTTTTGACTTAAGAAATAATTTTGACAATTTACCATAATTAGTAAAATACTTAAAGTAATATTGTTAATTAAATTATGGAGTAAGCTTATAAAATAATTTTGTACACGTCTAGGAGTTAATGTATATAATAACAACAAATTTTTCTGTATCTCCCATTTAAGACCACATGCATAATTGTAAATTGATTTTAATCAGAGATATCATATTTAAAACGATTGTAGATTGACATATTCTCTTAAAACTGATTTTTTATAATTAACAATGCTGATAAAATATTCTATAAATCCGAGCTTAGTGTACTCTTAGTAATACAAGTGTATGTTTTTTTTACTAGAAAGATAGTCATATTTTCTAATTTAATTTCGCTAAAATTGGTTGGGGTAAAATTCTTTATAGGATTATACTTATTATTAATGAATACTATCACAGTATAATATTTATTATTATTTTGAAATATTTGAATTATTATTATTATATGAAATTTATTTATTGCTATAATCCTAGCTTTTAAACTTATCATACTGTTACTTTTTTTTCTAAATTAATTCATTAAAAAAAAACATCGCATTTTTTTACTTATAAAATAACGACTATTAGTAATAAGTACTGAATCAAAATAGTTACACAGGTAAAGATAAACGGACTATGCAGTCAAAACAAAATAAAAAATAATGCATTCAAATGTAAAGTATTACTGCATGATCATCGATGAATCATAACTAATAAGACCATAACATCAGAAAGAAGGATATACGTTGTTGGAGATTATCTTCTAGCCCCGATTTGTGGTTCAATAATCAACTTCTTTATTTTCCATGACTATTAGAAGTTGTCTTGTTATTTCAAGGCCGGTCTGTTCAAGTACTTGATCAAGGTAACTAATTCGACTTGTACATTATTTCCGGTAACGCTGGTAGGAAATGAAAAAAATTCTTACACGAGGCAAAATGAAGAAAGTATAAGTCATACCGGACGAAGAAATGAACAAATACTCTATGCTTGATTTGCTCGTCACGCGGACCGAAACAAATGCAGTCAAGTATACGAAAATGCAAAAATAAAGTTTGTGGATAGGAGATTATGATCTTACTTTTGCACAAGGGCTTGCTTTTTATATAAATTCGTGCATTAATGAACAAATATTGTAACAGAAAGGTAGGAGGATGTTAATGTAAAAAATTGATGCTGCGGTAAAATTGTAAATGTAATAATATTAAAATATCAAAACTCCTTTATAATTAAAAAAGAAGACAACGATGACCTTATATTTAATTATAACTTTATAACTTTTATTAAAAATAATGTTAAAATTAATGTCAAAAAATAACATAAAAATAGTATTGAGGCTTTGTTAGTAAGATCTAACAGTATAAAAAATAATTTAAAAATATCAATAGTTATCTTTACACAAACATTTTGAAGAATTACGTATATGTTAAGCATAAATTTAGATATTTTATTTGCAATGATTAGTCACCTAATATAATTCTGAAATTTCCATAGTAAAAAGAATTTTTTATTTTGTATAATTAAATAACTTGACTAATTTTATTTTAAATTTTACTCAAGCATTCAACTTAATGGCTTATAATATATTATTTTCTGTGAACAAAGACATTATTTTGAAAGCACAATTAACTATAAAATTTTGATAAAACAAGAATGTAACTGTATTTCTGTATATTTAAAAATATTATTACCATTCTGTACAATTATGTTCATTTTATTTTACTATAAAAATATGTGTATTGAGGATATTATTACAATTTATTATTCATTTTGTAAAACAAGTATGAATGAACAATATTTATTATTAACAAACAAATGATTAATAATTTTCATATGACATCTATTATTAATTATATTAATTAAGCAATTATCAGACTATTATAAACTTAAAAGCATCATAACATAAAAGCATCAAATTTCTAAAACGAATTAGATAAGTATCTTTCATAAAGTTTAATATTAAGCATGATGTTTTGATAAGATTCAAAACTTTAAAGCATACATTGTTTTTTCTTTTTATATATATATATATATATATCCGTAATTTTCTTCATCGTGCTGCATCCAAAATTGTAATGGGATCAATATTAGAAGTGATTTGTTCTTAACGAGGACGATTGAACTAAATCCCTTGATATATAAACCGAAATCTAGTTACATCTAACCATAGTATTGCAGTATATGCCTAATTATATTCATCTTCGTCTTCTCCTTCTCTCTCCCTCCATTTCGCCTTCTAGCATTCTTTTATCTTCGCTGATCCGTCTGTCTATGTTAACAGCTTATATGTCTAATGTGCGCATATAGGATTTGCGGATCGAATTCTCAGCTCATTTTGTAATGGTGATATCACAATGCTGAAATGCTTGTATAGAGCTTGCTAACGGGTGAACGACTTAGGCTAGCTAAATTTCTCATCCTTGTGATACCATTGTCATGGGTGTAACGTGCACTACGGGTATAGAAATTTCAATTGAAATTCGTATGTATATACTAATCGCAATGGCAATCAATTTTACGTAAAACTAAATTCATTAGATATGGGTTGCGCAGTGAGTGTATTGAATTTATTACTGCTTTAATTTAAGAATTGCTTTAATTTATGATTAATATTTTTCATTATTTTTTTCATTATTTTTTAGCAGTTATTTCATTACTTTTTTATAAATTTAAAAAATTATCACCACACGCATAATGGATGAATACAAAATAAAGTACATGAAATAATTGAATGATTTTTATTATACCATAAGTGTAATTATTTACACAATTAAAGAATTTCTATTTTACAATTAAATATTTTTTAAAAATATTTATTATGTTTAACATTGCAGTTTAATTAACAATTAATATCAAATACTAAGTTAGAAACCACAAATCAATTCAAAATTATAATTTCTATTTAACCGTAAAAGGACAATGAATCTTGTAATTTCACCTTTTTGTGTATTTTATTGTAAAATATTTTACCTAGACAAAATTCGAGATGATAATATCATGGTTTATAAAATGTATTGAAATATTTTCTTTTCTTAAATTTTCAAAATGCATAATAAAATACAACCATTCACGGCTTAACTCAACCATTTATTAGCTATAAAGTATTGTCTTTTTCGATAATTCAAATTTTAAATATTTTAAACATTATTTAAACATTATTAATGTGTATATAGTTAGACGCATTTACGGTTCTTATTGTACACAACTGACCACTACAAATAATCCATGGAAGCTCCCCTCTATATTCTCCGTAAAAAAGCTAAGCAATTTGTTGCTTATGTTCCACATAAATACGGCGATCAAGTGTGTTCACGGTTAACTTACATTGGCAGTTTCCACCACAAAAGCCACAAGCTTCTTGATTTTTATAGAAAAAAGGAAACAATGATAAAAATAAAAATAGCAGCCATTGAGATCGTCGCTCTTGTCTACTACCGAGCTTGCTAACACCTTTTTCAATAAATACCTCTTCAACCACTCGCTCTCGCGCTCTTTCGCTTTCACTCCCTATCTATCAATCTACATCTCTTGCCTGGGTACAATACATATTTATTCAACTTTTCACAATAACCATCCACGATGATAGCAATTCTTTAATGCCTGCGAAAAGTAGACTGCAGCCACCCTTGCTGAAAAGGATATGCACAACCCTCTTAACCCTCGACGTCAATCTCGTGTTTTCGTCAGCCGGCAGCGAGCTAAACGAGAAGATCTTTTTACTCAGGCTGCTTTTACGAGGAGGCTCCTCGGTTAGATTTTAACGCCCGAGCAGATCGTAAAAGGGTTGTCTTGCGCGCCAGTCTCTCCGTTTCCTTACAAAACGAAGACGTTGCAAGTATCGTGTCAAGAGAAAGCTGGAACTTTAATTTCTCCGACATGCATAAAAAGTGAAAGCAATCTTGTTTAAGACTATCCCGATACTACGTGTTGAGCGTAAAAGCTTGATGCGTACTATTGAGCCCGAGAGATCGGCTTAAGTATAATCTTGAGCAAGAAACTTCTATATTTGTACGAGCATTGGTTGTTACTCGTATAAAAATACTGGGAGGAAAAATATTTTAATTATTTAGAGATTTAATACTGATTTTCTATATTCTATATATCAAACGATGAAATGCATAATTAAACTCAAATTACATATAATTAATTATATAGTATAAATTACCCTTATAAGCTTATGTCATCTATTGAATACAATTTTTAATTTTTTTCACCGTTCACCGTTTTTTTAAAATTGTTGTATTCTCTTTCTGGAATTTATCGCAAAAAAAGTATCCTATCTTATTAATAAATGAGTATAATAATAATGTGGATATTGAAATACACTTGCTGATGCAACTATTAATAATTGGACATTATATAATGATTTAATATCACATAATTCATATGATAAAAATGAATGATAAAACAATAAATCTCACGCATTATTCACATATATGAATAATTATTATTAAAAATTAATGCTATAAGTTTTTATATCTAATATGTTCTTAGCTTAATTGTGACTAAAATAATCATAAAGAATATGTGTGAAATTTTAAATATTTAAAAATAAATTGATGTGTGTATTATTATATAGAGTTTAAAAAATTCAATTATTGTTAAAGAAAATTTTCTTAGTAATTGTTTAAAATGAAAAATTATTTCTCATGATTAATAATTAAATCCATGATTATTAATTAAAAAAATTAATAAATTAAAGCCATGATTAATAATTAAATTTTATTTGTTTAAACAACACCATATCATAATTATTTTTTTTTATTATCAATTATTATCTATTTTTTTTTAATAAATATTTTAGAATTGTTTTAAATCTTTTTAGCATTTCTTTCAGGCCAAATATGATTTTTAAATAAATTAAATAAAAATCTTAAATTAATGTGGATCAATTATTGAAAATTATTAATTGCAATTATCCGACATATTTAGTCAATTTTTTTACAAAATTATAAATAAAGAAAACTACTATTTCAGTACTATACTAAAAACTGATTAAATATAAATTAGCGTTGTAAGCGGTATAATTTTAAAACTTAAAATGAGCTACATATGTACGTTAATGTACATTTTAAATGTTTTATGGAAAAATATTTTATTTATAATGACGTATATTTCCATAAAAATATAATTTAAATGAATTATTAACGTGAAATTATAAACTTATATTTGCACTATATCCAACTTACATCATAGTCTTTGAAGCTAATAATCGTTAAATTTACATTTTAAGTTAACAATATAAAGTTTTTCTACTATTAAAATTTTACTTACTTGCGAACTCAAAAAAAAAATTCTTTTTAATTAGTCTTTCATTTTTAAACCAAAAGAAATCTATTTCGAACCGAAAATTTGTTGAGGCTTTTAAGAGTATTTTACTTGTAAAAAACAGAAATGGAATCTTCTAAAAATATTTTAAATTTATGAGATAAAATAGAAATAATTTAAATCACAAAGAGTACTTTAAAAAGTGAAATATTTTGATATTTATTTAATCTTAAATAACATTATCTGTAAAAGATAATTTTACGTTAATTTTACTCTTATATAATCGTTAGAAGAAATTTAATACTAAAATGAAATAGATCGTAACCTTGATTATTGAATGCATAATTTCATATACTATTTGCAATAACAAATAATATGAAATTATTTACATTTGCACATTATTTTAATGAGCTATTGTTAAATTTGTGCATACCTTTAATATATCTTAGAATTACTTAAAATATATTTAGAAATTAAATTATTAGTAAAATGAAATCATTTTTTATATATTAAAAAAATTAATGCAAATGAAATAGCAGAATATTCTAGGATAAAATACAAGTAAAAAGATTATATAAATCATTAACATAGCGCCTTAATTAATCAATTTTACTTTAAAGGATCTTAATATTAAGTAATCATTTATGGGTACTAGGCTTCAAAGCTATAATTCGATTTATTTTTATGAGCTAAGAGTAAGAACGAAAATCCTTAAATTTATCAGCTGAAATTAGTGAGAAAATTTCAAAAGAAAGGGATGTGGGTATGTTTCCGTTTTCAAAGTGCACTCCTGAAAATTAAATGCGCACGCGATAAAAGAGTGTCATAGCTGAAGATACAGTAATATAGTAACATATACAAGAGGATATTGATTGAGATAAGATTAAAATGTTTTTTCGAAAAGTTTCCTGAAACGTAGTTAACTTCATTTAAGTTGAAGTGCTATATAAATCTTCGATTTATCCTCAATGAGTATCGATTAATATCTATTTAAAATAATATGTTTTCGAGTATGAACAATAAAATAAATTTCATAAATTCAATTTTAAAGGCTTTCATAACGAATTTCCTTATAACAAATATGTACTTTTTTAAAAAGAATGTATGAATTGAAGTCCAATTATAATTTTTACTAGTGTGTGGTTGATACCATGTGAAGTCAATGTTTTACAAAATCCTGTATGAATCATAATTAAATAAAAAACGTAAACGAAGACAGTATTTTATAGTATACAAATGTTGACTTTACTACCTCTGCAATGCAGTAACATAGTATTAAGAATTTTTTAACTGCAATTTTAGTGACACTATTAGAATAATTAAAAATAAAATAATAAAATTGTATCAAATTAATATAAATAATGAGAGTAAAAAAGAATATGAATTTTTCAAATTTACACTTAAAACATTTATGTGGCTAATTTAAAAACGTAAGATTTCTTTATTCCTCTAGCTCGTTCCAGAACTTATCATTGAGCATAACTAAATTTTTTATTTAGAATTTGAAAATGGTAAACATATTAATTATAAATAATATTAAATAATTTAATATTAAATAATTTATAAAAATATTCTATGTAGAAAAATGTCTAAATATTGTAATGTAAAATAACATAAGTTTAACCGATTACAGATCTAGTTTTTTTGTCATTGTAAATTATAGGACAGATATTCCTTTACATATTTTAGAATGTCTTTTGTGATTTTTTTTCTCTCTCCCCTTTCTCCTGTTTTTTAATTCAACTATTTTTAAAAAATGTTAATATATCTGCCCAAAAAAGTAGTAATAGTTGGATCAATTAATACGTTTTTTTAAATCGCCTTTACGTATGCAAATATCGTTCATGACGTAAAGACTTTTACTTGAGGTCCCGTCCGACACAATCCTGATTTCTTCTCCTTCATTTATCATTTTTATTCTATACTTTCCTTTAAGGTGATTAATTAATCTGCAGTCTGTTTTTCTTTTCATATAATTGGTTCTTACTAATTTATTTAAATAATTTATTATATCTCATTAAATAAAACTTTTAGATCAAACTTGTAATTTTGAAATCTATTTCTATATTACAATATTTTTACATTGTAATTTTCAATTCAAAATGACTGCATTCTACATAAATGAATTTCGCTTACTTTATTGCTATTTTATTCAATTTGAGTACAATTCTAATCAATTTTTTTAAATAAATCATCTCTTGAATAAATTATTGATATAGAAATATTATAGAAATATTATATTAGACAAATCACGCAACAAATAAAAAGGCCATAAAAAAAACTCACAAAAAATAAATTTGCACTACATCATACGATGAATGTATAAGCTATACATTCGCTAACTACATTCATCTTTAGATATTCATAACGAAACTTTGAAGCAATCGATGATTGAGCTCATACATTACAAAGTTGAGCATAACTTTTATCGACACAAACTTTGAACGATGTCCTCTTCATATTCTCGATGGCCACTATTATTTAACTTCACAGTTTCACTTTACGCGTGTCGACTTCCGATCTTTACCGGAATTCTTGCATCCAAGCAAGCCACAAAATCTAATTTCAAGAGATACAGGGCCCGAAAATTTACCTCATTGGGGAATCGAGTGCGACTCCTTACTAATTAACTTGAAGCTTTCATGTTTCACACCGTAGCATTCCTTAGTTCTCAATTGTCCCTTACTGTCTAGTCACGAGCCATATTTAGGTTTCTAAATCTCTTTCATCGACCTTCGCCTACTGCATATGCATAAGTTATTGGTAAGTTGCAAAGTTCTGGAGTTTTCAGAATAATCTTTAGGCAACTACTTGCTCTGCAGTCTAAATTACACTGATGGGAAAGAGAAAATGAAATGATAGAAAAGAGTTGGGAGCTATCAGCCACAGATTCTTATCATTTTATCTTCACTGAAGTACAGCCAAAGGAAGATAAACGAGTATTTAAATAATTTCTGAAATAGTAATTATTTTCTAATTACGCTTTAGCATGATGGACTATAAAAAAATATTTACGTAAGGACAAAAAATATAATAAAATTACGAGATAATCACAAGTTTCATTAATTTCGTTATTTTAAGCATAACATTTTTTTTAATTCAAAGTTTGCATTGTAAGGTTTACAATTAGTTTTATTAATATAATTTTAGTTAATTGAAATACAAATAATTGTCGCAACAAATTACTTATATATTTAAAAAAAATTTTTTAGTTTTAAAAACTTTTTTTCAAACTGGAAATATTTTGTATATACTATTATCACATATTGATGAAAACTGATCGTTATTGTATTAGTATACATTTTCAAATATAAGAATCAACTTCATAGAAGAAAGCTTTTAGATTTGACTGTTACTGTTATTGGCTTTTATATTTTATGCTGAAATGGATATAACGAATATGGCTTTTGTCATTTTGAAGCTGTGATGGAAAAGAATTCCTTGAAGATCATCCTTACTTTATTCACGTATCCATGACGATTAAATATTCAATACCTTATAGTAGACTTTTCGTCTAAAAATTGAAATAGTCGCTTAAGAAGAAAATTCAGTGTTTTCGTGTTTGAATTCCAGCTTTGAATATAAATATTAATATTTTACAAATTAAATACATTTTTTTATTTAAAAAAAGTACCTTATATTTTTATAATCAATTTTGAAAAATAAAATATTTAAACGAGTAAATTGACTATTATAAATGTTTTCGCATTCAACATTTTGTATGTGCATGTGTGATGTGGTGTGATTTGGTCTGCGTATTTTCAATTAGTTTTTGAGATTACAACTTAATAGGGATTTTTTATTTTTAATACGATCACCTTTATGTTAAAATTTAATATTCAAATCACTTAATTGGTTGAGTGAAGATAAAAAGTTTAAATAAACGAAAATTGCACAAACCATTTCCTTGTTAACAAAGTACGCTGAAAACATTTCTCAGAAAATTAGTAAAGGTAAATCAGAACTTTACTTAAAATTTTGTATTATAAACATACATTTAATGAAATATCTATTTATAAGACATAAATTAGTTCAGTAAAAACTTGAAAAGCACAATTATCCATGCTTATGAAAATTGTATCTCTAAAAGTTTAATCAAATTATTTGAAAAATAGATTATTTTGATTAAATGAATTTCTTTTATCTTCTCTTCGTGGGTGTACTCATGCACGTATGTATACAAAAGAAGCTGCAGCAAACGAGTTCATGAGCAACGGAGGAAGGAAGTAAGAAGAAAGAGAAAAGGAAGCTAGAGGCGTACAATGTTCCGGACGGCTACAGAAGATATTACGTATATCTCGTAAATTCTGACACTCTTTTCAAATAGTGTGTTTCAAGAGCTACGAGAACAAGGCACGATGAATATATTTTATAATAAAGATAATTTTTTGGTTGAAATATAAGCATATTCTATAATGTGAAATTTACTACTGTTGTAAAAATTTATTACTAATAAATACATATTTATTAGTAATATTATATAAATTTATACATGTATTATTTAAATTACTTTAATTTTGAGAGGTATGGCTTAAATATTAAAATTTAAAAGTCTTCCGTCAATGTCATAATTAAATACTTAAGCTTAAATAATGTTTGCACAATTAACGATCACAGGTAAAAACTAAATCGTACATGTATAAAATCAATTATTAGATTTTGTTTTATCCGAACGCATAATTTTTGATCGTTTTCCATAAATTGAATATTTTTAGAAGCAACATATTTATGAGATGAAACTTATATGAGCAATAGTAACATAATTTCAATGATAATTTATTCCCGATATGAAATACCCGCTCGTATAATATAAGTCTACCGTAGAAACCATTAATTTTGAAAGTAATAAATATAATGACTTGCTAATTTCCGCATAGAAGTTTTACTAGAGGTAAATTTAAAGAGGCGATAAATGTGAAAATATTTAAAAAAAAGGAATATATTAAAATATGAATAGAAGAATAACTTGTATTTCATATGATAATGGAAAGTGGAAGGCCCTTGGCAAGTGAGGAGGAATCATCGACATTTTTACATAGAATAGCTAAAAGTTTTTTCCCGCAGATGACTTAAAAATTGCATAAAACTTATGTACTTGCCTTACCTTATCCTCCGTTTCCTTCCTTGTTCCTACCCGTCCCAAAGACTCGCGCGAAGTTTAAAGAGATCGTCGTCTTACATTCCTTTGATACACAAACGACGTAATGCTTCCTTACAAAAGTTAATCTTGCTTTTCAGACTGCTTTTTGCTTTTTGACTTTTTTGTGGATGCGTTTGTTGCCTCATTCACTTTAACTTTTTCAGTTTTTCACTTTATGCTCATTGGAAGGACAGTCGTAGAGCAATATGGTAGCTGAATTAATTACCGTACTGATCTTCTTGAATGTAATGAAAGTCACTTGGACCTGATTAATCAGATCTAACTCTTTGTTTCTTTTCGAAGTAAGAACTTCCTTCAAATTTAAATTATTTTCGATTTCTTAAGTTTGCTTAAGAGTCAAGTGCATCGATTATTTGTATTAGTATTTAGCTTGATAATTATAGCCAAGTACGGTAATTGAGCATTTTTTGGCTAATAATAATTCAACGATAACGTGAGTGTTTTGTATACTTACTTTCTTTTTTAATATGTTAATTTATAAAGTAAATGTAATTCGTACTATTTCATGTAAATCATTAACAATTATAAATTACGTGATACATTTAAAATACAATTTATAGAAAAGGCGATTACTATTAATACAAATGTATTTGATAAATAAGCGCTTCAACAGAAAATCAACCATTTGTTCGAAAAGTATGTTCAGACTTGGTACCCCTTATAAACTTGGAACAGTATATCACAATCTACATTATATTCTATTTTTAGCTTTTTTCTTAAAAAGATGGTTTTTATAAAAAATGGGCGAAATTCTTTTGAAAATATGTATCATTAATCTGCAATACTCCAGAGAATCCATTTTCTTTATAGAGTAAATCATAAAACACCATCTATACAACAATACTTTTGATCGTTTTAAATAAAAAAACTTATAAATATAAAAAAATATTTACTATACGTATTAAAAAGTTGATAAATATAATTAAAGCATAAAATCTTTTGCTTAAAATTAAAAAGTATATTTCATTTAACGAAACTTTATTCGCTACACAATATTTATTATATATATAATTTTATAATAATAATAGTTTTATACTAAGAATAATACCATGTCATCTACTTTAAAAATAATAGCTAAAAGAGTATATTTGATCAGTTGCATTAATTTAAGCTAAAGTGAGAATATAAAATAGATAAATGAAAAGCTTTTCTCTTGATAATTAAATAAATAGTAATTTAAAATTTTGACTTTGAAAATAATGAGGTTCTCTAGAAATGATTTATTTATTTTATAACAACTTATGAGTTAATAACTTTTACATTTAAACTTATTTTATAATAGATCTTATGAGTAGGCAAGTTTGTTAAAATATTTATGTAAGTGCATTATTTAAAAGATCGTAGCTACTTAAGGTAAATAAATAAAATCTTCAATTGCATCCGCATTAGAAGAAAAAACATTTTTATATAAGGCACAGAAATATTATTTCTCAAAGAGAATATAAAAATTAATAAAATATGTTTAACGATATTTTAAAAAATATAAATGTACATATATGCAAATATATCTTTTTTTGGTAAAATTAAGCGCAAGAATAGAACTATGGAAATTTATCTTGCAAAGCAATATTAATTTACGGTATAAACAACATTTACTGCATCTAATCATAATCGGTCTTACAGCGTGAAACTCCTTAATTAATTGTGAACCTTCTTAAGCAATTTTCCACTAAATAAACGCGCTAACATGGCACTGACACATACTTCACTGATGAGTTAAGAAATAAAAGGTCTACGTCAGTTCTAGTATGTTGATGTCTCTTCATTCATTATACTATATATCAATATCCCTTTCATTTGCCCTTTATCTTTAATTTTTTTTAGACTGTTTTTTGTTACATTGTGTTTATTTATCCCTTCTTCTGTATATCTTTTTCAATTATTATTATAAATAAAAAAATTTAATCATTTTTTATCCGTTATGTACATATTTTACTAATTTAAAAATAACTTTTACTAAAAAGAATTTATATATAGAATTTTATTACCTTCGAAGAATGCAATTGTTTTAAAGTTATTGACCTGAATTATCTTTATTTCGTAATTAAATCGAAGTTAGATAAATAACTATGTTCGGACCTCGGGTTTTTTTAACTTAAATTTTATCAAAATAGATTTCGTTAATTATTTGAGAAGTGTGTATTATTAACTAGTTTGAAAGTATTGCGTTAATAGTGCATGTGATATAAGGTTTTTGTGTAATAAATAATTACAAAATTTATCTTTTGAATGGTAAACCGGATAAATGGTTAAAAGATCAGTTTTTGTTATAATAATATATTGTAGACAATAAAAAAATTAACAAAATTTAAATTTAACATAGTTTTTTGATGATTGTGTACAGAAATATACAGTTAAGGCTTAAAATATCTATCAAGATTTAATTGGAGTTTAAGATTTGACATACAATTACTTGTTACATAGTAATGTAGTTTTGAAATTTCTACATAATATATATCAGTTTTTTATATCTTGTTAGATATAATTAATGTATATAAATTGTTTATTTATGCTTTTAATATAATTTTCTGGGCTTTTCCAAAATAATTTAAAAAAATATTCATTTATCTCAGGTTCTCCTTTATTAAAAAAGTTCTTATTAAGTAAAAAATAAATTATGTTTACAAATAGTAATAAATTATAAATTAATAAACAATTTTTAATTACTAAAACTTTTTAATTAACTAAAACTAAATTACTAATGATTCACTAAATAGATAATACAAAGTGTAAGTAAGTTTCATCCTATGATAATGATCGACTTACCCAATTGCGTTTGCTTTCTAATCACATAGTATTTTAAAATAAAATAATAAGATGACAGCACTATATAGATTAATGCATTAATAACATTAATGTCTATTTGTTACTTTTAAAAATTTTCTAATACCGTGAATTTCATTAGTTGCTATGAAGTAATTGTAAAACAGTTAACTTCTTTCGAGTAATTATGTTAAGAATTTACTCATCTTAAATTAGCTGTTATATACTTTTCTTCGTTTCGAAACCATCATAAAAGCAATGTGTATTTGCTGCACCTCTTCTCCGCTTCAGCCCTCTGCTGTTAAATTAAAAAGTAATTACGCGTACTTTCAGTTCGCTTAACATCAAATCAAATTATATTGCCTTTGCTCGCGGGAAAATCGTAAAGGAAATTAAAAAAAAAACCGAGCATCGTCGTAAATAAGCAAGGAGCAGTCAAATTTGATTCAGCTAAATGTCCTCGCTTCTCGATAATCATCGATCAGATAAGCATAGAAGAAGAACTCGGCTTATGCAACATTCATCAAACTGGGTGCCGCCATATACAAATTTTGTGCAGCTACAGTCCAGCCATGAGCTCGGATCGATCCGACTTTGGTATAACGTGACGTCAGTGCCGGGCTAACCTTTCGACTACAATGTTTGAGTATCCCAAGCTTTTCTACCATACATGCTTATGTTATTCAATACACATTCGAATCCGGAACAGTTAAGAGCATCAAGTTAAGAACAACCAAGATCTATGTTCGCCTAGGTAACAATATATGCTAATTTACATGTTAACCTCATTAATTAGATCTTAATGATTGATGTCCTATCTCTGTGTATATGATTTTTTTAATTTATATACTTTGAAATATATATATATATATATATATATATATATATATACATGTGTATGTGTATGCATTTTTAAATACATACTTATTCGTGTCGAAGAGTACTGAGGATTTGAAATTTAAAATAATAATGAGAATATGCATTTCACAAAAGATATCAAATAATATTTGTTATGCGCATTTTGTAGATGTAATAATAAATGAAAATTTTAAATATATATCATTTATAATTTTATTATCATTAGAATATGAAATTATATTCACTGCTTTACTTTCATTAGCAATCTTGTGTTTGCTCGTTTCTATCATTCATCGCATTGACGCGTGTTACAAAAAAGCATTTCCATTTTATAGTCATAGAAAATATTGAATCCTCTTAATTGGTGCTTTTATTTCAAATGTTTTATTTCAATGTAAAAATTCAATTTTACGTTAAGTGAAAAAAATATTGCATTAAAGCATAATTCAGAAAATTCGATGCACCATTTTGAAAGTAACGTTTGCATGATTAAACGAGAAGTGGGCACTCATACTTACTTTACCAACTACGAACCACGGCCGGTCCTAAAAAGAATAGTTGGCATAATTTGTTTCAACGTCGACACAATTTCTTGTTCACCCTGAAAAGGATCCATTTCTATTTAACGTTACTCGATGTCGTCTTCTCACGTCGACAGCTTCGTTCATAGAAATTTTCATTATGGACGGAGCTCTGCAGTACTCTCCTGTACGTTCAACTCCTCCATCACTTCCTTCTTGGTTCCAAAGCTATCCTATTTTGCCTTGAGGCGTGAGCTTCGAGAAGCGATCTTTGGATAACGAATAAAAGGGTGTATTGGTGGAAGAAATAATAAAAATTAAGATGTTACATAAAAAAATTAAAATATATTACAATTTAATTAAAATTTTAATTATTGAAATTCGATACGCAAAAAAATTCTACGTTTTTATTAGCTTTTCAATAAAGTATTTTCTAAATTACATTTTTTACTTAATGTAAATTAAAAAAAAATATATTTGCTTTATAGAAAAGCACTTAAATGCTTTTTATTTTATAAATTGTACCTCACTGTGATATTTAACGTGATCCTAATTGCCTGCACAGTTTCAGTAACGTTTAATTGAAAATCAATTCTTTAACGAATACGATGCTTGCAATATAAAAGTGTTGATTGATTTCTACATTATCCTTATTAAGCTTCTTTTCTAGTGAATTTGAAATTGCTGTAAGCTTATTTTGCGGTACCTTTTATAAAGCAATAGTCAGCTTCGTTATCTCTGATTCTGAATATACCTACAGAAATCACATTTCCCAAAGTTTATAAAAATATATAAAGATAAAGAAATTTTATTCAACTGTATTCTAGTTATACGATCATTGAAAATTCGCATAGTAATAGTTACGGTTAAATTTGTTTTATTTCGACCCCGAAGTGCATATTTGGTACGATAAATTGCATAGTCGAGTTGAATATCAGATCACTATTTTGAGTGAAACCTTAAAACCATTTGGCACCTTCTATAATTTTAGGACAGAATTCATTTTTGAATAATTTATACTGTCATATACCTGCAAAGTTCAGCGACGCGGAATCGGTTAGATCAGCTTGACGGTGCAGTGAAGCACTTTATTAAATCGACTTTAAAATTCTGCTTTTTTGTGAATGATACCAATATTTCTTACCTGAAATTGAAAAAAAATGACAATAAAATAGTTTGAAAAGGTAAGAACGAATTATTAAAATAGAAATCAATGCGAAAGTCAGTTTAATATCGATTTGATAAATAACATTGGGATATTTTTTGATCATATGATATAAAATAAGAACTCACAAATCATTTTTATGAATATTTAATTTTAAGTTACTATCAAAATTTTATACGCTTTAATATCATATTATACGTGACCTCAATAAAATTAATACATATATATATACATATAGTTTATCAATATTTTATATTTAATTAAACATTTTTTCAATATATTCATATAAATACATTCTTGGTTTATAATCAATTATCTTTTAATAACCTTATAGTATTATTTGTTTCATTTATTAAGATTAAAATATAAAATCTGAATAAAATTGATATTCTAGAATATATAAAATTCAAACATCAATATTAACCCTTGAGCAAAAGCAATAATAATTTCATTAATTCTGAATAATTTTAGACGGTTACTATATCAAATTAAAAGGGACAAATTTTTCCTAAGTAGAATGTAATCAATATATTAGTCATAGTACCAAAAGATGTTCGACAAATTATTAGAATCTGGAATTAATATTCGCCTGAGTCAGATACTGGATGTTTTTTGTAAGATATTGTAATTAATAATTTTTTTCAGTATAACTGATAATTTTAGTGATTGAATTTGAAATATTTTTTTCAAAGAACTTGTTCCAAAGCGAATGAGCCTTCTATCAGTATTTTAATAAAATATAATATAAGCGAAAGTAACATAAATTATCGGTAAAAATTGTTACATGTAAAATTAAATAATGAAATTTTAAATAATACTTATAAAATACATTATAGGTTTAAATAAAAGCAATTGTAATATAAAAGTCAGTTTTTCTTATTATACAATTTCTTATACTTATACAATTTCTTTCTTATACAATTCTATTCTATGAAAATTTAAATAGTCGTATCTTTTGATATTTTATATACTATAATAAGTTGACTGATAAATTAGAGTTTTTATTTTTGTTTTATTTTAAGTATTTATACATTTTTTTTTAAAATATTAGGAGCTGGAAAAATCAGGTACAAATAAATCTATATTAGTTTCATTTTGATTAAAAACAGTTAAAAATTATTTTTAGTACTATTAGCTTATAAAGATTAATTCATTGTTAAGAATTACTAAAATGTTTATCAAAATTAGTTTACATTTCAAATAAATTTTAGTAACCATATTAATGTAAAATAAGTAATTAATATACTTATTTTAATATAATTAATATACTTTAAATATTGCATACAAATTTCCAAAATGTCTATATAAACATTCTAAATTCATGTAAGGATAACATAATGATTAAAAAAAGAAATAATTTGATAATTCTCTTTTTAATTTATCTAAATTAAATTGTACTTACAAATGATATAATATTTGTTCATAATTACCTAACAATTTTTTATTTCATATGTTTCTTTTATTTAATGAATTTACTTTTGATAAATATAATTCGTATGATGTGTTAAATATTAACACTAGACCGTATTTAGATTAAAAAATAATATGGAATGAATTATAAAGAAAAAAAACTTGTATGCAAATTATGTATATTATTATTACAATTTTTAACTAATTAATAATATCATAATATTTTATAACATTTTTGTACGCAATTTTGTAGAATATTACTAATATTTTAATTAATGTAACTAAGAAAAAAATTAAAAATATTTTAGAGCAATAATTAATTTCTATCATTACCATATGCCCCATTTAAATAAGTGTAAATTAAATTTTTAGTTTCCAATTATTACCCATATAAAACCCATTTTTTATTCATTATTATCGTAATAATTTTTTTATAGTTAAATATTTTTGCATTATATATTTTTGAATAACATCAATTTTATATTTCAAATAATATAAACAGAGCACGTTTATTAATAAAGAGAAAATATCAGAAAAACAAATCGTGCTACTATACGAAGCCACTAAAAATATATTTGGAATTAATATTTCAGAATAATTAATTTCAAAAATCAACTGTTATCGATAATTTTACTAATAATTTATTTGAGAAAATAGATTTCCTGTCACCATTTAGTCATAGTAACTTTCTGTTTTCATTTTTGACTTTAATTTGAATAATGTATATTTTGTATATCCAATATTCTGAAAATTGTATTCTCCATTATGTTTACAAAAAGATTCGATATTTTTACTTGATAGTATTCTGCCAATTAAAATTTCCTGCAAATTTCAAGAATTTAAAAACACAATAGACACTGTTATTGATTTCTAATTAATTCATGTAAATTAAACATAAAAAGTCATTATAATGAAAATCTGCCTCTATAATAGTAGAATTTATTCGCATAATAGAATTGTAATTCGTAAGAATGTATAATGTTCCACATGTAGTAGCAAGGAATAATATTGACTACGAAAAAATTGTGAAAAAAATGAAAAATTTTGTGTAACTGAAATCTAATGAATAGAATTATATGTAAGGACGTACCCTGTGTAATTTAAATTGAAAGCCAAAATTGTCTACAATTTTCATTCAGACATTGATTTTATAGTCAAACAAATTTTTATATCAGTCATATGTGAAAGTAATTTTCATTACCTGTGCGTTTTAATTAGATTAAGGTTTTAATGTATTTCAGCTAAATTTTACTATTCAATAATATTTTTCATATGTGAAAACAAGTAGTAACAAGATATAGAGTTGACATTGAGTATGCATTTGATTATTCGTATATATGTCTTAATGATCGTAATACTCTGAATAATCGTGAATGCAATAAGAATCGTAATACTGGAAAAAATAAAGCAATCAAACGTCTTCTAGATTTACGAAATAGCAGTGTAAAATAAATTTTCAGGCAGCGCTACTACATTATTTTCAGAGACACATATTTCTGCAATAATGATTGTAATTTACACCGTGTTTATAGTAATCTGTAGAGACATCGTAAACATTTTAAATGCAGATTATTTACATAACAAATTATATTAATATAACGATAGTAATATAGATATGCACTTGACGATAAAACGAGATCTAATTTTTTGATGCCATTAAATCTTGATTTTAATTTTAACGAATATATAGAGATATAATTCTCGTAATTATTTTTAGGATTATGTTTATCACTTTATGAAAGGCAAGGTACAATTCAAGCCTTAATCACGTCCGTTTTATTCGCGAGTAATTTCTTCACATTTCCAGTTTGTCACAGAGGGAAATTTCAAATGCTGTCAGATGCATTATTGGGTTAAGAAACGAAACAGTAAGAGCAATGACTCGTGATTATACGAGATGGAGATGTATAAATAGGACAAGCAAAACCTGCTGCAAATTCAACAGCAAAGGACTACAGTGGCCTCGCTAAAAAAAACTGTCCCCTGTACGTTTATATAAGCGCGAGTGCCTGCGTATATTTCTTACTGTTTCCCTTTTTGACGTGGAGATCTCGTTAACCTAATTAGTTTAGTTTTCAGTAACTTCACCTCGAATGATGCACGCGACTCGCCGCGAAGGCCGTCACTGCAGAAAATATGGGCGCCCCTTTCCATTTTCCTTCTCTATCTGACGCTCGCTCGGTAACTGTACCTTTTTCGCCCCTCGTCTACGGTACTAGTATTAGTCGAAGGAAGAGGTTGAGGGAGGGAACTTAATTAATACAAATTATGCAGCCGCCAAGTGCAGACTTGCCGCTGCTCTCGCTGTAGGGGGTCGAGTCGCATCGAGAAAATGATTGTTATAATGTGCTTCCTTTCGTTTCTTTATCTTTTTCTAGATGATACTGTCTACGAAGCACGGGGGCTTGCGAAGAGAGATAGAAATATGATCATATAGTTTAATAGAAAGGAAGATACAGGAGGAGAAAGAGAGAGAGAGAGAGAGAGAGAGAGAGAGAGACAATAGACTAGTGAAAACGAGGCAGAATATTAACAAGAAACAGATGGTAAATATTCCTCTATTTATCTAGACTTTGTTCCATATCATTTTTGATTATTTAGGTTATAATTAATTCTTTAATTTGTCTATGATTTTCGGAAAACTAATAGTTTGGACTCACTACATCATTATTTATTGTCTTTTTGCAATTTTTATTTATGCTGATTTTAATGTAAGTTTTAATGTAACTTTTACTAAGTGAAAATCCAAGGAAATTTTCAATTTACAATAATCTACTTAAATGATCTGTAAATTATACTTTAATTTAATCAAATCACATACATAGCACCGGTAATTTAAGTTCATAATTTAAATATCATTTATGTAGTCTTATAGGTATAATTAAATAGAAAATATTTAATTAATTTTATTTTTTAAATAAATCAAAATCTATTCAAAAGGTTATTGTGAAAATAAAAATGATTTAAAATTTTTAGATATTTAAATAGCTGAAGAAATATTTGTATGTAAATTTCTATGTATTTTAATAATAATAACATTTTTTAACTTATGTATTAATAAAGTAAAGCAGTTAATGTTTACATAACTTTCAATTAAAATTTATAAAGTATAGAAAGTGTACATTTGGAGTGGAAAACTTTAACACTGATCCATTAAAAATAATCTATAAATAATAAAAATATAAATATATTTACTAAATTAAATTTTGAAATAAATTATATTTTGAACAAATTTATATTAAATAATGTAAATATTGAATTATTTATTAAATTTTTAATTCCGTAATAAATTTTGTAACGTATTTATTATTGTTGTTTCAACGTTTCTTGGTAAACATGAAATATGTGTAACAAATTTCAATTATGTAATTTGTGAAAACAGTATGTTACAGATGATAGAAATGTTTAGTTCTTAAAAGCTCCTTTTAGAGAATACTTAAATACTCAAATATAACATTCTCAGTTAACGTGTTACAAAAAGTTTGGCCAATATTAATGATAACATTTATCGCATTTATACTTGAACTTAATAATACATATTTTTAAAAAAGTTTATGTGTAAAAATTATGAAATAAAATAATTCACGAAAACAAGAAGAAAACATATTAATAAAAATAAAAAAATAAATTAATAAAAGAAAACAATTAGTTTTCAAGTCTTAGCATAGTTAAAATACAATTATCTACAATACACAATACCCATATAACAATAATAAATATCTCACAATTAATACAATATTCAGGAGCTAGCAATGTTAAAAAAAAAACAGAGTCAATTACTTTTTAAAATGGAATCCAAGTAAAATCGATTTTCTACGCATAAATTGAATGCGAGCGGAAAGAAAAAATTGATGTCTATGATTCTTGTGATTCCTTAGGAAAAGCTTAATTGTCGTAAGTCAATAAAAAACACCCACGAGCTTTTTATTCCACGATACAAAAATGGCGTTTTACTCGAAGATCGCATGGTCTCGACAAAACTTACCGTTTATAAATATAAATACGCAAGGGCAACGAATCTAAATAAATATGAATATGCAGCTTACCACGCCGAACAATATGACTCCCCTTTCAATATACAGACGTCGCTCGAGATCGTGGTTCGGACCATTTTTTCTAATATCCACCTGCCAAGCAGCCGCGTATATTACGAAGAAAGAAGGAAGCGTTAAGGGACTCACGGACACCAGACGCGGGAGACTTGCCTGGGAAAGTTCTCGCGGGTAAAGCCATTACGATACGTGCAGGTAATGTACACTTACAGTCGCGATTCCCCATAATGGGCATATTCCAGACTAATACGTGTAATAAAAGCAGTTTATGCTGTGTTATTGTGTATGCAGTGTAGGTTGCACGATACAAGAGAAAACGCGTGTGCAATATCTCTATTTTCTTTTACAGCTGGCTTTTTAGCACTCGGTAACTGTCCTGCCGTTGTTAATGAATGTTACGTCTGATTTAATCGTAGGAAAAATCTACGAAAAATATTTTCTTACCATTTTCTTCATTATTATACAGCATTGTTTACTATTCTACAAAAAATATTTATAAACTGTTTTTCTCATTATTGATTCATGTCAATCCGTAAGCACCTACAACTCCATTTTTTAACATTAAGTTGATACAATTGTTTTTTTTTAATATACGATAAAAACAAAATAAGTTTGTTGGGGAGTTTCCTTTAAAAGATTAAAAATGAAAATCATATAATTAGTAAAGTATAAGGTAGATTTATTAATCTTTTAATTAATTAAAAATATGATGTTTCTTTGTTTTCCGTTGATTGTCGCATCTAGTCTTTATTTTCGAATGTTTATGAACGTTATTAAGAAGATAAATTATACAAAATTATAAATCCTACAAAAATAGTAATAATTAATCATTTATTATAATATTTGAAACTACTCTATAATAAGTTTATTTCAAATATTAACTTGTTTTAACTGGCATTTAAAATATTAAGCTATTGAAATTATTTTATTCTTTTTTAAAATATTATTTTTAACCGTTTTCATTGATTTTCTTAAATATTTTACTAACCGTAAATTCTTTAATTTCTTCAAAATTTTTATTTATAAATAATAAAATTTATAACCATGTACTTAAATATAATTCCATCTGATGTTTAAGCGCTGTAATCTTTCAGATTATTAATCACAATAGAAATTTCTTCAAAATTGGGTTATTCATTATTAAATTGCACTACGTAAGTAAGATCATGGCCTACTATATTCAGTACTTATGAACTGTGAATAATTTATCTAAATAGTTTATCTTTGAATTAATTAATCTAATAGCAGTCATTACTAACTTACTCTCTTCATCTTGAAATAGATGTTGTTCCTTTATTTGTTAGATTGAAATAACATTTTATAACAATTTTGTTTTCTCCAAATCTCCGATTTTATTATTTCACCATACAGAAACATTGTGAACACATTCTTATATTTTTGTTTGCCTAAACGTATTAGTGTAATTTATCTTTTTCTTCCTATCGATTCTATATTTCGAATCATTTAAATATTGATTACCAGAATCTCCATTTAATTTTAAATTAAAAAAAAAAGAAAATTAAATACAGTTTTAGTATATAGAAAATTTAATGACTTGCTTACGTATTTATAAATACAGTGATTTAAAATGTATTTTAAAACAAAATTTCTTTTTATAACTACGTTATAGACTGCAGAACTCCATACAATTTCCGATGATAGTTCTTCTCTAGTATTTTAGCTAATTAGCAGAGGACCTAGAGAACTTTACGGTCCTCGTTTAAAAACTACTCCATTATTAGATGGGTACTGTATCACATGGAATATAGAGAGCGTAAAGAGGTGCATTACCGAGAATATTCGTATTAATGACAACTTCAAAGCAAAAATAATGAAAATGAAGAAAGAAAAAAATAAAGAAAAGAGAATATCGTAGCGATGCTGATGCATATTTGCATACTAGTTTTATTTTGGTCACAAATCAAAGGCAGAAGAAACGTAAATATTTCTTTATTTTTTATTAAAAACCTTGTACTTGTCATTCATTTTCTGAGTGCAGTAGATTTTTTGTAAGCACCTTTATGTTATCTCAATTTATAAAGCTATAGATCATCTGTTAATTGTGGCACAAGATAAGAAATTTATACATGGGCAATGAAAAGTTATTATTATAATATATAATATATATTATTAAATTAATTTTAAAACTTGAATCTTCCGTTTTTGAACATCTAAATATTTTTGTTATATTAACTTATGTATGTCTTATAGTTTCGGTAACAGTACAGAAATTGGTTTTAAAACGTATTGGTATGTGTAAACACGCGCGCGCGGGACGTACTCCAATATATTCAAATACTATATTCAGAATCAATTCAGTTTCATAGTTAAAATATTATATGAATAATTTATAAAAAAGAAACATTCTATACAACAAGATTTAAAATTATACCCTTGACTATACTCAATGTTCATTAAGCTAAACTTTTTATTAGTTTGTTAGTTATTGACGGAAATATTTACGAATACGGTATAATGTTAAATAATAGTATTCCTCAATTTTCATCATCGACTTTATTTTCAGTGTGGATATTTTAAATACTGTTCGAATTTATATATTATTTTTAAACAATAACTTGAGTGAATGTTATATAAATACATCACTGATTCAAAAATAATCCTATATATTGTATAGGATAAATTTAAGTTGAATATTTCAGGCAACGAATAAATTCAATTTTCGATTGAATTCAATGTATTTTTAATTTCGAAAAATAGTTTTTTTTCTTCATAAGCCTTACAATATTTTCTATAATAATAAGATGTATTGTTATTAAAATTAGGACTTTTTTTTAAATTTTATACTTACTCTTTACTATTATACTATTATATACGAATATGAATGAAACGTGACGATTTTATTTAACAATGCGATGGTTTTAATTAACAAAAAATTTTGAAAAGTATTCGGTCATTAATATTATGTTTGAATAAAAAATTATAAAAGTGTGTGTATGTATATAAATTTTGGTCATAATACATCAAAATAAAATTTATACTGCTATTTTCAATAGAGCATTTTATGGAGACACTTCAAAAAATAATGGACCATAACAACAATTTTACAAATAACTAAATCTATACAATTCATACACGCCTATGAATCAATTTATATACTTCATGCTATATTTATATATTCATTAATAGATTAATGTATAGTATTATAATATTTATACTTTCGTAAGTCCCAATTAGTTGAACTTTTACTGATTACAAACATACCTATGGAGAATGCAATTAAATTACCTTAAAAACATTAATTTCATATAATTCAGCCTTTAAAATTACATTATTAAATTATAAATCAACAGTGCAACGGATAAAAAATAGTATCAACTGATGACATAGTGTGGTGTTAAATACTGATTTAATTATTATTATTTCAAATTGAAAAAATTCCTATAATAAAAAAAAACACATGATTTAATTAATTTATGCTCCTCCTCGTAACGTGAAATATGAAATCAAAACACTTAATTTAAGCCAAACTGAAATTTATTGATTTAGTCATTGTTATTAGTTAATTAGTTATACATTTTTCTTATTTATAAGATTAAAATAAATACATTTAAATAAATCAGGCTTGGTAAACATTATTAATGTATTTTTATTTGAATATACTGTATAATACACCTTAATTGCATTTTTGTTATATACTGAATAAAAATGAGCCTACGTAATACAGTACGAGTAATACAGTAATTCTACTTAAATATGTAAGAATATAATGCGCATAGATCCGAGACTCTAAGAAGACGTTTTCGCCCGGAATATCTTGACAAGCGAAAGGATGGGTATAAATTGAGTAAACGACCAAATCTCGACAGAATGAACTTTGGGCTCCTCAGCCCCTCGGAGCAGTAAAACTCTATTGAGATCGGAGCCCGTCACATCATGCTTTATCTCAGACGCACGTAATTAGGATAATTAAGGTAATGAGCTCTGCTGTCTGCGGAGGCCGCGTGATTACTGCTTCGATTTCACGTTTGGCCCCCGGCTAAATCGTGGATCGCGAAAGCCGCGACCGCGATACTTCACTTCTGATTACGGCTTGTCCGAGTGTATCCGTGGAGCCGAAGCCGGGGAAATGTTGCATGTACCGAGGGCCCTTAAACCGTGGCGTAGCCTCACTGCGGTATCATTTGCCATTCGATGATGCAGAGCACCGGTTAGTTTAGAATCCGACTGGTAAAGTCACTTTGCGGAATGCCAGGTCCGCATCTTTTGACCGTGGACCGATGTAACTGATACTGTTGCTAGATATTATGAGATGTAGAACGACTTTACAGTATATGCAGTGAGAACATAACATAAAACATGGTATCTGCACTTTAAACGAGTCGTCCATTATTTTCATTTAAAATAAAATATTGTCTTACTGCGTAAGTATGATTAAGATTTAATTTAAAAAACTTAACTGTATTTCAATTATAAATTCTGGAAGTTCTGAAAACTTTGAAGGGCCATCAGAAATGGCTTATTTGATCGTTGGTGTTTTACATTTTAATTATTAAGTTTTAATTTTTTTTAATTACTTTATCAAAAATACATTTCACAGTTTAATAATTTTTTTGTAAAAGCTTATACTGTAAAGATCTTAAGTAATCTTATCCCATTTATAATATATCACTTTTAACGATGTAATTAATATTAATAATAACAAGGTCGTATGTTTGTAGTTTCCGTAAAATATACCCGTATTCAATGATATTCAAGTTAAGCTCTATATGTATTAATAATAATGTTAAATGATCCTGTTTTTCAACAAAATCTGAAAACTCAAGAAGTAATTATGTAATTCATAAACTTAATTATTCTTTATTTATTATAATTTTGTATAAGGTATTCTACTTAACTGTAATTAAATTTTATATTATTTTGCCATATTTAACTTAAAAGCATTTTACTTTCCAGTTTTTCTTATTCTGCAGCTTTATTTTTTATTTTCAACTTTAGTTACATGCTAAGTTCATCTTCATTTATATGCTTTAATTATACTTACAATTTTGATATTGTATAATTTTCTCTAAACTATTTTACACTTGTTTAACGTATTAATATTAAAAGCAGGTATTGTTTAAAACGAATTTACAATTTTTCAGGTAAGAAACGGCCTTGTAAACGTATTTAGTACTTGATTATATTAATTTTTATACTTTCTGAACATAAATTTAAAAAAATCTCCTGAATAATATAAAATATATTTAATATGCTGCAAATACCTGTGTGAGAAGTTACATTCAAACGTCACTTTTATGGTAAATTAGAGAATAAGCTTTATGAATGAAATAGTGTTTGATCTTTATTTAATTTGCACAAATATTTTTATAGAGCTTAAAGTTATTTAACAACAAAAAACTTATACTTTAAGATTTATTTAATATATAATTTATTATAATGCTATCTTTTGCAGAATAATTAAACATCTATGATACTTTATCAATACGTAATACTGATCAATACGTGATGCTGATTTTAAAGTAACAGTTATTTTTAGCTCATATTCATATTGATGTATTGATTAAAATTAAAAAATTATTATAACAATAGGATCAAAAATAGTGACATGATAAATTGCATACCTTAATAACTTAAACATTAAAACTAAAAGAAAGAATAATTCGTATGAAGGACATACGAAAACTTATTTTACACATCTGAGTTATTGATAAGTAACATGTTATAAAATAAACTTTAATTAATCATTTCTGAATGACTTCGTAATAGTTTTTTACATAATCTGTCTAAATGTATATGTTAAGGATCTATATATATTTCACTTTATTTCTGTTGTATAAAAATACAATGATTTAAATCATCGATTGTACAAAGAAAATTTAAAAATTCAAATAAATATAAGATCCTCAAAATTCTTTAGATTAATTGTAACATCATTCAAACTATTATTTTGAACGTATAAACATAAAATATTTAATTCCTCGAAGAAAAAATTTTGATTTGTATGCGTTTTTAATATTGACAGAAAACATGAATGATATTGCATCTTAATATAATTTAAATATAATTTTAAATCTTAAAAATGCGTATAGTATTAGTATCTTATATACGCACTTAATTAGTACGTAATCAAATACAGGTTTTAACCTTTGTATTACATGAATATTTTATTTATTATGAAAAAATGTATGAAATAAAATATATTAAATATATTTGTTATATTAATACACGAAATGATATTAAATACAATTATATGATAAATTTGAGACTAAATATTGTCTTTCATAACTTTCTTAATTATAATTTATTATCGACAATAGGAGTAATACGATTATAAAAAAAGTTTTAAAATATTTTTATAAGTAATGGATTTTTAAAATAAAACTCGTTGAATTAATTTTGAATAAAAATGAAAATTCAATGAAGTTTGTAGCAGTCAAGTTAAAATTCAAATTTTCATAAGCATGCATTTGGAATTGTTAGACTTATATATTTTATTATTTCTCTCTATTAATATATTATTATTTCTTTAAACTTGTACTAATAATATGCCATTAATATATTCTGTCACGTAAATATAAAAAAATCTAATTAAAGAATGATTTCTTAACAAAATTTTTTGCAACAAGCAGTATAAATACAACTAGATCGTTTAAATAGTTATTAATAAAGCCGTATTAATAATTAGTATAATAAAATTCCTTGTAGTTAGTATTATTAGAGAAATATTATCAGAAAATATTATTAGAGGCATATGCAACTAAAAGATTTTTCCTTAAATTCTGGTGCGTATGAATCAAATTTTAAATCTCATCAGAGGTATATATTAAAAGCATAGAAAAAGATCAACAAGTCGTTCAAAGGCCATGAACAAGATGAAAAGAAAAGGATAGAATGAATAAGCTACAATAGATTACAGTGCTCCTTTTCAGCAACATTTCCCTGTGGCAAAATATTCTCTTCTTACGACTCTCCTCGGAGTCCCGTAAAATATACAGGAGTGCCCTCCATATCGAAATACAAAGCTCGTGCTCCTCTTTTTTCGGCTTTGTCTACATTTCCTTCCTTCTCTCAGCTTGCTACGCTACATCCACTTGTGTCGTTTTTAGCTTTCCATTTTTCATAAGCAGATGCATACGGTGCCTACAATTCCCAAACGATACCTCGCGCGTGTTTAGCCGGCGAAAGAACGGCAGACACATTCTTGATCCTCTGATGTCAAGCTGCACGCGACCCCGTATGAACTTATGCATATTTAAGCACTCGATGCAGGAGCTGAGAGTATATTTTTTAAGAGTAAATAAAACGGGGTCCTACTGATGTTAACTGCCCATGCTTAGTATTTTCAGGCTCGTACACGCTCACTTTTATTTCCTATCTCAATTATTACATCTCCTTCTTCCATCTTTTAAACGACCAATTCTTATAAAATTTTCTGCTCGAACGCGACATGCATTGTAATTTCGTCTTCTCCTTTACAGCGTATTCTCGAAAATTAGCCTCCTATCCTTGTATACCTTTTTCCTACTGAATGTAAAATTTCATCTATGTTTGCTTTTTTTACTATTACGTTGACCTCGCTCAGCTATGCTTGAACATAAAAAAAATTACATTTTACTTTCATTCGTTAAGAAACATTCGCTTATTAAACATTATTTAATTTTTTGTTTAAATTTACGTGAAAATTACAAATTATGCATTTTTCCACAGTAACCGCTTAATCATTACATTATTAAATTCTTATATTCTTAAGTAACACTCGTATAAATAACAAACATTCCGTAATGTAATTTTTTTTAAAAATATGTTTGATCTTATAAGAACTCGCATTTGAACTCAAACTTAAAAGAATGGCATTGTATAGTAATTATAATTATCATTTAGAGGGAATGCGAATAATAAAAACCTTTCTTAACTTTTATGCATTGCTAAAAAGGCTTGTAAAAGAAAATTTGCTCATGGTAATTAAAAATTATCTTTCATACTTTTACAGTAAGAAAATAGTAAAAGAGAACAAAATTAATTTTGTTTTTATATAATGAAAAAAGATTATTGTGAAGAGTGCTAAAAAAATTAATTTAATTCTGTATATTGATTTACAATCAAAGTTTAGAAACGTATGAATATTGGATTCTGAAACTGTACAGATGTTATTCTCCGTCTGCTACGCTACTCTATTATACGATGTAAATTTGTAAATTAATAGGGATTTTTTTAATGCATAAAATAATTAGGAATGATTTTATTAAATTTCATTTCAAGAATTTCCGTCTCTGACAAGAAACAGTTAATCGATCGACTTTAAGTGCAGCGTCGCAGAAGAATCTATTTCCAAACGGCTTAAATTTTATATTATACATACGTCTTTTTTATTAATAAGTTATCAATTTGGCTTTATGCGAGTGCTGTTAAAATAGTAGATTTCTCGAAAATCCCCGAGCACTACCAGGGAAGGAGTCTAGGAAGAATGTATCGGTAAAAATACAATTTTTACGAATTCATCTGAGAATTCAAGCGAGGTGCTCTAGAAATTGGATGAATTCGTGTTGGTAATAGCAGAGGTTACTTCGCGCCCTGGCTCCGCGTATATACTTTCCATTCGATGCGAATGCACATGTATTAGTTTCCTCCTGCAGCGGCAATGCGAGCGATTTCAATGATACATGTTCCGGATAGCAGTCCCTGAGTTCCCTTCGTAATGTACGTAGAGACGCGTCACCCTGCTCGCATACCTTCTATTTCTCAGTGTCCTTTCTTCATCCCACTTTTTATCTCTATTTCTGGTACTTCCTTCTAACACGCGATCTTGTACATCTGTACTGCAGTTAGCTGCGTTTTTTACTCACACAGGATTTTAGCGCTAGACGTTCGCATATTTCTGTTTATTATTATAGAGAAAAGTTTGCGAATGTTTCCATTTAATGCACATTATTAATCCATTATATTATATTGTATGTTGAGTATATAATACAAGCTACTATATTTTTCATAAAATAGAAATCTAGCTTTTTTGTTCAATATTTATATTACATCTTCCTTGGGATCTATACATTTTTATGAGCTGTTATATTCGCTGAAAATTTCATTTTACAGATAAAAGCTCCAATGTTCTTCTAGTAAAATATTTCAAGTGAGTAGACTAAAATTAAAAGATTTTAGCAAAAAATAACCTCACGATATGACTTCAAATGAGTTACAACTTTTATTTTAAATATGTAATGTCATTCATGAAACTGTCGGTTAATTAGTATGATTTAAATATTTGTACGATTAATGAAAAATTTTAAAATATCGACTCTAGTACGAAAATAAACAAGATAAATAAGCACGAAAATAGAAAGAGTTGTTATTGATTAAATGAAGACACGCTTAATAGAAAAGTTTTTCCAGTTCATTTTTCATATTTTATATAAACATAAAATTATTTCCTTGTATTTGTCAAAGATTTATATGTCCAACTCATATTGCACAGTTCGGATAAAGATAAAGTTCTTACATTGATAACATTTTAAATCCTTTACTTCCATTTATTAAACATATTATCTTCCAGTTAAGCCCAAATGTGTAAATTGCATTTTCGTATTTAACGTTCTTTCGCCCGCAATTAGACATTTGATTGCATAATCATAATTATTCTAAATAAACTTGTATTTCAGTAAATCAATGTATTTTGTAGTTTAACCTGCAAATTGCATTTTATGCAATTGGATATTATTCCGATGCCATTTCAATAGATTTTATGTGTTAGTAAGCAAAATGAAATAGAATATGATAAATGTGAAGTGAGTAATAAAACACCACCTCTAAGGCAAATTGGTTTTCAGCGGCTCTACGATATGAAATACAAGTACTTTACCAAAAATGCGTTAATATTATTTTGACTATTATACTATAATTCCATCTTTATCTTCATGTGTTTATATTAAGGCTTGTAAAAAAAATATACAATAATCTGACCGATAAAAAACTATTTGTAAGATTAAAGTATCTGTTTATAGAAATAAATTTTTTCTGTTTAGCCTGCAGCCTCATAGTAAATTATGAATGTCAAAATTATGCGAATATACGTGGATAATTGTTCATAAAAATAAATAATCAAGCATATGTGTTAAAAAAAAATAATTAATCAGCATCGATTACCGTTTGATGGAACAAATAATTTAACTACGCTATCAAGTATTGCATTCTCTAGCAGATACTTCAGACTTTTTTGTCTTTCACTGAACGTACACGCAGATGATCTATCACATGAAAAACAAACAATATCCTTTGAACTTTTATATGCCACATCAGAGTCTATTTTTCCCCTATCATTCATCCTTGATTTAATTTTTAATTTCTTTTTTAATAAACGACAATTGTCTAATTTTTTTTATCATTCACCTTAAGTGTTTGTCTCATTCAAATTATTTATTTTTGTAATTGTAATTTTCTATTACAAAATTAAGGCTTTATTTTTTTAATATGATAATTATTATTTTAAATTATATTATTCGCCTTTTACTTTTTGATACATTCTTTTTATACTTAAATTAGAGCATAAAATTTAGTGTAAAAAATAACCAATTTATATAAAATTATGTCACGTTAAATGTCAGTAATATCGAAATTGTTTTTTTTTCAGGATGCTATTGTACGTTAAAACAAAAAGGTATATTATTTTCAACGATAAAAAAAAACTAATAAAATTTGTTAACATTGGATAATAATTGATATAAATACATTAATTATTTATCAGTACCTACTTTTTATAACTTGATTTTTATTATAAAATAGACATACTTTGTACAAGCTCGCGTGTTTCGAAATATTATATTTATTGCGCTTGTATGTAATTATAACAATAAAATTTGTTAAAGTTTTAAAGCTAAATAATAAATAGGCTAAAAGATAATACTTATATACGTTGAAAAAATGAAAAATATTTCTCGAGAAAGCAGCGACCGAAATAGTTTTGAAAAACTTGCCAATGCAGCGCAATCAATCGCATTTACCTCAATCAGCGTCACGTGTCAGCCTTTCGAAAAACTAAATCTTTAAACTACCAATATACTCATGGAATATCTGACATTTTTGGTAAAAATCTCATAAATCTTATGGAAAAAATAAAATAAAAATCATGGGGCTCACTCGAAATCGAGAATCCACATGTAGCGCACAATCACAAGCGAAAAAACTATCGCTTTCCTCATTCTCCCACTCGCCTTGGACCATGAAATCCGATCTCTAGGAACTGTACACCTATTACATTTTTGTGCAGAGTACAACCAGGCCAGTCATGAAAACCAACTCGACAATGCCAAGTCTTTCTGTCTCTTTTATTTGTCAATAGAATGCATACCAAAACTAAAATTGAAAAGAGCTGCACTTATGCGTATAACTGGGCATATTCCAGTTTGGTGAACTGAAAAAAAATTATCGGCTTCCTTGATTTAAGATTGAACATTCTTCAGAGAATTTTTCTCTCGACTTGGATATTGCGCAATTAATATTACGTTTTATTATAGAAAATGGTTAACAATATATCTAGTTGCAGGTCATGAGAATACATAAAATATGGAACAGTCGTTCAACATTTTTCAAATTTAACGAATCCACTTTAGATTCAGAGGATTCATATAAATATAAAAACGTTGACCTTTTGCATAATTATTAACAGTTGATTGTGATAAAAACGTATAAAAAAATCTCAATACATTTTAGAAGACGTTGTTAAATTTGTTATCTGTTATTTTCATTGTACAGTATGTAATATTTACACAATAATCAATTTTATATTGTATATTATTGTATATTATGTTTTACATTTTATATCTACATAATATTTAAAAAATTTACATATTTTCAAATTAAGGCGAGTATTTTGAGTAAAGCAAACAACTGTATACAATTTCAAATTTTTAATTTTTTGTCATTTCAATTTTGGTTTTAAAACCTCTATACTATTGATAATGTGTTGTACATCAAATCTTGGTTAGACAACAGAAATTTAACATTTAGTTATTAAATGATAAAAATTTATCATATTTTTAAATTATTTTATACAGGATTTAGAGTATTATAGAATTATTTAAATAAAAATGTAAAGAAAAAGTGCATTTACATAGAGTAATTGGATTCTATTTTTGAATTCGATACAAAGTTGTTTTTAAAGAATTAAATGAAAGTCTTTGATGTCCCTTAGATATTACACTATACGCAAATATGCAGTGTTAAAATGAGTCATGGAAAATCGAGATAGACGAGGAAAGGTTGTTAAATGATGTACTTCAGTGCTTTGGTAATTTTATACCAAAAGCCTTGCTTTTGTGGGCTGCCGAATACCAAGTTACAGTGTGAAGTCTTTCTGATAAATCTTTAAAAATACTTTATTTGAAAAATCATTTTGATCAAAAACCTGTTTAATTTACATACTTGTTTTTAAAAAAATGTAATAAGTAGTTTAGTTTGTATACTTACGAAAATTATGAATGCCTTGTAATGAATTGTAAAAAATATTAATTATTGAAAATACAAAGTATTATTTTAATTCAACATAACATTAAACGCAAAAGCTATTAAAATTAATTATACAAGAAATATAATTATGAATATATTGGGTAAACGTATATTTCCTAAATAATATTTGTATTTATGAAATAAGAAAATATTTAATGAGATGGGTCTTAAATGTAAGATTACATTAAGAATAGAGAAGGCAGCTATATTTTGTAATTTTATATAGAAAAATTAACTAGGCAGTAATTACTTGATAATCAAATTATTAACAATCATTAAACGGTTGGCACAGTCCACGAATATGGAAGTACGAACAGTTTTCTTCGTAAATGTACGTTTTTATTGAAGAAATCTCAATTAAAGTATATGTACGTCACGTCTTATTGGACAAGGACATAGAATTCGTGCGTCAAATAGACGCGCGTCCCCGCATTACGAAAAGGTATAATTAGAAGATTGGCTACCTTTAATTACAATACCGAAATCTGCCTCAGTCACCATCGGATAAGCGATGTCATAGGAGTCAGGGGGAGGGGTGGGGCGGGGGTTAAGGGATAGCTTTGGATTAATCCCAATTGATCTGCCATGCAAGTATGCCGGAATCGTGTCATTAACCATTAATCTTGTAGTAGGGCAACAAGTCGATCGGGCCCGTTTATAACTTGGGTGTGCAAGTTAGGCAGGTCCAGAAATAGTAGGCTCATGAACTAGCCTTCGTCGAATACTGACTATGAGGGTTGCACGCGTTCAAATTATCAAACGCCACGCAACTCGTAATTACGTCTCCCTCGGCTGAACGTCGATGCATTGGTGGATGACTTATTAATAAACAGTCACCGATCTGCTACTGTATAATGGCACTCAACAAAATTTCCTCTAATTACGGAGGAATTCCGTTGGCTGATGATGTTTTATCGACGCGTCAATAAGTTACTGACGAGCCCACGGCGGTGCGGCTTAGAGTTTCCGGAATTCGAAAACAATTTTAGATCACTACGTACGCCATTATCATGCAAAATGTAGAGCGAACTCTGTGAAAAGTAGAAAAGTTCAAGCGAGTTACTTGAGGCTAAATTATGACGTCATCCTGAACTATCAATTAGGTATTTTCAAGTCCATACCGAGAAAAGTACTTTCGTTCTCTTCGCACTGTTTTATTCCAAGCAATTTTATTTTATCTTTGAAATTAAATATAATTTCCCAGCTCTTTCACCTTTACACACTTAATCTTTCTTTACATTGTATTGAAATACTTCTGATAACTTCTGTACATTCACTGTTCTTAATGGCATCATTAATTGTTATTGCATTACTTTCATTAATTAGGTATCAAAATTGCCATTCTGTTTTTTTGAAAATCTTTTTTTCTTTGATTTTACCTTTTGCAGTCTCACAATTAACACATTAAAATGCAATTTTTCCAAATTAAACAAAAGCAAATCAAATATCAATGAAATCGATGGAGCACTGAAAGAAGGTCAAGTTTTCAATTCGCTTTGTCTTCCGGCGCACAACCAGACAAGCTGATTACCGAGACGATAAAGTGCACTCTCTTAAAAGACGTGGACGACATCCAATAAAAATACCTTCGGGGTCTGTAATAAAATTGCAAAGTGCAAATGCTCACTCTAACTCTGTCTTTTCCTTCTCATTTTTTATCTCTCTCTTTTTCACTCTATCTCTATTTCGTCTCCAACTCGTCAGCCCCTCTCTCTCTTTCTGTACCTCTGAATTTTAACTCTCTCTCTCTCTCTTGCTCTCTCTCTCTTTCTCTCTCTCTCTTTCTAAGTCTTTGATTTATTTCTTTTGGTAAATAAAAGATGAGATACGTAATAAGCATTGCCTACTTCAAAGTTATAAGAAGAAAGGGTTGAACAAAGTACGAATAGATTAAAGGAGAGATTGATCATGAGAAGGAAGTGGATATCTAAAAAATAAGATAAAAAATAAGAATTTAAATTTATTTTGTATCCTCTACGTCACATCTTCCCTTTACTTTTTCAACATTATGCGTACAGTAATTATAAGCCATAAAAAATAAATTATAATTTAACTAATCATTACCATTGGCGTTTGTTATGTAATTAATATTAATACATTTAAAATACATTTAAAAAATTAAAAAATGGAGTGTACAGGTGTAATAGCTGACCTACGATTATTAGTTTATCTATAATAATATTCGACTCATATAAGTAACTTATAATGAACGGTAATTGGTACTAGTAACTGGTATCTTAGTAATTAACGAAATACAATAGATATTGTTAAATATATAATATTCAGTAACGAATATGTTCGTGATATCGTACAGCATAAGGACAATATAAAAAAATGATGAGATTTCTAAATTTGATTATAAATATGACAATTTTATGAAATGTAAAATAAATCAAATGAATGCACGAACGTTCATACTGAATACGGTAGAAAATCGAACAATAATTCAAAAACTTTATATACTTTTCATTTTTTAAATTTGCTGCTCGCATTATTTGTTAAAATGTCAAAAGTTTTTTTCGTCATCAGTTTAATTGAAATTATATGTAACACTAAATTCTGAATAGAATAGAGAACAACGCAGACCACAATTTTCCTTCTATTATTATTTTTCAATTTTCAATGCAATTTTGTTCAAATTTTTTTCAAATTAATCCGTAATTAAGTTTGCACTCGATTTACGGAAAAGTTGAGTATATGTACTTAATTAATAAAAATTGACGGTACAATATGCGATGGTAATCAATTATTAAAAAAGTTCATACACGGTCTTCAAAGACTTTCTTTTTAAAGAGTCGTATTAAGTGTAACATTACACCGGTGTATTGTTCTTCATGTGGAACATATCCTTTGAGACTCATAAATGCAAATTATGGGCCTAATGGTAACTCTTAGTCAAGAGGACGCAAAAAAGGATGTAATATAACTTCTTTCATTATTAAGACTCTTTATCTCGCCTGCAATTGAAGGCTTTTCTTAATCTAACTTGTAGAATAATTCAATTTATATTTAAATTCTTGGCTCTATATTATTTCAATTTTCTCATTAAATCTCTCTCATCAATTATGTTTGATCTTCCGCGTGTGCGGATTTTCTTTTACCTGGGTGTTCATTTCTAAATTCATCTCCCTCTGCTCATGCTCTCCGTTTTTTAATATTAATACGACTCACTTTGTTGCAAGCGTAGTAGCATCTTCTTTGCGCTCATTTATTGCCACCTGGAATCTTTTCTTTTTAACTCCTTTCCTAATTAGCGTGTAATAATTTCACGTGGGTATACATAATAATCACCGAATAGGGGAAAATTCAAGGCAAACACGAGAAGGCATCATGTAACAGAGTTATCGCAACTTGTTCTCAAAAGTACCTATACCAAGAACACAATATTCAAAGAGGTGTGCTCAAATACTCTATAGGGAATTACTCCTTCAAATTCAAGCGGGTCAATTTTGAAAGTGCGCCGAAGAACAAATCAACACTCGAGGTGCACAAACGTATGTAAAAGCCATAGACTCCTGTTTTGTTAAGCTTCTGGTTATATAAATGACTCCGATGGGGCAATTAAGGAAAACACATACTTACTTTCTAGGGAAATGGTAGTGGCAATTCATTACTCAGAGGAAGGAGCTTTACAAAGGATCGTCCTCGCACATAAGCCAAGCGAGTGAGCGAAGCTGATAAAGTGGCGGAAGTAGAGAGTGTAACGGATAAAGGGAAAACAGGTGAGCAACCAAACGGGTGTTCTCTATTTGAGTATTCTTAGTCGTTGGGGTTGTGGCTAGTACCTGGAATAGCCGCTCGTACGACCAACGCCGCCAAGCGTTTACCCAATGGGCACTGGAATAAAGGGAATAGCGAACTAGAAGGCATGCAAATCACGTATCTCTCTCCAGCATCATCTCGTTTCCACTTAATGTTCTGTTGAGGCGACTTGGTCATGAGACGATGTCTTACATACGCTCGAAATTCTCGTCAAAATTTTTAATTGCAACACTTCAGCATAGGAGATTGTACTTTATACGTTATGCATAAGCTTTAGTGGAACTAAATAGCCAATGATAACTAACAAATCTAAGAAACAATATTAGAATAATGTAAGTATCATATTATGAAGTAATAAATTAATTGAAGCTTACAGTTATTATTTTGAAATGTATTAAATAATGAAAAATAAAAGTGACTCCAATAAATAACACTATTTACAGCTTCACAAAGCATTTGAATGTTTTATATAAACCATATTTTTACTTATGAAAGAGATAAAGAGAGATAGAGAGGGAGAGAATGAGGGAGGGAAGAGAGATCTAGTGATAGGAAAAAAGAAATTCGGAACAAACGCATACAAAATATTCAGAAGTTACTTTTAAATCCATTTTGTATACTTCTCCCTCACTCTTTTCTCTTTCTCTCTTACGCTCTCTTATTTCTCTATCTCTCTCTTTTTATTCTCTGTATACTTTTTATACTCGTATCCAAACATTGACAGTTCCTGACAGAAATACCTTTTCTCTTCGTTACTAGTATAAGATGAAATATTCAGATTGTTTTTTGTTAGGGATGCTATAAAACTCTACTAATAACGAGTTATTAACTAGAATTAATTAACAACTAGTATTCTACTAAAAATTTTCTCTAAATCTGTTTATACGATGTTGTAACATTTTTAATGGGAGAATCAAAATTTTAGGACGGACTTTGATGATAATTTACCTTAATCGTTTCAACTTTTGTACCAGTCGAAAGTGTTTCAGTTAATTCTATTTTAAGCTCGTCACCATTCCCTGTAATTTCCGAATTTTTTGCTAGTATTCTAGCACAATTTTTAATATAATACAAATTGAAATACTTTTTATTGTTTTTTATGCGGCAAGATCCAAAAATAGGCATAAGAAAATTTTAAACTACATTAACTGCTATGTATTACTTAAGTTGAATATTAAATTAAGTGTGTCTTTTGATATTTTCCAGTGTCCTTTCTATCAATGTCAAAAGCATGTTCTTCTCCAACAGTTAAACTGAGATATTTAGGTTACTTCTTAAACTTCCTTTAGTACTTCAGATGTATAAATTCGTTAACAATGCTTATCTTAATAAATGCATTATGCATAGTAGGTGAAGATTAGACGAAGGCATTCAATGATACAGCAGAGTTGTATCAAGATGATATAATCTGTGTAGAAGCTTGAATCGCTGACGTGTGAAGAGACTTCATTGGATGAATAATGCGAATATAGCTCTCTAATATTATATGTAATACCATAATAAACATAGTAAGAAATATTATGGAGGCATATCATTGTTAGCTAATATAGTAGCAAATCACAATAGTGGATTTAAAAGACTACAAGCCAAGAAATAACAGAATAAAATGCATCACCAATGTTATTCGTGTATATTTGTTTGACGGACTCTTGTATATCCGTAAAGCAATACTAATTACTTGTATGCAGCAGAAACTCGTAAAGGTAGCAAAATATCCTCGATTGTTATCATGAGTATTTATTTAAAGCGGCAAAAGAAAATATTGCTACAAAATTCGCTAAAATTAATTCAACCTAATGAATAGGTAATTCAATGCCGCTAAAATGATTAGGTGAAAGAACTTGTTTTGTGAATATAATTCAGCAAAGTCCGATAAAATGTCTATCTGCATATAAAGGAACAATATAAAATTATGCAAATAAGATTTATTAACCTACAATATGAACTTTATTCTCGGAATATATTTAGATAATAAACAAAGAAAATATATTATAAGTTTAATATATTATAAGAAAATATATTAAAAATTTTTAGAAAAGCAAGAGCTTCTTAAAATTTGACCACAATATTAGACGCGTATATTTCTAACGAAATTTCGATAATAAAAATTATTTTTTTATATTTATTCTCTACTAATACAACTGAAGCACATTACAATGTATTGCATTGTATTAGCATTGATTTAATAAACATTTACAAAAAAAATTACAAATAGCGCGTACTTTTACTCCACCGTAGTAACTGTCATGAAATCTCAAATAGATAATTTATTTATAAAGAAGATCTTACATTTTGATTTCATTATAAAAAAAGAAAAAAAATAATAAAAAAAATGAAAAGAAATAAGAAGAGTTCGTTACGTATAAAATTTGTTAAAGATAAAAAGAAGTTATTCCTTTCGCGACGGGAAGTGCCGTGAAGCTGAGTGGCACCGCCGACCCTGTAGAAGAGGGATGGATAGCCGCGGTAGAGATCCCTCGGGCACTGAGCGCGGGTCCAGCCTCGGGGGTGGGAGGAGGCAAGGGTGAGCGCCGTAGCTTCGCCTAGCGGTGAGCCAGCAGCGGTGCTCCGGGAGCCTACGCTGCAGTAGAGCGCGCGGGTGGGGGAACTCACTGCTGCGAGTTGCGCCATGATCGCGTGTCCACTTACGAGCGTCGTCGCGGCGCCCCACTCCTGGACCCCGTGCGGCGTCGCGATTCCGCCGCTAGTGGCGGATACTGGGGAGCCTGGGTGTCAAGTCCCGGTGCTGTATCCCACAGCCCTCCGTCCTTGCCAGGCCTCGCTCCTGTACACCACCTGTTGAGAGCCCTTTGACTCGCCACTCCCCCTGAGGGTGGCAGTCCTTCGATCCCCCTCTCCCACAGATACCAGCACCTCCGCGGATTGAAATCACTATTACCATGATTCAGGGGTGCGTTACTCGCGGATACTGTAGCTCCATTTCCGACTGGGTCCCTTAAATTGCGGCGGCGTGCGTACAATAAAATAACATTAAGAATGTAATACCTCCTAATATATATATTATTCGAATATGGTTTCTTATCTCATAATTTTCAAATATATAGAGTAGTTATATTAACTTTTCGAAAGCTCGCTCACGAGTTAATATTGTACAAATTTAGCGAATAATTTAGTATTAGTATTATTATTATTAATAAATGAATCTAATAATAATGATTCTATATAATTACGATTTATTAATTAATTTCGTCTTGGTTTCAGTACTATTAAGTATGGTTTTTAAGAAAAACAGCTAAATTGATTCTGCCTATTTTGCACCATCCTATGATAAGAAAATAGCAGCGCGATACTCTTTCGTAAAAGATTTCTTTTATTTTTAAACCCCGGATTGATTGATAAGGAAATCAGCATCCCACCTTTCCTGATCCTGGCTAGAACTCGAGCTATCTTCGCAAGGTAGACATCGCGTTTTCCCACCGGACCCGTATGCACGAGTGCCACCCGTCCCCTCGCGATACTCCCTCGTAATAAAACCCAGTTCCTTAATAAAACTACTTAAACACTTAGATTTTAGTGTGAAGTGATTAAGGGGGTTTGAGGGTAAAGGAAGATTTCTTCATCGCACTTTTAAAATTTAAGCTGATTAGCACAGCTTGGCCACGAATGTTATTTCCATAATAATATGTTAAATTTATAAAATAATCGCAAAATTCTTATATAATGGAAACTTATTATACTAAAAAATCTACTTTTTTTTTAAATTGAAAAACCATAATGTTTCGTATTTTTGGTAAAAGCTTTTTCTTGTTTACAAAAGTAAACAACTCTCATGCACGCACGCGCATGTGTAAATGCATGAATACATTTATGGCTCACCATTTGTACATATTGATACAGAATACAAAATTACACGTTTAGATAAACAACTATTCTTTTTACTGATGTATACATATACTGATGCGTATATATAAATATATATATATATATACAAAATCATTTGATTTTTAGTCTTATGATTTAGTTTTTATGTATTTCACAGCAGACAATAATTCGTATAAATATTCTTCACCTTTATTATGGTTATCTACTAAATATCTATAGACTGTAAAAATATAAAAACTTAATATATATATTAATATGTATATTACACATCGATTATTAAATATTTAGTCTCATTATTGACATTAAAATGTTTCCGTATATATGTTTTTGTAATTTTAAAACTTATTTTTAAAATTCTATATAAATTAGAAGATTGCAATGGACTTTAGATAATAAGAAAAACGAAAAAGTTTGTAATGTCTTTGTACAAATTTTTTTATACTTGAAATTGTTGAATGCACTTTTCTCTTAATACAAATATAAGTTAGCATTAGTATATAAATGAATAAAGCAGCTTTATCACAAGTATATTTATAATGCCTTAATGTACATATTAATTTTAAGATTTTCATTATAAAAGTTTTGAAATTTTTCATGATTGTTTAATAATTTATACAAATTATACCTTAATCTTTTGCAAAAATGTTGCTATTTTCATCACGTCCCAGACATTTTTATTCTATAATAAAAGTTATGAAACTTAAAATTACTTTATAATTTATCCTTTAAAGATAAAAATATAAATAATAATTATAATCATGTAATGATTAATATTCTTTGAAAAACAATTTTTTTATAATGTATATGTATCAACTGCTTTTATCTCATAAATGAGAAGAATAAAAAAAAATATTTACAATATTAAACAGTAAAAATATGTAATCTGAACTAAACTCGTTCGAAAAAAATACTTTAATATTAATAAAAAAAACTTTTTTAATAAAAAATAAATAAAATGAGATTAAAAAACTAACGAAATCGTGAAAAATCATAGTAAAAGTAGTAAGACAGTATATGTATGGTATATTTACACGGAGATATAATATTTATTTTTATTATTCTTTTTTAACATCACATAAATCAATTTTTAACACAAATTGTAGAGTTTATAACATATTTAATAAATAAAAATATACATATATCGAAATTTTACCATCAACGTAAATATTAATTTTTTGTGATTTTAAGACATTTTTGCAAATTTTTAAGGTATAATCTGTAAAAATTATTAAGCAATCACTAAAATTTTCAAAACTGTAAAACGAAAATCTATAAACTAATATTTATATTAAGGCAGTATAAATATCCTTATGTTAAAGCTGGTTTGAATTTATTTGTTTATATATATTCTAATAATAGCTTGTATTTTTATTAAGATAAAAGGGCATTTGAAAATTTCAATATATCATTATAACATACAAATTATTTTATATTTAAATTATGTTTTTTAGTTATTAAGAACCAATATTTTAAGGTACATCTCGTATTTTAATAATGAAAGATAAACAAATTTTAGCTTTATTAAACAAAATTACTATGTACATACTTCAAAAATTTATATGTGAATATAAAAAGTATAGCACTTGATGCACTACAAAGTAGTAACAACGGTGAAAAGTTTTCAAGTAGTAATAATTAGTGATATTAATTTGTAGGGAAATCACGAAGCTAAAAGAAGTAGATTGGAGTTGAGTAGCAATAACGATAATACTAAAGTTTTTGAAATGGTAAGTTTTTTTATTTCTATCTTGTTTCATTTACTATTTAGCAATCATAATGCAAATTGATCGAAATTAATGAATTTATTAATGTTGACTGAATATTTTTAAAATTTATTCAATGTATGGCTAACCTTTTATTATTTATTTTTATTTATTTATTTTACCTTTTTTATTATAATTTAATATTTAATATCCTGATATTAATTGTTAATAATCATTTAATTGTTAATAAATTAATAGGGTGAGCATTAATTTTATATATTTTATTAACTTGATTAAAATTTTAACTTAATAATAATGAAAGAATTAAATTTTTTTTAAATGAATAGTATTAATTAATAGTAATACAATTATGTTGAAATTTTTGCTTTGATTAAATTCTTTTTATCATTAAAAATAAATCATTAAAAATATACTGTAACTAAATAGATATAAAGTTAATATTCATAAAAATAATACTGTGGTAATAATATGACTACTTTTCTATAGGTAACACAAAGGAATCTTACAGATTGCGCGGCTTCTATTAGCAAGAATTGCATTACATACGCGCAACGCTGCAATCCGTAGCATAAATAGAACTATTAGTTATAAGGAGAAGTATTAGTTGTACAACAAGTGTCCGAGTGCTTAGGAACAAGGTAAGCAAGTGAACGTTTGTGCAACTTAGTAGAGTATAAGGGATAGACATAATTTTTGCTGAAATAAAAGAATTCCATACCTCACGCAAGTAAAGGAAATTATTCAAATACAATCGATATCATATATTTTAAGTATCTGCGTGATGTATTTATAACAATACATGTTAATCCAGTATTTTTATCTATGGATTATGTATTGTAAAACATTCAAAGCATTGTAGAATCATTTTACGTTGTTGTGTATTGTAATTTGTTTTTATCAAAACTTAATAATAAATTTGAATAAGAATTTTGCTTTATTAATTTATTTTATTTCTTTTCAAACTATACATATATAAATATTAAGTAATCTTCTTTAAAATGTAGAATTATTCATTCACTACAGTCCATCAGTCAATACTAAAATGTTTATTAATTTTTTTATTTTGAAATAAAATTTTGATTATAATAAAAAAAAATTTTTTTGATTCATAATATACAAAATAAAATAAAATTCTGAATAGTTTATTAACATCTCATTAAGAACTAAAATACATTCGATTCTAGTCAACACTGAATAAACGAAAAGCATATAATTTTTTAAAATGATATTCTTATCATAATTTTTTTGATATTTTTTATCAACTGTATCAAATGTATTATAACTTTTTATAATATTAAAAAATATATAGACGTGGAACATTAAATTTTCTTTACATTCATTAATTTTATAATATTACAATTCTCTTATTTGGATAGATTGTAGATATCATATTGTTGATTTAAAGAAAAATAGTTATTTCTATTCAATAGAATCAATCTTTCAAATCAATTCATCATCTAAACCCACACATGCGAATAAAAATCATGTATTAAAAACACCATATTATCTCGCCTTACATGTGAAAACAAATTCCTAAGTAATATCTCGCTTCGTACCTACATATTTTTTAATTATTTTTTAAAGTATTTTCTAAAGGATATGAATCACATTATTGAAACATTTAATTTTTAAATGTACCTATTATGGCAGGCATGTGGAGTTATTTACATGTTTACATCGGTACACATGTTCGGCCTCTAAGCAATTTACAGGAAATAAGTCTAATTATGAAAAATTCCTAACCATATTCGCTTAATATTCGCTCTGTTCCTTCAATCTTTTTCAAGTTTTGCCAACTACATCTACAGGTAGGAGCCTAGCAACGTAGGACATCTTCGGACAGTTAAGAGACTGTCCAAAATGGTTGACAGTCTTGAGACTGAGCTTTGCAAAGGGTAATAGAGCAGGAGAGAGAAGACAAGAGTTAGGTAGTTTCTGATTTCTGCACTTACCGCTTACTTCATCCCCGTTCATTCAATCAAATTACCCGAACAAATACGCTAAATAAGCTTATACTGATATTCAATGACAACTTTGTTTTAAACATCTAGGATCTTAAAAATCTGTATTATTTTTCTGATTTTTGTGCCCTGATCTTATAATACGTACGTTTTATACACATAAATCCATGTGTTTATACTAAAACTGTACGTATGAATTTTTAAAGTAATAAAGTTGTTATATAAATGTATAATAAAAACAAATTTTATTTTAATAAATTTTAAGGAAAATAATGATTAAAAATTTGCTTACTTTTAAAACAAAATAATACTTTATCTCATTTAAACAATTATTTACTTTAATATTATCAAAGTTTTATTGTCAGAAAAAAATTAAACTTTTTTTGTTTTTACATTAAATAAATATTGAAAACTAATAGAATTATTTATATAAAAATGATTTATTATCAATGAAAGACTTAACACTCAGATGGTCAACACCAAATTTTCGGATAAACAAAAGCAAAAAATAATTTGTTCATGTATAGAAAGTCAAACTTTAACTCGAAATACATTTTGCAGACTGATTAAAGCAAATTTAAAACCAATATCAATAAATAAATGTTATGTGAACTGTTATTTGGAAAATGGTTCAATTTAATTATTTTATTAGTGAAATTTAATTGTCTTATTTTATTAATATTTGATTAAATAACCTAAATAATGTTGATTCATTTAAAATGGAAAATTTTAATTTTGTATTAATTTTTGCAATGCATAACATACGTATACGTTATATTATTTAGAAACGTGAATAAATGGTACCCAGCGGCCTCATTTCGGGCCTCAAAGAGATTTATTGTTATGTTTCGAGAGATAGTCGGGCATCTAGCGGAACGCTGCTGTCGGTATCTTGGATTTACAGCTGGAAATTACTGGAGAAAGACGAACAGGAAGGAGGCAAAGTAACAAACATGAAGCGACAGAGATACTCTCCACCCCTCAAAAAACTCGTCAATGAAGGGCAAAGGTAACCACTGTGATTTCTTTCTCAAATGAATCACAATTCAGACGAGACGAAAAACAGGAAACCACCGGTGACTTACACCAATAATCGATCTTGCACCGATTTTTTGTGAAAATGTACTCCGACCTTGTTTTCTTATTTAATAGAGCAAATTTATCAAAAAATACCAATAATTGATAATTTTTTTTATTTATTTCTCTTATTTTATAAAAATTGCTGTTTCATGATAAAAAAATATTTTCATTAAACTGAATATATAAAAAATTTTAAAAAAGTATTTAAAAACTAAAATAAATAAAAGATAAATATTATGGAACTAATATTCAAATATTTATTGATAAAAAATTATCAGCATATTAATATAAAATATAATATATAATAAATACTAATATTATTAATAAATATAAAAACTATTAAAAATTATTAAAAAAGATTAGCTTCTTTTTTAAGCCTAACCGATAGTACTAAAATTAAAACAAAGATCGAAAGCCAGAAGTAAATATATCTTAATTCAGTATGCAAATACGTATTCGTGTATATAAAATTTAAAATATTCGATCCAATTTACATACCTTTACAACTTCTGCTCGCTATGATCATGTAAATTTCACAATCGACCGTAAGAGATTCGTTCGTTGTCACATGCGCTCAAACACAGAAATTTGTAAAAATATAAAAAATATTTCAATATTAGAAATATTTCAATAATCAGAAACGTACAGAAATTCTGCATTATGAAAATATAATCATTCAAACGATCAAATCTATAAATCTATAAAACATAGCTATAAATTAAAATAATGCCTAAATTTATTTTAGTTAAAATTTACCATTGGTGAATTTATATATATATATATATATATATAAACAGTTTAAATTTTTTTGTTAAAAAAAACGTAAAAATTTTGAACAGAATAAATTTTTCGAAAACATGAAAACTAAAAATTCACTGTAATATGATATAATAATAACAAAAATGATTTTTTATTAGTAAAAAAATATGTCTTATTATATACGTATATTATATGCATTTTAATATATAATCTAATATTATATTTTAATGTAAAAATAAATGAAACATTCCAAATTTGAACTTTAATTCAAAATATTGTAAAACATTTTTCTATCATTTTATAATTTTCTTTGATTTAATTAATATATAATTTGTATTAATATTTACTTCAAAATGATTTTTAGAAAATCGAATAATTTGCATCATTTATTCTTATACTTGAAAGGCACGATCAAAGTTTTTAATACAATAGTAGTAATAACATTAATAATAATATTAAACTTAATAATAAAATCTTCTATTAAAAATTATTATTATTTATTCAACTCTCTTTGTTAGCTATGCTATCGAATTTAAAGTTAAAAAATTTATCCGATAAACAACTCGGATAGCGAATGATTAAAATCAAACATAAGCTATAACATCAACAGCCAATGGCTCGTATTTGTCATGCACTATGTGCACTGATAAACAGAAATTTTTTTTTCCAGTATTATCTTTGAATTTTCATTTGTCTTTCCTTCTAATACGTCACTTTTTTCTTTCGAAATCTGCAGCTAAGTACTGTAAGCAATCTGGGTTGGAAATAAGGAAGATAATGGGATCATTTGTGAAGTACTGTATCTACATGAACTACAGTTGGTCGAGTACTTCGACTCACAATTACCCGTAGCTTCTGTGCACGTCTGCTTAGAGCTTAAGCTTGCACATTAAGCTCATAGATATGCACACATGCTGTCCATGCTTATTGCTAATGTACTTTAAAGCTTTGTACACCACTCAAAAAAGAGAGGCGATTGGCATGTACTTGATTCTATTTAAAGTTCCTTCGCATATTGGTTCATCAGCACTTATGTTTCTTCGACAGTTCACGAAATTCTACCATATTAAACCTCCATAATATATTATCCTTCTTAAGCTGGGTAAAAAAATTATTGTCCATAATTTTCAACTGCTTTTAAGTATTGTAAAATACTTTTTTTATTTGCAGCTTTTAATTATTGAAGACAATTTATAAATACGAAAAATTTGGTACGTGATAAATCTAAATTATAAGATAGAAAATTATAAAACGTTTAAGCTTTCGAAACATTTAAGATCTGTATGGTATATTAAAAATAATTTAATAATAAAATATTTAAAATACTTTAAAGTGTAATATTAATGCGTTAATTACTATATATATATATATCCAATATTAAAGACATAAAATTGTCAATTGTTTCATCTGTTTAATTTTTCATAGAATCTAAGTTAAATGACAGATCAATATTTTCTTCTATATAATAAATAATTTTTTATATTAAATTTTATTACTTGTGATTTAATAAATATTTATATTGCAAATAGAATTATTTTATTTATATGCATATACAATTGAAACTAAATAATTTTTTAATTGTCATTTTATAAATAATTTACAAAGTATTTCAATATTTCAGCCGTAATTGTTATACGTGTGTGTATAAATATAATGTTCATACAAAATATGTTAAATTCATACAATGCATGTATCTATTATGTGTGTAAATGTACAATAGACGTAGAGAAAGTGAGCAATAATTATACTTATATATATAATATGCAGTAATACTAATGAAATGAAATTTTTATTTTTTGCCTTTAATGCCTTTACACGTCCTATACTAGACATGACATATGTATCACTTTTTTATGTAACTTCTTCATAAATTTAATATTTAAAAAATCTTTATTAATTTTAAATATTTTTATGATGATAATTATTAAAGATTTTACTTAAATAATATAATTAAATATTATAGAATTATAGAAGAAAAGGCTTGATATAACCGTCACAATAAATGTTTAATAAGTTAATTGTTTAATAAGTATTATTAAATACTTTTTACTGTTATGTATAACAAGCGTCAAGTTCGGGATCGATTCACACCTTATTAATTAAAAAATGAAGTATACAAATTTTTTTAATTTTCTTGTACTATTTATGAAATTAAGATTATTATTTGTTTTTTTTTTAATTTTTATGAATTAATACTCAAATAAAGTTAAAATACAATGATTAATACAATCACAACTATCAATTATCATTTCTTATTATGTATATTTTTGAAATATTATATTACTTTATATTAAGTAATTTTTGCTTATTATTCGTTTATTATAAAAAATTTATATCTTCTAAACTTTAATTTTCGTAATGGCTCCATATATTACCCACTTACACATTCAATATGTTATTAGATAATCAGATTATCAAACGATATATTTGCTTTTATAAATGCTTATCCAACTACAAATATGAAAATTAACTATATACACACAAATTATTATTTATAATATCAATACAGATTTAATTGTGTATATAATAGAATTATCTTATTGTATATGTACCATAATGATGATATATTAAAAATTTAAGACAATTTGTTGATAAAAAAAGTACTAATAAATTTTTAAATAAATTTATTTTTTATGTAATAAAAATTGAATTTTATATATATATATATATATATATATATACGTTTCATATAGTTTATATACTAGATGATTACAAATTTTATCAATAGTTTTTAAATTAATTGATACATTTAATTTTATTAAATGTAAATGAAAATTTCTATTTAATCGAATTAAGTAGAAAATGTCTTATTTGTAAATATTATACGTAAACAGTAAGAAGATTAGTAATGTTACTCACGTTTAAAATTTTGACAAACGTTTTTTAGATATTCAAGCATACAAATTAGACTGTTTACTTTTTATAATTATACTGTACTGTAAATAAATACTATGAATTTTAATATCCAAGTACTAAAAAAAAATCTTAATGTTTCTACGTCAGGGCTCTTCTTGAAAAAATATAAAAAAGGGGAAAAGAAATGATGATCTGTGAACGGATGTAAGAAAGAGCGATGAAAAATAATATCCGTAACGCCGACCGCATCTTTTGCTCCAATAGCAGTTTTATATAATTTATAACCTATACTAGTATATACACTTGATAATATGCATTTAATGAATAGAAAGATTATAACTTGTTACGTTATATTTTATGACATTTCGCACAGAAATTATTAAACAAATATTATTATAAGGAAATTATTAAAAATTCAATTAAATTTGATGAGGGATAAAATAAAAATTTACGTGTATATAAATATATGATGATGATGTAAATATTTAACCGTAGTATATTAAAACAAGATTATTTAATGCTCTCGTTTGTTAATAATTGCCTATAACATACCTTTAATTATGATAAACTCATTTTACGATTAAATTATTTTATTATAATAAATATTATAAATACTATTAAATGATAGATTAAATCTTTTCATTCAAAATGAATAAAATATTGATTTCTCTTTAAATCGAATAATCTTATGACTACTTTCAAATGCGTGTAAACTATATCTGATCAATAGTACAATGGATAAAGTAATAGTTGTGATTTTACAATGTCAATAAACCGGAAACTTATTTGAGCAAATCAAAAAAATTAAATTATGATTTTGTGTTTTTATACAGTTTTTTACAGAATAAAAACAATAAATAGAAATTTTATCAGATCAACGATTCACTTTTTTTTTTTTAAGGCTTTAAAAATGGTATTATGATACACTACTTTTTATAATGTTATACCTGGTTTTTAAATATTCTGAATAAATTTTAATGTTTATAAAAATTTATAATAATAAATTAAACGGAGCTTTGAAGTAGAAAACACTGAACAAAGGCTCTATAAGTTATACGTAAACATTTTAACGGCCTTGAAATTCACACTAGTTAAACATCCTCAATAAAAAGAGTGGAAAAATAAATATAAAGATATTTTGAAATGTTTAAATTATTATCAATTTTACTATTAATTTCTTCAAATTTATTAATAAAAAAAAAATTGAAATTTTATCGCTATGCTTTCAAGTAAGCACTGTTTATTTCATTTCTTTATTTTACTGCTATTTCCACTCTCGCCGCTCCTTGTTTTTCCCTCGCCGATGGTCTAATAGATCCTAATCTGGCGCCAGTCTAAAATCTCCCGTAGGTGTTTCCTCGCCATCCCTCCCCTGAGCACGTGTTTGCGTGAGCGCAAGTTTACATAGGTAAGTCAAGATTGAAGGCTGAAAAGACCTTGACGTAGCTAAACTATTTGAAAGAGGCTCAAATACAAGGGGCAGAAGAAAGATGAAAAACGGTGGCACGTTTCATTGCTTCCGGTAGTTATTACGAGTCGCGAAGCCCCCACTACTACGACCGGTAGTGAAAGCTCTGTAAATCGTCTAAAGAGGCGAGAAAGACGACCAGAGCCGAACGTCTGGGGTACACTACGTAGAGAGAAGGCTTGGTAAAATCACTGACAATTAAGCATTATTTATTTCGAGAGTCTAGTGATGTGCGTTAAATAAAATTTATAGTTCCGCATAAGTTTCACTGTTGCATACGGGAATGTCGCCTTGCATTATATAAAAGCCGTTCCTTTTTACAGATATGGCCATTTAAATGAAAAACAACATTTACTGTTCAACGTATCTTTCGGTACAGGAAATTTATTTTAGAATTTCAAATTTATGTTAAGCTCTTGCAAATAAAAATTATAAAACTGTTTTAGAATAAAATTTTTTAAACAGAGATAAAAGTCAAAAGAAACTCGAAGAGAATCTATTAAAAAATTGTTGTATTAAGCTAACTGCTGATGGAAAAATGATAATTCTTAATATTATCAAATCTTACGCATTATTTAATTTCTTAAAATGTTTATATACGTTTAAATTAAAATTAGAAATACAAGGCGAGCTGAAGAATGCAGTTTGAGTTTTTAGATTATTGATTTTTTTAAATATATCGAAGAGAAAGTAAAGATTAATAATCAATTTGCAGAGTAGCTTAATATGAAATAAATTTCATTGTATAAATGGAAATAACAAGGATGTCGAATGTATTTAGAACCTAGTTATCTTAAAATTTGAACACTCAAAATCGGATTATCCGTTCCTTACAGAGCTGAGATATTTTAAGATTGTCGCTCGAAATCCGTAATTAAAAGATTTTCTCCTTCAGGGTTCACCTCATAATCACGAGGGGTTCATTAACGATGCTACGATGAGCCATAAAAATTTCATTAAAAAGAAATTGCTGAATTACTAAAAATTACAAAGCACGCGCCATTAGGGTCGAGGGATAATTCCAAGGAGAGTTTCATCGGTAGGCCCATTGTTTTGATCGGGCGATTAATTTTTCGTAGAAATGAACGCGAGCCAGAAGACGAAGCGATCCCGTGGAAAACAATAGGCGATATCGCCAATGCCGACACGTGGGAGGTTAGCCAACAAGTCAGTTATTAGTACTGCTAAGCCAAGGAATATGTATTAATAGCTAGTAGCATCTTTGCGAGAAAGTCTTTGACCTTCTTCGTGGAAAAATGTAATTGTCTTTTTTTTATTCTAAGATATTCATTACTTAACTACAAAGCTCTGGTGATCAGCATTTGCGGAAGATATAATTACTACGCATAAGAGTTTACTTGCCGAAGATTAAGAAGAAGCTCTTTTACGGCACTTTACATAAAGATGTTTTATGTCCGTGTACAGGAATAAGTAATTATCAGTTCACAAAGTTTTTTTTTTAAATTATTGAAGGTTCTTCAAGCATATTGAATATCAAATCTCAACCATCATAAATATATAATAATATTCTAAAACTGAAGAAAACTAAATGTATAAACAATTTAAAAAAAAAACATAATTTGCGCAATTTTTTATGCTTTTTATGTGAAAATTACGTCACCTATGTTCTATTATGGACAATATTAATTCCTTTGAGTAATATATCTTATAAATACTTTATTAAAGAATAATTGCCCTTTCGAATATTTCCAATCCAATGATGCCAATCTTCAATAGATGCATTGCCAAAATAAATTTAATCATCTAAAAAATTGAGAACTTTTATTTTTAAAGTTTTCGAATGAATTATATTTATTTGCATTATTTATGTAATCTCGGGAAAATATGAGTTAAATGGAGAAGTTGAGTATAACGAATGACTAGAGATGGATGATCGAACGAGTTCTAAGGGTTGCTTCGTATGTTACGCTTTTTAAATCAAGGTGATACTGAAGATCTGCGAAACGATCTTCACTCTCTGCTTAACTCACCTCCGTTCCCTTCAGGTCGGCCTTCAACTGGTTTGAAAGCCCCTTCCTTGGATAAGTAGTGGAAACCAAAGACTTGAGAAAAGAAGAATATAAAAGGTGCTTTCAAGCCCTCTACAACAGTTGAAGAACATCTTAAAATGATTTTCTTGTTGATTATTGATCCCCTTAACTTAATTTTATCGTAATTACTTAGATCCAAATTATTTTAATAAATGAACCAAGCCAGTTTATATATTAATTTGAGCTATTAAGTACATGAGCAATATTTAAAAAAACAAATATAAATAGTAGTATATAAATAGTAGTATAAATATAAATATAAATATAAAAAGCATTCTATTATAATTTATTAAATCAAGTTATTACTTCTAAAAAGAAAGTAATAATTATGAAATAGCCTAAAAGAATTATTTAACAGCATATCTAAATTACATTAGTCGTAGTTATGATTCCAGAATTGAAATATTATATAATTACTTTGTATCTTTCTAATAAATGTACGGTCTAAAATGCTTTTATTTAGTTATTGTTTAAAAATAAAAAAAAGATTTTTTTTTGTAATTATTTTCCATTAATTGACATTAAATTAAAAGGTATTATGAATTGTTACAAACTTAATTTCTTTTCTAATAGAATATAATACTGATTTTTACTATCAATGATCTTTATAATAATTAATTTCTAGTATTTAAATTTGACAATTTCATTTTTAACTAATTTTTATAATATTTTGTATCAATTGTATTTAATATTTTTATTAAAAAATTTTTTATACCAATAAAACGGTTTTATTTTATGTTTAAATAGCCAAAAGTAATTCCTATACAATTCTAGAATTATTAATTTTTGCTCAAAACTTTCGATACAGATGAAATTTTCATAACGGTATTATAAAATTGAACTTTAAATATAAGTAGATTGTATAATAAGTACATTGTGCAAATTCTACATAATTTATTCGCTCTTTTCTCTATTAGTTCATAGTCTCCCAACTGAGACTTCTAGTAAATTTATAGTAAAACTCCAAGGTACGCGTACATCTTGCAAACAAGCCAATCTATATCGACTAAGTTCCACTGCACTTTCATGCTAACATGCACGCAGAGAACAAATCGGCATGGAAATACTTCTTCACTAATATTCAAATACCGAAAAGATCTTGAATATCTGAATATTTCTTCTACTGAGATTTCAAAGGGTAAACATATTTTCTCTATTCACAATCTATTCTTCTACGAAGAATTTATTAATGACGCCATACAAGCGTGTGTATGTGTGTGTGAAGAAGGGAGACCACGGTGTGATACCCGTAGTGTCGGCCTGGATCGTCCCGATCCGGAACTACGACGGAGGTGCGCGAGATACCGCATCGAAGACATGGGAGCATCTGACACGGATCGGTCGGTGGCGATCACCAGCGGTCGGGCTACGAAGATCAGCGCAGCCCCGGTTGGCAAACTCGCAATGGTACGACTAGCAAGTTTTATGTTATGTATCTTATGTAGTGGTGTCTACAGCGGCGAAGATTTTAAGCGCGTGCGTGACTATTTCCCCTGTCGGATAGGTTTTTTTTTATGCCGTATATGTAATTGAATGAGCAATAAACTAATTGCACGCCCGAAATAATGTGTTTCATTTCCTTCAGCATCGAGCTTCCGCTTCCCATCCTCACTCACGTCTCCTCGTCATCAACTCGTAAAAAACGCCCGAACAGTAACATTAATAGTTAATAAAGTTTATCTTAATTTTTAAAAACTATGTACAGAAGTGAATATCACTATCGGTCAATTTTATGTTCATAACGATGGCATTCGCATAAAAATTTATCTTAATTTTTAATTTTATATATTTTATTAACGTAAAAAAAATTATTTCAACTAAAATTAATTTTCGTATGATATCTGAAAGTTTATAGTATTTTTGGTTTCATGAAATAATTCATATAAAATTGCTTGTCCTCGTAAATACTATGATATAATACATACAATTAGTACATACTAAAGTCTCCTTGTATTGCACGTACATCTTAACGCATACTATAGGGTCATAAAACAATAACGATCATTACCTAATAATGCCTATTTTCACCATCTCTATTTTACTTTCTATCGCAATTCTGTCTTTCATTGAGCAAAAGTTTGCCACACGGCCAAGTGAAATGAAATCTCGGTTGGACTCTCTTCAAAAGCACCGAAAAATCATACGTACTGCATTTCGTCATTTTTATTTTTAAATTTTCGCCATTCTGTCATTTTTATAATCAAGACTTATATTAATGGTTTCTAACCCTTCGAAACTTCTATAATGGTTGTAGCATTTTTCCATAAATATATGTTTAGCTATCAAAGATTAATTATAGATAGAAATTTGATTTGTTCATTAACTTTGTAATTTTTTTATTTATTTTATATTTATATGTAATGCAATAAAGTATATAAATTCAATTAAAAATCGTTTATATAGACTAATACTGAGAGTTTTTTTTTCAAAGATTTTTTAAAGAGAAAAGATTTGATTACATTTTGTAAAATTGTATGAATACAATATAATATCATCAACAGCAAAATTTGAATATAGAATAGTTATTATTGTACTATCAAGAGCTAGAAGAAAAAGAATCGTTTGTTAAAGTTGTTAAGTCGCCAACAATGATACCTCCAAAAGTCATAAAAGAATATAAATGGATTACAGGCAAATGTGTAAAAGTTTCGTGCGACATAGGAATGAAAACATTTGTCGGTATAAAGGAGAGTAAAAGAAAAGGACAGACCGAGGGTATAGATAGTCCTATAGATTTTTTGACGAAAGCTCTATAGGACATTGTAATGCAATGACGTTTGCAACTGAAATACGTTTATACATGGCTATACGTGAAAAGTGATGAATATCAGTTTACAATGTGTCAGGCAATTCTCGAGACGTTGTTTACTTAAGTAAAGTGGAAAAAAATTCTTGCTGAGCGGAGTTTTGCGTTTTTATTATGAATATTCAAAATGCAAAAATATTTTTCCCGTTGCGATAAAAATTTTTTGCATTCTTTTGTTTATACTTCTTTTAATATTTGTCCATTTCTCCTTTAATGTCGCTACTCTTTGTAAAATAACATATTTCGTAACGATTGTAACTCAACCTCCGATAAAAAAAAGTAATGGTGGTTGTATTTTGATGAGAATTTACCTGCAAAAAGTGGTAAATTCAAATTATTTTATTTAATTACCTAGCTATTTGGATTAATTTTTTTATTTCGATTCTGACATTGAATAATAATTATAATGCATAAAGAAAGCTAATACGGTCTAATTCGTAGATATGACGTCGATATGTAAATTTTTTTTTTTAAATGTACAATATGTACAGTAAATATATATGGATATTATATGAATTCTAATAATTTTTTTATAGACTACTAACTATTAAACTTTATAAACTGGATTATATTTAAGTATATTCTAATATTTAAAGAAAATATATATTTTTTTTTTTGCTTTTTTTACTCAAATATCTGTTCCATTCTACATATAAGTGTAAGCTTTATAAAAAACACGTACCTTTAGTTTCTATTTCACATTTGTTAAAGAATATTTTATTACCGAAGTTTTTTATAAAAATTAAGTGCTTTTATATTTTAATTAAAGTCAAGTTCAATATTCTACCATTATACTAGACTTTTTCAATGAATATTAATCGTAGATTTTCAATTTAAATATGTTGGAGATGAATTTAAATTACGTAAAAGAGATAGTTTCACCCCCTCTAGGCGTTGCATATCATGTTGATGGCGACGGAGCTCAAGCGGAAGTACGAGTGGTCCTAAAGGTAGATGGTCTGTTGGAACGGAGGACAAGATGGAAGATATCACCCTATAAACGCCCGCAGCTAAGGCCGCTATGAAAAAAAACAGTGGGCAATTTATTCGGTCATCTTGATGATGCCTTCGGGAACCCCAAGAGAAGACCACGGCTGTGTCTTGTTTGCGCCACCAAGAAGACTACAATTATGTCTTGGAGGAGATGGATCACAACAGTGTTCAGGCAGCCCTTGTAAGGGAAAAAGTAGCGCTCCCGTGTGAGCAAAACGAAGAGGTCGGGAGAGGAGAGGACTACACCCTCTGGCCTGGGGAGGATGCAGATACCAAAATACCCGACAGTCACTAAGGTCGCTCCTCGTCAGCCCCCATAACAAGGAGGGACAGCCCAATCCTAAAGCAGAAAAGTTGATTCCTTGATAGTAGTTCTTGATAGAGGGAGGATTGACAAAGGATCCAAACTGTGCTATATCAACCTTGAACATGTTCCAATGTCTCCAATTTGATGCAATGTTTTGCAAGGAGGGTACAATCGTTATGAAACCCTCCACCAAGGGAGCGTGAGACTGTGCACTGAGAAGTGTCGGCCCTTAACTAGTCGTAGATGGGCATCATAGTAAAAGTGAGTGGTGTGGACCTTCACCAGGCCAGGGTGAAGGTCATTGCCAGGGTTCCTGACTTTTCAGGGACCCCACGTTAAGAACTACCTCTTAGTAGGTAAACAGGGTCCAGGAGGGCGATCCTGGAGGAGTCACGCGTTAAGGCTTTCCCGGGCCTTGATAACAGGCCCCACTTTGAGCTCACGCGGATACGCATTAAGATGTTCCGCAGGGACTCGACGAGGTCGACGGAGGGGGGCAAAGCGAAGGGAGAGAAGAAAGAGGAAACGACGGAGAACTGGTGGGTCAACCTGTTTCATGGGCACTAGGGAAAGGAGAACCGCTGGATGGCCGAGACGGACGAAATTGGAAGACTGATAATAGTATCGGTCAAGCTCGCTTTTGATGGCAAGGCCAGTCCTACTTTGGAAATGCGAATATTGGTGGAACTTTGTTTTAATACCAATGTACCACTGGGTATATTGGGGTACGGCGCCGATCCATATCATAAGGTGTGAGGAGGCACTGTTACGAGTACCTCGTTGGCTTAGATCTTGGATTTGTAATTGTGGAAGAAACACCCACGTTTAGTAATGCAATTAGAGAAAAGAGCTGATACACTGTCGTCTATCAGAATGGTGCATGTGGTCTGGGACTGTCTTTTACTTACACACTTTCCTACCTTCGAGGGAGGCACTGACACGTCCGAGAAGGTAGGATGGGTCAGTGACCAGGAGCGGTTTTGCACCGGGACAGGAATAAAGGGTAAACAGGATAATGTGATTGTCACACCAGAAAGGAATAAATGAGTGATTGGATAATTAGAACCCTTTAAATTACTGGAAACGAATGGAATTCTATTGCAGAAAACGTTGGTTGCTATCATGGGCTGGATGATGAAGATGTCAAGTTCCATCATTGCACTCAGCCAAATCCACATGGTGTGGCAAGGAACCATGGGTCTCTTGTCTCACAAACGGATCGTACAGATAGATTTACGTTCAATCAGTCTAACCTAGTTTATTCTTAAAATTGGAAAAAGGCTGGTCGACAATTATATCCCTAAACGAAATTCTCAAAACGAGGGTCTTCACAAGAACCAACAAGCCTCCACGTCCGATAGATTGACTCAGGCTATCATTTATAGGGCGGTCACGATAATCAAGGAACAACCGACAGCGAAACTATACGCGGCATGGGCAGTTTTGGATATAGAAGGAGTTTATAATCACGGCTCTAGGGAGGTGATTAGACGGCCTATGGGCAGATTCCCTATACCACAGGGCATAGTTGAGTGAGTTGACCGGAAATCCAGAATCAACGGTAACCAGTAAGGTCAACATTGTACTGAGTGGGCTCCAAGGTTCGGACAGTCCCCAAGGTAGGTTTTGTCTCCGCTTCTATGATGCCTAGTCGTGGATGAGCTGCTCGCCTAACTCAATAGAGCGGGCTGTATGACTTTTAGATATAGCTGCGACATGCTCATAAAAGCTAGAGACCCGTTTTTGGATCCTCTGATGAGGATCAGGCACAAGGGACTTACACTCGCGAACGGATGAGGTAAGATTGCAGGACTCCTGGCTAACGCAGCAAAGACCGAGTCTCCCGTTGGCTGTGCGGAATCTCCACTTTAGGCATCATGCAAAATATCTGGAAGTTATTTTGTATTAATTTCGATTTAAAATATTTTTAGAATACAGATTATTGTCGTAGTTTATATTTCAAAATTTTTAATGCACAAAATTTGATAAAAATTAAATTTATTGCAATTCGTCGATAATTAAATAGAATTAGAGATATAATTTAAGCGGCAAAACAAGTATCTACTTTAATACTATAAAAAATCAACGGTAGTTTTTTTAATTAAGTTGGGGATTCATTAGATGATGTTAATGATAAAAAGGAAGAATTGAAAATGTTATTGATTTTTTATTCTACACCTGTAAGAACATTATTTTTTATTGAAATATAAAAAAAAGAAATGTTTTACTTTAATAATAAAATTATGAATTTTTATCCTATTAGTTCAATTCTATTTTTAAATTCTAGATTGAGAATCTATTTTTTACAAATAAGTAATCATATTTCTCATTGGACAGCATATTGAAGTATAATCGAAACATAAATATTTCCTTAAGTATACTGAATTTTTCCGAATAGATTAAAATTCATTATACGTTTATACTGATCGTATTTACAATTCAATATATCTTCTTAGTTTCTTTGCAATTAATATAATTTTCTTTAACTTTATTAATGAATTGGTATAATGATTAGATAAATCAAAACAGGTGATTCCGAATAAATTTCAATATTAAAATTATTTAATGATTAATGGGTTTATAAAAATAAATATATCATTTTGGTGTCTAAAGATACAAATATGAAATGAATTTGATGTGCTAAATAGCCTTTAGTAAACTAAATTAAGAACTGTTATTAATAACTTCTTACAGTATATAAAATTTTATCAATATGGAGTTAAATTAATTCATTATTACTGAAATTGTGATATTCGAAGTTTTACTTTATTTTTTTAAATCTACGTTTTGATATCTAGAATATTCTTAGAGTATTAACAACCATTAATAGTTAGACAAACCTGTTATTTAAGTGGAAAGTCCAATAATTATATCAAATTCTGATTGATGTGGCTAAAATTAATGAAGAAGTCATTGAAGTGTCACTTAACATTCAGCCTATTTTATTCACTCTGCTAGCTACGAATGTCCGTGTGTAGAGTCTCACAGAATATATTCTTTTGAACTGATTTATCCAATATGCTTGGTTTCGATTTTTCTTATATATATTATATTCTACAAAACCCTCCTTTTCCTGCTTTCAAATATATCTATCTATATCTATTCGTATGGTCAATATATACAGTATAAGCTCGAAACCGTTTTATATTATGCTTCGATGATTTTTGAAATAGCGATCACCAACTTCATCATGTTTCTTTTTATATCAATTCTCTTTCATGTTGCTACTCTCTCACTTAGTTATCTTTTTATTTTTTAGTTTCAAATAAAATAATTCATTATAATGTTTTCAATAAATGAACCCATCTTTAAAGTTTGAACTCGAAGAATGCGAGAAAACGTTTTCTCTTTGTGCCATACAACGAAATTTATCAACGAGTCAAATATCGTAAAATTAAAATTTTTTTACTATTTTCTAAACTACAATCAATTTGAACAAAAATTATATATAATTACGAATATGAATGTAGAAAGAATGCTTTATTAATAATACATGTCTAAAAACACTACAATTAACGTTTTTTAATTTAATGTTGTAAAAGTTAAGAATATATCATTACATTACAATTATACTAATTAAATAAATTTATATTCGAATAAAATTTTTTATTATTATTATTTTTTCATATCGATACGTTTTTCAGTGAATAAGTTACAATTTATTTATGAAATAATCAATTTATAAAATAATAATGTTACATTTTTACAGTTACAGTTCTCATTCATCTTTTAATTCTAAAAGAACCATAAGCATATTGGAGTTATTAAGAAGAATTTCTTCATTTTATTAGTAGAAAATTTATTGTTCCTTCGTCTAGCTATAAATAAGTGTTTATTATCGTTTATTTACATGATTTAGTATGCCTTAATAAAGTTTTGTAAACTTATTTCTTTTCTAGAAATCTACTCTTATCCCCTTTTATCAGATACAAAGTTAAATCAATTTATTGCTTAAAGATCTTGAATTCTTGAAAATATAGTTGTATTAATGGATGTTATAAAACTGACAACTGAAATTCGTTTCGTATTATTTATATAATTAATTATTCGCCTAATTCATCTAACTAGGTTAACTACCAAATATCCGTCATAGATGATCATATAGATATTAATCCAAACTTCTTTTTTGTTCAATACTTCAAGTATGTCTTTATTAATTGAATAGATGTTTTTCTCGTTATAAAATTATTTGGAGTTTAAAACGCATAAAAATATCAGCAAAAATCATAAACAAATTAATACTTTACGAAAAGTTTTTTGAAAAAAATTCCACCTCAAACGAATTAATCTAAATAAACTTCAACTAATCTTCTATGGGTACTTTTTTATTTATCTAACAATCAAATATGCACTAAACTTGAAACATTTTACAGAAAAATTTAATTATGAAGTTTGAAGACTTTTGCATTTCTAATTTCGCACATATTTAAAGTATGTAGGTATTTATTTGTCAATCACAGTGAATACATAGTAGTTCTTAAAATTACAAAAGTAAATATCTTCATTTGAATCTCTTCCTTGTTTGTTGCTCATTAATTTGCTAAGAAAAGTTTTCTGTCTCCCATAGTTTTGTTGGTGATGGATAACGATCTCATTCTAGGGAAGACAAGGGTATATTTTTATAGAGGAATATAAAGCCGATATGTACTAAACATATATACGTAGTAACCTTGAAAAATAGAAGAAATTGAACTTTCGCTATTGATTATACTGGCAGCTCTAAGCCTCCCTGTCGATTTATTATGGTCTTGAGACTATGTATACGGAAGATCAATATTTGATTGATTTAACGAATTTTATGAGAATGCACATGCGACAATAAGACATACCATACTATTAATCATGAAGAAAATGAATGTATTATTATATTTCAAAATATACGTAATTTAAAGTAAAAAATTGAATCTCACGAAACTTATATATATATATATATATTGATGAACAAGATATAGGATTAACTTTTAAATATTGTTAGGTTAATGTAAAATATAGCGTCTGTAATAACACATTGCGATCTATAATTTTTACAAGTACATTAATAAATTTAAATGGAATGTGAACGTGAAATCCATATCCATCATAATTATATATTTTAGATATAATTTCACCGAAAGATATAGAAGTGTTTGATTTATTGTAGAATAAATCAGTAATAATCATATATAACAAGAAATTGTATCATTGCAAAGCTAGCTCTCTGAGATTTATACTCAACTTTTTTATCCATTTAAATAAATTTATTATTATTTTTTTTAACAAAATTTTCTCAAAAATTAATTTTATTCAATAACTAATAATATATTTATTTTTTCTTTACCACCAGTAATTAAGCATTAATAAGTTTAAAAATAATAATGTAAAAAGGTAGATTTTACATAAGCTAAATCCTAATTTCAAGCACATCAATACATATAACGTAATATTAATTTTAAAATATTTCTTAATATGATAAAACAGTTGCAACTGACAAAAGAATACAAATGTTGTATAAACAAATAGTGTAATTGTAAAGTAATGAAAAGCAGTCCGGGGATGACTATAGAAAATTAGACCTCTAAAAAAGCCCTAGTTGTCATTTAATTTTTCGTAAAAAATTTCTTGAATATCTTATTTCCAATATTCTTGCTATAATTACTATTCGTCATATTCATAAAATAGAAATTTTATTTAAAAATTTATTATTTGAATTCATATTATTCGTCTGTATTCGCCGGTACAATGATATTATTGTCCTTGAGCATTATATTAGTTAAATAAATAAAAGAGAAAAAAAGGGAAAAAAATATTAATAGTGTAAAGCAATGAATAATGAACTTCAGCTCGTTAGTTAATTTCTTAGTTTATTTTTATTTATAGATAGAAGTAAACTGTAAGCGAATAAGCGTATGAACTATTCAAAACTATGGTATCATTATTAATCTCAATCTTTTGCTGCATTTGTTTTATGTATCAATGCAATCTTGGATTCTTTTTTGATGAAGACGTAAATTTTTATAATTTTAAGCTTCAGATATAATTAGTCACGAAATTATGTTCAACTTACCCTATACCAAAGGCTACATTCATAACTGAATATAAGTTATAATGCGCGTAAAACAATATTTCCCATGTGTAATATTGAATTTTCATCAACTACTTAAAAATTCAATAAATAAATGAAAAACATCGGTTGATCTTGTACTTAAACATAATTATAATAATATTGAAAACAGAACTTGGGTAATATAGTTTAGTAAATTAAAACTTTGCTAATTGACGTTATAACTTATCGATTAAATGTATTATTAGAGTTTTTAATTTCAGTGTATTTAACAAATTGAAATTATTATAGTTGATCGTATTGGATTCTTAACTAATCGAATTAAGATGTTTGAATATAATTAGTTTATATTTTCTTTCGATAGTATTAATAAATAAAATACAGATATTATTTAACTGATTTTTTCGGAAATCAATCAAGATTAAGTAAATTTTAGATCAAACAATTACTATATTTTCGGAAAATAATAGTAAAATTATAACAAATATAAAATTTCACTTTCATAATATGCTGGAAATATTTGGATTAAAATAATATTCTGATAGTATATTTATAAATTCTAGTAATACTGTATTTTAAAAAATATTTTATTATTTGGTGTGCTTATACATATACATGTTATATTTACGTAAATTGAAACAAACTTTATACTTTTCAAATAAACAGTCGCATAATTTTATGCATAGTTTTTATATAATATGGCTCAAGAATGTATTATATTTTTTAGTAAAATAGAAAATCTTAAACAGATCAAATTATAAGTCTTGCGAGTATTTCCTTGAATAATTATTTCGATCTATTTATGCAGCATATCAATCACATTAATTTGTTTATTTTTTATAGAAGAATCAAATAATTTTTAATTTCTTAGGGCAAAAATTTTTCCTCAAATTCAGCTTACTCAATCGATTTCGACAAAGATGTCTGCAGCGAATATTATTCGTCCTGATTTTTACACCCATCTGTTACTTTTTTATGTTACTGACGAATTGGTTTATCACTTCTCACCATGCAGTGACCACTTTATCGAGATTCTGGCAGAACCGTAGGTCTGGATCATATGACGAGCCACCGGACTTTATTCTGATTTTGAACACCTCTATATTTTCCCATAGCATAAATATGCCTCGACACATTCATCCCGTAAACGATATTTTCTGCACTATCAGGAAAGTAGTCGGATATCCTGCCACAAACCGTAAATATTTACTCTCAATTGTGAGTATATATCCGATCCTCCTATCTCATCATGGTTGAATCTCCACGGGCATAGATTTTCAATTAGATCTTAACGACAATCTCCTTTTTTATTATTCGAAATTCGATGTAATGATTAGAATAAAAACACAACATAGCTGTACTATCAATTAAACATTTTTATTAAAATTGCATTTATTAAATAAAAAATGAGATTATTTGTTTTTTTCCTACATTCTTTATATGTTATTACCATTCAGCAGCCACTAATTTAAATACGTTAGAAAATACCTCTTGCTTTAAAATAGCCGTTTACTTCATTCTTAGGTAAATAGTTTATTATCATATATTAAAGATATGTTTTATTTCAATACGTTTTTTTGCAACTGATTTGAATAAATTATCTAATTTAATGTATAATTAGTTACTTATTTTCTTCAAGTCTTTTGTATACAATAAAATATTTATATAAATATATACATACATATATGTATATTATACCCGTTTATTTTAAATTGCACAATATATTAAAGTACAGTCATTTGGGAAATCTGCACGAGTACAGTGAAAAACAATACCGAAGATTGGAAAGCATTATGTATGGGATATGGTGTTTCTGGGTCAATGGCGTAGAAACTCCAGTAGTTTACTGGCTCAAGTAGCCCAAAAACAATTTTAAGAGGTTGAGGAGTTTTCCCCTTCCAGGATGTTTATCTCTCTGTATCTTTGCTCCATTGCTTGGAAATATCTGTAACTAAGAAAAGTTATCCTTCTGTAATAGGGATTCTAGAACTAGAGAATAATCCATGGCGTAAGATCATTTTTAGCTACTACAAATATCACTTTTTTATTATACTTTCGTTAAACTGAACTTTAGAATAACTTTAAAAAGAATTCTTTGTACTCGCATTCCGTATCAAAAATTTCTAGTATGAAAAATACTTTTTTCAAAATATTTCATCAATTTTTTACTAGTATTCATACTATATTTATTGTGTTCAATTTTTTTAATTTTTAAGCAATTTCTGATAAGCAAATATTTTATTGAAAATGATAAATTAATACATTGTTTAAGTATTTAAAAAATCTTATTAAAAAGACTTCATTGTTTAAAATATGTACTTCGAAAACAAAAATTTTCAAAGCATTTAGAATCATTTTCAAAAAACAATATATTCGGGTATATTCAATGAAGACTTTTTCAAAGTAATGAAGAGAATTTCCGTTAATTAAAATTTATAAAGACTTTCTAATAAATTTTTAAAATACTATATAAAAGTAAACGTTAAAAAATATTTATTTGATACAAATAAATATTATAACACGTCCACCTTGCTGTTACTGTAATATAAGTAGAAAATAATATTCTCCATAAAAGTATCTTATATAATACAATATTACAAGAAGATTTATGTATTTCTAAAATATTTAAGGGTATATTAAAGGATTATTGAGGTCATGTGCTGGTTAAATATAGTATTAAATACGTTATCAGCTACTATTAAGAAAGTAATACACATGTTTATAATGTCTTACGACCCTAATGTTACCGTATAACATAATTTTTAGATTTAATTTATAAAATCTCTTTAAAATTACTTCAGACAGCAATATTTTAAATGAACTTTTATTTTTACATTGACAGTATTTTATTACGTACTTATTTATATAGAGATTAAAATAAAATCATATCAAAGTACCTTGAAATAAGTTAAACATTATTTTTAGAAAATGCAATATTTTATGTACATGTAAATTTTACTGTCTAGTTGATGAGATAAATTGTTGGACAGTTCTGATAATTTAAAATTTTTAATCTTACATGAAAACATACGCATATTAATTTCATATTTTAAAATATGATTATTATTGAAGTAATTACGCTAGTACTTGTTCAAATCACAATCATTTTTGCATGAATAGTTCAACTATAACTTTTAAGTTCATTAACTTCATTCAGTTGGTAAGTAAATATACATTATAAATTTATCATATGAAATTAAAAGAATAGATTAAATTTAACTTATATTAAAATAATTGGCAAACTTAAGAAATATTATGTTTTTATAAAAACTAAATTATTTAGAAACAACGATAAAACTTAGATGATGCAAGTTTTACAATATGAAGTAATATATAATTTTATTTTAAAACATAGTGCTAGAAATATGTAATTAATAAAACTAAAAATAAGAAAACTATTATAAATACAAAATATAAACAATGATGTTCGTAAAGAATTAAAATGGGATTGTATACAAAAAGACGTAGAATGAGAATCTATACTCATAGAATTAGAATCAATAAACCTAATTTCATTTGGTAGGCAAAGTAACAATGACTATCGTAAAATAAAAAAAAGAATTGTTAATAATCGTTTGACCAAATTGGAATATGAGTTTTGTATAAGATTAACTGCGAATTAACTACCCTCGATATTAATAATTTTAACTGTAACTGCATATTTTAGATAGTTATTTAAATTATTAGAATATTAAATAAATTATTAAAAATCTTTCTTTTATGAACAATTAAAAAACAATATTTCAATTAAGGAATCTTAATTATGATATTTTGAATATTTATTGAGTAGTACATAAATCCTTTTCTTGCAGTAAAAAATGTTATTTTTAATATAAATAATATTTAAACACATATTTTACTGGTATGAAATAAAAAATATTTAAAAATATTATACTTATAAAACCATATTGGTATTTAATTAATGATATAATTAAAAAAATTACAATATAAGTTAAATTTACCTCACAAATCCTTATATTTATAAATAACTCAATTAGTTTAATATATATGGATAGAACGTTATTTTTTAAAATAATAATATACGATGATGTTTTAATTATCTTTGAATTTATTTTTTCTAACCAACGGATCAATATTATTTTCTATTGTTTGTTGTACTCCATTCATAAATTTTTAATATACCTTAACTTTCTATTTTAAAAAAATGGTAATGCTCCCACATATTATGAGATCATTTTTTATAAATAACAATGCCATTTAGAAAGTAATTATAAAAAGGAAGAAAAAATAATTTTCATCGTTATGACAAAAAACAAAAGCGCAATTTATGTCAGACGCTTGAATTAAACACGTTACGTTCAAAAATGTTGATATGACCGACGTTTTTCGAATTATAATAATGTAAAAGTCAAGTAAAATAATGTAAAAGTCAAGCGGTACCGATAATATTCATCGAACAAAAATAAATACATGCTTTTTACAAGTGATGATCCGATCCTGGTTTCCGTGCATTCTAAAGCATAATTTTATCGCATTTCGCCGTACTCGACGTGCCAAGACTTGTAATCTTAAAAACAGGGCCAAGAGCGCAACAATTTTCTGAGTTGCGCTTTTTTGATTCTGTTTTTTTTTTATGCTCTTCTCTTTCGATATATATGTTTATTACAACTTCATAGCATAGGTACTGCTTATCAAATATTTACACACTCGTTAAGTAGCTTTGTCTACCCTTATAGAAACATGGATCTTATCTATTACTTTGAGCGTCAACGATTTTATCAATACCGCACCGGTAAGGACGTGATTATTTATAACTGCAAACAGAAATGTACTCGCATTAATTGTAATATAGTTTTTTAAACTAATAGGCTGGATTATTTGAGAAAAAGCCGATGGAATAGAAAATGGATGGTATTTTGTGGTATCTTTTAACATAATTTATTCTTGTATTAACCCTATTATATGTCAACACGTTTATAAATTCGTTGATTTATGTAGATAAATTTAAGCAAATAAATAATTCAACTAAATCAGATACATTCAGCCAAAAACTAATCTAAAATAATTTATTTATATTAAACATAATTAAAATATAATCCAAATTTTCAGCAAATACCCATACATATAAATCTATATTAAAGATAAAATACTTTAAAATTTTATATGCTAATGCATATAAATATTTGAGTAGAATCCGTGAAAAAATCTGTTTATAACAATATAGCTTCAACCATTATTCCTAAGTTTAATTTAAAAATACATTTTTTATAAGATAATTTTATATATACGTAATTTACATACGATACCCGTATTGATGTTTTTAGATGCATTGATAAAGAATGCACGAGTGATTTATAAAAATTATCCGTATTAATTTTTTCTTTTTTATCTAGGATATGTTAAAAACTGTTAAGAAAAAAATCATTATAGGTTAAATAAAACAATAGTCTCTCTCAAGTACAAATATTGTATAAGAGTGTGTAAAAAGAGAGGAAGAAAGGAATAAAAGTTTTTAAAAGGTATAAAGTATGACAAATGAAAAGTGGATGCATTAATCAGAAATGGAGCAAGTTATCTCTTTCTTTTCTTCCCCTACTTTGACGTCTTTACTCACATTCCTTGCTCCCTTCTATGACATCCACTCTGTATCTCTTTCTCCCTCGCCCTCCCACTATCTCCTTGGCCGCGCCTCATTCTCTTTCAGGCTCTCCTCCTTTCATTTTCGTTCTTAAGTGCAATGTCCTTGAAGTTTAATGCGACAATGGTCTACTTGCGAGCGTGAAATTGGGAATAAAAATTTTTGGATGAGCTGACGGCAGAGGGAGGATTAATGGTCGTATCCTCGGACACGCGACCCTCATAAATTAATCCACTGAATATTCTTCCTCTTCTATGACTCCGTGTATTATTGCGAATGCAAACCGTCCAGCTAACAAGGAAATCAGAAAGGTGCGTGTTTGTGTTGGTGCCTTCCGTTTAAAAACCTCTAAATCTTCATCTCGCTTTCGTACCAAACTTTTCTTTCATCCAACTTCTCACGTTATTCCGTATTTACTTTTTCTTTCAATGAATAATTTTTTCATTTTTTTTCAGATAATTATCGTGTTTTTACTTTTGTGAATTACATTTTCCCCTTTCCTCGTTGTTTAAACTTTTTCTATTATTGAATTACTGCTTTACATACAAATATATTTATATTTATATTTAAATACCTCTTTAATACTATTTCTGCAACATTAGATGTATTGTTACTAACTTCCACTCCTTGCTGTATCACTTGGTTTATTGATTGTTCATCAATTATTATAATTGTGTTCGTATATGTGTAAATGGTTGTGTGCGAGGGTGGATGTATTTGTATCGACTAAGAGGAATTAATATTCCCAGAATTAATCTACTTAAAAGTATTTACCTAAAACTAAAGTTTAATGTTAAACATAAGATGTGCTCATTTATGATAAGGTTAAAGCATATTTAAGAATGTGATTTATGATTGAAAATTATAAAAACTCTACCGTTCAGTAAATTAAACACAAAATGCATGAACTTTCTTTCATTCTATGCTCCTTGTAAATTCGGCTAAAGGATAGATAATCTTGAAAATAGGAAGAAATTTATCATAGTAATAGATCCATTATTCTTTTGGTTCAAAATAAATTTTTTTATCTAAAATTTTTTTCTCCAGAATTTTTTAAAAATTGCATTTATTATTTTTAAAAATGTTCTGTACTATGCATCCATTTTTATTGCATTATTACTTATATTTTTGTCTTAAAATTTTACAATTTAATATATAATTTTATAAAATAATAACTGAGTTCCACTTAAAGATGTTTACGTATATTGTAAAACTACGTTAATCTAATGCATATTTCAATTTTAATCCACATAGATAAAAATAAAATATAGAAAATAGCTTAAAAGTTTATTCAATCTGTTTTTATTTATATTTGAAAAGGGAATTTAAATGTTACTCTAGTTTAAAATTATTTATGATTTTTAAAAGAGTATAATAATTATGTATTATAAATTCATAATTACATAGTAAACTGAAGGGGATGATAATGAATAATGAATGCTATTTTTCTATATTTACTTTCATTTTATGTTTGATCAATACAGAATTTGCTAGTTTTTAAAATAAATAAATTTTCTCATCAAATTGCTTAATATTATGAAAATGTATCCGGCATATATTTTTGAAATTGTCATAATTCCTGTAGTAGTTAAATAATTATATAAGAAATTAATAAATAATGCAACAAAAATAGATTCATGATGATTGACTGCGAGGATAATTTCTTTTCATATACACATACATTGACCTAGTTACACTTCATTAATTATAATTACTTGTATCGATAAAAAAATTAAATGATCAAATGGAATACGATCATACATTGTCCTTATTTCGATAAATTAATTATGAAGAAAATACCGACTATTAAATTACATTTTAATGCTCGTTCCACATTTGACATAAACATTTCCTATTATACTTTTTTCCAAAATACTGTCGTTTAATATTTTCCATGAATTTCTATATATTTACTTCTTGTCCACTTTAATATCGACGATTGACATATGATTTACTAAAATATATGATATATGATTATACGATAAATGATTTTATATAATAATTGTTAAGATATTTAAAAATTCTATCACGCATACATTATATATATAATTCTTATTAAGTTCGTTACTTAAACAGTGAGTAAGTTGCAGATATATTTATAGTAATTATTTTTGAAGTATGTATTTTATATTTAATACTTCTTATAAGTCTTTAGTAGATATCAAAGTTAAAATTAAATTTAATTATTATGGTAAAACCGTACAAACATTTATATTTAATATACCGCATAGCTAGAAGTCTTATTTAATTAAAAAAAAATCATTTACGACATTCATTTGCAACGAGGTTTGAAATAAAAAATTACAAAGATTTCTAATATTTTTGTCTACAAATAAAAATGATAAATATAATAAAAAGTTAAATCGATGAATTTATTTCTAATTAATTACTTACGAGTGACACGAAAAAGGCTTTCTTCCCTGCAGTTTATCTTTCAATCGATAATATGAAAAATTAGAATAACAAAGCGTTCATAAGATTCTCGTACAAGAGGCTTACCACAAATAACATTATAAAAAGAGGGAGTGAACTAAAGCACTTGAAAACATAGGAGTGTCTGGAATGAGTGATCCGGTCAATTGAAAAAGTCATTCGGTTAGCTCGCATAATTGTCGCCATTCTTCGAACACGGGGTCAACAAAAGGACAAGTCGTTCGACCAGGTGGATCGGCTCCAAGATACCATACGAAAAATCAGTCGCCCTTGACCTCTGCCGATCCCCTTGCATCAGGGATACTGTCGACAACCGTCACTCATTGTCCATGGTGTATTCATAGGTTCAACTTCCCTTCCACTAGGAGCTGGTAGCTCCTGAATTCCACATCAATCGAGGCCTGGCACAACTCCAAAATACTTTTCCAGAGTTATTTGGATTACCCTCGAGCAACAACGCTTCGGCCTACGGGCGAATCTTTCGACTGCCTCAAAGCTACGCCGACCGATAGACTACTACTTACACTTGTTTCCCAATTTATTTACTAGTTTATAACGAGTCTTGAAAAATAGGCGCGTTAACGTTGGGACAGAGATTTTCTACGTGAAACTGTTTTTCTCGACCCTCGCTTACTCCTGTCTTTTTTTGTGAATACGATTATTGAATGACATTATGTTTCAATTTTTTCTTTAATATATATATATATATATATATATATAAGTGTAGTTGAAAACAATATAATTTTAATATTTACAATGTGATTAAGCAATCAACTGCACATTGTAATGTATCAACAATACGTCCAGCAATAAAATATTATGATAAGCAAACTGTAATGAATGATTTTGTATTCCTTCATTAAAAAACTTTCAAAAATCATTTTATGCATCAGTCATTTTTTAATATCTATTTTATCTCTTTAATCTGAAGTGACTAATAATTTTAAATAGTACATAAATCCCAGCTGATACTTCAGTGGAACTGACTCAATGATCATCATATTTATACAGATAATTGCTAATTTAATCCCATGCTGGTTATTAGCGAGAAAAGCATAAAATTAATTTGATTTGTAAAATTTTCCGCATTCAAAGCATGGCCGTATAATAATTTATTAATTACAAATGTACAGTATTTGACACCATTCATTTAAAATCTTTACATTCTCACATATTTCATAACTTTTCACATAAATGAGAAGAACTTGTATCATCTTCGACATAATTTTAGGATTGAAAAGCTAACGTCATTAAATATCTTCATAATTTGTAAAGAAGTACGTTATCCTATAAACATACGACTGCATTAATGAAGTACACCTGATAAATACTCCATCACCTTCAAAAACCAACTTTCAAAATTACGTCTCGGTCTCGCATAAGCAGTGACCTACTTTGAAAGTTATCACAGGCATAGACTCCCTCGGTAGTAATACCTTAACACCCGATTTACACATTTCAAATTCGGAAAATACCCCCCGGGGATTTTGAAATCCGTACAGGAATGCACAAATACCAGAAAAGCCACACGCGTATATAAATATATGTGCAGAAGGAACTGATATTTTTCTTCGGGAGTCTTTAAATTTACCTACATTTCTTCGTTCTGTTTACAAAGTCCTAACTATTCATGTTTTAAAAATATTTTTTTTTTATTTTTGTTCTTATGGTTTATAAATAGCAAAATAACTTAACAATGTAGTCCTTTACGGAGAGTCTGTGTTTGCGTTACTTATACTTACGTGCATCTGCACATTTTGTATAAGCTAATTAAACTTAATGTTAGAAAAAAAGCTACAAATTTCGTATGTATTTCGTTTTCAAAGATATTTTGTTTAGAACAAACTCAAAAGTTTCGATCCATGTTAATAAAAATTTAATACATGTTTTATTATTTTTTTTTTTTTAACTAATAATATATTATTTCCTTTTGTCTAAAAATCAGAATTTTACTAATCTCTTTAATTTTAAATAGTATTGTAAAAACTTCCTTTAAACCCGATTATTTTTTTAAATTTTGTTTAAAAAAACCGTTGTGACGGTAACAAAAAAAACTTTAAAAGCACAATATAAAATTTTAAATAAAATGTAAAACGTAAAAATAACCAAAGTTAGTAAAACAACATTTAAAAATTTTGAAAAAATTTTGTAATAAAAAGCAAGTTGTCAGTATTAAAATTCATTGCTAATATTTATATAATACCACAATACAATAATAATTAGTATTTATTCTAATAAAAAAAGTTGCTAAAACAAAAATCTCTGTTTAATTATTCAAATTATAATTTCAAGTAATTTTATAATTATAAAAACTAACGATTACTACCGTTTATATTGTTATTTACTTAAAATTCGAGTTACATAAAAGGTCTTTACTAAGTATAATCCATATTCTTGTCAATTATAATTAGCAAAATACATCTTTGCACCCGGAATCAATGATTTCAAACACTTCGAACATATATTTAAAATATGAGGCGACATAAAATGTAAACGTAAAAGAATTGTTTTTCTTTTGATTTAAAATAATTAGGTAATGCTTTTATGGTCACGCTAACAATAGTCTAAAAGTGTTTTAAGAACGCAAAATTAATTCGTAAACTTTAAACGGGGTCATATGAAAATTTTGCTGTCTCATCCAAACTTCACTAACCCTCATCATAACTTAAGAAGTAAGGAGGTAAGATTATAGCATACAATACTTCTTGTTTGATTGTTGCAATCAACTACTTTCATTTTTAATAATAAGACGCATTTTGATATTTTATTAACTTAATTTCTTTGCATTGCAAAGTTAATTAGATTCCGAAATTGCAGTTTGCACAAGACTAATACAAAATATTTAAAAAAAATTATATTCATATAAATAATTTTACCGTATGCATTATTTTGATGCAAAATATTAATAAAATAAACAATCATAATAAAATTAATGTAATTCTAATAAAATAATTCAAATTTTAATTGTATTGACAAATTTTTCGTGATTTTGTTTAAAAAATTAATATATTTTGATAACTTATTTACAAAAGAGATAAAAAGTATTTTTAAAATAGTTTAATTATAAGCCTTACAAAAGTACTAAATATTTGATTTCGACTGCTTCTTAAGAATTGAAAGTCTAAAATTTACTTTTCATTCTATTTTATTGAAATTATGAATGAACGTATCTTTTTTATATAGAAAAAATTATAAAAGTATTGTAGACGTCTTCAAAAACAGCATTGAAAAAGGTACTGCTTCATAGAATAATAATTGTAGAAAATTCTGAGAATATCTGACTTTAGTTATTCAATGATATAAATTTCGTTATCCTATTATGGATGAGAATAGGTTCATAATCAAAGGAATCCTCAACTTCTGAAAAATCCTTCATTCAATAATCTTCGATATTTCATTAAAATTTAGGCCTTTATAACCTGCTCTGCTTTTATTTTTAAGTAACAAGAAGGAGTATAATAAATTTAATTGATTAGATGCAATAAAATGTTTTTTCATTTTAATTCTATGTGGTATAAATAGTAGTTTTAACAAAAACAAGAAACATAAATCGTTGTAAGTATATCTACGTGCAATATGAAAGCTTACGATCTATGTAGAAAGTGATTATATTGCGTAATAATGTTTTACAACCCGTATCTTTATTATTCATCAAATAATTCATGGTCTCAGAAATTACGTTAAACTGAAAATTCCTGACTATAAAAATGTATGCGATTAAAAATGTTTCATTCGTCCTTAACGATTTTATCATTATTCAATGCTTATGCGTACATATAATATTACTAAATTATATGAGTACTTTCATTTCATTTTCTGCGAGCATTTGAACGCAATAAGAGTTCTCTAATCGTTGGAAAAAATTGGACGAAAAAATCGCACCTTTCTGTAAAGAGCGTCGTTAGCGTTCTTCTACATGCCTTGCGTCAATGACCCGAACGCGTTATGCTCACAAATGATCGCCGAACAATACGAAATGTACAAGAAAGTTTGCCCATATTTGAGAGTTCCATATTTGCGAACGAGGTTAAAGGATTATTATTGAAATCGAGCAAAACATCGATTATCGGTGTCTCGTAGTGCACTAGCCGTGTCTCCACTTCATTTCTGACCCGCTCAAGTTCTTAAAGAACAATTCGAGCGAGAGCCCAGTCACCTCCCCCAATTATAACGTGCAGGAGCTATACCAAGCCGACAAATTGAACTAGAAGTGGAATGACAATGAGAGCTGCAAGTGCGCGCGCTCCGACGTCGGCCTACCTGGCGACAGTTTCCGGCCTCGGAAAAATAAAGGAGCGAACGGGTGCGCAGTCGTCACGAATCAGCGGCTCATCGCGGGAGGCGGGGGACACGGTCGAGGGTCTTCTATCCTCGTGACTATAATTGGAAAGAAACGGTAATGAAAGTGCGCGGAGGGGAGGGAAGGGCGAGGCTTGAAAAAAAAGAAAAAAAAAGAAGAGTGAGTGAAGCCACTGGTGAAGCGAGGATCGAGCCAGTGTTGATTAAGAATTTATGATTTTTAACGAGAGTTTCCGGCTTTTGAATCCCTCGCGAGGGCTCGCGCTACGTGTGTCGCAGTTTCGAATCCACGAGCTCCCATAAGCTTCACGGAGTCGCGGCTTAACAAGAAAACTGCACCGATTCCTTGGATCATGAATTTTAATTGAGATCTCAAACCCGGTATACGTAACATAAGGTAGTTAAACGCGTTTCTTGGCACTCGATATTTAATAGAGCAAATGTATGCTGGCTTTTTACAATTTGTCTCCTACAATTTCTTACTGTAATATAGCAGCTCTTCAAAATATCTCAGCCATTATTTACTCGCAGACTTATATTATCCATAAAGACGATTGAGTAATTCAGGCAATTTTTATCTAGCAATACTTTATACGTATTGGCATATTTGCATTTTACTGCTTGATTGTATATTAGGATAGTTCTAAATCAAAAAGCGTCAATTCTTTATTTTCAGCATACGTTCCATCTTTAAGTATTAAATTTTAATTATAAGAATAAATCTCTATTAATAATAAGAGGCCTATTCGATTAAAAATTCAAAGATTTTTTATTTTTACGGGAACTCATTTTACCCTAACAATTAATCGAAAAAATTACAACCCATGCTTTTAGTAAAATTAGTCGCAAAAAGACGTGTTAAATGTTTTCTTAATTATTCTGAAGTATAAAAATGATGCATAATATAGTATAATAATAAGTATGCATTCAATATTTACCTATTAATTTTTAATTTATTAAAATTAGATAGAGATTATAAAAAATTTATGTGAGCATCGATATTTTTCACTTCTGAGCGATCTAAAATTATCCTAACTTAAACTATTAACACTACAATTATTTTTTATAATAAAACAAATTACTTAATATAAGAGCCAATTTTTATAGATAATACTAAATTTTAAGTAAGCAAATTAATTAATCGATATTGCTTTAAGATTTTTAAAATAAATTTTGTAGGAAAAATAGTAACATAGCAGTATTTCAAATATGAATACTTTATTATAAAGTATTTAAAACACTGTATTAAAATAATTATGTCAAAACATTAAAAAATTCAAAACCGTTTAATTGAAACGTCAATCAATATTTTTATAAAAATTGATGTATAAATTTATTAAAAGCTTTCACAGTTCAGTATTAGTTTGCTAATGAAATTTCTTGTTCTTATACATTTTGAATAGAATCATGGTTATTGTATTAAATTTAAATATATATTATAAGATACTTTGATATCATTGGATATTAAATCGTTGAAAAATTAAATTCTTGCATTAATAACATCATACGTCAATTATATTACAAAAAATATGCATATATTATAATTGTAATATATGATGTAATAAAATTATTTAAAACATGAATGATTTTTTAATCAGCTTCTACAAAGCAAAAGAACAATAGTTTTTTCGTTATTTCTTTGATTACTGTATGTCTAAAAATCGATAGAGAATTTCAGCGTAAAGCAGAAACTATATTGAGCTACGTTGGAGTAAGCCTACATGCGCTTGTTATAATGACCAGCTTCTCGAAAAACATACGCGAGGAGTAGTGTAGTCAAGCAGAAATCCGAATAGAGTAGAATTAATGAGAGAAGAAAACGAGCAGACAAGTAGAGAAAGTTCAAGGCACGTGTTTACGTGGCCTATGTTTTCGTCAACTCATTCGCAAGTATGTCGGAAAAGGTATATTAAGGAGTCATGTATACGGGACATGAGTTATGTGGGAAGAAGATGCACTTAAAATAAGTGCTAATTTTCACCCGGTCTTTTTAACATTTACATCATTCGTTAAAGAGGCCCGCAACTCCAACAAAAATTGTGCTTTGCACTCAAGACTAGACTAGACAAGAGAGAGCACAAGGCTAAGGAAAAAAAAACTGCAAATCTAGGTAGGACATTTCGTACTTCAGCGGACGACGGAATTAACGATAACCGTAGAGGAAGGAGTAGCTATTATTCATTTGTTTAAGGATGATTGATCATTGTTTCAATTAGATGAATCTTAAAGAAAACTGATTTCTTCCTTTTTTCTGTGTAATTTTTACATCACCTACAAGAACATTTATAAGAATATCCTTGCAATATTATAATTACATTAAATAAACAGTGAAAATACAGGTGAAAAAAGTCAGACTTCATTATCATGTTTTCTTTTATAAAAAGTGTTACTTTGAAAATGCGGAAGTACAAACTATTAAATCAATTTGAAAATTGAAAAATTAAAAGAAGATTCTTATGTTACAAAGGAAGAAGTCTAAGAAAATAAAAAAAGAAAAATTTTTGTATAAATGGAAAAGTATTTGATTTATTGCTGTTCAGATTTAATGAAATATAACAAAATTTTGTTTTATACATAATCAGTGACGATTTCAGGATCAACAAAATCGTTTTCTACATTAAGATGCACTGTCGATTGTAAGAAAGCAACCTCCTGGATATGGAGTTTATGAAAGTCCAAACGTCGTTTTCCACGCTTACAAGGACACTTAATTTTCCCGATTCTGTTTTGTTTGTGCATCTTGAGCACAGCTCACAAATTCATTTATCAGCGACCGTAGACTCGTTTTGCTCACTGTTGATTGAACGAGTGCTTCAGTGTCTTGTATTTGTCTCTTCGTAATAAGTGTTACATTTAGACTATAATACTTGGATCCCATAGAATCGAAACAGAACGTCTACAATTTTCCAAAATTCACCTTGACTCGTGAAAGCTTTCATCTGCTTTATTACTTCGGCTCAAGTAAATACACCTTAAAATGAAATTGTAAGGATTTCCCTTCATCAAAAAAAAAGTTTTAAAAATCAAAATGAGAAAAACATACAAAAACTATTAAAATACAACTATAATTTATTAATGCATTTCAAATATTTATAAATTAATGATAATATATATATGGTAAGCTTTCATCTTTGTAAAGATTAGATTATAATTGTAATATTTATTATACAAGTTATTGTAAATTAATACCCTGAAAAGCATTATGGAATATATATCAAGGAAAAGTTTGTTACCACTGCTGATTTTGACTTAACTGCCATTAGGACAAACTACGACTTTTTATTTATTCTTTATTCATTGATATTTTTTAATAACTTATCGTGTACTAACTCTAAATAAATTAATCTTAATAGTCTACAGAATTCCAACTGATCTCGAACTAACTGACTGACAATCCTGCACGTCCTTTTCTACATCAGAAAATATTTCTCCCCACTAAGTCTACGAAATTTTTCATCACAATAAAATTCTTGATGAGCTCAGTTGTTTAAACTGCACAGTATCCTTTAATCGCAAAATAGAAAAAATTTTTTTTAATCTTTAAGATAAACACATTTGGCTTAAGGATAAAGGGGCAAATCAATAATGTAAATAGTTGGTGTTAATTAACATGCAAATTCATTGCGTGTAATAAATTTTACAATTTCAGAACAGAAGGGAAGAATTCGGTTTACTGGTAATGCAGTATTCTGCTTATGTGCACAATATTATTACCCTGTTATATTTTTTCATTTGTAAAAATATGATTTAAGATTTGCATAAAAGCATTTGGAATAATGTAGTGGCGGTAAGGGGCGTAAGATTAAAGAGCGTGCTTCATTACTTTCATTATTTCGATATCAATTAGTGCTGTACAAGATATATTGCTTTGATAAAATAAAAATTATATTTTTAGCACCTTTTACACGTTATTAAATATAAAAAACAATTATACAAACGCATATAAAATAACAATTTGGGTAAGTACATGCAAATAATTTCAGATAAAACGCTTCTCATAAAGCTTAAATCAGAAATGAACACCCTTCTATGATTTATAGTTAATTAATACAAATAAAGATTTATGATAAAAATCAATGCACAATATTAATTTGTCTGCAGTAAATTTGTAACGCAGTTTGAAATATTTTGAAATTAGTAATTAAATCCAACTCATTTGATACTCAATTGCTTCGAATAACAATAGTCATTGGTAGCGGCAATGCAAAAAGTCTGGAACAATAATTCAAATCTTTAATTATCCCATCATTGATATATTCAGTCATACATACGTACTCAATAAAACATGTAAATGGTAAAATGGTGCAACCATATTATGGCTGTATAGAGAGAATATCAAATTCGATACTCGTTTACGGAAGTATTTATTACGACATTGACTGTAAAATGTATCTGCTGAGCTAATTTGCCAATCGATAACTTAATAAATCTTGGTAAGCACATAGCGACCGAATAATAATAAAAATATCTCCGAAGTAATACTGAGCATTTTATTAATTATACCATTACCCCTCATTTTACAACAGACTTCATTGACAGATGGTCTACGACCTATGACTTCTCATTCTCTCTTTCTGTTGCTTATTTTTACTTTGTACACATCTTTTTTACTTCTCAATATTACAGAAGCATTAATTATCAAAAACAAAAAAACTTTACAAAAGCTATTACAATGCATAAAAAGCAGAACTATTTAAGAGACCAAAGAATAACTTGTAAAAACAAGGTAAAGAACTATTTAATAAAAAAATAAACAAAAAATATGTATAAATGAGAAGGGAACAAAGTTAAATAACTGTAAGAGGAAAACTTAAAAAATAATCTTAAGAAGCTAATATTTACAGTTTATTCTAGCTGCTAATGAATTATTATCTTAAAAATAAAAAAAAATTAAAGTGCAGTAGTTAAGAAATAATAGTAAAATAAAATGCAAGTGATTAGTAGGTTGTATTAAATTTAATATGTTTTACTATACATACCTACACTTTCTATGTGAAGGATTGATTGATTCGCTTGTGTTATGGCTTCACATTTATCATTATAAATATTTCATACCGTTTTCTTTTAATTTATTAAATTCAATTAGATATTATAGCTTCATTCGTATCTACAGTAAAATTGAATATACAATCAATATCCACTTTTTTACTTTCAATACGAAATTCATAAAAAATTTATTTTTATTCAAATCAAGATTAAAAAAAAAACTTAAACTATGATCTAATGATATCACTGTTTTTTCAAAACAAATCCCAAGACCCCTTTAGACTCTTTTATGTTTTCCTAATTTCTCTAAATTGTGATTGGCTTACTATAAGCCATCACAATCGTGCAATCAACAATTAAGAGCAAGGATTCAATTTGCTAAATACATAGTAAAAAGTAAATATTGAAGGTTTGAATGGGAGATGGATAATTTATGAGCGAATGATAAGAAACAGATGCAACAAAGTGAAGAAATAAGAAAGAAACAATGAGGTATACAACAAGTAGTCAAAATAAAGGTAGAAACAATCTTACGTAAAAAAAGTAAAATTCGCCTTTGTGTACGAGAGCTGAGAAGAGTGCAATTGTAGCCACTATCATTCTGTACATCGACTTATCTCGGCGGCGACCACTACCGGATGTATACCAGTTTTCTTGGAAACCCAATCTCCTGACGCGCGGTATAGCAGAGAGGCAAACTTGATTTGGCTCAAGTGAGTTTAGCGACAGCCTTCGAGGTCGGCCTCCTCATTTCGGGCGACTGGACTCGACGTCCCGGGGCGGGAGGGGGGATAAAAGGACAGCTGCGTAAGCCTCTAATCTTGACGATTCAATCGGGACAATAAAGGTAGCCCCGGAAAATGCTGCACATGGAGGACTGCACTACTGAAAAAGAAGCCGAAGCCAGATATTCGATTCTGAGAATACAAAATCAAATCAGCTGATAGTATGGCAATAGGCTGCATCATTGTAATTCCTTTCAAAGAAATGTAACCGCTTACAATTAATTTAGCTCAGCATCGTTTATTTATGCCCAAATAATAATATGATATTTATTTAAAAAATAAATATTAATTATGTTATTCATTCGTTGATGTAAATATTATTAAATGATCGCAGCTTATTAAATATATTTATGTAAAGAAAAATGTTACTTGAGTAATAATTGCATATATTACATGAAAAAGATTCGATCTATATGTATAATAACACATTAAATTGTAAACGAAATACATAATTAACGTTAAGACGTAGATTACAACTTCACCATTACTTTATATGTTTTTACTTATTTATTAATTAATAAATTGGTTGAGTAAATCGTCGTAGTTGACTAAGAATATTTGCGATTTCAAGCGTCATGAGAATGATAATATACCGAATATTATCAATTTGTAAAATTGAGTTGATCTAGCTCATAAATCAGTAAATTTTTAGCACTAAATTAATTGGTTAATAATGAATCGAATAAAATATTATTAATAATTATCAAAATACTAACTTTTTTAAATGTAAAACTTAACAGATTGAAATTATTCATCGGTGTTATAGGTATATAACTGAAAATAAATTTTAATTTTACATCTATTGTCACTCTATTTCATTACATACATTTTTCAATACAATACATTTCCAAAGCTGTCATCAATTTATTCAAGTGGACAAAAAAGCTCCATTTTCATAAAACTATTTCTTTATATTTTAGCCCGGAAAATCGAAAGGAATAATTTATCGGTCTAGCAGATGTGGAGGCAAAAACCTTAATTTGGTTCTAAGACTGCATAGAACAATCTGGAAATCAATTGCATCGTCTACGAGAAAACCTCCAATCTTCTGAAATTAATTTTGCCTCGGTTTAAGCAATTTTTCTCTCTTTTTACCAGGTCATTAAAAATAAATTACCACTCCAGCAGTAAAAGCAGTAGCAGCTAAATAATGTTAGTCGGTCGACATCCCCTACAACACGATCAGCTAACGTGGATCGACGCTACCAGTGATCTTCATCCCAGGCCGTCGAGCCTCTTTATCTGATAAATCCCTACTCCCGTGTACAAGTATAATTATTCCTGCTAGAACGTGTCGATTAATTCCAGCAACTCGAACATATAGGTTCTCTCCTCTCTTTCTCCCACTCTACGTATTTGCGGCTAAGCCCCATTTCGCTCTCACTTTCGACTCCTCTTTCCCTCTCCTTCACCTACGCATCCAAAATCACACCGTTTACTACTCCACCCCCGCAGGTTATCTATCCACGTCGTCGAGGTGACCCTTCCATCAGCTCCAGCATCCCTTCAGTTGTTCCCACCGTCGCTTGACCTAATAAACCCTAGGCAAATAGAAATTAACCTTCCGTACGCCTTACAGCTTTATCAATTCATTAAACTCGAAATATAGTACAATTCAAATAAATTAAAAAACTTAAAATTAAAACGTATGGAATTTTCCTTTGATGGAAACAATGATATAGTTAGTTTGAAACATAACGAAATTTATTCACAGTACGCTCAAAGATTTTAGATATTTTCTATTAATAAAAATTACTTTAAAAATATTACATTACTTATTATAACAAAATTGCTACTTATATTAAAAGAAAAGTCTTCAGGCATTGAATATTCCGTATATTCTATATATTCAGCTTACTTAAAATTCAATATTAAAAAAAGTAGTAACAATAATTTATTTAAGAATATTTACCATACTTTTACATTAAATGTATACTTAACCGCTTAACAAGCGAATTATTTTTGCATTTTCATTTAATTAGTATATTTATGTAAAAATACACAAGAAATATAAAAATATTCATATTCATTTGAATATAAATATATGCTTTTAGTTTTGTAGTATTGTATTTAAGGCTGCATTCGAACAAAAAATTTATATTCAAATGTCAATTACTTATAAGATTTCCAAGTCCAAATAAATTTTGAATTCATTAATTTTAATAATAGCTTGTTTTTTAAAAACAACTATTTTCAAGAACTTGCTATAATTTTAATATAATTTTACTTATTATGCACGTTTGTATGTAAATATTCTATCTATTTACTGTAAATGTATTAAATAATTAACAACATTAAGTAATTGGTTTTTCAATGTATAAGAATACTAGGGATAAATTCAATTTGTATAAAGTATTTTTAGAATTTTAAACAGCTACGTAATTCAGTGTTATTTCAAATTATACATTTTTATAAAATTATAAGACTGTAATTAGATAATGACATTAAAACTTTATAGTTAAAATAATATACACTACCGACATTGTCATAATGTTTTTAAGGTAATTTTAAGGAAATGAATGAATTTAATTAACTGGAGATTTGTTTTTTCGTCGATATAACGTTCAACTAATCACGAACTTTGTTGATACAAAGGGAATTTTATAGTTTAAATCAGTATCGAGCAGAATAGTAATCAAACAAACATACAGTGATCATTCGACAGCAAAAAAAGCCATTAAAGAATGACACAATTTTCAGTATATTCTCTTTACCTGAAGCGGCCATTAGTTCACGCGTATCACTCTTATTCAGAGACTATCAAGTCAAACGGCTCGTAGCTGAAATTACGGCGGAACCAATGCCACAATTTTGCACTTCCAAGAAAAAAATCGATGCGCTAGAAGCGTCAACGTTAGTCGCTTCCTCCCCGCCCGCTCTTCGAAAAGCTATAATCGATTTCCGCATCTGGTCGATTTGCATAATTAAACGCACACATGCGCACCAGCGTACGTAATGCAATCGAATAAAGAGTGCTCCAGAAAGGTAAATATGCTGCGAACTGTGCGACGTCGACGAATGGATAGTAGCTGGGTAATAACGCAAAGTGCGCTCCTGCACCGATCGCAGAGGGGAGCGGGCAATATAAGAAACTACATTCAACCAGCAACATTACCAGGTGTAACTGAACAAAGAAAAAGAGAAATGGGAGCGGCTGACGGGAGCATCTGTAATTACAAAAATTATCTTTGTTTGGAAAAAGGAGGAAGTTTAATTATTGACGATACACAAATAGGATTCGACTTATTGGTTAGTCAACTGCGGACTTGATGAAATTGTTTGCTTTTAATGCTTTATGTTTGCCGTGGAAAATACGCTCGATTTTCTGCTGTAGTCTAAATTTTTCTATTTACTATCTTTTATGATCTAGTATTCCGTATACTGATTTGAATTTTTTTTTTAAATAAGAGTAAGTTATAAGGGTATATAGGTTAATTATATTCAATGCATAGTTGATTTTAAAACTAATAAACAAATCCAAATATTTTAGTGAAAAAAATCAAACCCTTTCTGTGCACAATTTACAGTGATTTAAATCACTGTAAATCAGTGTAAAAGTCTTATAGAAAAAATTATAATTATAGGCATTACTGGTAACAGAAAATTAAAATCCTTTTGCACCTAATTAAATACATAATTAATTTTAAATACAATTTCATTCTTGTACACTTATTTATTTATATTGTATATAAAATGAATACGGAAGGAAATATTTAAAAACAAGACTAAAACTGATATTGTTAAATATAACAGTTACTATTTACAAAGGTGAAACATATTAGTTTTTTATTTCAAAATTTATTACAAGTTTTATTACAAATTTTCAATTTTATTACAAAATATAAAATTTCAATCAGGAGATGCGTACATTCATTGTTGGCTCTCTATTTACACCGCTACAAGATATAATATGCATCGACTTCGAGGACTCAATGAGGGTTGATGTCAGAAAAGCTTTATCTATCCCTATTTAAGTTTCTTTCTGTGTTGGATTTGTGCCAGCTCAATAAGATAAGTACATGTGGTATTTATGCAATGATAAATATACCCCAAGGTTTTTTCTGTCTTTTTTCGAAGTATTGAAACTCTAGGTTCAATTTTTATAAATTTTATATTAATATATATTTAATTATCTGAAAATTAATACAGACAGTCAATTGTAATTAAATTTTGCAACATTATAAATATCGAATAGTGTACCTATAATAATATTAATCTCAGAATATTTATTTGACCATCAATCAATCAAACTCGGTAATATAATGAAAAGATATTGTCGATTATCATGATATTCAATGTGTTATCATTAAAATTTATAATTGATATAATAATATTTTATTTCAATAATACTTCTAAAAATAATAAAAACATTTAAGTAGATTTATTTTAAAAATTTTCATCTTTATTTAAATTAAACATTAACTATATTAAAATTACTCGCAAAATATTTCATAAATGTAAAAGTATGTAAAAAATTACTTATTTGTTTTAATATTAGAAAGCTGTTACTTAGTGTAAAATCATAATAACCTGAAAATATATAAATGTATACAAATAATGCATTATTCTTGCTTTCCTTAATAATAAAGCCAACGAATACAATAGAAAACGTATTTAAAACTAATGATGTTTTTACGCTAATATTATATCGACATACCTTATAAATTTAATTATAATATTTTGATTTAGCTACTTTTTAAAAGCTAAATATAACTTTTTCATTATTTTAAATAAACATTATACTCATATTCATACAAATACTGAAAGTTGTGCTACAAAATATTGATGTTGAATAAATCTTAATATATAGTATAGATTTTCATATTATAAACCAGAATTTACTTTAATAAATTTAATTAATGTAAATAAATTTTATTTTATTAATTTAGTTATAAATATAGTTTACAAAAATCATTTACAATTCATAAACTCAAACGCTCACTATTTAAATACGAATAGCTAGCTTTGTGCATAAATATTGTCTTCGCATACAATAATTCTGGCTAATTAGTTTATATGGTAGGTTATATTGGTTTATATGTTTCAAAAATGAGTTTATTTAAATTTCAAGCGCTACACATTGACATTGTAATTTTTTATATAATTACGACAGGGTCTCTTCAAGAAAACCGCACATGACCCAATCGTTTTCCCCGCAAATGAATCCTGCTTGCAGCTGACTACATAAATTACGTTTATTCATTTCCAATGGCCAATAAAATCGTACATCAAATTATCCATCTGTCAGGAAAAGAAGCAATAACTGACTGATCCTTTCGCAGAGTCTTCGTGCGTCTAACATTAGCCCGCATTTCGAAGGAGTGAATATGCAACCTTAATAAGGAATTAAGCTCACTTTATCAGACAGTAGCTCCGCAACAATGTGTGGCGCGCTTAAATATATGTACTGGCGCAAATGTGCCCGATGCTTTAGGCGAGCAATAGGCCACGCGACTTCACCTGTGTCGCGCAAGGAACCAGAAATTAAAATATCTCCAAGGTAACTTTAATCCGGTGCTCGAGTAAATGCGGACAGAAGGCTCGAAGGATTGACGCCGGGGTTGAGGTTAAGCTTCGTGCGTGGCTCTTCATTCTCTAATACAGCGGAATTATCGTTTCGCTGCTGCTACAGCTTCTTCGAGGATGCATAATTAACATTATTGCATCACTCCGCTGCTGCTATTTTAATTAATAATGTGACAAGCAGTGTTCCTACATAACCCTACTGATAATATAATTATACACCGCAAACTTACCAAAAGATTTTAGCTCGCTACCCTATTAATATTAATTTATGTTTATTTTTATATTAATTTAAAAATTAATTTTAATACGAACTCCATTTAAGATCAATCTTATATGTAAAAAGTAATAACGTGATCGAATCAATAAAAAAGTATAAGTGTTTGCTGTAGTCTGCCTTTAACCACTATTTATATAAAAACATATATTTTATTTATTACTAAAATACATTTAATTTATTATTTTACGTAACTCACATAATCAAAGATGTCTTATTGGAGATGGAGTATTTAATATATTATCTAAAAATGAAACAAATTGTGTATTTAAAATATGCATACATATATAAACAAAATACTGTGACTCAATTGTAAGACAAAGAAATTACTATATTTTATACTTCCCAAGTATTAACTTTTAAACGTACAGTTTATTTTATTGCATACATTTTTAATATTTAAAAATACAATAAAAAAGGTACATTAACAAATTACAACTATAATTACATGGATTATAAATTAGGTTCTTTTTCATTGATATTAACATAATGTGTCTCGTAGTTACTGGAAACTATTTTTCAAGTACAAAGCTATGAATGTGTAATTCACCATTCAAAAAGTTAAATACATTTCATTTGGTAAATACATTCAGTTAATATTTTACATAATTATAGTAGAATTATTACTTTATTTATACTTACTATTCATGTTAATTTTATTTACTAAAAATATAAAAAACATACTAAAATCAATATTTTTAGTGTGTAAGAAATTATCAAAAAAATTTTAAATTGATAAAAATACACTATATGTAACTTAGATACTTAAATTGCTTAAGATATTGTAGAAATAATTTAATTAATGCTGCCTATGTACTCTTCATTTATCTGTATTCTTAAAAGTTAATGATTAAAATTATTTCATGCATTCACTTAAAAAAGAAAGATGGACGTAAATACACGATACAAGATACGATTACGTATACTACAATGTCAGAATTTTTTTGTAATTTAAGTACTTACTCGGATAATCGTGTTAAAGTTAAATTAAAAAAGTTATGAATAATACATTTTTTATAAAGATAAATTACTTATAAAAAAAACCATTTTTTACGAAGTTATTAAAATAAATTTATGATTCACATCTATTTATTAATCCATTTATGTATATTTATTTACTCTATATATTACGTATTTTTTATATTTATTTTACAATAACACAAAATAAATTAAAAATAAATTTAAATAAATAGAAAAAAATTAATTTTATATGAAATTTACTTCATAACTAAAATTTATAGTTGACATGATTCTATGAAATAATTCTATGAGAAATTAAACATCTTTTAAGAAAGCCAATATTGTAGAAACTAATGAATAATATAGATGAAATATCGATAAATTTATGTTTTAGTATTTTGAAAAAATGTAACTAAGATTTTTTTAATTTGCTTAAAAATGAAATTTATATCTAAATCCAGTAATGAAATCCATAAAAAAAAAAATTATTTAGAATTTGATTTATTATAGATCTGATAAAATAATGCACGTCTTATATTATTCCCAAATATTGTAATGCAATTATACAAACAAAATTATGTATACACATGTATTCATATACCCGATTCAAACATATACAAACTAATACATGTATATAATATATAGTATCTATATAAGTATTAATAATACACATATTGGAATATCCCTTGTTTACAGGATTGATATATATTATAATGCATATATGTATTCGGCTTGCACTCTAAAATAACAAGCCTTCCATTCTTACTTGTTATAATTTTCTTATTTAATATTATCTTTTCAGAACTTTTCCTTTATATTAAAACATTAATGTAAAATATTAAATCTGATTAAATTCTCAATGTATAAACTATTATATAAGTAATTAATGTATAATTTACTTTATTATAAACTCTCATATGAACAGATGAAATTGAATTTATTATGAAAACTGAAATAAATTAATCCTTGCTCTAATGAAAAGCTTCGGAATGATAAATAAGTAATGTTTTGTTAAAATAATGTTTCAATTTCAAGTTCAAAGATATTCAAAATGGTAAATTAGACAAAGAGTATATATTCGAACAAGTACTATATTCGAATAATAAATTCATACCTGCTATCGCAGGTGAAAGAAAGATATCGCGGAAGGCAATACAGTATAGCACTTCTGGAATTATAATGAAAGTCTATTGTTAAATTGTAACTGGCTCCATTGAAGTCATCCATTGACTGCTATTATTGTCGTGGGATTGCGAACTTCACTCGTATACCGAGTACATTAGCGATCAACAGTCGCTAGGGAAAATCCAACGGTGAGTTTATCGCGACTATGCATCGGCTGAGGGATCGGACGAAGGTCGTGGTCGAAGCGATGAGCGTTGGGGTGGTAAAGAGGTTTTCCGCAAGGACCCAGGGGGCGGAGGACGGCGCAGCGCTGGAGGTGACCAACTCGGAACGAGCTGACGTTCCTCGGGCGGGTGATAATGATGATGATGTCAGGACGAATGTCGCCGTTAAAGTTGCAACAGCAGCATGCCGGGACATAATGCGATCGTGTAGCGTCCAGATACACTCGTAAAATCTACTCTGAAACGCGAAATTCCATCCGCATCGACACGTGCAATCGCGGGCGTTATAACGATTCCATCCGTTATGCGAAGGGAGGCCACCCTCGGTCTTATATTTCGACGTACGTGACGCGCTGATGTGTAATTTTCTACCCGCTACGACGGTCGACTCAACGAAAATTCAAATTTTCATGAAATTAAGGTCATTAAACTCTTAAGAAGATTTCCGTTTGCTGTTGTTTAATGATGCGACGTTTTCTGTAACCATTGTAATTATAATTGTGCGGGGAATATTGTAAGTAAGACGAAAATTGACATTTCATTCGTATATATTAAGTAATGTCGAATTATCTGGACAATGAAAGTTATAGAAACCATTTACTTAATTAATTAATAGAGCTAATTTAATATTTTGAATATCTTCAAAAAATAGATGTCTATAGGTAATATTTATTCATATTGTGCTTAACTAGATAAAGTTAAATTGCCTTTGTAAAACAAGTTTGTGTTATTATCACATTCCTCATAGATCAGTGCAGTCTTACAGTTATAATATAATAATCAACAACCAACAAATTTATTCTTTTAAATATTTAAATGCTGATAAAATTACATTTACAAATTACAATTACAAATATTTTTTTTTATAACATTTGTTATAAAAAAATATAATATAATAGGCAAGTTAAAAGTGGATTACTTACTGCTAAAAACTTACAATTTACAGCATCATTTTTATAATCAAATGAGAAATCGAAATTTCCAACATCATTCTTCTTACCTTAATTTTGTTATTACTGATGAGTGATAAATCATATTTAATTAAAAATGATTTGATTAATCAGTAGTCACGTGTATTTTATAATATTAATGTAACTGATAACCAATATTATACAAAAAGTCTTTTTTTTCTTTTTTTGTAATTTTACGAAATCTATTTCAAAGAAACATAAAGCAGATTCGCTGATATAATTGCAAATATGTAACGAATATATGTATTTATATTATACTATTTATAATTGAAATAGTAAATGCAATATTGATACAATAAACTGTAAAATATTTTCACTGCCCTAGTGGAATATTTAATCTATGTAGAATTTGCCATTGAATGAACGCACTAAATTCATATACATATTCAATAAAAATAATAAAACACAAAATATAGGTAATAGCATAGTCAAAGTAATCAAGGAAAAATAAATCGTTTATTGACAAAAAAACATTGTTCTTCGATGGGATAATTTGAAAATGTCATTAGATGTATGATTAATTATTCGAAAGGCATAAGAATGCACTTGTAAATTCAGAAGTCACCTAGTAGTAACAAGTCGCCTATAGATGATCTTGGAAAATGCTCATTATTCGCATGTGTCAAGTCCGAAAAGAGGAGCAATAAAGAAAGGTGTGGTTAAAATGTCTATTTATACCACGTGTTTCGAATTTTTAGCTGGTAATATTACGAAATTGAAAGTAGTTTTGTAAAAGGAGATTTTTTTCAAGAACTTGATATTGTCAATATACATAATGGAGAAGTCTTTAAACCTCGCTTAAGTCGAAAATACATAATGCTGACTCGTATTTTAGGAAGAGAATATAATAATATGTTTAAATTGTCTGAATTATTAGTAACGATCGTGTTGCAGTCGTCATCTTACATGTATACAAAAGTCTATCTCCTACAACCCGTATTACCTTTGAGTTTGTATTTTTTAAAGAAAACCTCTACACATTTTAAAAATATACGTACGTACTGTCTCTACTACTTATATTATATTTTATATTTATTATATTTTATATAAGTAGAGCTATAATAAATCCTTAATAAACTTTAAAAAATTACGAACGTCAAAATTTATGCATTCACTATTCGATTGCTGACCTTAAATACGTATATTTGAATTTTTTAAAATAAAATAATGTCAATTATTATGTCATTTTTGAAATATTAATAATGAAAGTGTTTGTCATAATTTATCTTGTACTATTTAAGCGATTATCAATGTCGTTATACCAGTTTATACGCTACTGGCAAAAGGCAATCAACTTGATCTTCTTACGTGAAGTATACTAGATGATAGAATATGATAGAGTCGTATCTTAGTACAGAAAGTATCACTTTCTAATTGGCTGCGGTCGCACCAATAATACATCGTTCTAAAATACCTAGGCAACTTCATCGTATTTCCGTGCACGCTGAGACATGGGATACCCATAACTGACCCCACATTTATGAAATAAAAACTATGGAATATTACACATCGATATTAGTTATTTATAACGAAGAATATGAATTATAAAGAATTTATGATTATAAATTTTTGACATACATTTAATTAATAATACTATTAGTGCCATAAATTAAAAACAAAATATCAGTAGCTTAAAATAATCCATTAATTGTATGCGAAAATGACTAGATAAAAAATCGAAAATACAGAATAAAGTCACCTCATTTTGCAGCTCCAAATTTTAAGTATATTAAAAATAACTGAATGGGATAAACATAGGATTGTATATATCCCATGCACATATGCAACAAATGCAAGGATTTGCACATTTTTAAATTTCATGAAACACATATATATATCGTACATTTACGTATAATTCGAAGTATTTAAGTAAATATACAATACTTTCAAGACAAACGTTTTTACGAATTTCAAATAAATATCGTAGCGTAATTTGCGAAATCATTTTTCAAAACCAATGATGACAGTGTCGGTTACTTTTAAAAATAAATTAAGCTATTTAGGATTGAACGAAGCATTGCTTTTGCTCTACTCGAATATTAAACTCAAAGGACATGTCGTCGGATAGCAATAATACGTGGCCTGTATTAAGCCATGACGCATCCTATCAGCATTCAAATAATTACGCATCACTTCATAATCATGCATAGATAGGACGTGTTTAAGAATAAAAAAGGACGTAAAGACCATGTCACGTTCGTCTCGGGTCTACATTCACATCCAACTCTTTACTCCTCGAAAGCTTCCGCTTGTCAAATATCGCGGTAGCGTCGCGACATCGAACGGAAGAAAAAGCACGAGGCATCGATAAGCCGAGCGGAAGAAGGTTTATTCTAAATTCAAGCGCTGTACGTGACCTTATTCGAAGTCGTCGAGGACGATGTCTTCTTCCTTCTCGCCTGCCGATGGTGCGTGGAGATGCTTCGACGTGCCACGCGATACGTGCGCCTAATCTTCTTCCTTCCCAATCCGACGATGGAAATGGAATTTACAATGAAAATCTTGCAAACATTTTATTATACATCCTAAACTTCTGGATAGTTTTTGTTAATCAACGCTGGGTGAAATTAACTTTTTTTACCTTAAATAAATTGTCTTCCGACAATTTTTCACCAATAATCATCCAAATTCATATTATTAGTAATCATACTAATTTGTATAAACTACGTTAAACTATTGAGTTCAATTAATGTATTCAAAACATCTTTTTGTGTGTTATTTATTCTTATAACAATTAACAATTTAATCAACATCGATGCAATTTTTTCAAATCGCGACCAAAACATGTTATAATTATGTTATAATATTATTTGTAAATAACAAATTATTTATTTAACTACTTCGACATTGTATTTTAAAAAATAATAAATAATAATTTTAAATTATATTTAAAATAATATTATTTTAGTATTAGAAATATATTAGATGCATGTATTTGCATACTATAATATCTTCAATATATTTAACATACATAAAATTTAATCAAGTGACAAAATCTTCTTTGTTTACTTAATATAACTATCTATAATATCTATTTATTATATATCAACATATATTATAAAAGTAGCTTGCATTTAATAAAATTAATTATTGTTGAAAAGATCAATACTAAGAGAATAAACATTGTAAATTTTACAGGATTTGAATTTTGTATGGAAAAAATGACAGATATGTCAAAATAAAAAGTATACTATAATAATAAGAAAATTCATAATACAATCTACGAATATAAATATTTCAGTTAGTATTAACTTTATATTAGCTTTATAACTAGTACAAATATAAGTACAAAGATGAAATTTAATTTTGTAACATAAGAAATTGTAAATTCAGTTGAGGAACTACTCAAACTTGTTCGATTCTATTTGAAATCGATCAATACTTTATATTGACAAATATCTTGGACTATGTTTGCGAAATAGAATTTCTATTTAAATTCAATAAAAGAAATTTAATCTTGATCCTCAGGAAAGATGTGTAACAGTATCTAAATTTGACACAAAACTATCATTTACACTTATAATTTATTTATAATTATGCAATTCGTAGGTTTTTATGAATGAAATAAAAATTTAAATTTAAAAATCGACACATATTTGAAATTACGACAGAAGCAGTTCCCGTGTGCTTACGGAAGAAAATATGCCGTTTATCGTTTGTTCTCATTTACTATGCTTCTCGCCCTCGTTTGCTTATTTCCTTTAAATTTCTCCTTTCTCTATATGTATCTATATATATATATATATATCTCTATATATATCTCACCCTTACTATATTTTTCATGCGTTCAAAAGAAATCAACGACTTACAAAACTGGTCTCTAAAAAAGAAACGATGAAATCACAAGGCACATTTGTCCTGCAAAGAGCTTGCAAGAGTGCAGCAAAGGATGAAAGTAAGGAAATGTACCTTTTCCGAGTACAGCGATTGAGGAAGAAAATATTCCCCCTGAGCACCAAAATGCTCACCTTTCGCGAGACATGTTCTATCTTTCATCCATTTTCTCTCTCTCTCTCTCTCTCTCTCTGTCTCTCCCTCTCTCTTTCTTTGTATTTTACAGCTTTCTTGTATCACCGCAAGAACAGCAGAGTGTAACATTTCATCCCTAACTCAACCAGAGAATTTACTATTGTAGTCTATTTTTTGAATTCCTTGACAGCTTTTCTTTGCAATCTCAAAAAAAAATAAATAAAAATAAAAGATTGATATAAAAATTTTACAAAAATTTAAATTAAATATCTCAATTAAAAAAAAAGATTGTGTAATAAAAATAATCTTTTGGCATTTTAAACTAATTGATCTTTTTAGCACATAAAATATTTGTTCAAGAAAAAAGTTTGTAAGACACAGGAAACGTTTTCATAAATTATTAGCAAGTTTATCATTTTTATATAGTACTACTTAATTATTAATGTAAAATAATTATTTTTCTAATTACATTATTGCAAAAAAAGTAGCAATTGATTTATCAAAAAATATTACATTATAAAATTATCGTATTTTAAAACTCATGAATATACCATGTAATTATATAAGAAATTTCATTTTATCTGTAATTATTTCAACATCGTATATATGAATATTATCTTTAATCTAACTTATTCGTAGGCGATTTTTATAAACATTATCTATCATATTATTTTAATCTCATAATTATACAGGTAAAATTCGTTGATATTAAATTAGCGAGAATATTAAAACAAAGCATCTGTATTATATTATAATATTCATATCAAATAAAATTTCATACCGAATAGTCTTTTGCTCGCATTTTTATAATGGATGAAAGTATTAAATAAGTAGTTTTACTAGATAAAGATTATTTATTTATTTAAAAATTTTGTTTAATTATTTTTTAAGAACATTATATAAATTACACATTAAAATATCAATTTATATTGTTATTTATCAATATTTTTCTTACAATAATAAAAAAAGTACATAAGTTTCAATATTCTACTACTTTATTTTATTTATAGCATGTTATATACAATTCTTGATATTCGATCTAAATATATTATATAGAAATATATTATATATAAATTATTCTGTTAGAAATATTGGTTCTCTATACTTTGCCGATTTCTATCCATTCTCTAACATATAAAACTTCTGAATCCAAATGTAGTATTTAAAAATTGGAATATCAATATTGGAATTAATAAAAAATTATAAAGTATTTCTAATATTTTCATTAATAATAAAATAGAAATGGTTGACAAACAAACATTTTGTTAACAATTTTATTTAAGCGGACATAATTTAACTCATTCGGCATCAAAAACTATAGTTTATTATTATTTATTAAAATACACAACTGAAACATAAAAGGAAATGCATTGATGCATTTTAAGATATATCGAGTCAATATAATAGCAAACAAACAGTCTTTTGCGTTTTACGATTTAAAATTATGAGTAAAATTCTATTGCACTCCTTCTTAGATAGGACTATTGCTGCAGTTACATAATTGCATCATTAATAATGAATCGGCAGTATCTGAATTTTGAAAAACAATTTTTAAGCTCTTCAAACCTCTTAGACAATAATAAGAAATGTATCTGTTATAATAGTAGGTATATTTTTAAATGTAATTTAATATTTTTTAATCATAATTAAGCATTAAATTTAACTTGCTGAAACAAATTTTTATACATACTTTTTTAAAGTTGAATATATACTAACCATTATTAAAGTAAATTTTCTTATTTTTTTGTCAAAAATATATATATATAAGATTAATTAATATACCTTTCAGAATAATAGCTAATGAATTGTGAGCTAATATAAGTAACAATTATTAACACATATTAATGATCTTTCATCTTTCTTTGTAAAGAAATAAAAAAATCTATCCAATCATTGTTTTGTTAAATATTAATTATTAACATAAGAATAATTGGCAATACCTAGAACTTCGTAAATAAACTATTTTGTTTACTATTTTTTCCTATCAAGTATGCTACCGACAATACCACATATTAAGAAATCTTATGTTGATTGTATAATTATTGTATTGTAAGATTGTCCAAAATAACTTAACAGTAATGCATCGAAGCCTGTTTGCATCTTCCTGTAACTAGCATATATTAGCAATTCTATTCATATCCATAAGCAAACAATAAATTAAGTAACTTAATCTCCCATTAAAACACATACTTTAACATGAGTAAGCATTGTAATAACAACGCCGAGGCAAACACGTTAATTGCTATCGCGCAACAAATATCCTTTCACTCGAAAGAAAAATAGACACGTGCGCACGTTTATCATTTTCATGATACAGAACTCCCGTCAAACATACCGACCATCAACGTGATTATTATTTGCGCAGAACCAAATAACCAGGGCAACTTCGATTGGCCGATACGAAATCTGCTCTCGGTGAACAAGAACTGGAGAATAAAGACGAGAAAGTAACAGAAATAGTGGACGAGAAAAAGAGGGCTAAGGTACAGGCGGATAGATATTGGGGGGGGGCGACTTGTATTGTCAGACAAAAGTTTGCCCGTTCACTTTTTTGCAAAAATTAATACGATCCAGCGAGAAATGAGTCGCTGACGCATGTACTTAAGTCGCGAAACGGCGTTCACGAGTTCAATCTCACGCCCTATAGTAGAAAAATTTTAATTAATATGACTATACCAGTCAGAATACAAAGGCCGATGAAGTGATAAGTGCAAAAGTCGAGTATTATACTTTCAAATTGTTCTGAATTAATGTCGTTGATGATATGACAGAAGGACGAACAAATTTGTCATTCGGACTATTTTAATCAATCAGGCTTCAAAGAAAGATAGTGTTCGTAATTACTTTTGATTCGATTTTTTTTAATTCCAATTCTTAACGATTTTTTTATCATTTTTGTCCAGTTTCAATATAACAAATTTATAGAGAATTGATATTTTATAAATTATATGTATATAGAATTGTCAAAAAAATGTATGAAAATTATGCAAAAAATATATAATATAATAACAATTAGTTGATGTTTACTATTGTATTTACAAAAAAAAACAATTATCCTTTCTCCAGTATTTTAAATAATAAAGATTATTTTATTTAGCTACGATAATTGAAAATTCACGTGATAATTTCTTCAATATTAATTAGTGCATATATTAAATTATATAACATTATATTAATTGACAATATTTTATTATTCAGATAATATAATTAATTATAAGAGCTTATGAATTTTAATCAAATAATGTCAACTAAAAATAATTATTAATTGAAATGATTAATTGTATTATGTTTTGTCTATTACGTGCCAGTACCGAAAGTTGATAGACAAATTTTTTAATTTATGTTTAAAATGTGTTTTATTTCACAATGAATAATAATCACTTTCTTATAAATTTATAAAGTGTCAAAGTTTTTTTTATTAATCTCAAAAAAATCTTTTAGATTTATATGTTCGTGTCTCCGATTCTTATCTCTAAGGTCAGCAAGGCTTATTTTTTAAAAACTCAGCAACAAAAAGATAAAATTTTACACTTTCATTGTTGACAAAGCGTTAATAGATTTGAAATCATATTGTCAATTGTTAATCAACGATTCTTTTTTCCATAAAAAAATTTGAATTATATATGTCACAGTTAATATAATAAAACTGCAATACGAGCGCACATCGCCATTAGCAATAAATTATATCTTGATTGTAAAACACCATTCATTAAATTAAGAATATTACTCGATATTAAGACACAGTATTAATAAAATACGTAAAATAAATACACAAAATACGTAAAATTAAAAAAATAATCTCTAATATTATGACTATTCTTGTATATGATTATTTAAATAATCATGCATAATTCAAAATAAACGTACTATTTGTAAAAGCTGATGTACGTGAAAATAGATTTTGCAAAAAAAATCAATGCAGATTTTCTTATCCATCTGAATACTGAAGTAGCCTTGCAGAAACGTAAATCTTCGTCACTTTTGGATAAGATATTGTCGCGTGCATGGGCTATTTACCTTTGATATCCCATCGTCCGAAACTTTCTTGCGGCGCCCTGATATTTTCAACACGAGTGCACGAAAACGTTTGGCAAACACGGCTGAGGCGTCACGACGGCCCACCTCGACGATTCACTAAATAAAAAGCCGCGCTCCATGGGTCGAGATAACCATCGCGCGCTGCAGCATTTTTGGCGCGTATCCTCTCATTCTGGCCGCCAGTTTTACCTCCTATGCTCTGTTTTTGTTTCCATTGCGGTGAACCGAAGATGAATTTCGCTGCGCAAGGTTTGCGAAGCCTTCTTTTTTTCGCTCTAGGGCAATGTTTTTACTCGGCGTTATTCCCAAGAAAAGTATGCTTACCTTTATTTTATATATATATATATTTATACATATATATATACATATATATATATATATATATATATATATATATATATATATGCGATCAGGTTCGTGATTTAATATAGATTAGATAATATTAGACAGAGTTATTATTAACACTGGCTGTTGCAATAATCGTATTTCAGGACTCACGCATAGAACGAATGTTATAAATGAACGTCATTCTAACCTCGAGTAAAAAAAATATGTACTGCTGCGTACGTTTTATGCAAATGAAAAATAAACACGATTAAATAAATACTTCATTTATATTATTAAGCATTTGGCTCGTTCTGTTTCTTTCACCTTAAAATTTGGTTTTTAATAAATATTTATCGATCTAAATTAAAATCAAAATAAGGTTCTTGTAACTTTGTTTTATGTCGTGGCTTTTCTAAATGTATTACAATACATATAATATCAAATTAATAATATTTTATAACATATCATATTAATAATAAATTTATAAATACTTACAAACTAATAATTACATTGATTCACCTTCATTAAAAATTATCTGAAATATTTTTTCAAACAAATTATTATATGTTGTGTGTTCATCCGCTGTATGTATGCAACTTCAATCGAATGAAAAAAATATTTGAATGAAAAGATTAAAATTTCAATGTTTAATTAAAACTTTTTACATTCATTTATAAATTAATAGTGATACGCATTAAATACAAAAGAAAATTGTTTTTTTATCGTTGAAAAAATAACTGCACTTAAGTCATTTTAATATTTATGTAAGAAAATATTTTTCTAATTAACAAAAAATTTTATAATAAAGAAGAAAATATAATTCAGTAAATGTAAAACTTAATTTAAAAAGATACTGGTTAATAAATAATAAATGGCGCGACCCTTTTTTGGATAAAAAAAGTGTTTCAATATGGATAATCTACTTCTCTTGAATGTTAAAAAAAATTGAGCTTTCAGCCCATTAAGTTTCATCAAATATAATTTTTTAACGTTCTTAAGTCTTTTAAATAATTTAATTTTTATATTTATAATTTGCTAAATAAAAAATTTTCTATGTACACGTTGCAAATCAAGCCTTTTAGAGAAAAATTTGTTTTATAATGCTCTTCAAATTAAACATAAAATAAAACGACGATCGTAACTCATTTTTTAAGAATGTAAAACATATAATGTAAAATTACTACAGTGTAAGAACATGAAAATTATTTAATGCTTCCAATCTATAATTTTCGATGATTATTTCATTCATTTCTATCCGGTTTTGAACCACTGAAATTCCTTGAATGATTGAAATCGTAATTTATACATAATAATGAAAAACGACACAAAGAAGAAGTGAATTTAATTTTTTTAATTTGAGTAAGAAAACTTAAATCTTCCAGCTTAAGCTTGAAATTTCTTTCCATATACGATCAAATCTACCTTCGATCAAATTTTTATCTATCAGCATGACTCTGAGTAATTGAGCATCGATTTGTTTGATAACTTAAAAATACATGCAGTCTCCCTAGTTCTCGCTATTTCTGTCGTCTTCCGCGTATTCACACGTGAGAATCATTAACACTAACGTGATAAACAACACGATGAGCATCGACGCTTAAGCTTCATTCGCTTTTTGCCTTTCATTTTTCTCTGTTCCTCCCGTATATGCGTGACGTAATTATACACGCCAATGCTGCCGCAGCTTATGTGCGCATTCGTGTGTATGAAAGCCGCGCATTGAACGTGAAATACAACGTCGATGATCTGGATTTTCTCTGGCGTGGCCAATCATCGGGCTACTTTATTCTTCTACCTTTTTTCTTTTTCAGGAGCGAAGATTGTCGCAACATGTTCCATGCTTTGCACGTACTATGTATTTATCGCGAGGGAATTCGTGGGCTGAGCACATTAAAGGATGACATTCAGGTGTTTTTCTCTACCATGACTGATACTCTGTACTTTTTTCTCCTCTTTTGACTTACGGATAAGTCGAGTGTTCTATAGATTTATTCAGCAATCACTATATTTGTTCATCTTTTTACGGAGATATGCGACTCAAAGGTTTCCGTTACTCTAATTTTTAATTTTCACATTATTTATCTTAAATTTATGAGTTTTATTCGCGTAAATACATTTACAAAGATGAACTTTTAATAATGAACAGTTGTTTATGGACAGCACATCTCTCAAGATATTTCAGCATATAAAATTATTGCTTAACATATTGCTCAATAATCTAAAATCTAAAAATCATGATTCTTTGCATTCAATTATTTATTATCCCATGCCCGTCATTGGGCAGAAACCTAATGTAAACCACTCATTCGGCCTCGACAGTGCAAAGAATTATCTTATCACTTATTAGTTAGTATGCGTACGTGCTTTTGTAAAGTTAGCCTTAGGGTGTTTGACAACTTTTTAAGGATTGAAAAGGAACACCAGAACGTTGTTATTTCACAGGTGCATCAACTGCCTCTGAAATTACCTTGAACTCGAAGCAGAGAGATAACAGCAGGTGAGCTGCTGCTACTTCAGTAATCCTACGGATATTTATACGTACGTGGATGGGCTATGAGTGAGAGCGGTGTTATCATTCAGACACCTACCTAACCTACACTCAACCTTACTTCTATTATCGCATATGAATTTGTCCAGACGCCATTGTCCATATTTGATCTCATTTAATAATAGATTATATAATCTGCGGTAAGGACGAATGAGTGTATTGAACAAGCCCCATTGCGAAACTTTAATTTATAAACTCTTTACTGAAGTTAATTCTAGAAAAACTGTTTTTAGCCGAAAAATAATAATACTCAATACGATAATTCAATAATACATTTATACATCTAATTTATCTGTTCTGCGTTTAATAAAAAACCATCTTCGAGGACTATAAGTTTTATTCTACTTATTTTACTTAATGAATCAATAGTTTTAATCTATAAGATTCACAAATAATTATGTGTAAATTCAATATAGAATAACATTGCAAAGATTCGTTATTATTCTTCATACATTCAATTCTATAATATCAAAATTTAATCTAGCTTTTTAAAAAATATATTATATAATATGAACCTTTTCTAGAAAATATTCCAATAAATAATTACTAAGTTAATAAATTCTTTTCACAATTTTAGAATTTTCTGTTATAAATGCTTTGGCTTAAATTGTCTGTTAGTTATCACTATTCAATTACTTAAGCCGACAAGGAAAGATTCATGAATTTACTGATCATATTTTGATGGATTTATCACATTTTTTTATCAATCTACTATTAATATTACATGACGACTGTAATAGAAACTATATTTAATAACGTTTTATATTTTTTAACGAAATATTTGAAATTATATTAATTTTTTATTTAGCGCTTTTATGTTCTTAACTAAGCAGCTAAAGAAGGAAATTGAACCATAACGAAATGTAAAATAAAAGTCAAATACTTAATGCTAGATATAATAATAGTCTCATTAACGTATAAATTTTGTATTATTTTAATTAATAATTACCAAATATTTTGTTTATATCCATAGTTTTTTTTTAATTTTTATATCTATTCTTTTATAAATAATTATCATCACTCGACTAAATAAAACAGTATATATATGCATACTATCACAGTTCACGTACAGAATTATTGAAGCGAATGGACAGATATGATATACGCATGACGACAACTAATGTTTATTAATTATAATAAGTTTAGTGATAAATTGAATTTAATTTTGGATTTTTCACTGAAATGCGAACTATTTTTCTATGTTAAAATACTACGCTCATAATTATTTTATATAAATAATAAAGAAAAAAAATACTTAATTCATGAATTAAACTCAATTAATTAAACTCAATCACACTTAAGCCATCACTTAGACTCAGTTATTTAAAGAATATTTGCAGTAATAAAAGTATATTAAATATAAGAATATATAAAATTTTAAAGTTTGAAAATCAAATATTTATATATATATATATATATATATATCATGTATATATTAATAATAAAATTATTTAGTAGTTGCAAAGACATTCTTTTATTCTAGGCAATGTTTTTTAGTGTTCAAATATTTATTTATCCATGGTTTATATATCTCTGCTTATGTGTGTATCCGCTTACATGGGTATGAATATGGCATTTCCCGTAATGACCTGGAATAAAAAATTATAATAGCACAATTATAAAAAAAGTCATGTTATAGAGCTTTCAAATTTAATGACAACAGTTTTGCCAATGTAAAGAAAATCTTTGTTCAAAAACTTCAATTTTTGCATACAAGGCCCGTTTCTTATTACTTTCTTATTATTGAGTAATGCATTTAAACGTGCCTGCAACAACCTGAACGTAAATATAAAATAACCTTGTTTCTTCTTATTTTTTCCTTTTTATTCATCTTTCTGGTTATTAAGGAACTTTTATGATTAAAGTTTTCATAAAGGCATCAATTATTTAAAGAAAGTTTTATTGGTATACATTTTCAATATTTGTACTTCAATAAATCTTTTGAGTAACTGCATTAACAAATTAATAAGTAAGTTTAGTTGGTTTTATTATTTCAATAACATATTGCCACGTATTTTTTCATAAATTAAAATTAATTTATTTATTATGTTATATATATAAATTTAATATTATCATAACCCGAAAAAATTACTTTTTGTAAATTGTACGTCAATTTAAAACTATTATCTTATAAGTATGTGACAAATAAATTTCTTGACAATATATTTTAAATAATCATCTTGACTTAAATATACATAAGTAATAATATATTAATATTGCAACTGAATCAAAAGATTTATTATTACTTGTTAATTTCTCGACATGGTAATGTTCGTTCAAACAGGTGTACAAATTACAATTTGACTCTGTGTTACATGTGTTACACCTACAATACATGAAGCCTGTGAACTTAAAATTAATGATAGACCCAATCTTATTATACAAATAAAAATTTCAGTACTTAATATTGAATTGTCATGTGTGAAACAGTTTCATAATTATATTTCATAGAGTTGAAAAATAGAGGAAATGTAATTTCTAATACATGTACGATTATAATTATTGTGGTTATGATTTCTTGATGTAATTTCATCGATAGAGAATATTACTGTAATTTAATTTTGACAAATTAGTCACTTACAAATTTCATAAATGGAGAAAAAGTATGATTGAAATGGAGTTTTAATACTGATAAAGTAGAGAATTATAAATTTATATTAGTGATTTTTTTTTAAAAGATTCGTTCTTGTTCTACTATAAATTTGGTTTAATATAATGTACGCATTATCTATCTGAAAGGTACAAATGCTTTTCGTATTATCATAATTTATCAACTTATTCAATTCTGATGTGTTGAAATGTTAATAACAAGCTATTATATAACAGAATACTTCAATTATTAGTAAAAAATTTTCTTTTACAATCATTTAATTGCAGTCCTACTCGACTCTTTGACTTTTTTATGGTAAATATAAATTTATAATAATGACCATCATTGGTTATCACAAAGTGCACACTAATTTACTCAGCTGTGCATAATTAAAAACGTGTACGAATATTCTGGTAATTGGTACGTTTTTTTTCGGATTAGTTGACGCAGCCCCCGGATCGGATTTAAAGTTCAAGAAATGTCATTAAATAGGAAGTGAGTGAGTGAGTGTTATACGCCAATTTTCTCTTTTTAAATTCTCCGTATATTAGATAAAAAAGATAAAAGGTTTTGTAGCAGAGCAAAGAGAAGCAAAATCAAGGAATCAACGGGTGAGATAAGGAGCTTTAATACACGTATGTGTGATTTACGCCATCGTAACTTTTTACATTTTCCTTTTCTTCGTTCTGATGACATACACTCTGCCTTTTATTTTTAAGTAAGATTATCCTTAATACCATCTCTCTATTATAACAGAATTTAATCGTAGCGATACTAAAATTATTCTTTACTTTAATATTATAAACAATTTTAAATTGTGATGATAATTGTGTGAGATTTTCTCCTTACCACTACATTATTTTTCAAAAATTATAGGACTTATTTCTCTTATCAAAAGTTTGACTACTATATTACCTTACATTTTTAGGACATAAATGTTTAATTGTTGTCTTAAATAAAAAAAAATAATAATTTTTTAACGAAATTTAAATAATTCATAAAATCTGATTAAATATGTATTTTATAAACATTTTATTATCTTGTTTTAATTTAAAAAATAACCAGTACAATAATGTTCGAGAAATATAAATATTAACTCACTTGTAGTTATAAAAACTAATACAATTACATTGTTAAAAATGTTTTTCATAATACTTTTATATAAATTTACATACACAATTAACATAAATATTTAGAGATTTTTAAATAGAATTCGTAGTAAACTTTATAATTCTCATTATAATTGTCTGATTATCTTAGTCATTATAAATCTTTTTTTTTCAAAAAGCTTTCAATTATATAAAAAATATAATTTTTAATTGTAATTAAAATAATTTATTACAATAATCCAATTAATTAAATAAAATATAAATTAATTGCATTAAAAAGATGGATAATTATATATCATCACAACAATATATCATCTACTATTAAACGTCAAAATTGTAGAAAAAAATTTTCTAGGTCACATATTTACAAATATTTTATTTAGAATGTAAAATACTTTTAAATATGCAAGTAAAAAATTATTTGATATAGTCTCTTAATAACTACAAGGCTTTTAAAAAAGGTAGAAATAATTATTTATCTTTCAAGTCATAAAAACTATATAGTTAAAATGTTTTACTTATTTATTTGAATAAAGTTTTCGCTTCATTTCATATTTACATTATTAATTTTTGAAATCTAAAAATACATAAATGATTAAAAATCGTGTTATGTAATAATGAAACTGCATTAATCAATGATAAAGAAAACTTTTCATATCTGTATGAGATTAGATAAACGAAGAACCGAGTAAAATAAAATCGCAATGTCTACGTTATCGATTTCCAATCATAATAAATATTAATGCAGTCTCAATATACTAGGTATATGCCATTATGCCTGTACTGTACATGGATTATCTAATAATTATCGCCTATCTTACACAAATTACATGAACAAGGTTAACAATGTCTGCATTATGATTTTTATCAAAATAGTACTTTGTATTAATATTAATAACATAAATTAAACTTATTTTTTATATATAGTTATTTATTATTAAAAATAATATATACAATAATAAAAATGCAGTTTGAATATTCTGTTCTGATTAAAAAATTCAATAAAATGAATAAGTTCAAAGTTAATAATGGAAAAAATTAATTATATTTTTCTTATGAAAAAAAAGAATTATAGATATAAATAAAATATTAATTTTTACTCAGACTTCTTGAAATATATATATATATTACAATTTTTAAAATTATTACTCATATACATAAGCATTATAAGTAAGGACATTTTTTAATTGATGGCTCAAGGACCATATAATAGTTAATCCTTTACGTTATCGTTTTTCATATAACAAGCATTTATAAAAAAAATTGTTTGATATGTAACAAACTATCTACAAAATATTAACATACTATAATTTGCTGTACTAAAATATGGGTTTTAAAATAAAAATTGGATTATGATACTTACCTAAATGAAGTATCATTGAGTAATATTAATGTTTAATTAGAGATTATATTATATTAACTATAACATTGTACAAATTATAAGAGTTACACGTGCACAAAAAATTCTGTTTTAAATTCAACAATAAAGATATATAATTAATTTAAACCAGTTGGTAATTATGTGTGTAATTATGAAATTTAGTAAGTTAATTATACATGCATAAAGAAGTAGAAATTTATTGAAGACAAAAAAATGGGTGTGTATAGACAGGAGGAAATTGAGGAGGTGAATGAGGCACAAATGTGTCGGTGTGTGTATTTGTGCGCGCGCGTTTGTTTGCCTTAATAATGCAAGGTGGCTAGTTTTGCTCTGTGAAAGGGAGCGTGAAAGGTAAATGTTTATGGTTCGGTATCGTTAGTTGCAGCCGTCATCCATCGTTCGACTAAAACGATATATTATCTGCTTGTATATATACAAGATGATATGCATGTATCTATTCCTGCACGAGCGAGCTATGTGAGCTCGTTGTGTATCAGTTATATTGTCACGAAATTACGTTAGCCTCAAATAGACACATAGAGTGAAAAGGGGGACAAGAACTGACCTTTTAGGCGACTACCTTTAGGTCCTGACAATACATGTATATGGTTTACTTGAGGAAATTACCTGCATAAATACATTGCGACTAATCTACACAACTAGGACCTTTGAGAAGCTGCTAAGAAACTCAGCCAGGTATAGGACGAGATAATAATAGTTCCTTTCTTATGCATGGCTGTTCATAAATTTCCCTTTAAACTGCACAAATCTATATGCCGAAAGCTCACTTACTTAATAATCGCGATCGTTATAATTTCTCTTTTACTTGTATTCATTTCTAAAATAATTTATTAGGTACAAAATTATTTAAGCTTGCTTGGAAAATCACCGTTACAGTTAAAGAAGGAAATTATAACAGATAATAAAGTACTGTTGTAATAATCAATTATATAAGTAGAAAAGCACGATAGAAAATTTATAAATTAGTGAAATATTTAATAATGAACGACGACTTTCGCCTATTTAAATACTTTTTATTTACATTTTTCAAACTCATGAATAGAATCTTTTACTATTTTTATCTCTTCTTTAACCATTCTAAATATTCTAAAAAGCATATTAAAGCTACAGAATATCATTAATCTTCATACTGGAGTTAATCATTATAATCATTATATTTTGTAATTTGAATTACATAATAAATATACGAATTTTATTTTTCATTCGATTATTTTTTCATAGGTGAAATTCACGTTTTTATATTCGAATAAAATCTCATCGAAGTCCAAGAGGCTTACAATATATACATTTTATAATTCATTTATCATAATTGTTACACAAAGCTTTAGAAGCTTACATTGCTATCATATTTATGTTATATTTATACTACATAATAAATCTATTAATGAAGTACGTTTATTTTAAGAAGATTGTGATTTAATCTTTTTCGAATGAAAAATGATCGGGTTGATTGAACGTTGTACCAACCTTTTTATAAATGAAGCTTTACATTACTGTATAAGCGTTCAACATTTGACATCATGTAATTTATATATATTTTATAAAAAAATTTTAGTAAATTTTTTAAAACCTATATTTCAATTATGTATGTTCCAAATGTTTTAAAAAGTATTCAAAATCTTTTGACTTTGTAAAATTTGATTATGCAACTGAAATATATTCTCCAAAATAATTAAAATTTAAAATGAATTGCTGAATAATTAGCGTCATTGCCAAAATTTAAAATGACAAGGAAATCTGAAAGTATTATTCTTTGATCAGGCGTCAATAGTTCTTGAAAAGCTGCCTATCAGTTTCACATACGTAGCAAATTACATGAAGTTCAGAATAAATAAATGCTTAATTTTAAATATTATTATTTCATTCAAATCAATGAAAGGGAATTAAAAATAAACCAATATTCAAATTTATTAAATTATTGATTACATATATATAAAATTGTATGAGAAATATGCATTATTACAAATAGATAAAACTATATGTTTATAAACATACATATAATACTAAACCTCTCTGGTATAAAATGTACCTCATTCTAACTTCTTATATATAAAAATAATATGACATTCAGCAAATAGTATCAATATTTTAAGTCCATATAGACATATTATATTGCAAAATTCATAAAACTTTTGAACAAAGAAAAATTCTTATTAAAATTTCAAATTACTAACCAATTTATAAAAATTATTAGAGGATTATAAATAAAGGGAATTACTATATATGTTTCATGCTATACTGAAAATTATTTAAATTATGCAGTATAATTTTTTTTCAATTATAAATTTAAAAAACAATAAAGATGCTTATAAAAAATAAAGTAGAAGATACTATAATAAGTAATAAATTTATAACTCAATATACTTGATGGGTGATGTAATCTTTTTTATATTTTAAGTGAAAAAATTAAATTTTTTAATAAAATTTCATCGTAAAATATGACTAACCCTTATCATTACATTAATTTGTACATTGAGTTGTTATTTAAATACACGATTTTCAAGAAAACTGATTTAAATAATAATATTCAATTTATAATAAAATTTATTTTGGATATTTTAAAACAAGGTGCAGCAACACATGTAATGAATAACGGAAAACACTATATTCCAAGTTATGACATCTCATTTTCGACATTATTGTTAAAGCACCAGCAAGTATTTTTAAACAAGTTAAAAGAAACTATAATAAACAATTTATATTGAAGGTATAGAAGTCCAAAAGCTTCCCTTTCCATCTAATTTACACAGGATCGAAGCAACATATAATACACAAATCTAGTATAAATTTCAAGAAAGAATTTTTAATTTAAAAAAATCTTAACCAATGCAGCGATTTGGAATATTTAAGCTATCAAGTCAACTAAAAATTACTGATCAATTTAAAAAATCTTATAATTACTTTTTAAAAAACAAAAAATATTGTACTCTTACATTCTTTAATGAATTTTGAAAAAATAAACCTTATTAGTTAAAATAATAGTTTTACTCAATTTTCGTCTTAACCAAATAAATATTTTTGTAGATAATGAAAATACTTCTGATCAATCAGTCTGCTTCCAATCCGATATTAAAAAAACTCTCATTTTTAGACATTTAATTTTATTCAATGACGGTTTTAAATATGGGTATGTAAAATATTTAAATGAAATTATAATTTAAAAATATAATACAATTATTTTTAAGGAAATATATTTGTTCCAATTAAAAAAAATTTACTAGTTTTAAACGTTATTTACAATATATACAGTAAATCTTATCTTTATACTAAAACTTTGGTAGTTTAAAACAACAATATTAAAAAATAAATATATATGTTTTTTAAAGAGAATAAAGTATGAAATGAATAAAATTCATTATATATTAATTTTTTAAATTAATTACACTTTTTGAAAAATCATCAATTTATTAATGAAAAAAAATTATCAATTATTATAAATGTATAATTTAAGTGAATTTCACTTTATATTTTTTTAAACAGAATTTCAATATTACACATTCCCTATTTATATTAAATTATACACTAAATTATGTATTAAAAAAAAAGAAAAATGCATTGGAAAATAATTCATTTTCATTAATTAATTCATGTGTTAATGCTGTTGATTTAATTAAAAGTAATTTATCTTGTATTTTAAAATTGTTAAAATGATTCATAAATGTGAATTTTTAAAAAACTTATAATACAATGTATACGTAATAGCTTAATTTTTTAAATGTAATAATTATATTATTTTAAAATACATGTTCATAAAAAACACTAAGAATTAGATGTACTACAGGTACATTTACAATTCTTTAGAATATTTTATTAAAAATTGCCTATAGTATTAAATCCTACAATTCAATCACAGACATCATACCTCTGTTTCTGAAAGAAATTAATATACTATATAACATTCGTTCTTTTAGAATATTCTAAACAATCGACCATTTTGTTGATCCTTTTATAATAGTTATGTGTTTTCTCTTGACACGTTTTGATCGATCCACTGAATTGCATGTAGTTCACTTTCACAATCAGATATTTATTGCTACTGATTCTGTTCCCTATGTAGCAATGTTTTCATGCGTAAATTCGGTGCCGCTTTTAACTTTCCATCAAGGTTTTACGTTACGACCATTACAGCTTGCGGAAATGTTATATAGCACTGCAGTCTCCGTGATATTCGAGATGCCGCTACATTTCTCAATACGTGTACACAGTTGGGATAGATATGTGAAAATAATTCATGTATTCATAGACCTCACACAAAAGGTGCCAATTAAATAACAGAGACCTCCGTGATTTACTAAGCTAATCCATGTATCCTACGGTATAAAAAACGTATAAAATAAAAAAAAATTTATTTTTATGGCACGCACATATAAGATAAATATTTCTAAGATAGAGAAAAATTATTTTTCACTTGTAATAAAACAGTACACGTGTAAATTATAAATGTATTATTTTAAATTTTTCATTACGCTTGTGTTTATTTTTCATTATAATGACACAAATTTTAAAAAATTACATTCCATTTAATATCAAAATATTGCAGAATTTTACCGCTATGACATTTTCATAAAATTTGTAAATGTTCCTTCGAAACTAATTTATAAGATTTTTTAAATTTAATATACAAACTAAAATTTGAAGTGACTATGTTTTCAAAATTAAAAAATGAAGTATTATTAATACAATTTCACAAATGATTGCGTAATTAAAATATAATTTGTTACAGTTAATAAAAACATTTATGCTACTATTAGTTGACTTAATGCGTTTCTTGAAGATCAGTGTAAAAAGACCAGCCGATTAAATTAATAAATTTGAAATAAGCACACATTAAGAAAAATTTAAACTAATCAATAAGCAAAAGATTTTTCTCTTTTTATTACAAACTGATTATTAAAAATGTAATAAAATCTTTCGTTGATCTTGAAAAGCTTATACAGAATTCGTTTTAATAGTTGAACCTTTTTCAATACATATACGTACATGTTATTAAATTTCAGCTCCTTTTCATTTACCTTAAATTTAAAAAATTTATGGTGTATTATTGTTTTATCAAATTACTTTTTCAAAACGATATAATGGACTATGCAAAGAATAGGCGAGTATTAGTATAGTGTAGAAATTAATGAGTGTCGGTGTGTATGCACAAATGGCAAAATGTCATATACAATGAAGTAACCTTCTCTTGTCCGCTCAAACTTTTAATTGCATTATTATTAAAAGTAATTTAATTTTATATTATATAATAAATCGTCAATAATTGTTTTATTAATATTGTTGAATCTATTAATTGTATCGTTTGTCAAATTATCATCTTTATATATGTAGAAAAATTAAGAAATAAGGTATTTCAATTTCAAAGATAATAAAGACAAAAATCCCAAAAATTATATAATTACATGTGATGTCAATGCACATGTATTATGTGTTATATGTGTTATATATTTATGATTTTTCATAGATATTTTTCGTATTATTAGAATACGATAAGAGTAGAATCAGAATATTTTTATAAGATATGAACTAAACTATATACAAAAACGATAAATTTTGTAGTTCCTTAGGTTCATATTTTATTTCAAAAGAAAGTATTGAATAAAAATAATAAAATCTGAGCTTTCATGAATTTCATCACAAGTAAACTTTAGGTAATGGGTCTATAAAAATAAATTGCTTGAAGAAAAAGTATAGCTATTAAAAGTATCATAAAATCCAAAAACTTACTTTAATACATATTGTATTCTAGTTGATATATTTGATCTGTAAAGGATAATTGAGTCACGTATAAATGTGACTGATAATACATTCCTTATTTCACATTAAAGTAATAACTAGTAATTTATATTTATATATTTATATATATATATACATACACTACAGCAAAAAATTAAAATATTTGCTTTAGTTATTTATAAATAAAATAATTTCGACAATTCTAAGGCAATTGTCTATTTGATAATAAAATTAATTTTAATAAATAATAGATTTATCACTGTTGAGATACATTAAAACTTTTTTAGATTTTTTTCACAAGATAATTACGCATTAAACTATTAAGATATTCCTAATTATCATAAATCAAAATAATATTTATTCCGAAAATAATATCCCACTCATAATGAAAATCGTTTTCTAATGCATACACTAAAAGTGATTCTTTTTTTGAAGTGTCATTGAGAGATATTAAAAACATTTTGAAGGTCAATAAGATTCTAAAAGAGAAAGTTTAATGACGAAAGCCACGCTGATAGTTGCTAAAGATACGGAGAATAGTAATTACTTTTCACGCTCGGTATTCCTGTAAGTCCCCTTGAATGCCATAAACGCTTTCAATTCATTGAGCTGAAAGGAAGTCAGAGGCGGCGAAATAGAGTTTTAAGCGACTCTGGAAATGTCCAACGCATGCTTCAAAGCATAAGAACCATTACAGTACATTATGTAGCCCATTTGGACCGAAGAGAAAAAACATATGGTATGATAAAATTATATTAAAAAATTATAACTTATAATAATATGGCATCTTCAATTAACTAATTATGACTTTATTGCGTCATATTATTTTATGTTCGGACAAATTTATCCGATTAATGCATTATGTAGTTTTGGTTTTTTTAAATAATATTTTTTAATTTTTCTTCTAAAATATTTGTTTATTGTAAAAATTTTTTTTTAATTTTATAGTCAGAAAATTATTTTCTATTTCGCGATAATATGATCAAAATTTACAAATTTATTAACTTACCGCCCCTAATTTTAATCAACAATTATTGCAGTCAGTCAGGACTAAATTTTATAACGAATTATAAGCGTTAAATATATTTTCAGCAACACAAATATAAGCTTTTCATCTATATATATATATATATTTTTTTTATTTCATTTTATTTTCGAATTAAATTGTAGTTTTATTACATAAAATTCTCTTTGTTTTTTATTTTTCGTTGTCTATTCTATTATATTTCAGAACATTATTTAATCATTAAATTTCCATTGGTATTAAAGCAGTTAGCATCAACTTATATTTATTATTAAAAAAATATTTTCTAATAATTTTATAATATAACCTCACTTAATAAAATGTGTGATTAAAATTTCTTTAAATTTTTTTTTGTTTACTATTCTTTGCTATTCGTATAAAACTTTTATAAAAATAATTTCGTTGCGTAATAAATATCTTATCTATTCTTTATCTTAAACAATTGGTGCAATGGTAAAGAAAATGAACACGAGAGGGAAGATGAGCTTTATCCTAATCATCATCAGCTTTTCTCTTCACACCATCTCTGCATTTAACATTATCTTAATCAACTTTTTGATCTACAGTACATACGTTTATTCCTTGTCCAAATTTCCCTATACTCGTCTCGTATTACATGTGATACAAATTATTTGGATGTATTATGGTCATATTATATATAAGAATTCTTTAAATATTGATTTTTATTGTTAAAAAAAGAATCAGCATGATTTGATCAGCTATACAGTATTTATTCTACTTTCAAAGGAAATCATCGAACTATTGCTTGAAAATAGGTAAAAAACTTTTGAGGAAATATAAAGAAAATTTTGACGTATTTTTATGTACAACAACGAATACTAATTATAGCCTCATCAAAGTTGATATTTTATTTTATCGAATCCACCACGAAAACGACTGCAATGCGTATTTTATTCATAACTATATGATAATATTAAAGGTATTATGTGGCTCTATACATATATTTAGTACAGCATTTTGTACTATTTTAATTGTTTTTGTATTGCAACTGTCACCATTAATATAACATTGATTTCAATATTAATTAAACATTAACATTATTACTACTACTATTGCAGTTACTACTTTTAATAATTATTATTACATAAAATAATAATAATGATAATAAATATGATAAATTAAAATATATTAGTATATTTTAATTTTTTATTTTGTTTGATGTATTTTTATTATTTAAAAATATTCCACATTAACCGATTAATCGTGTAAGAGTGACGACGAATCGGTTTATGTACAATTAAAATTACTAATATCACGAAACACTTTATTCTTCTTATCTTGCTTAGGTGTCTAATTTTCCTGCCCTTATTCTCGCTCTGTTTGTTTTGCTCGGTGCATTCGCAAACAGAAGAATTCACGAGTTTGTTGCACTAATAGAGGGGCTAATAACCTCCCAACGAAGTATCCCAGTGTTCGCGATACCCAGTGGTAGGCCGTGACGAAGTCGCGTATAAATGATGTTGGCGTAAATAGCAATCGATCACTACCACACAACAGCACGTGTTGTACTTCTGCATTAAACATCTGATGACCATACCCCCCCTCGCCCGAGGTTTAAGGTTGCACGAGGGAGTAACGGGGCTACACTTTACGCTTGTTTAAGCGAACGCTCAAACGCTAGAGCATTTGTTTAAATTAATATTCTTAATAAGTGTCAACTTACAACAAATTAGCATTTGTTATTTTATTAATTAGGATTTTTTATATTGAACGACTTAGATTGATAGTTTGTTTTTTAATAAAAGTGAATTCTTTTTCAAAAGAAATGGTTTTTAAACTATGCTTTGCTGGTCAGATATAACTGTTTACAACAGTTTTTGAAATAACCTTTTGCAATTCACAGTTCGCAAGCATTTATTAAAACCCATATATTTTACATTGTGTAATTAAAAACTAAAAACATTTTCACTATTTTGATAATAAGTGGGTGCATCTCTTAAAAAAGATTATATGGATCTACCAGATGTAATGGGATTCGGCTACCGTTTCACTAGCGATTCTTAATCACTCTGGTAATCGTTCCGGGTCTCGATCCCATCCTCTCTACTAAACACCTTAACCTCAAGCGCAGCAGCATGAATGATGATCCTGACAGCACTTCGGGATGGTAGAAGAGAAAGAAGGAGAGGTAGAGAGAGATAAACCGATAGACAAATAGAGAGGTGAAAAGCGATGAGACGTAGCTACGAGCGACCAGGGATCTCGCTCCCACGGCTTTCGACCCCGTATTGAGAAAATATGAGAATGCGATGCACGTCGGAGATAGAGAGGGGGAAGGGGAGAGAGAGCGAAAGATAGGAGATGAGACAGAAAGAGAGCATGTGCGTGTGTGTATAAGTGCGCTAGTGCACGGGGTCGAGAGGGAGTCACCAACCGAAACGAGAGGAGGCAAGGTTGGGAATCAAAAAAGAAGAGCGCGCCTGGAGAAATGAACAATTTGCAACGTTAAAAAGGATGGGATAGTGATACGGCAGAGGGGCCACGCAGGTTCAGGTTCAATATGAAACATTCATCTAAAATTTTAAGAGACGCATAGAGAGGACCGCGAATTATGCGTAGGTCGTTCGCACGACCGGAGGCTCGCAAGGGTAGCATACGCTCATCGTGGGGAAGGATAAACGCCAGGCAAAGCTGGAGAGATGAGAATGAAAGAGGTGCTTTAAGGTGAAAGAGGATCAGAGCTGTGCTACCGATGCGCCATTTAAACGCTGTATCCCTCACCTACGTGTACTTAATTGAGCATTTTTACGTTAGAAACACTGGTATTTTTGAATATTGATAATGAAAATAAATCGTTCCTTGTATCAATTTATCGATCATTTTATTTTCCTTTATAAATATGAAAATGCATCTTAAGTTGAAAGTTACTTTATAAATATGAATTCGTATAATGAATAAGCGAAGCTTGTGTTAATTATTTTTAATTTTTTTCAATAATTTTCATTAATTTCAATTCACCATGACATTAATCAAATCCCATTGCTATTTATAATTTTCACCCCACTAAAAGCTTTGTAAAAAAAACTTCTTAAAAATGCATTGAAAAATGTGTTAACACTGATGCAAAAAACACATAATTTTGGGTTTAACTTAAATTAAAATTAAAAAACTTTTTCCAGCACGTCGGTAAAATTTTATTTCTTTGCGTGTAATGACAAAAAGGCGACCGCATAATTAAGTAAAAATAAATGCTTGCCTCAATCGGTGAGATAATTGTAGTTCAGATCAACAAACGAATGGTGAACAATAAGAAAAGAAAAGAAATAGAGAATCGCGAGTTCTGCCCAGTGACATGGCCTTAATGCTCCTTCGCCCCCGCAGTGCTCCACGAGGAAATACGAATCCTCCCGAGAAGCGACGAGGTGATTTAAACGTCGGTAGTGGGAGCGCCGGAGACGGCGTCGGAAGGTTGAGGTAGGATCGAGTCAAACGTATACTTGCATTTTCAGTTTCAGTAGTTTCCTGCCACTGGAAGGGCGTACTCTGGGACTCGGATGTGTGTCTTCCTGCCTCGTGGAAGCCAGACCGCATTGGCACGTCCACTCCTAGAACGTGACGTCTGGACTTCGTAACAAAAAAGGATATGCTGGATAGACACGGGGTTTAGGAGGAACTTGAACTTTAAGAGACACCGATAATAATGAGCGAGCGCTTCTTCGAAATTGGCTGCTCGAATTAATATTTTTTACTGCTTCTTAATAATTTTATTGCTTATATAATAATAACTTGCATCTAATTCTGGCGTTTTTAAAATAAGCAAGAATTTTATCATTATTAAAAATAGCAATCCTAAACCTCGTTACCTGTGACAAAGACTGATGTATTTTTAACAATATATGTATTAAACCTTGTTGAAAAAATTTCCTAAAAAAACATTCTGATATTTTTTAATTTTAAAACATGTAAAGTAATATTTTTAATTTTAATATAGTTAAGAATGCTACGTTGGAAAATTATGTTAAATTACTGCAAAATAGTTACATTTTCTGCAGCTGAAATAGTATAAGATATTCGAGAATTTTTCTTGACTAAAAAAAAATACCAAATTTTTCAAACTTATAAATAAATGTTTGCATAGTTACTGAAATACAGAAGGATTGCAAATGACTTTAATTTTGATAAAATATTTGTTTTTTGAATATATATAAATTTTATAATTACCTTACTAATAATATTAGTATATAGTAAAAATAGTGGTTGTAAAACACATTCTAAGATTATTATACAACTATTTTTTACTATGTATAAATTCAGGATTATTAAAATTTTAATATTTTTATATTTTCTTATATTTGTTTTTTTTATATACGTTTTATTTGCACTCACTGTTATTTGTATATTAAAAAATTAAATTTTTAAAAATTTAAAAGTTTAATTGAATAGTACTTTGAATTTAGTCAAAAAAAAATTGTGTAACTAATTTTTATTTGAAATTCTACATAAAACTATAAACACTATATTTATTAATACGTATATGTAAGTAAAAGACGTGCCTTATCTGCATCTTGTAAAATTATTTTTATTATGCGGATATTATAAGAACCTATTATCGATTACAAAAAAAAAAATATTTTAATGAATTTTTAAATGAATGTAAAATAAGAGTAGATACAACCTTATGTACTTAAATTTTTATAACTCTACTAATATTTATATTTTCAATCTCTTCCAAGAACTGATGTTTATAGCATTTAATACATTTTGTCTGAGTCAAACGGATGAGAAAATTTCCTACCCATGATAAGAAAATTTCTTACCCTAGATAATACAATTTCAGGTATTTCCCGAAATAGTAAAAATTATACACGAAATAAGGAGTAGTGAAACATGAAAAAAAGGAATGGACTTTAATAATAAAATATACTGAAATATGTAGAATAATTTATGAATAATAATTTACTCAATCAAATATTTATGAAGAACAATGTCCTTAATAATATACAAAAATATTTTATATTAAAAAAATTTTATATAAAAATAAAAATATTTAAAAATATAGTCATACAATTATAACTATCATGATTCGTAAAATAGTTAGATCAATATACAATTAGATAAATGAAACATCGAGCCAATTTATTGTTATTTTATTTTTTATCAGAAATAATCATTTTAATATGTAGATATTACATTATGAATAATGTTAATAAAAAATTTTGACTTGTTAAAAATAATCAATTTTGTATATTTATATGTAAATGCATACATACATATATATCGAATTAATTTTTTAACAAATGTATTCTGATTTAATTTTTCAATTAATTAAAATTTTTTATGCGATTAATCTACAATAATTTATGATTATGTTCTAAGTTTGAATACTGCTTTAATTTTCACGGTCTTCCTCATCAGAATTTATATAATAGATTCGCCAGCATCATCATTTTCATCTGTATTTTTTTCTTCATCATCACTAGTATCACTGGCTTCTACTGGTGGAGTAAATTTTGACTCTACAGAGTCTTCGTCGTCTGGTTCGTTTGGTTCAATGATTGCTGTGTCTGGTATGGATTCTTCATCAACGGTCTCTTCTTCATCATCTTCGTCTTCTGTCTCATTCGATTTATCTTTAATGTCTCTTGAAACAACTATTATTACTTCATACTCTTCTTCTTCTTCTTCTTCTTCAATTTCAGTAATTCTTACCTCTACAGAGTCCTCATCCTCTGCTTCGTCAAGTTCACTGATTCTTGTATCTGCTTCGGATTCTTCATCATCGACCTCTTCTTCATCATCTTCGTCGTATGTTTCATTCGAATTATCTTTATCGTCTCTTGAATCTACTACAGATTCCTCATTATCTGACTCTTCTTCATCAGTTTCATTGTCCTTTTCTTCCGAGTTAGTTTCACCGCTTCTTGTATCTACTTGAGATTCATCATCCTCTATATCATCTTTATTATTATTTATTTCATTTGAATAATCGTTTTTACCTTTTGAACTTACATCAGTTTCGTTACTATCTTCTGCAGCATTGCTTTCGTTGTCTGCTTCACTAGTATCATTTTCATTACTTGTATCTGTTGCCTCCGCATCGTAATTGGTCTCATCTATGCTATCATTATCAGCTTCTTCTGCATCTACATCGTTATTAGATTCATTTGTATCTGCTTCTGCATCAGTTTCTTCTGTTTCTGTAGTATCGTCAGTTTCGTCTAAATCGTCAGTTTCATTTACATCTGCATCTTCAATAGTTTCATCTGTATCTTCATCGTCATCAGTATCATCTGAATATGCATCTTCATCAGTTTCTTTTGCATCTAAATTTTCATCAGTTTCATCTGTATATGCATCTTCATCACTTTCTTCTGCATCTACATTTTCATCAGTTTCATCTGAATATGCATTAACATCAGTTTTTTCTGTCTCTGCATCACTTTCATTGTCTGATCCTACTACATCAGGATCATCAGTTTCATCTGAATATGCATCTTCAACAGTTTCTTTTGCATCTACATTTTCATCAGTTTCATCTGTATATGCATCTTCATCAGTTTCTTCCGCATCTAAATTTTCATCAGTTTCATCTGAATATGCATTAACATCAGTTTTTTCTGTCTCTGCATCACTTTCATTGTCTGAACCTACTACATCAGAATCTTCATTAGTCGAGTCATCATTAGGATCTGCAGTTGCCGAGACATCATTAAGGTCCACTCCAGTTATCGCTATATCATTAGATTCTGTTGTTTTTGTGTCCTTTGATTCTGCTGTTGCCGTTTCACTAAAAGATTGCTCAGGTGTTATTACATCAGTAAACTGCTGAGTTGACGTAGATGATTCATCACTGGCTTCATGTTCTATATTAAAATTATCTGCATTCAAACTAAGAGATGATAGACTTGTTTCAATGGACTCTCCGCGAATTATATCACACCGATTACTGATAGGATTGCAAATATATGGCTTGCAGCAATTAATTGATGCACTGCACTGTTAATAGTAAACATATTTGAATGAAATCCTTCATAATGAAATTTTATAAAAATATAAAAATGCCAGACTATGCCTAAATTTGTCTTCATATGCGAGATTTATAAATTTGTGAAATTAAAATATGATAGACAAAATATCCATTCAATTGTCTAAATTTACTTATATTACAAGAATACAAAATAAAAATTTATAGTAGAAACATAATTACTTATTTACGTATTTTTGTCGAATCATCATAGACACTGGACTACTAATCAATTTCATTATATTTATCATTTATATTTAATTTTGAACTTACTCTATTACCATTAACCAAACATAATCGAATATCAGCTACACAGAATGAAGTGCTTAGCACTGCAAGGCAAATACATAATATCACCTTGGACACTGACATTTTACACTGAATTTTCTGCAATGAATGATAAGAAATTTTTAAGAAATCGCTTACGAAAATATCTATATGAAGTTAAGATCACATGATTAAAAAAAAAACACTTTAAACAAACTGAATTATTAGCATCGTTTCTAGCAACAAATAACTATATAATCTTCTATAGATACATACTTATACAAATAATCTTTATTAATTCTTTCTTCTCTTTCTATTTTTTTCAAATAAATTGCCTTATTTACTTGGCGTTAGAGCTACTTGTGGTATTTCGTTTGTTAGTCTGAGCTTTTTATGCACATCGAAGTTGATCACATGATCAATTATTGACGTGATCTAACTCGTATTACAAATTGATAAGGCGTAAGATGAAAAAGATAGAGAATATAAAAAATTCAACTACATGAATGAAGAAAGAAACCAAATAAAATTTTTTAAAAAATGTTTTGCAAATATCTTAATCTACCTTAATTATTGATTAATTTAATTATTGATTATTCGAATTTTAAAGCTTACTACAATTATGGAAACAATTCTTTGAAAAAATTTACATAAACAATATTTAGTTTAAATACATTCAAATATTGTTTTGTATATCTATTAATTTAAGCACCACAATACACAATACCTTATATTGAAAGTCCCTTAAAGGGTTAAACACGTATCATATTTAATATCACCAGTATTAATGTAATAAGAACTTTCGTACTTTAATAAAGTATCATAAACTCGAATCTTCTAAAAATCTAAATATATAATTATTTTGCTAATATTTTATTTAATAGATTCATTTATAATGAGTTATTGATATCAGTAACTAAAATTGATTTAAATTCCTAGTTTTAAAGACTTTCTTGTATTTACCTTGAGTATGAAATTTACAATCCCTCAGAAGAGACTAACTCATAAATTTACGTTGGCTCTCAATCTCACACATTACTACTTATTCCTTGAATAAAAATTATTTCAAAACAAATACATTAAAAAATATTATAAGTATTAATATTTTATAAATTGATCTCTTTTATATAAATAAAACAATATTGGCAATACAATTAAAATTAAAATATCATTAATAATAACTTTGATAAAATTTATACAACTATTATAAATTATTATTCATTGGTAATTGAACGATGTTAAATACTACTAGAATTGAATAATTAAATTTATTTAGAAAATTTTTATTTTAATGTGTAATTTACGTATTATTTTCAAAACACATTGTTAGATTATTATTCTTATTTGTAAAGAATAAATTTTGAGCCTGATCATATCTATTAAATACGTTATAAATGCAAATTTATGCTATTATAAGACTTTGCATCAACAAGTTCAAGAAAATAGGAAGTCGTAATACAATAACATATTTTATTTACTAATATTTTAATTGCACAATATCATCCAAATGGCGAAAAAGCAAATATCCTTATACATTACTTTCAATCAATGTATAAGATACAGTAATTTAGTTGTATTGCATTGAAAAGTTCCTATATTTCAAATCGATTATTAATGAAAGTCTCCTACTTTATTTTCAAAAGCTTTGTCTTAAATGGATATAAAAAATTAGAATTGAATCTTTTAAAACACTTGTAGCCTTTTAAGCTTTTTAAAAGTTATGATTAATGACTGTCCTTTTAAAAGGATTTATTCACTTATAAATATAACTGGCATCAAAATATTGGTTCCCAATTACGAACAAATGATTGTATATTCAAATTTTATCTAATATATACATTCCAACGCATTGATAACATTCACGTGAGCATTGCAGCCTAAATACGTAAAATTTAAATGTCTCTGAGAAAGTAAGCTAATTAATGACGAACCATCATTAGATTGAAAAAGGAACTAAATACAAAGTGATATTATTTCATGTCTTACACGTCATATATAAATTAACATCTCTTGCTTTTCTCACTTACTATTTCTTCCAATTCGTGTTCTTGTCCATATCTGACGGAGTCCTCAAATTGGCAGCACATGTTAACCCGACCTTCTTGTCTCGAACGACCATTGATCGGTGACTTCCACTGCTAGCTGTAACTTACACCCTTGGTCATTATCATTTTCCATCGTTCATTCGTTGAAATTCAACAAAAGAATATAGTTTCATAATCATAACAAAACAATTAAATCTATTTTGAAACCATTTTTATTGAAAACTCAGAAAACTAATAATTTTAACTAGTTTTATCTATTCATCGAATACTCTGCAATAGAATTACAATAAAAATTTACAACGAAATAATCTGCGTTTACGTTAACTATGAATTTTTTAAAAAATGTTTATATACTCGATAAAATTTAAACTAATCAATCAGTAAAAGATTTTTCTCTTTTTTATTAAAAAAACTGATAATAAAAAATGTAATAAATCGTTTGTTGAGCTTGAGAAGCTTATACAGAATTCGTTTTAATAGTTGAACCTTTTTCAATACATATACGTACATGTTATTAAACTTCAGCTCCTTTTCATTTACCTTAAATTTTAAAAAATTATGGTGTATTATTTTTTTATTAAATTACTTTTTCAAAACGATATAATGAACTATGCAAAGAATAGGCGAGTATTAGTATAGTGTAGAAATTAATGAGTGTCCGTGTGTATGCACAAATGGCAAAAAGTCATATACAACGAAGTAACCTTCTCTTGTCCGTTCAAACTTTTAATTGCATTATTATTAAAAGTAATTTAATTTTATATTATATAATAAGTCGTATATTTATATATAATTGTTTTACTAATATTGTTGATACTATTGATTGTATCGTTTGGTACCCAAATTCATATCCATGAGCGTGCAGAAAATAGAATGGGTAGAAAGAATATGTTTTAATTTCAAACACAAAATATGCAATATTATTAAAAGGTAGATAATACTATATCATTTAAATGGGCATTATAATTCTTTATAGATATTTTCATTATTATTAAAATATGAATAAAGTACAATCAGTATATTTTTATTGAAAGTAATGAAATATTCACGAATATTCATGAAAAATTATTTAGTTTTTATATTTTATTGCGGTAGAAAATTTTACAAAAAAACAAAATCTGTAGTAAATTTTAGACAATGGATCTATAAAAACAAATTGCTCGAAGAAAAAGTATAGCTATTAAAAGTATCATAAAACCCAAAAACTTACTGTAATACAAATTTTATTTTAGTTGATATATTCAATCTGTAACAGAAATTTGAGGCCTCTTAAAAGTAACTGATATATTCTTTATTATTAAAATTTACATACAAATATTTAAGTAAATTTTGAATTTTAATCTTCTCTTGATTTTAAATTTAGTTCTACTTTTAATCTATTCTTTAACTTCAATTGGCATCCTAAGTATTTATCATTCTTCCGTATCATCTTTGGGTTTTTTCACCATACCACTACTAACATTGTTTCTAACAGACTACAGCATTCGTTTACCATTGTTCATCATCTTCCACATCATACATTAGTGTTATCACCTGTTGCTTTAGTTTTCTAATCTTTTGCATTAATATCATTTTCGTTCATTCGGTCATTCGTCTTCTTCGGTCTCTGGATCATCATTTGTTTTTTTACCTCTACATTACCATTAGTTTCTTTAATATTAGTTTCATCAATTTTTTCTACTACATCAGGTTCCTCAGTTGTTATAACACCATCAGTTTCTTCAGTTTGCGTAACATCATCAAATTAATCGGTATCGTAACATCATCAGCTTCTTCAGTTGTCGTAACATCATTAGCTTCATCGGTTGTCGTAACTTCATCAGCTTCATCGGTTGTCGTAACATCAGCTCCATCGGTTGTCGTAACATCATCAGCTTCATCGGTTGTCGTAACATCAGCTCCATCGGTTGTCGTAACATCATCAGCTTCTTCGGTTGTTATATCATGAGGAGATTCATCAGTCGTTGTTACATCAGGAGGTTGCTGCGTTGTTAATGATTCATCAGAGGACAATGATGCGCTTGATTCGTCACCTGGTAATGATTCATGTGATTCATCAGAGCTATCTACCCTTGAACTGTCAGATGATAAACTTAATTCAATGGATTTTGCTGGTAAGATAGCGCACCGATAATCTCTATTGCAAAAATATGGCTGACAGCATTTAATTGTTCCTCCACACTGTTAATAATAAATAAACTTTAATAATAAAATACTTATCTTACAAGTTATAATGCAGTATACAAGTTTTGTATAAAATATATAAATACTAGATTATATATAATTGAAAAATTGAAAGTTTTTCAACATATGATAATATAAAAATTATCAAAAATTATATTATTAACAAAAAGATATATTCCTTAATTCATTTATAATAAAAATTCACAAAAACATATCTGCATTAAAATTATACAAAATAGAATTACTAAAATAATTTTATGTTAATTTTTTTGTTGACCAATCGTTCCATTTTACTGTTAATATATTTGAATTTGTTTAAATTTACCAAAAATAGTTAATGTAAATACTTACTTCAGTATCAAGGCCGAAACAAAAATTAATATCAGCTAAAGAGAATGGAGTACATAACGCTGCAATGAAAATCCACAATATCGCCTTGAGCACTGACATTTTATGCTTTAAATTCTGCAATCAATATAAAAAGACATTTTTAAAGAATCGATTGAATTGCATTTTTAATCTATGTGTAAAATAGTATTTTGATAAATTAACCATCACAAACTTAAAATACATTTTAAACGGCTGCAATACTTATTATATAATCACAGTAATTATGAAAAATAATGACGAAAGATGTTAATAAAAAAATAAAAATTAAATAAAAATGGTGCTAGTTTATGTTATTTAATATAAACATACTACTGCATAAACTTCAAAAGATGAATACTTTGACAAATAATTTTGAAAAAAAACCTTCTTCTATTTATATATTTCCTTAAAAAAATTATCTTAATTGCTTAGCGTTTAAACTTCTTCTAATACAGTTTACGTTAGACTGAGCCTTTTATGTGCATTGAACTTGATTATATGATGAATTCTTAACGCGATCTAATTCGCATTACAAATTGATAAGGCACAAGTGAAAATATAGATAAAACATAAGACTACATAAATGAAGAAGAAATTAAAGGTAATTTGTTGAACGATTTGCAAATATTTTAATTAAATAAAATAATTTTAATAAACTACTCTTATTCCTAATTAATATGGACGAATCAATAATTCTAACATTAAAGTTCACTGCCAATTCACAAGAATTTTTTAATGTAAAAACTATTAATTATATTATTAAGAACAAATATATATTCATAATAAATAAAAACTAATATAATAGATGCGAATAATTTTATTAACAATCATTAGATTTCTATTATAAATATTATATTTAAAATTGGATTATCTAAATGAATTAAAGTTTTTATAATAAATATAATTCTTATTGTTGTAAAAGAATAATTTTCAAAAGCCCCATTAATTTTACGTTTAAATATTTACAAATTTTTTCTAATAAAGAAAATTTTCAATATGATACTTTGATTTTTCAATTAATAAATTGTTAAAAGTGTAATTTTCCACATAAATAATATTTAGTCACTGCAAATATTTTATTTACAGGAAAAATTCAGCTAACTTTGTACCAAATATATAATAAGCTTTGGATACTTCAAACATTTGATCATAAAAATTTAACAATATTATTATAATTGCTTATTATATTCTTTAATTAAATATAAAATAGCATATTCTATGAAATTTAAAAACCAAATTATATCAATAAAACTTTCATGAATAAAATTTTTTATATTATAAATGAATCTAAATTTAATAATCAATAAATTCAAATTAATCTAATAATATTACTTTAAATAATATTTCTTTAATAATATTTCTTTTTTAATTTAATAATATTTAATAAATTTAATAATATTTCTTTTTTATAATGATTTTGACTTGAAAAGCTTACAAAACCCGAAAATATATATCTATTTTTTTCTCAATCCTATTGCTTTATACTTATTAATTTAAATTACTTTACATGTATTGACTTTACATGTATGTACTGATTTACATTTATCTCATTTTTTTAAATAAATGAAACTGCCCCTAAATCTAAGGTAATAGCAATGTTTAGGGATTTTACTTCAAATAATATAACAATGTCTTTATCAAACATATTTTGTAGTATTAAATACAAAATGTTGATTTTTAAATATTTTTATTATAGTTTTTATTTAATAACTGACATTTCGCTACAGTAATGTGAATTAATTTTCGTTGTTTATTTAATTTTGTAATAAATACAACATCTTTCAACAACATTAAATCAACTAAACTTAAGATTGTCTTATCTTATCTCTAGATGACAAATAATAAAATATTATATTGTATTGTATTTTTTATGATATTATTTAAGATATTTTTTTATTCAATTTTCAAACTAAATATGCTTCAATACCAATATTTTATAAAGTGTAAATTGTAAATTATATATTGTTAAAAATGACTATGCCTTATATATAGTATAGTTCATAATAAATAATATAGTATAGTTTCATAAGAAATTTGATTCAATTACAGTTTTCCAACATATAATGCAATAACTGAAAATAAAGTACTTATAAACATGATTGCAGTAAACAATATAAAATTATTCCAAAACCAATTATCAATTATATTTCGTATTAAAATTGTGCGTATCAATGCGTTCAATACTCTCCAGAAACTTTTACCAAAAGGTCTTGACATTGTTAGTCTCACTCATTTTGTCTATACATCCCAATTAAAATTATATTATTAAAGCAAACGAAATACATTTATGTGTCCTAAATTTCTTTTCATTCTCAGTAATGCAACATTCATTCTATTAATTTTAATACTGCTTTTTACTACGATTTTACCCCTTTGTTTTTATAAATGAAATTTTTAATGTTAATAAATACTAATATATAAAAAATTATAAAAAATAAAAATAAAATTATCACAAAGTAATTCATAATATAATATTTCTATAATTTTTATTTCGATAAACAAATATTTAGTTATAGACTTATAGTCTTTAATGAAATTAATTGTAAATCATCCTTCATCCTCCGGTACCTTTTCTAGAAAATATATTTATTGTCATTGAATCCCCCTAAATAATAGTAGATGAAAATGACAGTAGAGTAAATAATAGTAAAATAATAGTAGCAAATAACAATAATAAATTATACATACATGTTAATTTAAATGCATTACATTAACTATTTTTGCAATATTGTTTAGTTAAAGATATCATTAAGAATAACTATTATAAATTTTGTACTACTATGAAAAATTAATTGGTAATCAATTAATCGTGTATCTTCAGATGTAAAGTAACATGTACAAAAATGTAGTATTTAAAAAAGTCAAATTTGCAACGATGATGAATTATTAATATTAAATATTTTTACTTCGATTTCATAATATAAATAAAAATTCTAATACTCGTATATAATAAATAATATAGATGAATTTCATGAAACATATTATTATTAGATTATTATTCTTATTTTTAAGGAATAAAATTTTAAGGCTTATCATTTCTATTAAATACAATATAAATATAAATTTATCTTATTATATGTCTACATATAAAAAAATTCAAGTAAATGGAAAGTTGTGATGCAATAAAAATTTTTATTGGATAATTTTTAAAATTCACAATACCAGCCAAATGGCAAAAAGTAAAACATTTGCTAAGATATTTTTTTTTTAATGTTAATACAGACAGAATGACTTGACGCATTGCTTTAAATCAATGTATAAGATACAGTCATTTAATTGTATTACATTATGAAGTTCCCATTATAGCATCATACCACCGCATTGATAAAATTCACTTAAAGATTTCAGTATATACTCAATATTTAAAGGGTTTTGATTAAGTCAGCGAATTAATTAACGAAGTACCTTTACATCGAAAGATGTAAGAACGTAACGTAAAAACAATTTCTCGAATTGGTACATTGATCAAATGGGCACATGATAGCCCGACCTTCTTGTCTCAAACAATCTTTGGTGCGTAATATGCTCGCTGTTATTTGTACCAATGCAGCCATATCATTTCTATTGTCCATTCATTTAAATCTAACTCTAAAAAATAATTTTATATAATTTAGAGCATGAATATCTTTTGGAACCATATCTTCATATAAATATGGAACTATTTGGATTCTATAAATAAAAACATTTCTTTTGAAAGTTTTTTTTGTTCTTGCAAATTTAGAAAAATCGATTTAATTGGTACTTTTTTAGAATTTTCATAATATCGAAGATAATTATCAATATTAAATGCAAATCAAATCATTTTATTTTGTATATATGAATAAATATAATACCTTCGTGTATCCTAATACATTTATATTAATAAAAAATGTTACCCGACATTCTAAACTATATGGATAATTAGTTGTTAAATATATATATTAAATATATTCCAATAATAAACTTAATGTAATATAACTATACATAAAAAAATATTAGTGAAAAATTATATTGAAAAAAAAATTTTTTTTAACTAAATTTTTTTTTAATCGAAATGAAAAATTGCAAAGCCTTGTAATTTGTGAAAATAATTATTATAAAAAATTATAATAATAATTTTCTTCTCTTAATGTGATTGTAATTATATTATAAAAGAATGTTTTTATCAACATTAATGAACGAACCTTCGTCTAAATAAGTCTAGTAATGTTATTTAAGTGGTAAAATATCTGTTGTTTACTTTTTAATTTACCAAAAAAAATTATTGAAAAATAATTCCTCTTTATCAAAAGAAATTCTCAGCTCTTAATAATATATTAATAATAAAATTATGTTGATTTTTACACAAAGTTATTGCTTATGGAGCTTGAATGTTTATCAATTATTATTCTGAGCACTCTAAGAACTTTCATTGAATTTCGAGGTATTTACAAATTGAATGTCAACATTTTCCATTAAATGACCACCCATAGTAACAGTAACTATTTCACTCGAAAATGGGGTGTTTCCAATCCTTCTCTCATTGGCTGTACAATCCACCGAGTCGGAATAATGTAAGGACATCAGTAGGATCACGCTGGAATCGTACAGCCAAACAGGATAAAACAGATTAGGCGAGCCACGAGCAATTCGAATCGAACAACTATTTACTGATTTAACCGAAAGTTTAAATATTTGTTCCAGTCCCGCGAGAAATAAACTTTATTGGTCTTAATCATTCTCGCAACCGAGCCAAAGACTAAGCCAAAGAGCTAAAGAGAGCAGGAGATGCCTACTTTGAGAATAGCTGCTCTGAATAGCCAAGTTCTCTCCACATTCTCTAATTGGATTTGGGTCAGCAGTGCAATTGGAGTAAGTTGGATGAATATCGATAAAATTAACGCGAGTTTTAACACGACTTTAATCCCTTTTCGCAGCGGCCGACCAAATTATGTACCTACAGCATTTTAACTGTCGTTTCGACTTTACGTGATACTGTGCCTTTTTACGGGCATTATGGCCATAAATATTCGTGAATTGTTGATTCTTATAAATTTTTATACCTTTTAACACTGTTAATCAGGATACGTAAATTTTATTTAATGCAGTTATATAAATATAAGCTCCAGATATCATAATATTTTAATAGTGTAATATACAGTACTTATTAATTCAAAAATATTTAAACCAATGTTTTTCTTATTTGGAGTTCTATATTACATGAACAACAGTAATATTCGATTCCTTCATAAACGCGTTTTATATTTTTAATAAAGATTTTTTTTTTAATGTATGCTTAACAAAAATACATATTAAAAATAATAAATAATGTATTTTCTAAGTAATGCAGTACTATTATTTTCATTAAATGATTAATATGGACGATAAAAAATACCATTAAGGATAAATGCAACGAAAATTATAATTATCATCAACCATTAACCTTTAAATATAAAACATATTTCAACATACATTAATTGACTTTAATTAAAATACCTTTAAAATTTTACTATAACAACTAAGTTACTTTATGATAAAAATAAATCCTTTCACGTTAATATTAATTGAGTTACTGATTAAATTTTTATATTATTATTTAGTAATAATATTGCTAACTTATCTTAGTTAAAATGATCACCCATCGACTGATGTCGTTAGATAGATTTCTGTTAATTATTTAACATTTTATTTATAAAATAAACAAAAATATAAATACAAATATAAAAGTGTTGTTTAATTTAACTTATAAGTTTTTTTTAAAGTAAATTTATTGTTATTCAATGACAATTTGTAATCTTAAACAAACAACTCCTAAGGTACACAATAATCTCATCATGTCACTTTAATAGTTTTATTAACATTGCAAATGCATTAGAGCTAACAATTTATTGGCTTCATTTTTTACTCAGGATTCATTGATTTATTTAGTGATAACATGGTAAAAATAATGTTAAGCGCAAAAGCAATACGCATTCTATAACTCTAAATTATTATTAAAATAATTATATGTATTGCATACATTTTGCATTTTTAAAAGCGATGTTTTTCATTTCAATTATTAATGGTTTTTAACTATAAATGCCTAGATTTAAAACCACTCTTAAAATTAAAAAATTGAAATTATATAGCTTAAAAAATTAAATGATATCATAAAATAATTTCATTTCCTCTTTTAGAATTATCATTTAAAAAATTATTTTCAAATGATGCCGATTGCTATAGAATTAAAAATGATTTTAAAGTACAATAAAATATACACACATATAGAATTTGGAACGGTAATAATAATATCAAAAGTCAAATACCTTTATGAAATAATGAAACAAAAACAGAGGTTATTATTATTTCTCTTCGACATTATTTATCCATTAATCTATTGTTGCATTTATATGTTAATTGGCTCAATTTTATTTAATTATTCTTAAATATTTTAGCCAACATTTATACAACATTTCACTAAGTTCAATATTAGTCATTCATAAGTACCTGGGTACCAAAAAAAATCTGAAATTCAGTTTTATCTTTGTAAAATTATTCTCAGTCATTGGAAGGAGTGAGATATAAATTCAAGCGGAATAGAGACAGAGACATCGATTGTACTCGAAGTGCAATACAACAGAAGCGCAAACCGTAACCAAACCACAGACTTGCACGAGCCATTACGTTTAATGAGCCATCTTTCGGATTTTCTCCCAATCCTATTGCTTTCCGTATTCCCCTTTCCTTTTTGGCACCAATGCTTCATTGATGATCCCATTATTTTTTCTCTTTTTACTATCCAAATCAACGACACGATAAAACATATTTCAATTTATGTTACAGTATCGAACATAAAACCTTATTATTGTATAATTAAAAAAAATTCAAGCTAATGATTTATAATTAAATATCATTAGTAATAATAATAACATTATATCTTCTAATAATTTTTTTTTTTTTAATTTTCATAAAATACAAAGTTGATATACTTAATTATGAGCTTAAATTACAATTTCTTAAATTGATACTGATGGAATTTTGAAGACCAACTATATATTTTTAAAGAATTTATATCGTAGATACACAAAATAAGAGAAAAAAATTATATATATATTATATATTATTATATATATTTATATTTAAATATAGAAAGAGAGTGAAAGAACAACCAAGTTTAGTAGCTCAATGAAATATTTATTACTTCAAGTATGCATAATCTCATACAGCATCCCATATGAAATATCTAATGTTAATAATTTAAAAGGTAATTTTGCAGAATTGTATTGAAATGATTGATCAGTCAATGTTTTAAATTTGTGTTAAATGATATAATTTTTTAAAACAAAGTTAAACGCATACTCTATTTGTATCGTATCGATAAATTGCTAAACCTGTCCCTATTTTTGTACAAAAACAAAACAAAGGTCATTATCAAAATTAATATCTATCAATTAAGTATATTTTTTACATATATAATATTCAATTTATAATATATATTAAAAAATTTCAGTTGACATTAATAAATAAACAAAATACATTGCAACTAACCCCGACTTTGCAAAATAAAATGTATTCTTAGTAGAACACTATTTCTAGTAAATATATTGCATTAGTATACTGCAAGAGGTAGTAACAAGGAAAGATGTATAAATTTATATATTTACCGATTGTAAATAAAAATCACAATGAATTTTGAATAATATACTATGTATAAATTTTGAAACAAATTTTTGAACGTATACCAATCTAATAACTAACTAACTTTTTAATTTTTCATCAATATAATAATTTCAAAAAAGCATCAAAGATTATTGTGTCAAGTAAACTAATCTTATTTGCCCAAATGCTTAGATTATGAAGCTAAAAGATCATAGAACAAATGAAATTTTATCAAATATTAATTTGACTCGCTACAGTACATCAGATGTTGGACTAAAGAGAAAAATATTAGAGAATGATAAAAGTGAATGATAATATTAATAATCTATGATTCATCTAACTATTTATTTTTCCAGTTACTTAGAAATATTGAATGTTGAAAAAAATAAAAGAGCAAAATGCAACGCCGGCATTTATTGCTGAAAAGAAAAATGGACTCAGCTTATTGCAGACGCATATGAACTGTGATATAAATTTCGAGAAATACAGAGAATTCAAAAATAACTTTGTATAACACCTTTAGATTTATAATTCAATTTACCCAATCTCATCTCAGCAAAAATTAAGATAAGAAAAATTTGTTTATGGGGTTCAATTAAATTTTAAAAAAGATACATTGCTCCATCAATTAACTTCTTGACTAGGGTCGATTTTCTTCATCTAAATTTCTTCTAAATATATATCTCTAAAAATATAACACTGATAAGCATATGATATGATTGGTAATGATAAAATAATTTAATTATCATTTATACTTCGTATAAATTTTTTATAAATATTTTTAAGATAAAAATTATTGAAGATAAATATGTTCTTTATTATTTATTAAAATTATTTAACTCGATGATATGAAAAAACTTTTAGAGTAATGACTTATATTTATATTAAAAAATAAAAAATGTGGCCTAATCTCAATTAAAAAATTATCAAAAAAGTATACAGTATCCGATACGATTCATACTATAGGCTTTTATCTGGAATGTCTGATAAAAAATATATCTTCTTTAAATTATTTATTTAATAGCTAATGCAATATCAATGTATTTTCAATTTTAAATATTTCATTTATTGCGCTGAATTTTTGCGTACAATTATTTAAGTGTATTTAAGTAATTGTCTAATATATTGTCCAACTATTTAAACCATGAAAATTACTGTTGCGTATGTTGTACAGTCATAAGTAATCTGCAACTTTAAATATATTTATGTTTGTGTTTATTGTACTCTCGTTAAAAAAATTAGAAAAAGTGTTTTTAGACAACAATACATTTTTTACTACATACGTATAGTTCACTAAATAAATTATCATTTGCATATTTTAAATTGACTTAATAATTTATTATACAAAACTTACTATTTAAAATATATTTTTTATAAAGTGAATAATGTTTCTGTACAATAACGGTACAATATCGGTGAAAATTATAATTAAAAAATCTGTATTATCATATAAATATCATATATCAAAAATAGATTTAATTGAAAATTTTAATTTAAAACTAAAATATTATTAACTGAAATTTAGTCTTGTGAATTTTTACGAAATTCTAAATTATAATATATATATATATATATATATATACTATAATTAGTAATCATTAAATTACTATTAAATTTTTATTCTTTAGATATTATAATATTCTTCTCTTTGATATTGTATATTGATTAACATACATTTCTTTAAGGCAATTATTTGTAAAATAACAATCACACTAAGAATGAAATATTATTATACCATTTATATAATGTATTTTTTATAACAAGTATACTTTTAATTAATTGTAAAATAGTCCGTGTTATTTTGATTCTATTAATTATACATTATGCAAAGAAAAATATAATTCAAACTATAGTTTTTTAGCCCTTAATATATTTCATTTCTGGTTTTTAGTACTATCTGCGTTAAGTAAAATATTAAACTATTGAAAGCAATTATAGTAAGTTCTTTCATTCTCATTCTAAAAACAAAAATTTAATTTAAAAAGAACAATATTTTGGTTATTAAATTACATTTTTAATTTGTTTCTTACTATTTATACAATAAAATTTATAAACAATAAAAAACCATAATTTAAAAAATTTAATTTCATAACATGAAGTACTATAACTTTTATAAAAAATATATTTGTAGGAACTGTGGATACTATTCATTTTTAAACAAAATTTAAATATTTATAATATTATTTATATGTAATAAATTCAAAATCTGTTAAATTCCTAATACCACTTTTTTAAATAAAGTCTTATAATTTTTGAGAGCATATTAAGAAAAAAATATGAATAAAAATAATCACACAATATATTGCATTGTTTTTAGATACCTTCGTAAACTTCCAGGTTTAATATAAAGCGTTTCTTGAACATCGCTGCAAGTAGTAATTTTATATTGTACGTCTGCGTTAGTCACCTACTGACTGTATAAGACGATAATAAATTGTATGAGTATTATAAATCAGATAAATAACAGGTTTGATTTAAGCATTATTATTAATTTCATTCATATAATACATTAACTTCATAATTTGATAAGATTTCGTTCCAAACCATGATGAAATCGTATGAAAACGTAATTTGTATGTTTTCAAGTGGGCAAAAAATTGATTTCTTTAATTATTCTTTTCATCGTTTTTAGTTTTCTTTTATAAACAAGATTTCAATAATAAGACTTTATGATATAAATACCTCACGTGGGGGTTGATATTTCACTACGTCTTTTTAAAAAAAAACCCTACATGTATATAAGTTTATCTCTATATCTATCTAGTAACTGTATAATATATTTATATATTTCGATATAAATGTACATAAATTGGTTTACAAAATAAAATTCAAATAAAAAACCAATTTATTATTATTTGCATATGACTAAATTTGAAATAAATATTTAACAATATAAATTAATAATAATCAAAATATAATTTGTGATTTATTATTATATTAAAATTTTTATTATTATATGAGAAGTTTATAAATCAAAATAAATTTTAATGTAAAAAATGCTTATATCTAATATGAATACCAAAAAACAAATGAAAATTTTATTGTTAAAAAAATTCATAATTTTTATAAATTTATAAGGTATACACTTTTCACTTACATTTTCTAGTGTCTTGAAAAACATATTTTCAAATACACAAGCACAATAATTTAACGCAATAAAAATGATTAATCTATATGGGAAAAAAAACTATGGAGTTTAATATACTATTAATAGGTTATATTTCAGATTTTATTACATTATAATGAAGTTACAACAAATTGTGATTAGTTCAACTATTAATTAGCTTAAATTAAGTATCTTATGTTGGCTGATTTTCCGGATTTATATAGATAGTAAAATTTTCTAAATCAAATTATAGAGATAATATTATACTTTTAAAGTTCTTTATTTAAAAGATTACATGTTTACAATAAAAAAAACTACTTAATTGATGTTTTAAAAAATCTGTTTAAAATTAATTTTTAAACTCATGACCTAAGGTATGCAAGTATTTACAATTAAGATTAAATAAATAATTTTAATTGAAATGTATTGTAAAAATAACTGAATAACATTAAATATATATAAATAAAACTAGCACTCGTACTGTAAATATATTTAATTGAAATTTGATTAAAATTTTTTTGTACAAAGTTTCGTAATTGTACTGAGAATTTTGTCAATTGAAATAAATTAGTAATTAGTGAGAAAAAAAAACTTTATTTTAAAGTGCTTCCGTCCATTATTCATTAGCTGAAGCTGTTTCTAAAGTTTTATCAAAATATACGACTCTTGAATAGAATAATCTTCTGATGAGTATATTATGAATTAGAAGTAGAAGTAAGCCGAAGTCTGAAGTTACACTTGTTGCCAGACAGATATGAATACAATGAATAATACGACTTAGTTCTGTTAAAAGTCATTTCAATTAGAGCAATATTATTGTAAGTTATAAGAATGAAAAGTAAATTTATTGGGTTAATAAATTATACTGTAAATAATAAAGCAGTATTATTATAAGCAGAAATAAGTACAAAGTAATATTATATATTCGTTGTAAATACTGAATTCGAAACTCAGGAGATTTACACTGTACTTATAACTCGATAGAAATAAAAAAATTATCTACGCGTGCAAGAAAGATATTTAACGACATGTTACTATACAACGATACGCGTACTCTTGTTAAGATTCAATAAAGAGATTTTTTTCCAGCTAAAAGATAGCCTCTCTGTTACTACAATCCGCAATCAACTCCTGCAAAAAATAATTATATTTTAAAAAATACTGTTGACGTACACAAAAATATAGGATACATGTTTTTCTCAAATTTTCAAAAATACATTTTTGTTTAAAATAAGAATAGCATAACTTAATAAATTTTGAGAATTATTATTCTATTATTTGATAAATAATTAAAAATACAATTCACGCAATAAATATATTAAATAAAGATTTTAATTTTCTTCTCTTTCATTTAAATAATTAATTATTTTTATCAAATCAATATTGGGTACATAGAAAATAAATGGATTTTATCGACATATGGCAAGCATTTATTTGTATGAAAAAAATAATATACTTAACATTAAAATATCTTATGTACTCGTTATCATTATTATCTATATAATCAAAAAAAAAAAAATATTTCAAAGGAATTTTGTTTAAAATAATGTATGCATTAACTGTATATTTTATGTAGACTGTGCTTTGACTTTGTTAAATTTATTGCAAAACGTTAAATAATTCAAATCTCCAACAAAGTGAAAGAAAATGTAGTCATTTAAATTAAACATGAACGGATTAGATACAAACTTTTAATAATAATTTTCATAATGGTACAAAGCTTTAATTTCCCATTTTCATGTAAGAATTAATTTTTTAAAACCTTCTCGTTACTTTATGAATGTCTCATTAATTACTCTTTTATGTCACTGGTGTTTATTCTCTTTAGTATGATATGCAAATTATCGCGTTTAAGACTTTGGTTTGAATTTTCTATTGCGTGTCAAAAATATGCTTTATTTAAATGCTTTATTTTATAAAAATAATAAAATCTAAATACTTTACAGCATTTAAATAAATAATAATGTTTTTAATTTTTATAATAATTATAAATTAAACATAAAACAAGATAAATATTACAAGTTAGCAATTTAAATAAACTATATTTTTGTTACATGAAATCGTCGTTTCCTTGTAAATGCGCATATACGTACTATAAAAAGATGTGAAAAAACTTTTTTATGGAATTTTTTATGAAATTTAAATACGAAAAATTGCTAAAAACATTTTTTTTTAAGTCATAAACTTGTCGGCAGTTTTGTAAATGTATCCATCTAACGCCATATATACAAAACTTCAATTACTCATACTGCCGTTAAGATCTTAATTAATTCCATCGATCAAACTCTTTTGAAGTTCATCTTCAAATATCTTACTTAAATCTTGCAATAAAACAATAATTATAATTGCAAATTGAACGTTTAATTATAATCATTTCGTAATAAAAATTGATGAATATATTAATTACAAGTAAATCTTATTCTGAGAATATTCTTAACAAACAATTTTGGTTTAAACGCTAGTAATAATTACTATTTTCTCATTAAAAAAGAGGAATTTTAATAAGAAATAATATATATATAGTTGTCTTCCTTAATTATTTTTCAAGTAAAAAACTAAATATGTAATTTTACTGATATTTTTTATAAACCTTCCGTCTATAATTAATTATACAATATTAGTTTGATTATATCACATTTATTTATTTCAATTTATTAATAACTCAATTCTTATAAGATACAGTTATCTTAACATTTTTTGTGTAGTTTAAATTTTAATTTTTTTCAGATATTAATTATTCAATTCTGTATTATTTGGTTGTTTATAATTGTTTTTTAAAATCGAATCTCTAATTCAATACTAATTTATATTTTTACTTAACATAGTATCATGTAAATTCAATCATAAAATACTTCACATGACACCAGAAATTCATCTTGATGAATCAGCCTTTTCAAATCTCAATAAATTAAAACGCAATATATAATAAAATATACAATTCTCATGAAAACGAGTTTTGGTTAGAATTAAATTTTTCCGGTTGTATATAATTTTATTTTTTAAAAAATTACTTACCAAAAAAAAATAAACTATACTAAGGAATTGAATAAAAGATAAAAGATAAGTAATAGTTATGAGAGCATGTAAATTAATACAATAACTAACAACAATGACTAATAATGAAGTAATAGTATGATATTATAATAGTATCGATGAAATTGCTTTAATTCTTGTTTATTTAAGAATTAAAATGCTGTATAAAATTAAAAATTTAGTTTTTATTTTAACTCGTGCAACTCTACTAACTATTAACGATCTAAAAAATCTAAAAAATACGTACATAATCTATTAATAACGTATTTTCTATGGTAAATTAAAATTATGTGCAAAAATAGTATCTGTAAATATATTATTCTTTGACAAATAAATTAATAAAATTTTTCTATAAATGCTTATGAAACAGCTTTTTTCCAATTTCAATAATTTCAAAAGATAAAATCATACAAGTATAAAAAAACCCTTTTACTCTATATTACCTACATGTAATTTAAATTAAATATAATAGTCTACAAATTTGCTTTGCTTTACATGTGTCATACCTTCATTTTACTTCTTTAACCAAAATTAAGCCATCAGATATCTTGGTAAGTATTTAATTAGATCTTTACGTTAAAAATATATAGAAAAAGAACATTTGCAAACAAATTTCCCTTAGGTATCCTGCTAAATCCATATCCTTGCTATTATTTTGAAATTCATGTTTATTAAAAATTCAAATTTTTAATTATTATATTACCAGCAAAATTTTTAGTAAAAGTTTAATAGTATATAACTTAATTATAATAAAGCAAGATTTGACTGGAATACAAATTTTAAAAAATACTACAAATGTTATTTAATGAAACTTAATTAGATATAATGCGAAAAGAGTTAAAATCAATTATTTAAAATATTTTGAAAATAAGCTTCATTATTTATATATATTTTTTAAAGCATTTTAAAAACCATTTAATTTTTACTACTTGTCCTAATCATGAGGTTAACAAAGTAAAAAAATCTTTAAAAAATGGACATAGAATTTCATAAAATAATGAACTAATATCGCACAATTATTGTAGACGAAATATGTACCTCTTTTATTTTACTTGGTTCGTTTAATACTACAGTATCAGTATAGTCGTCACAAAAAAATCATGAAAAAGAGTGGACAAATATGTAAGTACTTTACTTTGACAGAAATTTTAAAAAAGAGGAAAATCACTTATAGACTAACAATATTACATTATAAAGCAAAAAGGCTTATTTTCAATATTATTTTGCTAACATGATTTCTTATCATTTTTTTAGGTTCCTATAACATTCGTAATAAAAATATACAAATATTGACTGAAATTAAGATATACGAGTAAAGAATATTATTAACTAAACCTATAATTCCAATATAATGTTAAAATGTATTTATTTGAATTAGGTTTTTATTGTGGGTTTGTTAAATGGTCGAAAAACAAAGCTTTAAACAGAAATTCAAGAAAATTGACTTTTTTATATTCATATGAACGTAATTCAAAAGTTAATTTTTTTTAATTAAAATTTAACTATTATTTATTGATTATCATTGTATATATATGTGTATATATATATACACATGCACATATGTACGTATATGCTTTACGTATGTAAAATGTGTATGTAATATAGTAAAATAGATTTTATATTATTAATTTAAATTTTGAAGCAATTATACAAAAAATTTAATATAATAATTTAAATAAATATCTAAACTTTCATAAACATATTATAATAGATATAGGTTTTTTTAAAAACTTAAAAATTTGAAAAAAAAATTTTTCTAATTTATACCTTTCTATTATTAAATTTACAATAAACAAGTTTTTGATAGTAATTGAATAAATTCATTAAAATACGTTAAACAGGATGTAAATAAACATAGCTTTTTTACTTACAGGATATTAAAAGATGTGTTTGGTCAAGTCCAAATCCATCCAATTTTATGAAATTTTTTGGTTTGTGACGTTTTTTAATAAGAGATTAAATCTTTAATGGTGTACTGTTATATAAAGCTTATTGTTTTGTCGGTGTCTAGAAAAAAACATATATATATATATAGATATATCATAGATTTCCATTAGCAAAGTTTGTTTATCATTATTCTACTGCAATAAACACTAAAACAAACAATGCAATAGGAAACATCATTGATTCAAATTAAATTAATAAGTAATTCAAAAGATGTTTTTTAAAGATGTTTTTTAATTATATTTTTTTAAGATTAACAAAAATACTTTATTGTTTCTTGGTATAAATATTTCCTACTTAATACTTTTTCTATATTAAGAAGTTTTAAAAAGAATTTGAGTTAGTTTCCTTACTTTACTTATAGTAATTCTGGAATTATTCCCAATTTATAATTTGAAATTGTTTTAAGAATATAATTCTCTTACAATATCAATATACATTATATTATAATTTTAATTTTAATAATAATTTAATAAAAATTTTAATCAAATTTAAAAAGAATCTGTAAAATTTTAAAACATAAAAATATATAAAATCAATTAAAATTGTAAATGAAATATTTTTGTAACAAGCTAATAGATTGATAATTACATAAGCAAGCTATTAAATATAACTCATATTACCATTATTTTATATACTTTTATTTATAAGCAAAATAAATTAAAACTTATTTAGTATGAAATATTACTTTCTATTTTCAAATAAAAGATGTTTTTGTTTTATCTTTGACTAACCATATACAAAAACTACAACAGATACTAACTCATAAAGTAACGAGATCGTGCAAAACCTAAACAAAAGATATAGCAAGTGCATAGCTAAAAAGAATTGCGTTTATGAGAATTTGTCAGTCTCGAAATAAATATAACATTTATCGTACAGTCGACGTAGCTGTTACTGTTTCAATTAAATTTTCACGCTCAGTAAGAAGTACTGGTAGAGTTTCCGCATATTAACCCTTTTTCTCTATGCCACCTTGTCTTTTTTTAATCTCTTTTTCCATTCACTCATCAACCATATCTGCTAACGGTTATATTTTCTTCTCTCTTTTCTATCTCTCTTTTTCTTTGTTAATGAATTGTTGAATAACCGATTCGGTTTTACTTGTGTGCGAGTTGTAAAGTCTCCCTCTCTTTAGCTTTGGACCCACGGCTTAAGAGGACAAAACGATTTTCATTTGAATCCCATTTTAACCATTTCACCTGTCCATCGCCACTGTATTAATACTACAAGTACTTACTCGTAATACTCATAATAATTCAGGTACTGCATTGAAATACAGGTTTATTAAAACCTATGAAATTTAGATACGAATCTTAGGAGTATGCTAGAGAAAACTGAGACACAATCTTCAAAGCCACAATCCAGACACTATAGGTTTTACAACCTGAAAGCACGTCTCGGTATGAACAAGGAAGTCGCTGAATGTGCAAGTACTGGTTTCTTTTATATCTTACTCCCTTAATTGAATACATTCGCTAGATTAAAGGGATTAAAATAATTATATGATATAAGCTACAGTTTTATAAATCATAATTATAATTTTTAGATATTCAAAAAAATTCAAAAAAACCTAAATATCATACGAATAATTTTAGTTAATAATAATCATTTATAACAATAATAAATAATAATTTTTACAAAATTTATACAAAAAATACAAAAAATAAAACAATACAATTGTTTTAGTTCAAAACTGCATTTACTAATTCTATTGAATTATTATTAAATTAAAAAAAAATTTTATTTAAACATATTTTCTGAGTATGAAACATTTAAAATATTTTTAGCAATAATCTCTTTCATATACCCCAAATTCAAAAATTTTTTATTTTTTCATCATTTTTACCCCTACTTTAAAAATATATATAAGCAGTTAATGATCCCAGCAATATAATCAATTAAAATTTAAAAATTTGTTCCGAATATTTTTTTTCTACTATTTTTTATATATTCACATTAAATAACAAGATTATTTTTGCAAAGAACTTTTTTTACTACAAATAATTATAAAAATTTTTTACATAAATATAACTTTTACATTTTGTCGAAATTCAATATAATACTAAAATTAATTTATTTACCATTAGTTCTATATAGATCAATATTAATGTAAAGAAAAATAATATATTGTAATTCATGAAAATTCAAACAAATCAAATTTTTCATTAATATTAATAAAAATTGTAGTTTTACTATTAAGAGTACAATAAAAAAACTTTTCAATTTTATTGAGTTTTAAAAATGCTACTTTTTTTCTTGGATTAAAAGCAACGAAATAAAATTATTACAATGGATTGATAACATTTTTTTAATTAATAGTAAAAACGTGTTAAACACAAATTATACTGTATATAATTTATATAGTATATTTAATATAACTATAACGTACATAACTTTTATAAAGAATTACGAAAATATTTCTATTAAAAAAAATATATATTTTGAACATAATTATTGGAAACTAACCACTGCATAGTTCTGTAATTTATTTTATTTATTTTTATAAAATAAATATACAGATAATCTTAGTATCTCATAAAATATGGAAAAACAAATATTTAAATTTCAATATCTTATTCAAAATAATCCATTACTCATCGTTTTTATTAAAAAAAGCAATTTAATTATTTTAATTATCTCTTGTCCTTAAATTTCATAAACTTTAATAAATATGATTATTTCATGAATTAAAGGCTATATTCAATAAATCTAGAATTCTTGATTTATACTTAATATATTATATAAATATAATTATTCTAATATACACTAAATATATATTTATTAACTTCAATGGTCTGACTCAGTTTACTGACAGCTAACAAAATAATAACTCAGTATAATATATTACCAGAGATAAAACATTTATTTAAACTTTATTTAGTTTTATCGAAATAATGATTTTTTAATGTTTTGTATGATACGCTTTAAAATGTTATCTAACAGTAATTGGATTGAATAAAATAGTAAATTTTTAATAGAATTCAATTCAATTCGATCACCACTAAGTTGTTTGATCAATTACAATATAAATACAATAATAATTGCTATACTATAAAAAATGAAATATATTTAAATAGTAATTGTATTTAAAGCCATAAATTTTTTCGTTTATGATGCAAAAGTATAAAGAAAAAATTACTCGGTATACAGACTTATGGTAAAATACTTAACAATATGATCATATGTTCATTTAGAGAATATATTAGAAGTACTGTATACTAATAGGTTTAAAATTCATTTACATTTTAAATACAATTTTAGTTATGATGACATAAAATTCAAATTAAAAGAAGATTATTCCAAAATCGTATTTATTCTCTTCTATCATTAGAGAAATAGAGTTAAATGTTTGTTGTTTAGTATTATATGGAGACATCAGTAATTTTTTTACGCTATAGAATTAATTTTATGCAGATTTTTTTAAAAACAGAATGAAATATTGACAAGCAAATATGCGAGTCTCGCATTGCAAAGCATGTCCGACTTTTCCTTTATTAGAACTACTTGAAAAGAATTTCAAAGAGATCATTTCATTTAAAAAGTGTAGCAGTCTACCATTTGATAAGTAAGGTATAGATATTTTAAGTTCCGAAGTTCATTTGAAAAAATTTGTGTTTCTTTCAAGTGTTACGATAAAATTTTTTAAAAATTTAATTTTTTAAAAAGAAAAAAAAAACGTTTAAAATTTTAAATTCAGACTTTCTTTCTTTGATAAACTACCTATAATACAGCTTATAAGATAATATATTTTAAATATATTTAATATAAAAAGTTTGTACTTACAATTATGCAAAGCACGTTTTTAATCTTCTTTTGTAAATTATAATTTTGTTTATTTGTATAATAATAATGTATTTATTACATTATAAACATACATTTATACTATAGAAACTTATTCTGATTAATAATTGTAATATATTATAAAGAATACTTACGTTTAAAAGGATTCCTGTCTTTAAATAAATTCTCATCAATCTTTATAATGAACTCAAAATTTATTAGAAACATTTGCACGTATTATTTCTGAGCTAGCAATTGCACACTCTCATGTTTAAAAATATACATCTAAATTTCTACACGAGAAAACAACTCTTAATGATGCGGTTTATTCAAAATATCAGACATAACTCACTCTTCTGATTTCAACTAAGCTTAATCTTTAAATATTGGAGAAGATGGTGCGATTGAACAAACCGATTAACTCAGGATGAAGAGCCTTCACTGACGTTGAATCATAATGTGAAGGCATCGATCTCATAAGCTCAGCAAGGAATCGCATTAAGAGGTAACGGAATCCTCTATATCACAGATTCTTTATTCACTCCTTCCAACGAGAGTTTGATAATTAATGCAAAAGAGAGACGCGATGCAATATTAAAGTTGCAAATCAGGGGTGTCTGTAGTAAGACGTTGATTTTAAAGTTATATTATCGAATGGATTATCCACATTTTATCAAGTTTATAATAGCTAGATTTTTAGTAACTATTTTTAGTGTTTTATTAATATAATGTAGAAAAATAATTCAACAATTAAGATGAATTAAAACCCAATAAAATACCCATGAAATTTTGTTAAATAAGACTTTAAAAATACAATACTTTAACGTAACACAAAATAACTTTTACTTCTTTGTTTTAAAAGAAACTGTAAAAATACTGAATTTTTTTAATGTGGCCAATTATATATGAATTTATATTTTCTAATTCAAAAACCTTACAATATACAAAAAATTAAAATTATATAATTTTTTAATATGCTGATAAGTTTGCAAATATTTTTTGGTTATTGATAACGTTATAAAAAAATTGTTTTTGTTGTATAACATTTATACCTTTTTATGTTTTCGAAGTTTGATTTTAACAATACCAAAAATAAGGTTTTTCATGCATAATAATATGTACAAGTTTTTTTAGATATAATTAATAGTTTTTTATTTGTTTATAACTTTTACTAAAATTATATAATACTTTTAATTTTAATATATCAGTAATAATTTACAAGAAATCTATTTTATGTACACTTAATTTTGCATATAAAACGGTTTAAAAGCGGTACATATTCAATAATAATACTCATTAAAGTATTCGTCATGATAATTTTACCTTTTTTTTAAATTTTTTTTACTAATTTACGTACTTACATTTTATATAAATCTTCTAAATAATTATTAGAATAAATGTGAGAAAATAGTATCCGTGTGAACAAATTATTAAAAATATTTTTATAAATATATTATTTACCAATCATACATATATACTGAAAAATTAAAATTTTTTTGATAAGATTAAGTAAAAAATTCAATGCATTAAAGTTTCATAGATAAAAAAGAGTGCATTTTTTAAATTTTAAAAGATCAATGTTTTAGTCTCATGTAAAACAATTTCTGAAAATCAAAAATCCATTTCTGCTCTAATACTCAAGAAGGAGCTAAAACGTAAGAAGAGTTTATATAATTTCATTAATAAAATAATACATAAATATGCTATTATAATAATAATATAAATAATGCGATTATAATAATACACATAGAGGATAAATAAGATATATACTTAGTATCACATCTTTCTCAGGTAAATTGAAACTAATTTACAAATTGATAGATAAAATGATAGATAAAATTTAACAATTAAATAAATTTGATATATAATGCATTTACATCGACATATTCCTTGTAGGATTTTAAATATGTATACTAATAAATACAAGACAATTATTAACTCTATAAAAATTTTTTTTTTACATCTTATTTAAAAATAATACTTTTTAATAAGCCTTCGAAAAAATGAACTTTCACTGTAGAAATGCAAACACACACAATCACAGAATAAGTAATGAAATCTGAAAATTGTTTGATTTAATAAAATTTTTGTAAATTATATACGTATAAAAAGAAAATGTAAATTGGATAATAATTAAATATATACTCTATCGTATATCTAAAATGTCAACATAACATGTGTCTACCTACAATGAATACAATTACAATCAATCACTGCACAACTGACGCACTTCTGTTATACAACTGTCGACGTAGTCATCAACGCCATGGCTTCAAATATGTCACATTTACCGTTTAAGTTGTACGTTCTGACGGATTCTCTACCCAAGCAAATAAATGAACTTCGATTACACGTAATCACGATGTCAGGTATCATTTTGACTAATTCAGTAGTATATACATTTTCTATTAACAATCTAATAAGATTAATGAGAAATTCTCAAATACGCGAGCGTCCAATTATAAAAATGTCCTTTTATTAAAAAAATAATAAATTTCTATGTTTAATAATGTTCAAAAAAGTCAAGGATACATTAGTAGTTAATTGATCAACTATAAAATATAATTTGTCGTTACAATATGAGAATTTTCACTACTAATAAGAATTTATACGCATTCATCGCCTAAATACATTACTAATTACTAATGCTGTAAAAGATATTGAAGATTGAAAAAAAAAATTTCCTAATTCTTATGAAGAAGATGTAATATCACTAACTAAATACATAGCATTTATAAATTTTCCTCTCATCATTTTCACTTTATTTATTTCTCTCTCTATTTCTTTCTCTTTGTATATCTCTCTATTACTGTTGTGTCGAAAAACGCAAATCATTTTAGGTTGTTTAAATTTTTACGATTCTCTTCAAATATAAATTAATTTTATAAGATTCTCTACAGATTTACACGTAATATTTAAAGTAACTAATAACAAAAATTTTAAAAGTAAAACATACTAATTCCAGTGAAAATCTAAAAAAACGGTTATTATTAAATATTATTAAACCTCATAAAACAAGTTGTGGTAAATAAAAAAATCCATACTCAAGAAATTTTTTGTATAAAATTACAACTAATGTTATTAGATATACTCTATTTGCCTTCACAACCTCACTATTCTTGAAGATGTTCTTTTGAACTATTATAATAATGTAATATATACTTCTTAATTACGATAAAGATAACAAGAAATGCATACTAATGCTAAATTGTAATTTATATACGAATACAAATGTTAAAATTAAACTGTACCTTAAAATAAAGTTTAATAACTATTATATGTTACTAAAGAAGTTGAAAAATTAAAAGAAATTTATTTTTACAAACACATCAACTTCGATAATATAACTTATTCTGTATTACACACATTAATTTATATTACATTTATTTTTTTAATATTGTTTAAATTAATTTCAATCTTCCAGTACATTGATTAGTTATTGAAACTACATCTTAGTAAAACAAAAATCACATATATTTATTTTTAATGAAATGGGATAATTAAACACCACCAAAATGTTATCCATCCCAAAAAAAAATTTTTTTTATTTGGTACTTTATTTGTAATCTTTGAGTAAATTTAAATTTTACATTTAAAAAATGTAAAAGTTTTAATTATATTTAAAGAATGTAAAAGAAAGCATTTATCCTAATTTATATTTTAATAAATAGGTTCTTAAGTGAAACCGCGAATTTAGTAACACATAGAACCTGAAAAATGGAAGAAAGAGTAAATTTAAAAAACAAAACACAAGTGACAAATTAATTTGTTAAAATTAATATGTTTGTCAGCAATTAAGAAAACTCTAATTTTGAAATCTAAAGACGAGATTCGAAAAAATAAAGTATGGATACATTCTAATGAATGGATATAATTATCAGGTACAGCTAATTGTTGTTTCGCTGATTGGAGGCAAACAAGCTTGGAAACTATAGAAAAGAAGGGAAAGTGCGACAAATATCCCGTGTTCCGTGAATTGTTAAAGGATGATCGGTCACTCGTCATCTTACTGGACTTAGTGTCAACCTCGGCAGATGATCCCTCCAAAATAACCCTGATCTGTCTATTAAAATCTCGAAAACACGTTTGAGATCAACATATTTATGGGTCTTTCATTTTATTTCTTTGCAGCACGGCTTAGAAATATAAGGGGTGGTCGTGAAAATAAGACGACGCTATCCCGATAATTAATAAAACAGAGTCGGTAAGGAATAAATGTTAATTAATAGTACTGTGGCAATAATAATTGCAAAACTGAGACTAAAAAGTACGAATTTGACAACGGTAATATTGTCAATTAAACAGAGTCCATAGAGGATAAATATTTCGTTATTGATACAATAGTAATTTAAAAAGCAGTGTCCATAAGAAAAAAAAAAAAGTTTGCATGGGAAAAAAATAATGTAAGAAAAACGAAAATTAAACAGCAAATACTGATAAATACGTCGAATAATTTAAGCTATAACTTTACGTTATAAAAAGAATATAAACGTAAACAAGATATCTGAAATATAAGTGTAACTGGAGGGTAAAACATGTAATCGTAAACTGGCATCACAATCCATTTGATAAAATTCGTTAATATGAGTAAGCTAGCTGACTTTGTTCTCTCCGTCACCTCTAGTTACATCCTCCAATCGTATGTTCTTCTTTCGCACTCTTATTTGGCGCTCGCCGTACACCGGTTTTATTTTTGTATTTAATATCCTAGCTTAAGTTTACATTTGCGATTGCCGCTGGCGCTTAAATTCCTGTCCGCTGCTTCGCTTTCCCCTACAACCACTGCGCCGTCTCTCGTTCAACCAGTGGATGTTCTGAAGCTTGCACCTTCTTGTGATTATTACTTTCGCCAACTCGAATCAGGTGCCAGTTCGCCTTATCAGTTCTTATTCTCCGCTAAGACTTCATGGCACCGTTCGTAGCTAAACCAATAGTTGTATCCTCCGGGGTAACGCTGGCCTGCGGACATAGTCACTGCATAGATGATACCACCTCAGCAAACCCGTTCAAACCCTACTTTCTAGGTCGCTGTACCTTTGCACATCTAGGAATGGGCCTCTCTGCCTCAGTATACAGATATATTAAGAAAAACGCTTGGTGCTTTCTCAATCTCAATGTTCAAAAATTATTATATTTATTTTTTTTGCAAAAAATTGAAATTCATTTTCAGCTTTACATTATGTAATTTTTTTAATTAACATTATAATATTGAATATACGTTCGTTGTACGTTACTAGTAATGTATTTGTGAACTTTGTATTAAGGGTAAGGGATAAAATGGATGGGATAAAATAGCTATTGAATTTCATTATCCACTATTTACAATTTTTACACATTAGCATTACGTGATATTCATCTTCTCTTTATTTCTAGTATTTATAATACTTTATCTGCCTAGATCTAATTTATCTGCCCAATCAGCCAAACACTAGCCAATACCTATTAAAGTAATATTCGATGGACGTATGAATATTATGTAACGAACAATGGCGTGTGCGCGTTTCTACGTCATATGATTAAAATAGATACAAATTATATTGAAAACTTTGAATCCAACTACTGTATTGATGTTCGGAAATTTTCAATGAATTTAAAATGAATCTTTCGATTATTTTTTTAATTTCATTTTCGTTATAAAGCAGACATAATCTATTAGACAGTATACGTTTACTCTCTTTTTCCATCTAAAAATCGGCCAACATGACTTCACTACTATTTTAAATTTTATAGATTAAGCTTCGGATGCCAGTAGTTGGTTCTGCTGTAACGTAACAAAATTAAAAATCAATTGAGTTAATGAATATTGCAAATTAAGGCTAAACAAAATTATTTTTGGTAAAATTGCTTTTAGTATAATGATTGAACGAAGATTTGTTTATCACGTGAATTGAAAAATAATATCCACATTCTTGAATGCATATGTAAAAAATCGTATAGTACATATTGAAATATGTTGCGAGAATGAAAGCAATGCAAGGGCCCAGGGAGCTGATTCATTGCTGCGATTCGAACGAATGAGATTATCTTGGAATGACCTGGTGATGTAAAATTCAATCCGAATCGCAAACCTGGTATGATGTGACAGGAGTCAAGACCCGAAGGATAGCTTATGATCAATACAGAGTGAGGAATGAAATTGACAGGTATATTTTAAAAAGCGAGCTGAAAGACAAGCTGATTTATATTTGTCTTATGATTCTATCACAGTAAAAGACAAAACTATCAATTCTTATTCAATTTTATAAATTTACGAATAAATTAAGCTTTTGTAGTCAATATAAAAATTTACCCATAATTTATCAAACTTATTCAATGTGGTACTGATATTTTTAACTTATTATACCTTTATTAAATATTATTTAAATACATTTTAATTCTGAAATTGTTATTAATAGTAAGTTTAATATATCTTAATTAAGTATATAATACAAAACAATAGCAAAATTTAAATACGTAAATTTGTTTAATATCATAAAATTAATCATGTAAAACAATGTTCTTCTAACAAAATGATCTTTCGTGTCGGAATGTATTACTTCAATAGTTTAAATTTTTATTATCTGCATTTTTTGATTAAGTATTAAATGAATAAATGATTTATACGCATAAAAAGGCATATAGATAAATTGGATTATGAATGCGACGCATAAAATTAAACGAATTCAATGCCATTAGGTCGTAAAATTATTGCATTAAAAAATAGTTTTTATTGATATTAACCAACATTGAAGACAAAAAGATTTGCTTTTACATAGATGATTTTCTTTGTTGAAACTAACAATTTATTTTATTTCAATCATTTTGATAAAATGTAAACATTACATAAAATTTCATATAATATTTTATTTTTAGACAGAATAAAAAATGTCGTTTAAAATAGGCTTTTTTATATTTAATTGAAGAAAAAATATATTCTATTTTAATTTTTTTGTGCTAAATATGAAGTTTTAAATTTGAATTGACAATTATTTTAAAAATTATTAACATAATTACTTTTTTACTACTATAACCACATAATTTTGTATACAGACAAAATTAACTACATGATTTGGGACACAATAATTTAAATTTCAAATTAATGATGAGATATTATCTATAGAAATGATACGTACACATTAATAACTTAGCAGTATTTCTAAATCACATTTAATTTTCATGACCTATACAAATTTTTACCTTTCAATGACAAAAAAAGAAACAACGATGGAAAGAATTTCGAAGGAAGCTTACTGCAAAATATCGTTTACCTGAAAATTTTAAGGTAAAAAAGTTGACTTTGAAAAAGTACAACGTTTATTCCCTCAACATGTCTACCCATTCCGCAAGCAAATAATTTAGCGCTTATGCTTAACAGGCGACAGAAAGCATACTGATATAAGCAACCTCAAATGAAGTTTGACATGCGATTTTTATAAATGAGGAACAAATTATACTTAGACTATAAGATAGAATGGCCTTGGACACCACGCGGAAGCTGACAACTGCGTAAAACTAAAGAAGTAACTTTGTAAACTAGGTCATGCGCGCCCTAAATTTATCGAGTGTTGTTCCTCATACTTCCACTTATGACTATATGAATTATTTAATAATAACTTTAATGAAAAAAAGAAATTTTTACTTGGCTTTGTTATTTTATAATCGAAACACACAAAGGTATCAAGCAATTGTAATTATAAATTTTAGCATAAAAAAAAATTTTTGTTATAAAGCTAAAATATGTTAAGAAAATATTTTATCAATACACATACAAACTATTTTACTTTTAAACTGTACAATAATTTTAAGTTAGAATAATACTAAAATTTCAATTAAATATTTATTATTCAATAATCAATAATTTTGGTTAATTTGCAAATTTTGAAAATTAATAAAAATTATAAATTGTGTCTATTGATTAATCTTATTGAAACATCTTTAAACTTCGGGAACAGAGTACAATATTACTTGCTAATTTAATTTTTAATTTTTATAAGCGATAGATTTTAATTAAATTAGTCATATTAGGCAAATTAAAAAATCATGTAACCGCAAATTCTTTTCTAGATAAAAATGATGATTGTAAAAAATTTATAGATTTTTTATTTTTCAGAAAGAAAAAGCATAGCTAAACTTTATCGATTTTCCAACAACAGGCTTCATCTTTCCAAGAGAAACTCAGAGAAGAAAGTGTCTAAAAGCGTATCTTTGCGTTACACTATTCGACTTCGGAAAATTCCTCCACAACTTCATCGGTTCCTATCGACCTTACGTTCCTTTAAGCTCCGACTTCACTTCCCATCACTTGCTTTTTCGAGGATAGAAGGATTTCCGCCTCAAAGCTGCTGCTTTTTCGTTAGTGAACCTGGTATCTGCGATGATCATCGAATTCTAAGGGAGGCATTCAAAAGTTCTTAACTTAGCGCGACCTCGCGGGCATGTTTCGGCTGCTCATCGGGTTTTTAAATTTATCAACAGTAGATGTTGCAAATACGTATTTCCAGTAACGAATATGTGGTTTCGTTTAACTTGAAATGGAGTAGTGCAAGAGGAAACGAAGAAATAGGTGTATAAGAGAGAAAGGCATTTTTAAAAAATGTAAAATGAATACTACAAGAGGCTTTAGACGCACGGTATAACAAGAGGATTTAAAGTCGAGTGCCACTCTGCCCTATATGAAAATGCATGCAAATTTATGAGACTCTCCTGCAAAGAACAAAATAACTTTACATGTATATACGTATACAGTGAATGTCGATTTAGTTTATGCCGATAAAAGATTGACTTTCTGATTACCGTTTCAATACAAGTCATTAAATGAAAGTAAAAGAAATTTAAATAAAAAAAATTGAATGAATCGAAAATACAAAAACTTCTTCTATATCTATATGTAAAACAAACATCTATTTATTAAAATTTATTTATTTTGTGTATAAATTTCATAAGAAGAAGTTCACTTTTACATCGTTAAATATTATGAAAAAATAAAATACATAATATCTTGATGACTGCATTCAAACAGACAACATTTAGATCAGTAATCTCAATATGTCTCGATTTATACTTCCTTTTTTTAAATAAATATCACATTATCCACTCTTTAAACGATAGTTATTTTTTATTACAAAAATTTTTATTAAATTTGTTTTCATGTATATATATTTGAGTATAAATCGAAGTTACCTCACTTGCATTGACTTCAAGAAAATCAGCTGTCTATTTTTAATCTATTTTAAAAACTCATCACTATCCATTAAACCATACAAAAATTAATAAAATACTATTGAGAAAAACAAAATTTATCATATATTTCACAGGGATAAAATTTTACTCTTAAATCTAAATTAAAATTCTGAAAAAAAGACAAGTAATGGATCGAGTATTGATCTTCAAACTTCTTTATTTAATAGTACCTTCAATTCGTTGTTAATTCAAAATAAATTATGTAGCAAAAAAACTAGAACCACAGTTTAGTTAGCTATGTAAGTTGTCGATGAAATATAAATAGGCCTATCTGGATATGTTTGCTTAATGATTTGATTTGCATATATTAATAAAATATGTTAACTAGAGTTCTCGTCTCGTCTTTAGCAAAACAACATAATGGATACGATTTTTAACCAATCAAACTCTAATGGTATCGGTAATCAACATTCAAGCAAGTATCTCTACAAGATTCAATGCAGCTTTCTCGCTGAACTCCAAAGGTAGTCGATCATTTTTTAGGATAACTTAATAAAAATATAGGAGAATAAAGGTTTTATAATGCATACATATAATATTTATAAATCACAGTTGAAAAATAGTTTCTATCTGTAAAACACGCATTGAATTAGTTTAATATTTGATTAATACATAAAAGTGATTCGCAAAAATAAATTGAAAAGAGGACATTATTATAGATTTTCGATTCTCCAAGTAAATAGCACCTGTTTTAAAAATGAAGTTAATCATTAACTAAAATCAATGTAAATAAGATATCAAATGTTAGGTGAGCTTATCATCAATTACAATAAATCACGCTTGGAGATAACTATTTTTAATATATTGTAAATATACGATAAAAATAAAACAATTACAAAAATATTTAATAAGACTGAATTTTAATTAAAAGAATTATATCTTATTCTTAATATAAATTTATGGACTTATAAAAAACTTTAGATATAGAAAATAATGAACTAAAATAAATATTGTAATCAATCAAATAAAAAAAAATAAATTAAGTTTTCAGAAAAAAATATCATGAATTATGTAGCTTATAATTATATTATGGAACAAATTGAAATTTTATGAAATTTTAACCTTAATATTCTATTTATACCCAGCTTTAATTTACGCAGGAGCATAATTTCAACTTTTTTTGTACGTAGTTAAATATTCTATAATAAAAATACAGAAAATTATGATTCATTATAATTCGTTCGTAATACGTACACTAAACCGTTTTTCCTTTTGGAAAAAATATCTATAATAAAATATTTACAAAAAGTTGCAATTTATTACAACCTTGTTTTACACTTTTCCACTGCATTTAAAATTATAATTCCTTCAAAGCAGAACATCGTTTGTTATATCTAACCAAATAATTCATAAGCTACTACTTTTGAACATTTTATCTCATGTAAGTTGTCAATTCATTCTGTAAATAAATCAAGATAATAAATTAATTAAATACAGAATATTGCATGTGTAACATCATTATTGGGATAAATACGGCACAAATATTGTCCTAAAATCTGTGCGCATTTCCTCGACCTATCAAAATAAAATTGGTCGATATAAATAGCAAACAAATAGGGCTGTACGAAATGTTAAAAGCACCCAGAGGAGACTTCGTTAGCGTTTGCAGGAACAACCAAGTACGTGAGGCATTTTCTGTGCGCTAATAAGCGCGTTTGCAAACATTTTCTCGCTCCGTAAACTAGTTTTCTTTCCATCAACGTCTCACCATCCCGATGTTTTTCTTTTTAAAATTTGACATTATAACCGCAGTAAAGTACATTAAAAAAACTTCTCTAACAATTCTTTATATCGTGTAGAACTTCAATCTATATACTCCCTTTTATTTTTTAATTTCTTAATGCCACAAGCAAGAATAATTGAAAAACATGTAAGTACAAATTGACGAATTTATTAAACATCAATAATATGTTAATTTATTTTATCAGTCTTAACTTGCGATTATTGAACATTTACAGTAAATTCATATTTCATTATGAACTCATTAAAAATGTAGAAATAATTCTTAAATACAAGCTAAAAAAGAAAACAATAGTAAAGGTCGCTTTATCATTAATTTTTTTTAATAATATAATATTTAAAGAGTCTCTGTAATTAAAATTAACTAATTTTATACTTACGGCTCCATGCTAATGTTGAAATTATTTTTTTATTGGAATATTGATTTTTAAAAAATATCACTAATCAGTTTTATAAAATAATGTTAACGTACACGGTTTTTAAATACGCAATAAATATATAATTTAAGTTACAAGTTATAATTTAATTTAAAGTTACAAATATATAATTTAATTTACAAATAAATATGTACTTTAAAACAATTAGGCCTCATTATAATTTTTAAAAAAATATTATATTGCAACTATTATATTACAACAAATACATCTCAAGACTTAAAATTTTTTATCCTAAACTAAAAAAAAATTGTATATTTAACAAAAATTAATAATTAAAAGTTAATTAAAAAAATTAAATTAATTTAAAAAAATTGATAATATATAAAAATTTATCAAAAGGATATGTAATTATTACAAAAATACTGTACCATAATTTGTTTGATTATAATCTATGTATCTATTGAATTTCTATTGAATTGAGTATTAAAAAAATTATTATCTCCAACTATAGCAAAAATGAAAATTAAAAAAAAATGTAAAAATTTAAAAATTAAATACGCTATATAAAAATATATAAGTATATATTTAAAGGTCTGTTATATATAATTACTTGAATATATATGAATTATTTTCTAAATAAATAGAATAAAAATGAAAATAAAAATCGAATTCATAAAGAAAAATGTGTAATAAAATATATATAAATTTGAATTTCGATTACTTCTATAACAAAAATTTGCTGTATATTCTATATAACTAAATATTATAAAATGAGAAATAACAAAATTTTATAATTTTTTAAAAAAAAATTATCATAAATTATTTAATATTATCAAGATATTATCAATAACTTAACTGAATCTACTAAATTCGAATTTAAAAATAAAATACACTACTCTTGAAGTTCATTAAATAAATGTAACCAAATATGAGAACAATTGTAGATTTCAATAAAAAGAAAAAACAAATAAATAATTATTTAAATTAATATTGTCATGAAACATTTATTTATTATTAATATTAATTGACAATTTGAAAAATATTTTAGCTAGAAATATATAACCAGGAGTATTTAATGTAATTTAAAAATTATAAAATAAAATGTAATAAAGTTTTTATACTGAAAATGTAATATTCAGGGATAGAAATCTTAAAATTATTTCAGCCAAAATAAACAGATTTATATGTAATCATAATTTTATTAAAACATGTTTTGAATAAACCACAAATATGTAGAATCAAAAATTATTACATTACTAATATGACCTTAATAAATTGTATCATATGAAAATTAATATTAATAAACATTCCGTGAAAATTAAAAGTTAATCAATGTACATTTTAGTTGAAAAATAAACAAAATTGGTTGCTTAATAATTAATTAAAAGCTCAATATAAAAAAATAATTAAAAGATAGTTTTTATAATTTACCATAGTATTCAATAATATAAAATTCTTATTTTCATTACAAAAGCTTAATCGTTCATCTGATATATGCTTAAAAATTAAAACACAATTTTATATTTTTGAAAAATTTTAGTCATTAAAAAAAATAAAATTAAGAAATGAGTAAACTTTTTCAGATAATAACCAAGAATATATTCACCCTCTTGGCTAATAATTCATTTATAAAGAACCTAATAAAAAATTTTAGTTACAAAAGGATTTATCCACAGTAAACTAAGTTATTGCAATGCAAGAGAGATATTACATGAAAATTATTTTATACTCTACGATAACGCTAAAATGAATATTAAATTCCGTACCAGAAATATAATGAAATATTTATTATCAATACTTAGAATCTGCAATAAAGCATTACAAGACTTATCATTATTTGATCATTAATCACACACATTGTGACATAGTTTGAGTCTTTCACCAATATTTTATTCTAACAGATTCAAATTCATATTGCTTACACAATCAATTGAATACAATTTTTTTTATTTACTTGATATAATAATCAATTTTAATTATTTTACTCACATATAATTATATTGTCTTCATAACTCTACTACCCGGATTAATAATTAAGAAAAAAGTATGTACTCTTTAGTAGTAAGTAGAATATACTATAAGCGTAAAATTACAATATATAAACTATATTGTAATGCTTATACTAGTGTAATATATAGTCGATACATTTTTGAACGTAGAATATTACGTAAGTAATAAATTTATATAAAAGTCTCATTTACAAAAAAAATTAATTTTTTTTATCCATAAGAAGAAAAATAAAAAAAGTATTGAATGATATTTTTTGCATTCTTTCATAATCTTAAAAACTTAGAAAATTTTAAATACAAAAGTAGAAAATTCAAATTGAATTAATTGAAGTTTATACGTGATAATGAAATGTATGCGTTCATTAAATTCCTGATATCAAATTATTAATATTTATTATTTCTCAAAATATGTTTTTCAGTTCGGTAATTCTTCATTAAAAAAATTATTCCTTGTAAAATAATTATTATCTATAAAACTATTTAATAACTCTGTTACATTAAACAAAAATTTTGTATTCTATATCCACATATAAAATATGTCATATTATCTATACATACACATAACAATATATGTATCTATATATTTTGTGTAAACATCTATTTTTTAAATTTTTTAATAACTTCAAAATAAAATTAAAAAAATCTATATGCACGGAGTCAGTAAAAAAACTTTTTTATAACACATAAAACTCTTTCGCTTTTTTGAGATGATTTGTAACGCATGATAAAAAAAGTAGCTTCTTTTTTAGTTTATTCTAAATCTTTAATAATAGTGATCTAACTCAGAAGATAAGTGTATTAAAATATGTCTTAATTGAAAGATTGCTTGATGGATTTTTTAAAGAAAACAACTAATACAATTATTCGTTCTACATTTTGCACATATTTTTTTATTAATCGTAAACGCATATTTTAAATTGAAATATTCAAATTTACTAGGTAACGAACATTAAATGTCTTTTATGATTATTATTTATTTCAGTATAATTTACTGCTAACAATGTTAATTCACAAATGAAAATAAACAATGTTATGTAATTTACGAAATCAATTTCCGTTCAATATAACTAATGGCTTTTCTCTCTCAATTTGTAAATGCCTATAAAATAGTATGTAAATATGAATAAATTTTATAATCAACAAGAAAATAGTTCAATGTAGAATAATAATTTATTTACTAAATACTAAAAAAACTTAGTTAATTAAGATCATACAAAAAATGAAAATCATATCTACATTAATATATTCAGATCTGTAATAAAAATAATTATTAAAAAGTCACATATTACATTAATGTTTACTCATTAATATCTAAACTTGCAGTATTAATAAATCGTGTAATATTTGAAATCAATAAAATTGTAAACCAATATCAGATACTAAACTTTTTTATATTAAGTATCAAACGATACTTTTGATAAAAATTATAATTTTATATAAATTAAACTATTAAAATCTACGTATCAAAACATTTTATCTAAACAGCTATTAATTTGTTTGATGGACTCAAGTCACTTCCTTAAGTTATAGATAATGACTGAGACCTTCAACATAAAGATTAGATACTAATAAAGTTTGTATGATGAGTTAATAATGGAATGCTTAAATTATCTTTAAAGTATCAGTAGACATCTATTAATATAACTCGAGGTATAAAACTATATGATTAAGGGTATGTATATATATATATATATATATATATATATATATATCAGCATCATTCAAAAAGTATAATAAACTGAATAAACGCCTAACAAAATTTTACATCGTATTTTAAAAATTAAGTAGATTAAAGAACTAAAGTATTTCAATTAAATACGAAAAACTTCATTAAAAATTAATTTCGATTAACATCATTAAATGTAAATAAAGACATAGTTTAAGAATAAATTTATCGATCAAATGTCGTACATAATAATGTCGATTATATTAATAAAACAAATATATACATAAGCAATGTTTTCAAAATAGCAGAAAAATAAAAAAAATACAAAATTAAAAATTAAAAATATGAATGAACTTTTGTGACTTGATTAAAAATACAACTGCATAATGAAATAGTTAATAAAATTCTAATTAAAAATTTGAGCTTTTTAAAACACTATATCAACTTTTTTAAAGCCAAAAATTGTATTGCTTATATAAGTAAAACTATAAAAAACATAAGACAATGTAAAAAAATTATATTTCATATAAATATGCATTTGATAAATTGCATACATTTGATATAATTATCCAATAATTAGTATCTGTCTTAAATTTCAACTTCTTACAAATTAATTAGATTCGGCAATTCCAATTAATTTTGGAACCCGTTTTACGATTTCGATCCAATCTTACGGTAGACGCCAAATTAACTAAAATGAAACAGCAGTATAAATGTCTTAAATAATCTTGATCTGTAATCATGGAGTAAAGGAAATACTACAAATATAATTCTGTAGGGAAATACAGGTTTTAAAGCTGTAAAAATAGCTTATGGACTCGAGTGTAAAAAGAATTGTCTTAAACTAGGTAATCAACAGCAAGAGAAGAGTTCGCTTCCTCGGATAATCTGGGGTTGCGAATTCCTCGCGCCTCTGTAGAGGAAGACCTTGTTGGTAAAATATGAGGAACCAAGGTAAATAGCAAGAGACTTTCTAAGCTGAAAACTTCACGTTCATTTTTTTATGTATAAACTAAAGTATAGAATATTCATTTATTTCTTTCATTTACTATTTATCACTTTTATGCAACGATATGAAATAAACTGACATTAAAATATGCCATAAGCTATACATATTCATTAAAAAATCGATTGATTTCATGCGAGGAATTGCAAATTATAAATTACAAGCTGATGAGCTATGGAAATCTTATTAAAGCTATTGTTATAATATTATGCAAAATAATAATATTGACCAGAAATTTAACAAATGTAAAGAGCATTAGTTTTTTCAATGTTTTAAATATAATAGACTGCGGATTTTTAAAGAATAAAAATAAGATACTTAGAAAATTATTTGAGATTGGACAAAGATATGAATCCATGAAAACAGAAATTTTATAATTGTCAATAAATTATTTTTACGAATATTACATAAATAATTAATGTAATTAATCTATGCGCATAAAAAATTATTGAAAAGAAAAGTCTATATATATAAGTCTATGCATTGGTATTACTAGAAAATAAAATAAAAATTAAGATAATGGAGAAGTATAAAGAAAGAAGGAGAGAACGACAAATGCAAAGCTTTATATTTAAATAAAAGCTGAAGAGGGCATATGCGAAATACTGGAATCAGTCATTTGCAGATATATAAGTCAAAGGCACATCTTCGTGATTTTTCGTAGCTTCGACTACCCATTTTCATGGCTTAACATTGCACTCGATGTAACAGAACCTAATGTGCCTGTATAGTACTATTTTTTAGGATATCCTGACGATACTATTTTTATCGGTTAATCGTTTCTTCTGTAAATAGAAAATATTAATTGTAAGGATTTGTATCAACAAAATTTTTATATCTTAAAAAAAACAAATATTTACTCCAAAATTAAATAATAAAAAGTATTAAATAGCCATGTGGATATAATTTGTAACGTCCAATCTTGGAACGTCGGACGCCAACGTGAATAGCAGAATGGTAGCGCCCGGCGTAGCGTCGCGTCATGATTCTATGCGCGCCGCCATCCCTGACAACAACTCCAGGTCGACGAACGGCGTGGTGTCGACTGGCCCCCGCCAACATGTCTTACCTCCACGACATCACTCCGCGACATCGACACGGCGCCGGCACGATCACGAGGACTGACAGTCGACGTTACCCGCCGCTGCCGCCAGAAACTGACAGCGCCATTAGGCGTTGCCTGTCCATATATTTACCGACGGCAACGATAATACCGACGATGACAACGACAATCCGACGTACCGAACAACAATCCGAGCCGAATGAGCTCGGCGACCCCAATGAAAAAAAATTAATCTACGATCTTCCGTGCTATCTTATACACTACACCGCAATGCCTACGCCCAATGCCTTGACCTGAACGTGCATTTCAGAAAATCAGATGGCCATCACACCACCGCGAGAAAAAAAGGATGGAGGTGGTCGAGCGCATAAAGGAGACGGGCCCAGCCTGGCTGACCCTACTCTGACAAAAGAGGACGACGCAGCCACAGACACCCTTGTTTTCCCCTCAAACAAACATCTCAAGTACCTTTATTGATACAGTTAGTTGCCTAAGACCAAAGGCATACATCAATTAAAATCTTATCGGACACCGTCAAAGAAACCTATCCCGATCCTCTCCTAGTATCCCTCCTCTCCATATGGCGCCCAAGTAGAGACTCGAAGTTTGGGTCCAGAGGTAAGCCCGGGAGTATACAGAAAAGAAAAATCAAGAATTTTTTTCAGGAAGAGCTAGTGCCAAAAAGAGGCCTAAAGAGAACCGGCATTTCGATATTACCCAAGCGCTTGGAAGCTAGCATTTCGGTGCGACGCTTAACCCTGCTTACGGCAGCCCCAGATACAGAATACGAGGAGGTACGTACCTTTGATCATAATGTCACCCGGCTAAATTTACAGAAAATAATCCGGGTATAAGCACGAGGCTCAATATCCGTGGAGTAACTGGCTTTAAGATCTTGAAAATTCTGGGAAAATGAATCGGAGTAGCCGAACAATACGAAGCCATCCCAAGAAGGCATACCCAGATGGACTGAAATCGATGATAAAAAAATCAGTTAGCTCCATAAAATCAACTGCTTTTTCCATTAGAAGGACCTGTATTATTTCTTATCCCGTATCGATGAAGTGCAGCAGTTCTACAGGCTGATGGCTGAACATTTCTTCCGAGTAACTCCGAAATTTTTGGGAGGACAGACTCTGGAGTTATTTCGCAGCGAGGATCTGTTGAAATCATGGGATCACGTAATTTAGAAATTCCGAAACGTCTTCGTATTCCCGTGTGATGGACACCCCGTCTCTCCGCACCTCGCTCACTCAAGTGCAATGTATACGATAAGCGACGTTTAAATTTCAAATCACTCCAAGCTGCAGGATGAAGGGCGGCGAGGAGAAAATACGAAACTGCTAAAGTAACGAGCCGCACTAATAATTCGGCGCCAGGAATTGACTGCTGGTACACCCGACGCGTCTGGATCGGCGACCAATCAGACCAGTTCGCCAAAGGACAAAATTTGAGATTTAGCAACTTAAATTGTGCGCCAACCCCCAATCGCATAGAAAAGGGCGTAACCCCGAGGATTCGAAAAATCGAGCTAACCGAGTCAGAGCGCGAACTCTGACCTCAGATCGTATCGAGCTCCTAAAAGTGCTGGAGGTCGCGAGCCCTTCAAGGAACCAGGGTACCATGCCATGTAACCCCTTTACATCCATTTGTATGTGGAGAGGATATCCATTAAGGCAAGGGCGGGCAACCCGGACCCAATAAAGTCCCTCGAAGACGTACCCCGGGACCGAAGCTGAAAGTCGCAGGGAAGAGGCAACTCCCCCCCCCTTGCCATGGAATTATATGCGTAAGTAGGCATATATCCTAGCCTTAGCCTAGTATAGGCTTTTGAGGGAAAAAGAAGTAGCAACGAATCAAATTCGGTGGCAAGGCTTTCGTTTCGCCGAGCATCGTCACGTCCTCCCATCGCATGCCTCCACGGAAATCTATTATCACGTAAAAGAGAAAGTAAAAATAAAATTAATTAAATACCAGAAGTAATTTAAATAATTATTTATTAAAATTAAGTCTCAAGTTAATTATTATTTTTTTCCAAAAATTTCCTTTTTCTCATGGAAATAGTTGTGACTGATTTATAATTAAGCCCGATATTCTGTGTACAATAGTTTATGTAATGTGTGTGATTGTTTCTTTCCTTTAATTTGAACAAAAATAATAAAATTTCTACCATGCATAACGCCGATGGGGTGGAAAATCCGGGAAACTTATTTATTTAATATAATTATTTCGGTTATGTCTTCTCATCTTACTCCCCTCATCCTACAAAAGCCTGGAACGAGCTCCTTTCTGGAAATCACACTCTCTTTTTGAACCATGGATATAATATACCGTGTCACGCCTGAACGAGCTCATCTCCATAATGAACCAAATCTATGAGCGCAAATAAAAACAGAACGAAAGCTTTCAATCGTATTTTGTTGGAGTCAGTAATGGCGACTTGGAGGCTACTCCTAACAGAAGCGCCTGCAACAGATCATTCGAAATTTAAGGCGTGACTTTTTCGTCTTAGTATCCGAATGATACCACTTCAAATTAAGTGCCCTGGTAGAACTGGTTGAGCGCCCTGACTGAAAGTCTGGATGAGGTCTAGAGGGAGCAAAGGGCATCCTTCCGATTGCTGGTAGCAATCGTAATAAAGCAGCCCTACAATAAAGAAGAATACTGCTGGCGATGCAAAAAGCGAGAATATCGGCAAACAGATTATCGGAACCTCTCAAAGAACTTGTGACGGGGGCTTGGGTCTAGCCCGTTGTACAAAGGGGAAAGGGGGGTGCCGGGATGGAGCTCGTCGTCCAAGGTTCAGCAGGATGTGGGATTGGGAGATGCGGGAGGAAGATAGAGGGGTACAAGAGAAGAAGAAGAAAAAAGATACACTTTACGGCCCACAACCACCAATAATCCCAATGCTACGCCACCATCAAAATCAAGGGCAAAACGATCAGGGTTTCATTGACATCGAGGCTATAAACTCGATCCTGAGCGAGGACGTGGTGAACTGGTGCAGCCTGTAGTGGTAGACATGTTCCCCTTCACTATACGAAACCACCCTGACCGATGGTACCAGTAGACCCTTTGAGTATGACCAGCGTGGATCATTCTTTTTGCAGGCGAGCATCGTAACGCCACATTTATGATACTGAGGAAGCTAGACTATCTAGCCCTTGAAAGTATTGATATACTAACAATAATTGAATTCCATAAGATCCTAGGAGGATAAGATCTTCTCCCATAAATGGCAACAACACCAATGATGACTGTAGGGTTGTCACAACTACAACATTAAGAAGAGTGTGCCTTGGGTGGGGTGCTGGAAGAAGAGCAACTGCATCAAGAATCGTGATGGGATCTAAGCACGTGGTCTAGTATGAGATTCGCCTACTCGACCCGAGGCCAATAGAGTAGAGATATTGCCCACATAACCCAACCATGCAACGGATAATCGATGAGGAAGTGAACAAGATACTGGAACCACTCATAATTAAAAAATTTACTAAACTATTTACAAAACTGGGTAATAAAACACAGAAAAACACCACCATACACATCCCACTTGCGCCACGGTCAACTCATTCTATCTAGGAAACATACGGGTCACAATGACACAACCTTCGCTGAAAGCGGACGAAAATAACACACCAGACACATAACTCCAAACGTCGTGCACAAACACAAATTCGAAGACACTGTACATCTCGACAACGACGATAGTCGCGAACTGATAGTCAACGTTACCCGCCGCTGCTTCCCAACAACGCCATTAGGCATTGCCCATCCATATATTCATCCATATATTATAAAAGAGGACGACGCAGCCACAGGCACCCTTGTTTTCCCCTCAAGAAAAAATCTCAAGTACCTTTATTGATACAGTTAGTTGCCTAAGACCAAAGGCATACATCAGTTAAAATCTTATCGGAGACCGAACAAGAAACCTATCCCTGCCAGCTGCAAGTGTCACTCCCCTTCACAAAGTAACGTACGAAACCATTAAAATTAATTTTAGCTTTTTAATTAAGATTATAATATCATTGATTTAATAAAACCAATCAAAAAATTTTGAAAGATTACTAAAGAAATATAATTTTAATGATAGCTTTATGACGCGAGTTATTATTCCAAAGTTGCAGTAAGGAGAGTTTGTGTTATGATGGAGCTCGCCGGTTCCAGGGTTCGTTAGGAAAAAGGGAATAGGGGCGAAGGGAGTTAATATGAAAGCTTACGTTTGATTAAAATGAAAAAAATTAAACCAAAATTTTTTGATGAATCCTTCCGAAGCGTCGTCTCGAGGTGGGGCTTCTTTATTCTCTTAAACATTTATTTTTCGTAAACAACAAATTAGATTAGAAACTTTATTTATGATAATCATACCTATTCTAATGGTTATCTATTAATATTTAATATTGGCCAGTATTTATCTCGATACCGATTTATTTACAACTTTAGATTAGGTAATATGTACATAATAATAAATAAAAAATTTCGTTAATTTTAATTTATTTGAAGTTCCGCAGAGATCGTGTTGATCGTGGCTCTCGCGTATTAGAAGGCTTACGCGAGGCGTGAGACGGAAAGGCGGGACGATGCTAAGTCTCGGCATAAGCGGATGCCTCGCGACCTATTCGGGAGTCGATACTTTCTCACAGACTGACTAGATTATAAAACTGGACGTATTCGTACACTTATGTGTCGAATCTCCGGACAAGGGGGGAAGACGCTTCTTCCTTGCGGCCCTCGACTTCTGTCCTGGAGTACGTCGTCGTTGACTTGGTGCTGATCCGGGTTGCCTCCTCCATTGTCATCGTTGACATCATCTCTACGTGCAAATAAAGTACCGTGCCGCTCCCCCTTTTCGCTTAGGGGCCCGCAACCTCCAGCTCTGTGGGTGGTCAACGTGGCTAGTCCTGGCTTTTGCAAATCTGAAGCTAAGCACTGTTTTATTTGATTGGTAGTTGTATTTAAATTTAAATCTACACCCCAAATAACCCAAATTTCACTCGTTGACGACCAACACAGAAGCCCGTTTAGTCGCCGGTCGGAACGCGCTGGATGCATCAGGAGTTAGTTCCTGGCGTCCAGATCGGAACGCGGACTGCATTTTCGCGCTTTTCTCTAGTCACCTCACTTCTCTCCTTTCCGAGTAATTTTGTAATTTGGTTTCCCTTTTTGAATATCGCGTATGCTATACTCGGCGGGGAGGGGTGCAGAGGGATGAACTGGCTTGTCACAGCTTTTATTCATTTTCATGATATATATCTTTTTAAATAAATTATGTTACAATAAAAATTGTTTTAACACTCGCACTAACATAGAAATATATTAATAAATAAATACATACTTTCATCGAGCACTGCTAACATTTCGTGCTTTTAATTTTTTGACAATTTTCGTAAAAAGTCAACATTTATTGAAGATGTAATTTTTTATTATACGTTTAACAGCTATATCATTAACGGAGAAAGATGTTTTTCAATATAAATTTTCATAATAAGGTTGACACTCATGATTTGCTGCCAGACTTAGTAAAAAAAACTTCAACAAATATAAGTAGTTAACTCAATCATTTTCACACAAAGCACAAACAAAAACAATGACTTACCTCTAAAAATTTGTAATATACAATGTTCATGATTCTCATGTTGACAGAAGCGCCAAATCGTTTCTTATAAAATTACTTAATCTATTGATAAATATGTATAATATCAATAAAATATCTTTTACTCGACACGATTAATTATTATCTCGCTTTCTCATATACGTTTTAGCATTTTTTATAATATTACATAAACAGAAAGGATTAAATGCATGGAAGAAAAAATTTAATTAACCCTTAAAATGTGTTTAATGTCATTGAGAGATTTGACTGGTGTCCACAGAAAATTTGCTACATATCAATAACGCTTCAATAACAATTATAATTCTCTAGACATGAGAATAGTACAAGATATACTCATTGATTGATCTTATTTGAACTAACGCCATAATATGCAATAATTCAGTAATATTGATACAATAAGCCTAATCGTCTGAATTGAATATTCATAAACTATTATCTTAAGCTATTTACATACCTTCAACATTTAAAGAGCAAGTTTAACAATACTAACATATTATGAGCCAAGTATCGCAATAACAATCGTTCGATAAAGTTGAGTATTTTATAGAATAATTCACGGCACAATTTTATATTTTATATTTTATATTCAAAACGTTGAGCAAATCGTGTTATCCGACGTTCTTCTCCATAAATGCCGTATATTTGCTCTTGCATTTTACGAGCACATGAAAGAGGCGAAGACCTGCGTCTTGGTGTACAACTTTTTCCAACGGTTGGATACCACTTGACCAGAGCTAGAGACTAAAGAGTCGCGCGCAGCAAATATATAAATCCACCTCACAGTGTTTCGAGTTAATAAATAAGCATTGCCTTACGTAGAAAGTTGCGGGTGTTGTATCTATTTTACGCTATAGAAAAAGCGTCATTACGCCTCCTCCGCGCGATACAAAACCAAGTTTAATATAAACCGAACTAGCTCTACCGGAATAGCGTAATTACAAAAAAGGATTTATGTCAGTCGCTGCTTCCTTGCCCAAGTGCACTCGTCTCGGTATTCAGGCTCAGTTACTGGTCTCGATTCATAGCCTCCGCCTTAGCTTTAAAATCCCCGTCCCCCGCCCTTCACCTACCTAGTGCTCGGTGCCTTTCCTTCGAGGACCGAATGTCGTCATGTGCCTATACACCTTATCTTCTCCAGCAGCTCCGGATCTTTTCCACATATTTCAAAGAATTACAAAAAATGCACTATATGTACGGTCGACATGACATGGTTGGAGTGCATGAGGAATGTTGGTTTCATCTCCTCGAGATATATGCATGTGTCTTAGAAAATGTGAAAATATCCGCAGATAATATGTGGCTCCATTGGTCGAGTGCTACATGTTATTCAACGTAATCAATTAGAAACGTGCTGTAGCTTGAATAATTACCTATATATTAACTAAAGTTTAGACGCCAAATTATAAAATGATAAATGCGTAAAATAAATATATGAACGATTTGCTTAACATAGATATACATTTCATTATAATTATTTTTGATCGGCGTTTAATTTTGCTAATGCTGAAAAGTTCATAAATATAGTTATAACTTTTTCGATTAAATAAACTTTGGAGAAAAATTAATAACCGTTTCAAAATCGCAAGCATTTAAAACTGTCCTACGGCACAATTTTTGTGGCACAATAAAGTTTTTCATATTTTTTTATTTCGAATGATATTATATGAATAAAATTTTATATAAAAAATGATGCAATATCTCTATAACTTTAAAAAACCGTTAAAAAATTATTTAACGATTAATATTATAAATGCATATAAAAGTTTGAATTGATATATTTCGTATATTTACTGAAATATTGATTGTAACCAATATTATTTATTTAAATATTTGTTGGAATAATTAAAAATTGAAATTATATATTGAAACTGTAAAACATTTAATAAAAATTTTATTATAAAATAATAAATAGATAGGATCACGTAAAAATTGTACATTCTTTTGAGAATGATTCTTATTGACGAATTTTTTTAAATTGTCGTACCCTATTGTAATATACTTTTTTGATGTAATAAAGAATTAATATACTAACTAAAGTGTATATCTATAAACAATAAAATATAATTATGTAATTTTTTAAAAAAATACTACGTTGATTTGTGATTACTATGTACTTCATGAACTTACAATCAACATAATTATTGTATACAAATTGAAACATTACCTTTTTTTATACAATCACATTATAATTGTGTATATGCTTTAATGTTATTAAAATTATTTGAGCAAATAATGTGAACTCAAAATATTTAACAGAAAAATATCATACTTATCATTCACATAATTATCTTAACGTAAAAATAGTAATTACATTAATAATAAAGGCCAAAAAATGAGACAAGTACTTATTTTTCATCCTCGAAAATTATTTATTTTTTAAAATGCAATATTTCATAAATATATTATAAATTTAAAAATTAAATTCTATCGAAACAAGTAAAAATAAAGTAATTATACAATAGTTATACCTCATATTTCAATACAATTATAAATATACATATCAAATAAAATTGTAAGGTAATACCACTGAAAAATTAATTTTCTTTGAAAAATATTATTTATGCAAAATATGAAAAATTTTCATTACTTTGTTTTAATAGTATTTTTTCAATGCAAGTCTGAAAAAAACGTATAATGTACATGAAACCTTTTACAGTCACCAGAACTATGTTATTAAAGTGAAATAAAACTTTTTTAAAAATGGTTGTAAGGGCCACTGTAACCGCAATTGTTTTTTAATACGTTTGCGGGGAGAAAATGGTAAAAAATAGTATTTTTTAAGAAATGAAATAAATGATTGATGCAATAAAAATACAAATACAAAAAATCATATTGACTATTAATATCTCATTATTTATAATATTTTACCAAGTAACTTGTTACACAATGATTAATAGATGAATTCTTATTTTGGTGTTTTATATATTTTAATCTATAACAAGTCTTATATAAATAAGACTTATAGAATTGAAGACAAAATATTGCCAAATGCTCATCAAACATTATACGATATTGCAATACAAGAAAGTATATTTGATTGCAGTATGTTAGGAGCAGAAAATATCTGTAGCAATTTAACTATAAATATGTCGACACCTCTACAAATACTTTAGCAATGTGTTTACCACAACCTTACTTATTAATTCGACATTTATCAAAGCCACTTAACCATTATTTTAAAAAATTCCAACTTTTGATAATATGTACGCATAAATTTTCATAGTTATTAAGGCATAAAAAACTTATTAATAACTAAAAATTTCTAAATCTTGAAATAAGTCATTAACATAATTATTTAAAATGTATATTTGCGTACTCATAGCTGTTCTTAATAAACATGATTTTAATATTGTTATTATTTAAATAGTTGATGTGAGTCAACAAGATTGAAAAATAAATATTGAAAAATTTTGGGATTCATTTAAAAAAAAATGCTTTTGATATTCGCTGCACGATTTATAATTTCCTTTTTCCTCTGTGACGCAATATTTTTTTACCAAATTCCCTCCAATTTTCCACGACTTAGTTTTTCAATACAAGCTTTCGTCAACACTGTCAGTCAGTTGATTCGGATTGTACATCATCTCATCAATTAGATGGATGTAACTGTAAGATTAAAAGTTTTTTAATTTTATTATACAAATTGAAATACACTAAATCATGTACAATAATATTTTATCAGGCCTTATTTCTTATACCAAAAGGTTCTCTTTAATTTATATTATAATTAATATATTTTATTCAATCTCTCTTACATGCATAATATTATAAATAAGCCCCGTAACTATAATAATACTTTAATTGCTTCTTACATCAGATTTTACATACAAATAGCCTTCATGATAAATAATATATATATAATAAAATATATCTCGAATTTAGAAACAATTACTTATTAAAAAATTAAATAATGTATTAATATTAACAGCAATACTATTTATAAAATATTTAAATAACACGACGCATTCAATAATAATACACCTTCGTGATTACTCAAAATTTACTACCGCTGAAGCTATAAAAAAAATTGTTGTCAACTATGTCTACAAGGTTTATTATAAATGTTTCCTTTAGAAATTTTATTATTGTTTATTTACTATCGCTTACAATCAGTTGAATAGATTATAGAAATTATTACATTATAATTGTATTAACATACTCTTATGACCGTATAAAACCGTGATTTTTTGCAGATTTTTTGAATAAAGAACAAATAATTAATTTAAACAAACTCCTAAAAACATTAATTACATTTAGATAAATCTTCTTACAAAATAGATATACAACATTATATATGTATATTGCCAATAAGAAAAATACTGCTTCTAAGTATATAATTTGAAAAAAATATTCGTATATACGTTAATTAACCATTTATTTTTTAATGATAATATTGATGTTATTTATATTATTTGAAATATTCCTTTAAAAAACATAGATATGTCTTCTTTGGTTAATTTTTGGTTCATGTTAATTCTAAAACACTTTAATGTATACTACCTGTATAATAGCACGATTTAAATACAAATAAATTTGTAAGAGTTTTCTTAATCAAGTAACAAAATATATTACACAAATACATGACATCTATACATAATCAAAAAGATTATTTTTTATAAAAAAAAATATTATAAAAATTGATTTATATTTATGCAAGTAAATTGTAAATAAAGTTACAAAAATCATAAAGTGAGTTATATATAAACAAAAAAAATAAATATTTTTTCTAACTTCAGTAAAAAATTTATTATATAGTTTATACCTGAAAATGTGTACTATGTGCAATCAAAAAATTATAATTAATTTTACTAAAACACACGAATGTAATAAAACGCAAACTCATAAAATGTAATCATTTTTCTTTTTTAATTTCAAAAGGATTTCTTATAAAAGAAAATAATCTGCTTTATTTTTTATAATAAGTTTGTTAATAAATTGTATACTTCCATTATATTACTATTTTAATTTATATTAGTATTATTTTTAAATATTTATAACAAAAACCTCATTAATTATTACAATAGACGACTACCACACATAATCACATTGAATGGTAATTGTATTTTAATAAATAGTTTAAAATATTATGTATCTATTAAAATTAGAATTTTATCAAAAGTATTGGCATTTTTGCATATAAAACATACAGGTTATGTACGTTTTCCAACTAAGAATCCCAGGAATGCAACAAATTTTCTTTTTTAAAGCAACAAGAACATAAAATGATTGAAGATCTATAATTTTAGAAATCGTTTGATATAAATATAATGAAATTTTATTATTTTAATTGTTAAATATTTAGAATAATTACATTAAAGTTAAAACTAATTTTCATTTTGTATTTATTATCTAAAATTTGTTTATCATGAAAAGTATTATATATATATATTATTCATGCAACTAAATACAGTAACATTCGATCACGAGCATAGAACTTATTTTTCTACTAAAGAGAAATCGGGCAGATGAGAATTACGATACTCTAGACAATTACAATAAAAAACTAGTCGAAAAATAAACAGTATCAAGTTCTTAAATTAGTATTGAGTGATCATTGAATTCCAGTTTATATTTGTACGTATGAACCCGAGGAACTCAACCAATTTCCTTATTTAACATTAATTAGGAAAGCTCTTCTACGCTAAGAAATAAATTTAATCGGCGACAATTTATGTACTCATTTCTATGGTCCATGTGACTGATAGTTCAAATTAAAACGACTTATAAAACTGCTTTCAATAGAAGTTTAAAAAATTTTAAGAACTTTAGAACCTTTCCAAAGGTCTTTAAACAGTACGAACACTAAACAATTGCTTCTAGTTAATAATATTATAGCGTATCTCGCAAAAAGGCTGCATCACAATACTCAGATTTAATTTGTAACCAATGAATCAAAACTTGCCTCCAGCAGTAGAACATCAGCATTGCAGCATCAACATGCTTGAAAGGGCAAAGGTACCCAGCATACGGCTAGAAAAAAAATGGAAATATGCAAATTTACTGGACCACAACTTTACTAATGATGCGCAAAGCTCGCATAGTTTTCGACGTAACTAAGCGCCTGGTTCCCGTAAGTGCAGCTAAAATTTGCTTACCAAACAAGAACCTGTGAAATCCAGTGAAAGCACGTGTATAATTTATGACGATAAAAGAAAAGTTGTATGAAGGCCTAACTGGGTATAAACATACTACGCTCGAAAATGGAGAAGCTTAAGATAATCTGGGCCATGTACGTACGAACGCAAGCATCAGGGTGCGATTCTCATAGTAAGCCTACATCCAGCTACAAACTTTTAAGGCCGTCAAAAGCAGCACCAATTGCCGATCACTAATAAGATCCAAATTTTCTGATACATTTACCTCATCGCGTCTAAGTCGGCAATTAGATCAATAAAAATTAGAGTTTTTTTAATATTACGATATAATTCTTAAAAAGATAGGAATTTTCTCAACGCAAAGATGAAATTTAATATAAAATAGTGAAAAATGAAACGATGAAGGCTACCTGAGACTAAAATTAGTTATCTCGAGAAAAAAAACGTTGTATAAAAGTATTGCTAGAAGCAAGAGAACTGAACTTAATAACTAACTTAATTAAATTAACCTTTTAGCCAATTTACTTAATAACTAAAGTAAAAAGTGCTGATCTTACTAGAAGAAGAAAAAGCGAACTTTACTAACGAGTATTGAGATTTCCACTGCAATAAAATCTCGAAACTTAAGAGTGTATAAAAAGAATAACAGCAATGGCTAAGCTCTTTCTGAAATATTTTAAAATAATGCTATAGTGCAAAAATTTGTGGAGAGGTAGTACAAAGTTGAGAGTTGGCTTGGGGAAAAAACAAACAAAACTTTCAATCTGCGAGAGTAGACGATAATTATATCTTTGGAAAGATAGTTTTGATGTGGTTTGGCTCTACCACCTAGTGATGAAAAAGGCAAACTGTTCGACCAAGCAAAAAATAAAACCCCGACCATCATATACATAATTTTTCATATACGTTTAAGTTAGTTGCCCATCAGTGGACAAGAAACAAACTTGTTACTTGGATGCAAAGGAAGTTTAAATAGGCCACAAAAATAAATCAATACCTCACTTTTAAGTAATTCAAGATATATTTATAATAAAATATGTATTACCCATTACAACAGTACTTACGAAACTGTCATATATTTAAATATAACAGTATTTATTAATATTCACTTGAGTATTCAATTTTTATTGAAAACCATATTAAATTATCACTTAAAGCATTAATTTTAAACATTTTAATTATTACTTTTTGGTTATTTAAATTAAAAAATCTATCCACGCGACTAATGTAAATACATAAACAATAGAATTACCACATAAATTTTAAAATTAATGAAAATTTTTTTCTATATTTTTATAATTTTAAATTATTTGATAATCAATCTATGTATAAATTTATCAAAGCAAATTTTTTTTGTTAATCACTTCATATTTAATTTTCGACATCTTTAAAAGCTTATTGAGAAATATAATAATAATCAAATTTTCTTATTTCATCTAATTCTTAGAACTATTATAATCCAAAGATATGTTTTTACATACCTATTGAATATATACAAATTTTGTATTTCGATTACAATAAAAATGTCGGTAAATTTCTAATTATCGGAAATCCAATATCCTTATTTTATCTGAGAAATCTCAAAAACAATTTTAAATCATACTTCGCATAATTTATAGATTTTGATTCTCTAAAATTTATTTGTTCCAAAAAGCATAAAATAAAAAATATTTTATAGAATAAATATAGCGATGGGTAACATTATGAAATAAAATAACCTCTTTTTTATAAACATACTTATCAAAGCTTAAAAAGTACTAATAAATAATAAACATAACTCAAACACACGTGATTCTTTTATACTCTATATTTTTCTTATGGCATTAATTTGTGAATTTTTAAATAAAAATTATCTGTAAATAATATTTTTTATACCAACATTTACGATTAAAATAAAAACAAAATTCTAACTAGTATAACACAGTAATGGCACTGCGTATTGGATTTGCTTGAGTGCTTTTCCTTCTTTGCGAGTAAGTTTGCATAATTAAGCTTGAGAATTTATATCAACAAATACTTCTGGCTCTAATAATGATTTATTTTGACATATAAATATTACTTTACAATTTAAACATCTATGAAAAGTTTTCTTATGATCAAATAAAGATATGATAATAAAAATTTTGAATATTAAACTAAGCAGAAATTTTTATGCACAAATTATGTAACGTTAAATAAAATATGAAATCAAATAAATTAGTAAATATAGGATATCATTAAAAATTTATTTTTAATATTTTTTTTTATACATATTTTAGAAACACAGATTAGCAAAATATGACAGATGCATAATTTGAAACCTCTTGAAATTTTATATCATAAGCTCCCATAGTTTCATAAAAAGCTAAAACTGAATTGAAATACGATGTTCTATTGATCGGGATAACAAGTTACTTATTGTATGAAGAAATAATAAACATATATTGAACAAAGAAATCGTTATCAAACAATAACGCTGTCACTCATTCTAAAACTACATTATCAAATATAAACTTTTCAAAGTTGCATAAATTATCGTTATCGATAATTTTTTCATTGTTATACAATTTTTTTTAACTGTAATACAATTTTCATAAAGTTCATGATCCAAACAAATCTCGAGCGTTATCATAGCCTATGTTTGTTTGTCTAATTAACAGCAAGTTGGTGAACGCCATTCTTTCTCTAATTTTTCCCCTGTGCTGATACCGGCGACCTGTCGATCTCTTTCGTTCATAGCACTATTAGACTCTGTCACCTGGAATTCAAGTAGAGGTTCATCACTAAGGTCGTGGTTGCTTCTAACAATTATAGAGTACAGCCTAGTTACTGTCTCTCGAGCCTATCTCTATCAGTCTTGCGATATTCCTTACATACATACAGGCTTTCATTGCCGATATGAGTCTATCTCGTGGCTCGCCTACTATATAAAAAGCTTTTCTTGCTCAATTGGATTTGATGCCAGAAGGTATCTATCTCGTGACTCGCCTGCTCAATAATGCTTCCCCAGTCCAATCGGCTTCTTGTCTTTAATATCATTCATCCAGCCACCCAATTTCTGTAGAAAGCTTTCCACACTAAACATTTCCTTTGACAAGTCTTCAGGATCATCCCTTTCATATAAACATTCAACGCTCCTCTTCGTTTTTTCTTAGTTCCCCTCTGTAAGCCCCTTCAGCTTCTCTTATATAATTTTTTGCCAATAGCTCCTCAGTGTTACATTTGTTACGGATTTTGGCCGGTAATTGACTCCTTAGACCCATTTATCATGAATTGCTGACTATGTCCGTAATTATATTAAAATGAGTCAATTAATTGCCAAATACAGCATAATTCTCACCATAAAGCTTGAGTAACAGATCTTGAAGGACTATATGAAGTAGTATAGATTAATAGTTTATATACCAAAACCTAGCTTGTTCCAAGAGTGCTCCAACCACCGTTTAATACCCTCTTGCAGCACTGTAAAGACAGCTTTAGTTCTGTTATTGTGGCATCTGGATTTCAGAATCCGTTAGCGGTACGACAAACTATCATTGGGTTAGCATCGTCCACTACCGGTGCATTGGTCCCAATAGACCATTGAATATTGGTCAAAAGATCTTTAACCTTTTGTAGATTCAAGTAAACTGTGTCGTCCATAATACACACAATTGCGTCCTTCGGTATATCCGATCTCGTAATTTGTCCAATCTAAAATAAACTGGCCCCGGCATTTGACGGTTCGATCACACTTCATCGATCGCTACCTCCCTATCCCAAGTACCATCCATTACACCGAGTAGTGGAAAAATACGCTAATACCTTATATAATAGATTCAAAATAATCTCCGCAAAACGAAAGTAGCACTCAAGCAGGGAGGCATCGAGGGACGAGCAAGGATCATTACAATATTATGATAAATGATACAGAAGCAATAACATTTAAAGGTTTCGGAGAACCTATGGTTAAAATCTTGGAGACAATCAAGCTAGAATTACAAGGTAAAATTGATATACCAAGTACTATTAAATGGTTTTTAAATTAAATTAGGTGGAATCCTAGGTATTAGTTTCTTAATAGAAACTAAAGCCTCGATCGACTATTAATCTAAAATTTTAAACGTATAATATCTATAAGTATCCCAAAAAAATTTTCTGGTAACGAATTAATTGAAATAATGAGAGATGGATACTTATCTATTCACCAAAAAATACTATATCTTATCTTATCAAGACACTGGAAGACAGACACTTCCAATATAAAATATTTCACAGGACGAGGATCCGATTTTAATAAGTTTAGAATACTTAATTATTAAACAGCAGAAAGGTTGTGTTACGTCCAGGGCTAAAGTCTTAGCTAAAATATAAATGCACGGCACCTAGTTTACCACTGAAAAAAACACTCTTAATAATTACGCACCTTTACCAACTAGTACTCACCAAAGTTGTCTCCTTTTTGTGCCTACACACTTAAGTGCAATAGCACGGGATGTAGTACTTGTTTAAAAGGGTAAATAAATCGAATATTCACTAAAAATATTCTAAATTAAGCATGCTGCACGAACATTTGGTTAATTTGAGTTCTACAGATAATTTTAATAAATTATGGATTTAAATACATATACCTTCTGTTAGGTTATTGTTAACAACAAATTGCGAAAATTTGCTACTAATAGTCGCAAATTGAAATTTTAAATTGGATTTAAAAACTTTTATAAATTATTTGGAAATTGTCATTGACAATTATTACTAGTTACAAATTATAAAAGTTACGAAATGGAAAAAAATATTTTGAATTTGAAATTTAATTTGAAAATTTATTGGATTGATTTTTAATCTTTAATATTTTAACTTTTACAAATTAAAAAAGCTAAATAATAGTATCATGCGACATGGATCAAATTAAGGGAAAAGTAATTATTTTAATTTTGTATATAAAAAGAACACAAAATTTTTGAATCGACAGAACTGATTCATTAATAAACAATGTAATTTCAACATTTTTTAAAATTTTTCTATATAACTATTAAATTACAAACCTTTGTCTAAATATATTACGATGCATGGAATAACTTGAAGAGGGGGATACACAAAAGATAGAAAGAGAGAGATAGAGAGAGAGAGAAAGAAAGAAAGAAAAACAGATAAAATGGTTCTACTACTGCGCGAGTTCTAAAATGTAGAATGAATAAATGCTTGCGTAATGGTATTGGGTCCAAAGAAATAAAACAAAATGCACGTTGTTATCGTTTTGTTAATTTCTCTAGATATAACTCTATCCAGATTTGGGCCTTAAAATTTTTATAACACAATTGGTCCTTTGATTGATTTACTAAAAATGCCTTAGAAAGCTTTATGGTTTATCTTCCTTTTGATTTAAGCAAATATCTTCTTCTTGACAAAAACTTTATTTTTCTGATAACTAAATCCGCATGACACTTAAAAATGAATTTTTAAATCTATACTGGACCGCACGGTAGAATGTTTCAACACAGAGTGATTTTAAATATTTTTCCAACCATTTTTTACAATGGTCGTCTCAAAAAATCTCATCTCTACCCTGCTAGTTATTTACGATAAAGATTTCGAGGATCACTTACTTGATGCACATATTCGTAGAAGAAGTATTTATCGATACCAGATGTGTGCAGTATTTGATAAAAGATCTCGCTCTTTCTATGAAAAAGGGTCCCTTTAAATGTCTGTAAAATTTCGTCGTATCGACTGCGAATCTGATATTTCAAAACTAACGATAAAGAAAATATTTCAATAGTACCCGATGCTGCTTCGGTACGGACGGAAAAGGCGTATCGGAAAAATATTCTTGTCTCGAGCTAGTCTTAACTTTCGAGTCCTACCGATTACGCGTGATTGATTGTTGAGGTAATAAAGAAGTGGGTACTGGACGCTTGCAGCTTAGACCCGAGAGATTTTTCCGGGAGGACCTTTCGTTTCGGGTTTATCGCCTGAATATGCGTCTCTTTATTTTTAATCGTGGCTGTCTAGCTAGCATTTGGCGGAAATTAAGCTGCTCGATTATCAGCGTTAATTTTTGGGCAAACAAGATGATTTGTAACGGGCATTCAAATCAAGATAGAATAAAATAAATTAAAAAAAGATAAAAGAAAAGTAAAGAGAGATAAGAAAGTTTTTCGTACAGGCCGTTGCTTCAGCCGTAACAGTTGGATATCATAAAAAAAATCAAGACAGATTTTTCCAGAAGGTAGATAACTTAAGATGCGCTGACCTAATAACTCAGTATTTAAACTAGTAACGATTACTCAGTAAACGACAAACAATTTAAATATCCTCTAAAATTAAAAGACAAATTGATAAATAAATATAGAATTTATTAGAAACAGCTATTATGGAATCATCAAATTTTCCATACAATATAACATTATGCATCGTTGAATAAAAAACCTTATGCTTTAGGAAATCCTAGGTGGAGGTTAGTCTTAGATTTTCATAAAGTAGATGAAAAAAACTGCAAGTGAGGCATACCAGATTTTTAACATATGTGAGATCTTCGATCTAGCCGACGACTGCAAATATTACACCGTGGTCAACCTAGGATTGGGATTCCATAAATAAAATAGTTGAATGCGATGCTCGCAGAGCCGCTTCTAGCACAATGTATGATAACTACCAATTCAAAAAGATGCCATTCAGATGACATAAAAATACACCTGCCACTTTCCAACAACACATGGAGAACATGTTACAAGGCATACAGATGACCAAAGGAGTTTTCCTATACATCGATGTCCTCATAATACGTAGCAATACCATTAAAGAACACCACTTTAAGTTACGACATGGTAATTAATATACTGAGAAAATAATCAAAAAGTTTAATTGGATTAATGCGAATTTATAAAAAATGAAGTAAAAGATTCAGGTCTTTTACTAGGCGAAATGGTCTAATCTCTGATCTCGAAGAATTGAATGTTTCAGAACATTTCGTTAAATCTAAAATAAAAAAAAGTAACATAATTTTGGGACTCGTTTGAAACTATAAAAATTTCAGTAAGGGATTTTCTCATATCGGTAAGCCTCTAACAAAATTACTGGAAGACAACACCGAGTTCGATTAGAATTATACGGTTAAAACTGACGAAAAGCCTTTAAGATACTGAAAACCATCTTATGTACTCCTCCATTATTATAATTTTCAAACATAAATAAGCCCTTCAATATAATTTGTAATGCTTTTGGTTACACAATCGGAGAAGTATTGTCACAAGAAGAAATAGGGAAAGATTTACCAATAGCTTATACCTCACGAGTACTTCAAAGTCCAGAATTATCATATGAAATATATGAAAAAGAGACGATTGCACTCGTACATTTAAACCACAAAAATTTGATCTTATTTGATAAGCAAATTACTTTTATAACAAACCACAAAGTATTGGTATGCTTTAAAAAATCATAATTAAAAACTCTCCTTAAGTCCATCAATGCAGGTGTAATTTCCATAAGTCAAAATTAAATTTTATCTACAAAATAATCCAGTGTATATGCGACAGTAAATGGATAGGATAATATATTTTTTTTAAAATTCTATTATTCGATACTTAATAAGAAGGAATACGTTATAAGAGACGAATAACGTTATTTGATACATATATTATAACTGATAAATTAATTTATAATTAACTTAATGACAAAAAATAATTTTATATTATAATAAAAGAAAAAAAATTATTTAATGAATAATTTATCATAATAATTCATTCGTTTTATTAATGTGTAACTTCTTTAATTAGTAATGATTTTGTTATTAATAATGATTCTTAAAAATCATTAATAATTCTTTGATATTATAATTTGTTAACAATTTATAATAAATTTTTATTATTCTTTAACACTTTATTTAATTGGCTAAATTCAGTTCCAATCGTCAAACAACAGAATTAAAATAATATATAAATTAGCAACACGTTCATTTCCATACTAAATTTGATAATCAAACTATTGAACGTTTAAACTCTTTCCTCGTGCTATTCCGCTAATTTTCGTATTTGTAAAAAGGGAGTTTCAGCCACATCATCTGTTTGTCGGATTTTCGAATGCAGTTGGTGAAACAAACGCACAGTTGAAGGAATGAATTTAAAATGCCTCCGTACAGCATAATAAAACTCGTTTTCTTATCTGATTTCAAAACAGGAAAATTTGTTTTAAAAGTTTACTGTATTTCCGAAGTATTTTTTTGCAATGTCGCTTATGTAAATTATTGCAGATGAACTATAGTAGAGCAGTCGTTTCAATTTATGAATATTTGCCTATTTACATAATCCGAAAGTTCAAATAATAGATAAGGGAAGTTTTATTTACATTAATGATCGCTCAACTGATTAGCCATATCGGAGCATTCGAAAAGCGCGAAACGGCATAAATGAAAATGACAAAAAGAAAAAAAAATGTATAATTCTGACTTCCAAAGTTACGAAATGTTTGAGAAGTAGGGGACAACTTCAAAATGGAGATAGCGGATAGAGGGCGAAAAGGAAGGTAGGAAGGGAATGGGGTAGAGTCGAGTGAATCGAGCGAATGAAAAATAATAAATATTTATCAGTGAAGAGCAACCTCGCAAAGCGACGAGATTCTGTTGTATAATCGGCGCAGGGATAAATGGGCTTTTGCTGGACTTTCACTCGGAAGCAGCTTTCAAATACTTAATTGCGCCCGTAAAGTGTACTTAACGAAACAAGTAGCGCTCGGGTATCCGCTTAATCGTCATTTATGATTGCAATGCCATTATTCGCCAGCCCAGGGCGCAGAGTCGAAAAACTAGGGAACTGCGGGGGCGATAGGGGCCCGGAAGGGGAGAAAACAGCCAGAGAGCGGCGTCTGGGCGGGTAGGAAGAAGCGAGGGAGGAAGTCGATTCGGGAGCCGCGTGTCTCTGTGGGAGCATAAGTGGCGCGGCGATGGCCGGGCGAGAGCGGAGACGAAGCGTCCTGGATCCGGGGATCCCGAGGACCCGGCGGGAGACAGGAGAAGCCGACTCGAGCCAGCGATAACCGCGCCGCTACACCGGAATGACAGAGTGACTGTTGGCGTCGGCTGAAGCGCAACTCCGTCCGCTGCTCCTCCTCGAAGGCCAGTCGGGTACCTGTGGACCTGCTGTCTCGTGTACCATCACGCGGGTGGGGAAAATCAATAAGAAAGCACCGTCGTTCGAAAGCTCGTTCGCGCGCGCCAGGCTGCAGCAGCAGCAGCAGCAGACGCAGCGGACTGCCACACTGCGTATGTGTGCGGCCCGCACGCGCGTACGTAAGTATGTGCAGTACACGTACGCGGTGCACGGCACGCATTTACTGCTGTGACAGTCGCAACTCCGCGAGTAGCGCGAAATGATAGATAAGGGCACGGCTGTATTTGGTATCAGTTGCTTCGGAAGGAAAGGCACTGCTGGATCGTCGTTCGACGAGTCGCTTTTGCATGGACAGCTTCGTCCATCCTGCCGTTAGGTTAATCCGAGCCGCGCCGAACGAGCTCTAACTTGAGCTGCAAGGATTTCGTTAGCAGGTGAATATTATTCCGCTGTCGAAGCATATGCAATTGCTCCTACCCCCTGCATCGAGCTTCAGAGCTGATCGGACCAACTCGTTTAGGGTTTATCGGCTATGCGCCTTTACCAGCTTATTTTGAATGCATGCAGTAGTTTACCTATCCTCCGTTTCACAACCCAGTCCCAAAACTTGGCTGCCACTTTCTACGAATGCAATCACGCGATAATTCGTATCGGAATTTCCGACTTTAGCTGAATGATACCTTATTCGAATTGATCATACAAGGTATTTTAATATTTACACACTTGGGTAAATATGTGTCGATTACACTAGTCGTCGCAGCTCGTTGCAAATTCAAATTACGTTAATTTAAAATCCAAATATGTATGTAAATTTATCTTCTGTCATATATCTTTGCTTTCATATTGTAATACAAAAGATTGTATTCAAATATGCTTAATTTTCTTATTCTTTCAGCCATTGATGGGCCACTGATGAATAAAATTTACGAATAACAATACTGAAAACAAAAGGAATACGAAGAAAGGAGTTTGCATGTTGAATAATAAATCAGTGTTGCGTACGAGTATCGAGTATACAAGAAACAATGTGCAAAAGAATAAATGGTTCGATACAAATTTAAAAAATAAAACCCTATTTACACTGATCAAAATATGTCAAGGACATTGATATCAGCTTCTTGACAATCAGAACAACTTACAATGATGAGCTACAAACTGATGAGATTAATTTTATCATTGCCACTGATGTTACTACTATTTAATAATGTTAGTTCTACTCACATCAGTGGCACTTTTAACACCAAGGATTTTTTCAAGTTCCTTATTAAGTTTGGCTTTGAAAAGACAGACCAGCATAAGCAAAAAGATTCTTATGGTTATATTTTTGGAAATATCACTTCAAGAACAAACTTTTCTCAGAGTATTACTCTAGCTGTACTTGACCGTGGACACTTTTTAGAATATTATGGGAATCGAGTTATTAGAAATAAGAAAGTTGCATGTGCCATGATGTTTAAAACACTAAATCAGAGTTCGTATGATGTAAAATGCAATGACAATGGTCAAGATTATTTAAGGTATCTATAATTTTTATCAGCTATTTTCAATTAGACATTTTTATGTAGATATTTATTTGATTTCTAAAACCACCTGATTCATTATTCATTACTCTAATGGAAAAGAATACATATTTTTTGGTTGAAATGTCATTCACAAGAAAATGAAAATAACTATTGTTTATTTTCTTTTGTTTTATAGAAGAGTACCTTGTCCTATAGGAAAATTATGTGTAGATGAAACCTTACCTTGGAATGTGATCAGTGGAAATCAATTTACATATATCATTAAAGATATTTGGCAACCACGTTTTTGGTATATTAGTTTAGTCGCATGTTACAGAAATAATGAAACGTGCCAATGGGAGTATTATGATAAACATAATGAGCTAGATTACGATATCTGGTTGGTCAATGGAAATCCTAATAATAGTGGTTTAAATAGTTTAACATACCAATTTTCATTCGATAGACAGAACACTGTAGAATTTTATTTGCTGTTTTTTGTTTGTTACGTTATCTTAGTCCCACTGCAGTTATATGCTGTAAGATTACAGAGACATCCAGTCACAAGACTTTTTACAGCAAGCCTTCTTTTAGAGTTTATGGCCCTTTGTTTGATTCTTATTCACGTTATAAAATTTGCACTCAATGGCGTTGGCTATGAGCAGTTAGAAGTTGCTGGTGACATACTGGATATCCTGTCAAGAGTAAATATATTAATTTAATAGTTCAATTAAATATATAAATTCCAATAAACATTTGTTACAAAAGAATTCCTTTTTTTTTAATTTGAAACTAATTTTTTTTTAATTTCCTTGTTTTTAGACTTCATTTATGCTACTGTTGCTTTTACTGGCAAAAGGCTGGGCAGTAACTAGACAAGAGTTGACATGGAAGCCCTTGGTTTTTGCTATATGGCTTTGTTATGGCATTGTTCATATCATGTTATATGTTTGGAATATGGTATGAATATTCATATATACGTATATATATAAATATATATATATACATATTACAACACCTTTTTTTTTAATCGCACCAATCCTATCTAAGTGATGATTATATTACACAACTTGTTCGGTCATCAGCCAATTTTATTAAAAATCTTGCTAGTCAAATAATAACATAGTAGGCTTCAATACAAAGTAGTATATCAATAAAAGCTAAGAAAAGAAGTTTATATTCACAAAGAACAAGTACTTACAAATACATCAAAATTCCCCAAAAAATATCAAAACTATGTTCTACATTCAATCAGGGACTGGGGATTTCAAGAATTTATGGGGATCCCTTCATGTTCTGTTATCACTCACTTATTAATGTTGCCCTTAGTATCTTCTGCTCATAATACACCAAGACAGGCCCTTAAAAAACACTTTATCTTTGCTTCTTATTGTATTTTTCAAGATTCTATTTCCCTCTTTCTCTCCCTCATTTTTGTCTTATTTTCCGTTTTCAAGCTTTCTTTAGCTGCAAATGAACAAGCATTTATTTAAATGACAAAAAATAATATATTTAAATCTAAACACTATAATTCAATTCAATATAATTTTTAATGGTATTATTATAATGATTATTATTATTATAATTCTCATCGTAGCTATTATTATACCAAATTCAACCTCTATATATATATATATATATATATATATAATAATTAGCAATTACTTGTACACATTTTATTTCAATAATAATGAATTTTTGTTATTATGAATAAATGCACAATAAATTTTATAAAATTATTTTTAATTACATATTTATTAATTTATTATAAAAATCAACTTGACTTTTTGTTGTTTGCTATTTTAAATTTATTATAAATATATAAATTGTAAATTTTCTTCATACTTTTGAAAAGTTTTTTCATATGCGATACAACTCTTAAATTTAACATTATTTTCTTTTCAATTTTAATGTTTTATTTAACATTATTCATATTAATTTTATTGTATTCTAATATTTGCAGACAGAAGTTGACATTATTGAGGATATTGATGAATACCAAACTTGGCCAGGCTGGTTTATATTGTTTTTTCGCAGTATGATAATGGTTTGGTTTTTGTATGAACTTCGTAATACTATGACTTATGAACACAACACTCAAAAACTCAATTTCTTGCTTCACTTTGGTGCTTCTTCATTAGTGTGGTTTATTTATCTTCCTATAATAGCTCTCATAGCTCTACAGATCAGTGCATTATGGAGGTTTAAACTCTTATTAGGTAAATATAAAATTCAAAATACTTAGAACCAATTTTATTATGTATGTACCTAATCATTTAATTTATTAAAGTTATCATGTTTAAATATTGATTTATGTAATAATATTTAACCGAAAATACTGTAATCATACTTAATAGCTTCATATTATATATTATGAATCAAAATTTTGTTTATAAATTTTGTAGGTATTACATATTCAGTTGACTGTTTTGCATATTGTGTAATGGCACATCTTCTCTGGCCAACACGTAGTGAACAATACTTTCTACTCGCCCAAGGCGCCGATAATGGTGACGAACTCGATGAGTTTAACGAAGCACCGCACGTATTAAATAATTACGTTGAGCCTCCAGAGTTGAGCAAAGTAATAGCGTAAAACTTTTAAATTAAATCTCAACGAAAAAATACATTCGTTCGTATTCATATACGCATCGCACATGCACACGCACACGTACTTGCGTAACAAATTAAATAACTGACTACATCACATAAATAATATAAAATCTACTTTTCATTAAATCATATATTTAATCTGCGTTTAATTCGTGATATCATTATTGCGTTTACTTACGTTTAAATGTGAATAGTTGTATATTAAATTAATTGTAAAAGTTTGTTATTGAAATTTAGCATGTATCACTTTAATATTAAAGATTTGTGCTAAGTAGTTCATAGATATATAAAATTGTTGGTAAAAAAGATATTTTTAAATTAATTATTAAAAATTTATACATAATTTTAATAAAATATATAATTTTCATAATCATTTTTAAATTTTACTTTTCTCACAATTTTTATTGTTTTTGACTAGTATAAAGTCTAACTAAAAATGTTTAGTAGTATGACTTTATTAATAACAAAGTGTTTCAGCTTTTAAGTAGAAACATATTAAACCATTAACAAATAAATACATATAACAACATTGATTCTTATTTGAGGAAACACTAATTATGATATAAGAAATAAGAAGTAGTTGCTATAAAACGAAATAATACTGTGCAACGACTATGTGATGTATATTTGCCAAAAGGATGAAAATATTTGAATACAGCAAAGAAGATGTCATGCTTCTTGAGACTGATGAAATTTTTACTCCTTTGATATCCATTTCTAAAAGATACGATTACATCGGTCTTATGAAATGATTAAAAAATTTACCAATAATTTTTAAGATAGAAGTGATAAAAATAAATCAAATACATTTATTATATAAAAGTTTTACAATTTTTTTATTTATTTTCTCATTGTGATAAAAAAAAAGAATTAAAAAATATTATCTACTAAATAATTTACTTTGCAAAATTGCAAAATATTTTCATTTCTTAAAGCTAATATCAATATTAGATCACTATTACATTAAACTTCAATTTTTTAAACACTTAAATTTATTGGAAAAACTCTTAAATCTCATTTTATAAATCATTTTAGCATCTTTTTATTATAAAAAAATTGTATTTATTGAATTCACACAAACATTAAATTTTTCAAATCCGTAACTTAAAAATTTTTAATACAAAGCAATGCAAAATAAATGTTTCCAAATTTCTGATAAAATTCCTTTGATGAATTCTAGAAAAAGGAAAAGAAAATAAAAAATTTTTTACGTATTAATTGCATTGTACCATCTTAAATATGTTAAAAGAAGTTAGATAGTAAATTTTATCTTTATCGATAAACAAAGTCAATTCAATGCTAATAAATTAGATAATTACTATTATATATATATCTAGAAAAATATATATATACTCATTTGTGTATAGTACATAAACCATTCCAATATAAAGTAAATTTATAATTTAATGATTTGAATATTTTATACATAATTTAGAAACTAATTTGTATTTATAAATAAATACAACTTTCATAATAATTTGGTACCAAAAGAATTAAATAAATTAATCTAAGCGTTAATCTTCATTCACAAATTTAATATTGACTTAAAGAACTTTTGTAATGGATAACAAATTTTTCTATAACATAAATACACAAGTTCAATAATGTAGAATATAATGTAGATTTAAGTAATGCATTACTTACCATAGAAGAATTTCTACTCTATGCAAATTATAAATTACTAGTTTTCTATTATGTATTTCAATATTTATCAACAAACATAAATAAAATAATTTTCTTATAAAATATTTCTTACCAATACATCATTTAATATTGATTGCATGTAAGTTCACTGTTTTTTAAAACCTTTTACAAGAAACACTTTCATCAACATTGAAATGATTTTAATAAAAGATATTTAGTTCGCAAAACAATTTATTATTAAATCGAAAGTAATATTTTAATTACAAAGTCAATCAAATAAATTTTATTTACACAGTATTAATATATAAATTTAATTCTATAATAAAGATTGATTTTTTATAATTTCAATGATACAATTAAGTATGGATGATATTATATTTAATAGATATTTTGTATTAATTGTATTGATTTATACAAGAAAAATAAAAAAAAATCTTTTTTAATTTAAAACATTTAAAAAAAAAAATGAAGGAAGTTTAAATAATATAATCTGTGATTAGATTTAAAAAGATTCACTTTATTTAATATACTAACTTATGTTCTAGAGATAAATAATTTTAAATCTTTCATAATTATTAATCAATAATCCCTTATATATTTTTTCATAAAATAAACATGTTTTATACACATAAACATGAGTTTAAATTTTCAATAAAATAAAAAGTCTTATTTTAACTTAAAAATACTTAAAACTCATAGATTTAATTTATAATTTGTGATTAAATTTATATTTTACAATATTAATTCTTTCTGATTAAATAATAACATAATATATTCTTTTAAATTAAAGTTAAAAAATTATGAAAAAATTAAAGGTTTTAATCTCTGTTACAAATATACACCTAATTGTAATTTTCAAAATAAATCATAATAATTTTAAATTGGTTGTTATACTATTAATTGCATCTGAAGAACCTGGACCAATTCCCAATACTGTAATTGTTCCAGATTTTACTTCAGTTTTTCCCGCATCTCTTACAGTTGCTGTGATAAGTCCAGCTTTAATCGCTAATTCTCCTAATGCTAGAAGTTCTTGTTCGCTACCTACAGAAAGAACAATTTTTGGTTGTCCCATATAAAGCCATGCCTTTATGTTAAAGAAACTTTTAAAACTTTTATTTCCTTTTAGAAAACACAATATGGCAGCATGGGCACATTGACTAGCTATTTTTCCTTTACCCATTGATAAATCAGAACGGACAATCAATACCAATTTCTGATGAATTTTTGGAAATAACAGCATTTTGCAATTAACTTTGGATGATTTGTTGTAATTAAATATTTAACATTTTATATATTATTTTGATGCACTTTATAAAGATCTTTAGTATTATAAAATTACATAGTTATATATACTTGTATGTACTTTTTTGTAAAATGTCTGAAAAAAGAGGTACATATAATTTCTTAATTTATGACATAATTATAAATTTAAAAACATGTTAATTATAAAAAATATTATTTTTTAATGTTGTAATTTCACATTTATATATATATATTATTAATTAAAAACTTTGTGAATAATAACAATTGGAGAATCTTGTATAATTTTTAAATTATTTCTCGTAAACATTGCAATATGCTATATTAATTGTACAGTTCATAAAATGATTAATTGTACTAGCATTTCTATATTTTTCCATACATATTTGTGTTAAAATATATACACATATACTCGAACATTTATTAGAATAAAATGACTATAAATTTATATAATAATAAATCTAAGAATATCATTTTCTAAAATATATCTATTAAAAATGTAATTTTCTTCAAATTCAGACTTTTTGTTATGAAATTATAATTTTGTAATAAAAAAAACTTTTTGGTTATAATCGATTTACTCAAATAAGTAGTAATCTGATTTTATGGAATACAATTCTTATCATAAACCAGCATTTGAATAATAATAATAAATTGTATGCATTACCTGCAATGATTAATTTTAATGATTAAAATCTTTAGAGACCTAGCAATCGTAGTTTAAAATATTCTGTTATTATTTAATATAACGTGTTTATAAATTACTTTTTAAAATCAATTATAATAGTTAGTATGTTTTTGGAAATAAAAATTTTAACAAAAATAATTCGCCATTATAAATATTAAACAAATTGGTCTAAGGATCTATAAGTAAAAGTACAACTAATATTTTTTTTTTTACAATTCATTTTAAAAAATTTGGTATCAAATTTATATTTTTAAATTCGTTGTGTTGGCTACACCTAGTTTCAATTTTTAACAGGAACTCCTTCATGTGACTTTTCTTATGTTACTAAGGTGTGTTTGTGTAAAAAAGTAAAATTAGTTCTTATAAAATCTTGAATGTTTTATTTTTTAAATTTGATGAATAATTGCTCTTCAGATATACTGTACATCTCATTAAATTGCTATACAAAAAATCAAGCACCATATTGCAATGCATACAAAAGTAGTGACGAAACTGTACGGCTTTATAACGTACAGCACGTGTGCAACGCAGTTCGGCACTGTTTTTGCAAATTGTTTAATGAAATGGAGTGTATCTCTTTTTCGGTGTTTAAATCATGTTTCGGATTAAAAATTGTGCCATAGTTGATTTACGCGATTTTGGACCTACTGTTGTGTCAGAATTCTATATCAGTTGAACAAAAATATACATAAAGAGGTTAGTTTCTTAATAATTTTCCAACTATATCTTATTTTAATACCAATATTTCAAAATAAACTATTTGTGTTAATTGTTTAAAACCCATTTCGGAATTTTTCACATATTCTATTCATTTAATTAAATTTTAGAAAATTTATATCTTTTTCGTTATTAGCGAATAAATAAATTATTCGTAGATACAAAAATATATTTTTAAATTTTAAGGTTACATTCTATTTTAATTTTTTTATAAACATTACATTCAGAAAAAAACAAAAATTTTTTAAAACAAAGAAGCAAAAAATCGTATTAAAATCTACAATTTTCAACCATTTTCTTCCATAAATACTGAAGTAAAAATTTGCATTGTAATATTATGTTATTTCTACTTGTAATATTTAAAAAAATTATTACACATTTTAAATTAAAGTACTTTTTAATTTATATTTTAGAATCGTTAAATAATGCTTGAATAATTTAAAAGTTAAACTCGATCATTTTTGTATTTATTTTCGTTATCATTATTTTCTCAAATTTGAATTAATGAATAATTAGCGTACAAATATGTTTTGCGTAAAATTTTATTCTTATTGTTTCATTGATACTCTACATATTTTTTAAATATATTAACGATGTAAAAAAAATGCATTATACAAAAAAATTTCAATTAACTTAAATATAATATTACTTTTAATCTCGAAAAAGTAATTAAAACATTTATATATTATTGATTAATTGCCCATGCTTAGATTTTTTAAACAAATTTTTTATTTACGAAAAAACGTAATGAGATATATACATAAGTTTATTTTATATTTGTACTTGACAGTATATATAATATTAAACCATAATTCGCCATAATTCATATCGAAACAGCATTAATTTATTTATGCGTGAATATATTCTTATGTTCATTAGTTATAGCTTAAGTTTAATGAATAATATTTTTCAATGCTTTACTTTATCTATATTTGGAAAACTTTGTAATTAATTTAAGAAAAAATTGTTTAAATATGACGCATTTGCACAATTAAAATGCTTATCAATTTTATATTGTATGATCGTTTCGTTACATTTATATATGTATTTGTTAAATTTATGCATATTGTTATTTTATATGTACAATGCATAACCTTTAACAATAATTAAATTGATTTTATACACTAGGATCAAAACACTATCTATTTTATAATTAATGGTACAATTGATAGCTAAACAATAGAAAATTATAAGAAACGAAATGAAGCGTTAATAGATAACTATCGTAAAAATAACTTTATATAAAAAAAAATTTTTTATATATTGCATCCATATTAGTTTTTTAAATTAATTAATTTCACGTTACGATTAAGCGAACATATAAATTCTATACACTAATTATATATAATACAGCTAATACTTGCATAGAAAACAGTAAACATACAATTTCTTTAAAAACTCAATTTATTTTAATAAGTAATAAATTAATAATAAATTTTTAATAAAGCTTTACGAAATTATGGAAGAAAGGAAATTATAAAATTATAAAATATTTAAATTTTTAATTCAGGAAAAATGGACAATTCTAATTAAAACAAAATGAGAAAAAATTATTTTTTAAATAAAATGAAAATCACAGAAATTAAAAAATTGATAAAATATTTCATGATTGTCGCATGCATGTAATATATTTTATTTTATTTCATTGCTATAAATACATTTCTTTATCAAGATTTGTTCCTTGTAGAGATTTTTTTTAATATAAACTAATATTTATGAATGATACTTAAATCATAAATATTGTATATAAAGTAAAGTTTAAACAATATTTTGAAAACAAATTACTGAATAAGGATTAATACGCAAAGGTTAAATATAGAACAAGTTTTTTAAAAAGTCACAGAATTAATTCATATTAGGATTATAGGGAAAAATTTGATGGATACATTTTTATATCGTAGACTAATTTCGTACCGTATAATTTAAAAACAAAAATTCATTGCTTGTTTCTTTATACTATAGTTAAAATATATACGTTATATATTTAAAACACAATTTAATTTAATTACTATTGCTAAAAAATTTAAACTTGTACATATATTTGTTTTGATTGTTTTGAAAAAGAAGTTAAGAATTAAGATGAAACGAATGAAGTAGAAATTAAGAGCATTTCACCAATCGGTATAAGCGTCTTTTTTAAAAATATAATAAATTTAACTGAATTAATGTATAAAGTTCCGTTGTGTTACCGAGAACGATTATTATGCAAATGGTTATACGAGACTACAATCATTTGCTTTTTACGGATGATGTTTCATTTTTATAAATCTTACCATGTGTATTAAAGGTCTACAATTATTTTTAAACTATGGTTAGCTTTGCACGTAAGGTCACCACGCACATAAGGTCAAGATAAAAAAGTACTCCCCTCGCCTTTCGCGGGTAATTGAACTACGAGACCTTAACCGTTGCAAAATAATCGAGAGAACACGGGCCGAACTCCTAATTATCGACCGCGTCTGCGCCCCTTTACCGCGTTCTCACCCCTTACCCTCCGGAAGGGAGGTTTTGTTTTTCTCATTCTAGTATCGTACAAAAAGTCATTTTCTGTCGGTGTATGCGTCTTTTTCTGGAGCCTAGGCTTCTCCCTTTGAATGGGACGTTTATCGGTTAATTTTCACAAGATGTGCGGATCAATCGATGAAACCGTGAGATACGCGAGCTTTTCGTAGAAATTGGGTCACTAACCGCACATGTATTTTGGTGTTTATACGAGCAGGTTTGTTTTTTCCACGATCCACATGTTTTGGGTTTTATTTTTTTAAACTAGACGAGAAAATTGTGCCATACGTCATAATAGCCAATATTAACTACAATAAAATATTTCAGTTCTTTTCTTTCCATTTCTTTTAATTCCATTCGATAATACTTATACATGATATTATTTTGTTTGTCTACAATTTATATAAATATCATGAGAATTTTAATTCATGAAAATTACGAAAAAAATTAATTGCTAAACAATATACCATTATACGTGATATTAACTATTGTGATGAAATAGATATAAATAAATCAAAAATTCTTTATAAGAAATTTGCGTTTTATTATTAATATGACAGTTTAATGGCCAAAAGACATTATATGATCATTTTTAGAGAACGATATATTAAGTCCTGCAGTGCACATAACCTCAAAAGTTATTTTTATATTTTCCTGTCTAATTTTTGCAAGTATTTATGAATGCGTGTTGAATGTCTCAAAAATTAAATTATTTCATAAATAAACTTATAGAAGATTTAATTAAAAAAATTTTTTTCTCTCCGTTAATATCGACAGCATTTATCTAGATATAGTTTAATTACAATTATTTAATTAGTAATTGCTATGTAGCATGATTAATAGAATGCATGAGATATAAGAAATCAAATAATTTGATACACGTGTAATACTAATCCAACAGACACGAAGATCGCAGTGTATCTTTTTTTAATCGCGCATTCGTGATTGGACCGCAAAATTGACAGCTGAGCTGAAATTCAAGGTCGAAGTACGCTTATGCAGCTCTGCATTTCTCGCAAATGTATGCAATTGGTATGTGCAGTTTCCAAGAATTTTAGATTTTTATACTATGCTACGTAATCCAAATGTACATTTGATCCACGCTTTAATAATAATACATACATATAGATATATTATACCAATCGATGATTCAGTTTCGTTTTTTTCATTTTTTTCGTTATTTTCAATCGTTTTTTAATGTTCGCTAGAACGTTGATGGAATTTTCACGTATAATTAATTCTCCATTAAATTTTTAGTACTTACGTGCTATTTTAGTTATGACTCTAAAAGTCATTATTAATTTTAGAATTGTAGATATCTTAACGGAATTAAAAGCAATAACATATATCACTGAATTGTCGCTATGAAAATATTATATTAATCTCATTGAGTAATAAATTTTTAAGAATTAATGTTTAACACCAATTATTATATCATATACATTAAATTCTTCAGTAAATCTAGTGTACGTATTTACAGATCCGTATATATATGTGTTAAAATTATATTAAAAATATTTTGTAATTTAGTAATAAAATTATAAATTTTATTTCAAATTTAATTATACAAAAATCAATCCAATAAAAATTATAAAAATAAGCAAAAACGAAGTACTTAAAGCTTTCGGATTTTTGCATGTATTGGCTCGATAGCAAAATTAGTTCTTTATCTGCTCACCAGATGGACGTCAGTCATGCACCTGGTTGTCTATGCATTGCTGCAGTAATGATTAAGGCTCTAAATATTATGTTAACATTGCATAAGAAATCCAAATTTTAGTTGACCTGTCTGAAAATCTTCGAAATAAAATTGGAAATAAGAAAAACCGGTTTCAGTCAATTATAAGTTAAGCAATTGAAATATTTGCTAAATAAATTTGAACTTCCCGGGTATAAGTTTCTGAACTCACGAGCGATGAAAATTGCTAGCAAGTGATATATAAGCCCGCAATGAACATCATATGTTAGGTAGTCCGATACTTCCCGGGTAACTATCGCATTATGAAATGCGGCATGTTTGTCTCCTAGCCGCCACTTCATGTGCAATGCACGCGTACATACACCAAAACCGTCATCTCGATTTCGATAATTTACTTTAAAACAGACCGCGGAGGTGACTGTGACTATCTTTTTTGCATTTGTACTAAATAATTTTTTTCGATCATCAATGCTTACTTTCAATGCTTTTACTTATATTCTTTCCTGTTAATATTTTAAACTATTCAATGTATAAAAAAAGAAACAATTTTTTTTATTTGTATTTATCTTTTCAAAGGCTAAAAATACTTTTTTATTATGTTCTCATAAGACCTTTTTAAAGTGATAAAATACTTACTCCAGTAATTAGTTTAATCATTGTAGCCTAATTATTTTATCAAGATTGCATATGTTTGCAGATGTCAATACTAGTGTTTATCTACAGAGTTTATGCGATGTTGTTTATGTCCTTATAATCTATGAAAAAATTTACAAATATGTTGACAGCAATTTCTTTTTTTTATAAATACTGAGAAACAAAAATCAAAATGTTACCATATACAATTTTTATTTGTAAATTTTGTTATTCATATTTTATTTGCATAAATTTCTAAATTTGCTTTTAATTTATTCAATAAAGAATGAATATAATATTGAATGCTTGTATTAAAAATAAATACAAAAATTAAAAGAAACGTGATTATAAGATAATTGCTTAAATAAATAATTAATTGAATACTGAAATAAATTTGTCAATTATAATAAAATGAATGAAATGAATTTGTCAGTCAAGCAATCTTGATCGATATACTTACAAATTTTTTATATATTATTAGTTTATTTCCGTATACCCGATACCGATGGAACATTAAGTTACACGAATGCACGTTAGATTGAGCCTACCATTTCTAATAATCTTTATATAATCTATAGTCCAATAATATTTGTGCATATGTGGTGTGTGTGTGGGTTTGGGTGTTTGTGTATTGAATTATAGTATATGATAACTAAGTTTCTGATACAAAAGAATATGTAGATAAAAATAATCGTTGTAGGTGAAATAAAATTCATGAAAGGAAAGTGCTGAATCGTTTTTTTCATTAATAATACGAAAGTGAATATTTACAAAAAAAGAAGACTGAATGCGAGTAGATCGTTTAAATATCATTCTGTAATAATTAACTTCACAAATGGTATCATGGAAATTTGCCAAATAAATGTTATTTTTAGTAATATACTTTATAATAGTTGATAACAACAAACATGATGAACGAGGGAAGTGCAGGAATTATAATTTACGTGTTTTGTTATATTATTTTATAATTAATTATAATTAGCTAAGCCAATTTTTATTAATGGGTTTCTATTTATGTTATCCATTACATTTGATAAACTACATAAATCAATTAAATTATAATAAAATGAGCATAGATATGTTATTATTATTAATTACTATTCAGTTAGTCAACGTAGATGCAAAGAAAAAGCAATATGAAGGCGTTGGTTGATTAGATCAGCATAATATTTAACGCTTCTGACTTTTGGTGTATGACTAATAGCTTCATTGCAAAAGTAATTCAACTGTACAAGAGGACAACCGTGTAAATATGTATACTATACTTTATTATTAGTATGTACTATATTGTTGTACAATTCAAATACAAAATAAAGAAGAAATTGAATAGTCAATTCATATTAAATAAATATATTCTGTACGTAGATAAATGCTCGTACTCAGAAAGTGGCAAAAAATCATTATTCGTTAAAGAATGCATGTTTTTATGACGCCCACCAGTAGATGATCATTTATACTCAAGAAGACGATCGTTGTCGGGGTCAAAGGTTTCAGAGCTAATCTCGATAATGGAACATTGTTGTTTAGTCATTAATATCTTCGTCTACTTCTTAAACAATATATTATGTACGTAACAATAAATGTACAAATAAATATAAATATCGCTACTATAAAGATGAAAATTTTAAGTGTACAATTACATTAGAAATAAAATCTATTAAAAAAAAACAGAATTTGTTTATCTATAAGATGTTATAAATACTTTAAAATATTTAATTAAAAAATGCAGGCTGATTTATATTTTTTAAACTAGTTTTGGGATTTAATTATAATAATGCATCAATCTATCGATAGGTACATAAGGAAAAGTTGAAATTTCTATATTCATAATGTGATTTTTCGAAATTTTTATTTACATCCGCATCAATCGAATATCTAACGTCCCCTAGTTACTGATGATCTATAAATTAGTTAAAAATCACCTTCGAATGCTGTTAATCTAATAATTCGTCCAATGAGACATAATTCATAATAAAAAAAAAATTCGACGATAGAGTGAAAAGAAAACGAACCCATGTAAATAAAAAGGCTTTTAAGGGATATTGCCATTGTGAGAGGATGGCTCGAGAGGAGGATACAGAGAGAGAGAGAGAGAGAGAGTGAGAGATAGAAAACACGCACGATTGACGTTAAGAATCGCGCGTGCGCGCGTGCACGTGTAATTAAATCGTTGCACACTGTTTCCTTACTCCCACCTCCCACCCAGCGGACTTAGTATAATCGCACTTGGGCTTCGTATCGCAGTCTAAAGTCCGTGCAGCCACATGACGATTTGTATCTCGCACACAAGCGCTCGAAACCTTGACAAAGACAAGCCTACCGTCGTCATACGTCGAGCCTCTTGCACCTTGAACTCACTGAATATTTGACCTGCATTGACGTCGGATTAAAGGGGTACCAACACCTTCATCGTTTTTTAAAGTTCCGCAGCTGCCATTCGCCTTACCATTATGTCATACATAACGACCTCTGTCTTCGCATATGCTATAATGTTATGTTTTAATACTTCTCTGTAAACAAAAAAACCTATTGTTTCTGCTGCCAAGATAGTAAATCACTTTAAGCTTTAGAATCTTAGGAATTGAAAAGATCTAATTGAAATAAATAAATCTTCTAATATGACATTGCCAACGTTACTTCGGTTCTTTGGTGTAGACGCAAAACTGCATTTATAATTTTCTTGCTTATTCTTAATTCTATATAATAGATTTTATTATATTCAGATAATACGATTCAGAAAGGAAGCTAATTTTTTCTAGATAAGTTAAATTTATTTCTATAACATATTAATTATGTTAAAACTTTCGTCAGATTTTTTTACTAAATCAACTGTAATTAGAATTTTTTGTTGTTTTTTTACTATTATTTGTCGAAACATCGAATATAAGTCTCTAATTGTATATTGAAGCTTATAAAAAAAGTATATTATTGACATAAGAGGTATATATTGACAAATTTGCTTAATTTCTTTATTGGGTAGTTTTAAGTTAATATAACCTTAAACAATCGGTTCGTTTGTCATTGAATCGCGAAACATTAAAAAGAACTTATAACAACTTTCTTTTTAGTCACATGTTATCTTAAATTAATTTGATGCTATGTATCAAGAATCAAAACCACAAGATGTACTGTGTTGTAAAATATAGATCACAATACTGTATGCAATATCAATATCGCATAACTAAATAATTATAAAAAATATTGTATTTAATTATAAGTAGCATATCATTGAATAATTCTAATAAATTAAACAATAACATTTTTTATTTACAAGAAGTACTTTATAAGTTGTTCAAATTCACAATAATAACATGGATATAAGCATAACAATTATAACGAATCGAATTTAGATTATCAAGATTTCCGTAATTACGATTATTTACATATAACTTTTTCACAAATATAAAACTTCTGTACTACCAAAAAAGCGTATAGAAAATTTTAATACTCTATAATGTATGTTGATTTAAAGAAAAGGTACACTATAATCATAGTTTAAGTAAATAATAATACATAATTACATGATAGTAATGGATATTTTAATTAAAATATTTTGTCATGTTTTAAAATAATTTCTTTAAAAACAACACAATATTAATTAGCCATTTAAATAAATAAAAGACTAAGAGAATTATTCTCTTGAAATACGTAAATTAAGTGCCCCGATTAGCGTGATTTATGAAATTGCAATTAACGGAATCGAAACAAGTAGTGGAACAAACAGCTGACACGAATACTCGAGTAAATCAATCCATGAGGATGGAACTCGAATCCTTGTTTTATTTATTTGTCCTTCTCTACGCCGATGTTAAACACTTACCTGCAACCACACGTGCGTCGCGCTGAGGTTCGATGTTGCGCTTGCCAATCGGTCCAAAGACGCCTAACTTTAGTCTTGGTCGAGCCGCCGGTCCGATACCGTTTCGGCAACTCATCTTCGATCCCTCTGTTCCTCTTTGAATTTCGACCCCTTCCCTACCCTGTTGTCACCTGCTTCTACTTTTGCTGCCCATCTCTCTATCTCTCTCTCTCTCTCTCTCTCTCTCCTTTCTTTCCTCTCGTATTACCTACCCGCCCTCTCCTTGGGTCATTACTATCTGGCTTGGCTATTAAATAAACGGAAACTCATTCGTTGAATTGTGATTCTTTATGAAAATTGATAGCTATAGCAAAGTGTAAAATGGATTTGTTGGTGTGACGCGTGTAAGAGTCATCTGAGACACTGTTAATCGGTACACATTTGTGAATATTTATTTACAATTTGACAGCATTTTATTCAATATTTTGTAAAGTTATTTTTCTATCTTTCACTTTCTCACCTTCATAAAACAGTTCTACATGAAAATCATTAACAAATTATTAACTTTATTATTAAAAAACATTTGCGTTTTAGGCAAAAGGTAATTTTTGACCAATAAATTTCAATTAAGAATGCTTAAGAATTTTCTTTCAATAGTTACAAAACACGTGCAAGATAAATTTTAATACATTAATAGTAGATGCATAATTATGATATACGTAATCTATTGCGTCAGATAAAAAAAAGAAAATTAAATACCACTCTAAAAACTGGTAATCATAAATTGTAATGCCAATAAAATTAGAAATTTTTGCACTTTTTACTAAAAAACATAAGCCAAAAAAACTTTAATCTTTAAAATTTATTATTTTTTAATTTTTTAATTATATTTCCTAAAAAAGTCTCTTCATTTTCTGCGTATTGTTATTAAAAAATTTTAATAGAACGCTTTGTTTTTTATGTATAAATTAAATTTTATGCCAACATCACCTAGACCTCATTAGCGTCAAGTACACACGTATACATACGATTTCAATATTATTCCTATACATATTAAATATTTAATGCTATGTATCTTATAATCTGAGAAGTGAAGCTAAATGAAATGTTAGGTAACATATTTATCATCCTAATTAAAGTATGTTAATTACGTGCATGCAAATCTTTCTCATCATACATAATTTCATAAAAATTATTTAAAAACCTGCTTATATGTATCGTGTGTTCTTATAAATGAACAAAATGTAATAATCTAAACTGCTTGGGCAAGATATCGTTTAAAATATGATTTTTTTTACTTTATTTACTCGTATCAACTTATAATACTAAAACAAGTTTATAAAATTTTCATTCTTTACAAAAATATAAAAAATTGGCTAAAAGAAAATGATGTAATCAGATCTTACTTGTATGTCATATTATTAATGAATTTTTTTACATCAAATTAACCTTTAAAAATTATTCGATTCTCGGTAATATTATAATTTCGACGATTAAGTATTAGTAAATTTTTAAAAAATGCTTAATTGCATATAGAAATATATATACCTGTTTTTTGCAAAATTCAGATCGCCAAGATTTTTTAATGAATTTGATTTGGTAATATAGGATTCTTTTTTACGAAATTTAAATTGCTTTGTTTACAACCATTGATTTACTCTCTTAAGTTTTCAATAATGATGACAAATATAATTTTTTTAATTAAGTATTGCTCATGCAACATCAGTATTTTTAATATTTTATCAAATAAACCAAGAAATATTTCAGACATTTTATTATAGATTACATTAACTTTATCTGATTAATACAAAGTTCAATAATAAAATAAAATAAAATATATTAAATGTTTTTATACGCGTATAGTTGACAATATGTTAATTTTAAGTATTCATTAATTATCAAATTTCTGATACTGGTAAAGTTTTAGTCATTTAAAACAAAATTTATTTAAGCCTTAATATATATATATATTTAAAATTAAATATATTCCTTAATTTTTAGTTAAGCATCTCATTCATTATTTTAAAAAATTAATTTATTTTCAGATAAGGCATCGTCCATATTTATGGTTTTAAGGATCAAAACGTCGAGACAGTGGAGGAGATTAATAAACAAACAAACTGTATTATTAAGCATTATAAATACTATTACAGCAACTGTCCATAAGGTTAGCTTAACTTAGCATAAACAAATTTTAATAAATTTTTTTATTATGTCGATTTAATACGTTATTCAGAGGAATGGTGCATATTTTTAAATCTTAACAATAAGATCATTAGTAAATCGTCATTAGCAATCATTTTTATTCTTGAAATTTATGAGCTGAAAATTTTAATAACATTGAGATAAAGACATTTTTATTAATGTTACACAGTTAAACATATCTAATTGTATATGTTTTTTTAAGTTTCTTTACGCAAGTACGAAGAAAAATATAGTGTTAAAAATGTACTATAAAATTCATGATTATTAAGAAAAATAACTAATTTTGCAATTGAGTATTTCAAACATTTAATATTTTTTCATTGATTAATTTTTGATTATTTAAAAATTGTGGATCTTGTATTGATATATTAACTATAAAGATCATTCTAACATTAATAATTTTAATGCATTTGTAATTGATCATTTTTTTCTAAATATTTTAATAAAATAATAAAGAATTTGTTTTTACTACTGGAAATAATTAAGCATAAATTATAAAAATTAATTTTTCAATTCATACATTTTTATGCGTGCTAATAATCTTGAATTCTGATAGAAATTGCTGATACAGAAAATAGTTTGTGATTTCCTAAACAATCTTTTTTGATAATAAATTTGTTTTTAATATTTAAAGCAATATATTTTTTTATAGGAAATAAAATATACGTTATTGCTTGCAATATAAACCAAATTATTTCTATATTATTTTTAATTTAAAATTTGTATTAGAAAATATATTCTATATTAATTTTATATTAATAATATGTAATTGTTTTTTGAAAAATCGTTATTATAAAAAATTTTTTTATTATCTTTGTAAAGTGTATTGTTTAAAGTAATTAAAATTTCAACTCTATTTAATAAAATTAATATCGAAATCTTATTTCGCACCGACACATATTTGCTTTTTTCAAAATTCTTCTAAGCTCAATAATAAAATGTTATCAATTTGATTAGATAAGTTATTTTTACTTATGTAATAAACAATCAAATTTTCAACCAATTTTAAGTTAGAAAACAAATGGTTGAGAAAGAAAATTATATCTTGTTTTAATACAGCTTTATCTATAGTTAACCTATCTTGTAGTTTAATTGCTAAATTCTCGTAATAAAAACATTCTCAATCTAGTTTAAGGTATTTCTAATTGTAATTTATAATATATAAGGTAGTATATTAAATATGTTACTTCAGTTAATACTTATTTACAAGATCTGAAAGTAATTATGCAAAATTATTTATAAACGATTGTTGATTAATTAGTATCTGTGTAGTAATATCCTGCATTAACACTTTTTTACCGATCTGCAATAATAATGCGGAGCATGTACATAATTTTATAAGAAGAAAAACTATAATTGATTTTAAAAACTTACTGATATTATGTAAATAATAACAAAATCTATTCACAAGTTAGATAAAATAAAACAAAATTGTTTTAAAGTTTACATTGGTATGAATTATTACGAATATAATCTTTTTTGCATGATAGATAAAACTATTGTCAAGGATAACCCAGAACTTCCCTCGTTCATTTTTATTGCTGACTGATATTAATTTTTACAGTATGAAAGTTATAATAATAATTTCGTGTTTTTTTATATTTATTCTCTATATTATGAAATTATATAAATTTATATTATCATATCCAACACACAAATAAACCTCTTAAATACAAAATTAATCATTCATATATTAGTTACAATTTATTAAAGAAAAAAATAAATGAATATTAAATCAAATATTGAATATAATACATATGTTAAATTATTATACATAAATATAATAGTACATTCGCATAATGACAAATAGAACATAAGACATTGCCTACTAAATTGTAAATAAATTTTCCTATGGCCATACGAAACTCTCTGATTCTTTATAAAAAAAAAATTAAAAATATTACAAGGAAAATAATGACCTTCTATATAAACAAATGAGTACTAATCTTAATAATAAAAATGATATTGTATTTTTTTTTTTGAGTTTTCGCTTATTGAAATCGATATTATACGATAAAAGTATGTTTTAAATATATTTTTACGTATATTCTTTATATTACAACTTTATTATTCAATAAAGGGAAATGCTTAGTAATGCTTTTTCATTATTGATTATGATAATTAAAAAAAAAATTAAATTATTCAACTGAATTCGAAATTAGACCTATCTTCATTATTGAGAGAAACGTAAAACACTACATATAAAAATAGTGTGCAAGAAAAATAGATCAAAATATCTTTAGAAATCACTCTAAAAGTAAGGTCATTGCTTCAAGATTTAAAAATTGGTACATACGATTATAAGAATATTTATTTTCAGTTGTAGACCATTTCGTTTCATAATAGTTAACGTAGTCATAATAATTTGTATTATATATATATATTAACTATTATTAACTACTTAATATATTATTTTCTAAGATTATAAAACTATTTTTGATTGTCATTATCATTTGAATATCGTTTGTTGCGAAACCTATGTAAATAATTTTTAGCTAATTTTCTTCTTTTAACACGATTAATATTTTTAAGTCTAACCAAGATAGAATACATATTAAATATACCTCGCATATTGTATAAAGAATTTTTCTCTTAACATAAGCAATGGTTTATAGAAATTTATAGAAATTGAAAGCATGTTGTTATATTTTATATGGTTCCTAAAAGAGTATATATTTAACGTAAAGAAACCATTCTTTCATACCAATGATTCTTCGATGCCGTACTTACACTTTGAAAGGAATAAAGAGACGCTATAGTTTAAATTTTGGCAATATACCTTTATACCATGTATGTTTATATATATATATATATATATATATATGATGTTTATAAGAGAGAAAATTATTTCAAATAACAGCATGCAAATTGTACGTAAATGATGTATTATAATGTGCATAAAGTATTAGAAGACAATAAATAGATGGTCTGATTTTTGATTAACTGCCAATCTAGTGTCACCGTCTATAAATCAATTATATACTATTAGTTTTTTTATCAATGTCACTTTTATTTATTTATTACAATCGTCTACGAAAGCGTTGATTATAATTTTCATTTATAAGATATCTCACATTCTTATCACTTCTTTTAAAAAAATTTTTATATTATTATTTAATTAATGCAGCTAACAGAGTAAACTCGTAAAATATTTCGTTCTATAATGAAACCGCTAAAATTTTAAAACTTTAATGTAACAATTAACTCCCTAAGAAAATAAAAGTAACCTTTTTTCTAAGCTAAAAATTAATGATAAATATTAAATCTTTATAAAAAAAAGTAAAATATATATTGCAATATCCTACGTTAATACAGAAATATGGGCAGTACCTCTAGATTAATTTTAAAGCATAATTTTTATTACTGTTGGTAACTCACATTGCTAATTTTATACTATGATAAATTTAATATTTAATTGTCATGCCAAGATGCAGTTAATCCCATAAATTCTGCTGGCGTGAAAAGTATAAGAACACAATTTATTTCTGAATAAATGCAATATACTTACACTTGACTGATGCTTCGTAAAAGTATATGAAAAGAAGGTGATTTTCTATTGGGATTTGAAGGAAATCTGTTTTGCATCGTCCTACGATCATTAATTGGATTTTTATTCAAAATTGAAAGAAATTATAGAGTATTATCTGTGTTGATATTACATTTGACATTATTACACATATATACGCATATCGAACAAAGAATAGTTAGTTCACGCCTCATTAGCATTATTTTCAAATATACATAGAAGGCTACAACATCAATGAGCCCTCTCAGTTTTTATGAAAGGGCAAAAAACATGATAGACCGTTTTAAATTTTACTGAAGATAAGAGGCGGAAACATCACGAAAACGAATACTGCTTACGGAGATTCAACCGTTACGCCTGATTTGCTAGCTCCTAAGCAGGATAGCTTTTATCCACAATAAACGCCGATAACCGCTGGTTGTAAACTTGAATAACCCTTAATATCTCGAATTCAAGTACACGACTCAGCTTGAAAGATATTTGAAAATACAATGTCCGTCTTGGACCGCCCCAGAATTTCAATTAATGAAAAAAATATCTTCCAAGGCCAATCGTAATATCGTGTCCGAAAGAAGTTGATTTAGCGACGTTGAACTCTGGGAATTCGATCGATTCTCTCACTATTCAGCAAATGCAAGCGTGCCAGTCAAGGTATTATACTGTAACGAAAACAGAAATGTCAGAGACACTAAACTTTCACACTCCTTCGACCATATTATCCAGCAAGTGTCCAATTTCTTGACTAGTCCTACCTACTGACATCGACAGGGAAGTTATTATGTGCTCCCGACTAAGAAAATAAATGTCGACACATGCTCTGAGTAACGCTTTTAACTTACTCATGACTGTACGAGAAAAAATTAATCGCTTTGATAACGCGTATTCTTATTCATGACGAAAGTGTACAGATATACGAACGTCTATTTACATATATGTATATATGTTGTAATAAGACCATTAATTTTAACTAACATGTACGATATATTTAGTAAACAAATTCTTTGCTTGTATTATACTCATTTATTGAAGAATAGAGAACAAAAATTATAATTTTCGATTAATGAGAATAACCTTTGCTCGGCATCACGGCTATATAATGCGTAATTCACATTGTCATTTGAAAATAACGATGTGATCAAAAGTGATTTTTAATCCAAAATATGTTTCAATTTGCTTACGTCCATCATATTTATAAATAATTCCATATATATATATATATATATATATATATATATATATATACATATATATTAATTTAAAAAATTTATTATAGAAAGGTTATGTTTTAAAATATTTATATAACAGCTATTTTACACCTTCGAAAAGAGTATTTACCACCTACAACATAAGCCGAATTCTGCCATTCAATAGTCGAATAATCAGTCACTATTGTAACAAAAACTTACTCTATTGTGAAAACGGAAATTATGCAAGTACAAGATTTTTATTACACTCTAAAACAAAATGAAAATATCGTGCATGCTTTGATATTCGTATGTTTACATTTACTTTCAGAATTACAAATTGATTTATTTTTCTTTTCTAGCTTCAACTTCAAATAATAAATTTTTTTATATTTACTGTCATTTAAAAATAGATTTGAAGAATTATTTTTGAATTTAATTAAAATCACTATGAAAAAAAGTAATATAAACTGAACTCTTTATGCATTATGTATTCTTAATTTGTCATGGTTAAATGTATTCTAATAATATTTAAATACTATTTCTAAAATTAATATACTACTTTAAGATTTGTAAACTAAGCAAGACTATTTTAAAACCTAATAAGCTTAAAAGATAATTAAAATTGAAATTGAAATGTAAATTATATATTAAATTTAAAATATAAAAATTTATCTTTTACAAACCTTTTATTAGAGATTCTGTACTAGACATACTTATCATACATTGATAATTTTTTTCTCAGAATATTCAGATTAAAAAGCATCAATGCTCTTAGGATTCTGGAATTCAACATATTTTTAAAATCATTCATATTTTACTACTATTTTCTATTGTTATCGTTATTTTGTAAAATGTATCCAATTTATTTCTCATCTATCACATCCATAGGGAATGGCCGTTATAAATGCTTAGTCATTTTAGTAACGAAAACAGATGCTATGTCACTCAGTTCAGAAATTAATCAGTTAATTTAAGGCACTAGATTTATTAATATTTATAAATTAATTACTTTGTGTACCTATTATTTATAATATAAAGTTTTACGCGTTTCGTAGATGTATTACCTTTCCTGAAGATGAAAATATATTGTGGTTTATAATATCGTATATTTTATTCAAAATCCATCAATAAGTAATTTAAAAAATGATAATAAAATAGAGAATCATTTAAACATTAACAACTTCATACAATTTTTATTTTTATTTTGTTTTATTAAGACAAATCTAGTTATTAAAAAATAAATACGCATACTCTTATTTTAATTATAATGCAAGCACATTGAACTTATCATAAATAAATCATGAAACGCATAATCTAAAGTTCAAACGGAAAAACAGATCCTACCCTAATCGCACATTAATCTATAACATGAAGATATAATATTTATATGTCATCACAATACTACACTATTAATTTTGTTGTTTTACCTATAAAAGTGTATAAATTAATTCTATTCAACAATATTTACATTTAATTATATATTTCAAATTTTAGTCTGTCCAGATTATTTTATTTATCGAATTATAAGAAAAAATTAGAAAATAATTAGTAACAAGAATCAGTCTATTATTTCGAAGGAAATTTTTATGTATTGCATATTTTATATGCACAAATATCAAAAATTGATTAAAAAATATTCATAATTTTAAAGTTCATAAAATTACTTACAAATGCATCATTTTTTGTCTTATTTTAATCAAATATAATGGAATTCTTTGATAGTGAATAACAAGTTCTTCCATTAATGATATTGTTTATGAGCTATTAATTTCTTAATAATCATTAATAAAAATCTCGAAATTATAATATTTAAGCAATAGAACTCACTAAAACTTGATAATTGATTGATTGATCTAAGTAAATGATTACAGTACATTTTTTTATATCTAAATAAAATACAACGATAACAAAAAGTATGTGAAAATCGTGGCTGATCATTAAAATTGTATCAAAGTTGATATTATGAAAGATAAATTACCATATCTACAAAGTAAGGATATAAAATAAGCAGCAATAATAATACTGTTTTTAAGAAATGAAAATGATTGCAGAGCTGTCTAACTCAATATTTATCATCTCGAATAATTTTGTAAATGTTCAATACTATGTATAAATGCTTTTTTGATTGTTGATGGTTTCCTCTTATATAGTATTTAGTACACAAACTAGAAATAACCGTCCGTTATCGAATGAAGTATGTCCGTCAGACTTAAATAAACAAAAAACAAGTGTGAACACGTCAAAAATATCAAACAAGAAAATAAAAAGTTTTGCTTGTCGACTCGAACAGTTTTCTTAAAACCTGTATGTTTTCCAACTTATAGATCCCAATACATTGAGTTCCACATTGTTGTTCTTATTGATATCCGCAATTTATTAAATAATCGGTCTATCAAACAAATCCAATTGGGAAAGACCGACCTTCGTAATATTCGTGCTTTAACAATAAAAAAGTACGATCTCACATTATCGCTCAGAATTAGAAATCCAACAAACATCATGTGTAATATAATCAGCTCTAATGGCACATTATTTGACACCAAATAGAATCTGGACCGGGAAATAAGTACCTCGAGCTTCCATCACTTTCTCCTGATTATAAATCCAGTGCCATTGGCCAGAAAGTGCGTCGGCTCGGGCTCGGCCGACCCAATATTTTTTATCGATGTTACCAAAAAAGCGTCGGCTCCACTCCCTGCGCTATCATAATCGTTTTCTAGCTTCATCGCCCGGGGCATTCGAGGATTGTGGGCTGCTATGATGTGCGATTCCGTGGAATGGCCCGCGTGAAAGCATCGGTGAAAAAACCGGTGATCTAACTGCGAAGCACAGAGAGAAAGAGAGAGAGAGAGAGAGTGATGATGGTTTGTGGCGGGAGGGGCGGGGTAAGGCGCACACGGTGACGAGGCTCAACCCGGTCTCAGGGGCACCTCGGGAAATCCCCCGCCGTTGGTTGCGAAAGCGAGCGCCACTCGCGTGGAGTATCACGGCGGTCGTCGTCGTAATAATCGGAAGCCGACGAGCCTACCGACGGCGGCCAATCGGCACCCGGGAGGCCCCCACCCGCCTTGCCTCGAGACGCCAAAAGGAAAACCGCGGCACGTAACCGCTCACTTACGGGCCGCCTTATTTCCAGTCTACGCGATTTGAGAAGGCGTGTATCGGAATTCCCCGCGTGTATGTAAGCTCCAGCTCGGCCGGCGACACGTCGCGTGCGGACACACTTTCCGTTTCGTGCACACACCCACCCACCCACATCTACGCGCACACGTGTATACCTATATCTATATATATATATATATATATATATATATACACACACACACACACATAGATAAAAGATAGATATATACGTACGTCGAGAGCAGAAACTTGCATCTCTCGCTGCTGTGACTCTAAAGATTCTGTTGCGGCATCGCGTGTACTGCTCGTTTTACTTTGCTCACTACCGAGTTTAACGTGCTTGTGCAAGGAGGTAAGGACGCGCCACCACCGTCAGCCTCGCTCGCCTAGCTCGGTCATTTGGTTAATTGATCTTTTAAAACGCGTGGCCGTGCTGATACTCCTCGATACGTTCTTAACGTCGGCTACTCATTTATTTATAAGAGGCCTACACAGATTTAGTCGAGGTGCAATATACAACAAATTGCCTGGAATGAGTTTTCGGGTTGTTGATCACATGGCAAAGCTACAGCACGTGCACTTGTTAATCGCATTCTCCTAATAACAGCCTATTCAACATATTCGTACGTTTTTATTGATTGGTATTATTTTAATTTTTTTTTTACACTTTAATCTTGGGCTTGTCGACGGCTGTCTCATAAGCTTTCATTAAACGCGCATTTCATGAATTCTAAAAACAATTTTTTCATATAGGATAAGAAATACCAAGTTCTGTTGGTTCCTTTCCTCTTTCATTTTAACGCGTCTCAATACGTCTTGACGGACGAATCACTTGGTACCGAAAATTTCAATCGAATTGTATATAGCAGTTCTTCAAATGAAGAAACAGCATCAAAAATGATAAACTCATTTTATATTTAATTTGTATAAATGAATAAGCAATGCTCAATAAGCAATTATTAAGGAAAATTGAAAAATATTCAAAACTTATCTACGACATTTTAATACATTGCACACTTATCACTGGCTTTTTTTATTATTTTCAGATATAATGTCTACTACAGCGAGCCAACCTCCTGGTCCATTTATTGGAGTGATTGACGTAGGCACGCGAACTGTACGATTTGTTGTAAGTACTTACGCTGTATAAATTAACAACTTAATATCAACATTATCGTTAAAAATAACTTCTTTATTAAAAATATCTTAAAAACTATAAGTCACTTTGACATATCGCGTGAGAATAGCCACAATCCAATTGTAACACGACTGAATTTTTTTACTTCAAGATTATCTCATCTATTTATCAAAATTTATCAATTCACAACTTCTCAATTAAGAACCAAGTCTTTAAGATTATTCATCAGAGCATTTTAAAAAAATTAAATAGATTAGCGAATGTAATACTTTTGTAAAATAAAATTATTGGTCTAAAAGTTGAAAAAATATTGTTTTCTACTTAAAGAAGAACTCTCAAGAATAATATTGACAAACGTATAATACAATTTCTATTAAAATTTTAAATTTTGTTTGTATTTTATATGGATTTTATACAAGAAAATGTATTGCTATTTCCTTGTAGTGAGGTTTTAGTATATGCTACTGCATTTCATAAATGTTTAATACATGCACTTGTATGTAAAAAACTCAAATTAAAATTCTTGAAACATTCAAACATAATGTTTATTTATTATTAATGATCATTGTACTTCGAAATAATCCTTTCTTTTTTTTTACTTAAACGAAATTTAAAAAGAACCAACCAATCAAATAGATGTTTTCAATATATATATATAATACGTGTGTGCTTATGCATTCATTTTGAATTGTAAGAAAAGTTAAATAAATAGTACTTTTTTCATGAATTTAATAAAAAATATAATTATTTCAAATCTAGCAACTTATACAGTTACTCATGAATACACTATGGAAAATTATACTTAAATCAAACACAGACCATACAATATTTCCTGTTCCAATATATTTATTCATTATAAGAATAATGTATTATCTTGGTCGATTAATATGCCACTGATTAATTGAGGAATGCATCTACATGGATATTACGTATTATCTTGCAAATATTTCTATATTTCTTTTTATCTTTAAATCAAGTGATTCTTATGTAGATTTTTCATTATTTATATTTACATAATTTCATGTTTATTTGATATTATGAATGTCCGTAATATTTTGTTCCTTTATCCTTTAATGAGTTTATAAATAACTATGTATAATTCTTTATTGTCTTAACTAACTTTTTTTTAATGAAAGACCATTTTTAAAATTCAATATAAGAAATACATAAACAACGATATGACAATTGGTCTGTAATCAGCTTTAAGAATATTTAGTCTATTGTCTGACTAAACCCGAATGTGTCACTAATATTCATTGGCTGAAATATTTTTATAAAAAAATATCCACTGTTCTATGTAATGTCTTTGCTTAAAATACGATAAAATAAAAATGGCACGAGATAATGTGACATAACTATTTTAGAATTCATTTAATCGACATACGATTTCTTTATAATTAAAACGGATTGCAAATATTTTTCTTTATACTAATTGAAGACGTATCTACTGAAAGTTTTCATATCACTCTACTGGATTTAATTTTCTCTTTTCATTGGCTATTCTGAATTCAATCGCTATAAATCCACAAACGGCTTCCTTTCCTAGATCTTCAGTGCGAAGCATGTGTCGGAAGTTGTGTCGCATCAGATTGATATCGAACAACTCACACCACAGGAAGGGTGGATTGAACAGAACCCCAAAGATATTGAGTCCGCCATAACTACGTGTATTACGCATGTACTCAAAAATATGGAAGAAAATGGCTTGGATACAACAAACATTGTTACAATCGGCATTTGTAACTCAAGGGAAACAACTCTCGTCTGGGACTCTAAAACTGGAGAACCACTTTTCAATGCCATATGTAAGTTTTAAAATAGCACAATGATTTTACCATTATTTAAATGAAAAATATACAGAAAAATTATCTAGAAAAAAATGTTGTTTAAAGAATTGGTTAAAAATAATTTAAAGCTATCGAAGCTTCACTAGTCTAATTTAAATTGTAGGGATTCATATAGCGCAAAGTGTAAGACTTTTCTTGCTCTCTAATTAAATACGAGTTGTGAAACGTCTCGGAAAAAATAATAATAGTTGATTGTACATATTTATAATAGATTGTATGTAAGCCTTGCAAATAAAGTTATAAAAAAGAATTTCGGAATATACTCGATTCGATATGTAAAAAATTTTGGATTTGCCGATATTTATCGATCACTTTTACTCACATAGATTGAGAGATACGTGTTATCGAATCGAGTGCTATTTACGTAATTTCCTTGTTCAAAGTGTGGTCGGATATCAGGACGGACAAGATGGTGGATCAGACGATAGCCAGATTTCCAGACAAAGACAAGAATCATCTACGGCCGTTGTGTGGCCTCCCCGTCAGCTCGTACTTTTCCGCCCTGAAGGTCCGTTGGCTCATGGAAAATGTACCGAGCGTCAAGAGGGCGGTGCGCGAGAATTGCTGCATGTTCGGTACCTTGGACACATGGCTTGTCTGGGTAAGAACTACAGGACGATCCAGCTCGTGAGCAGGTGACAATGTTTCACCTGCTGACACTTACTCGCATTACGAATGCCTAGTGAGCGATTATAATTTTATGTGGATGGAGAGGTCGACTCGATGATTGATATTGAATTGAGAGCTTAAGCTTTAAGGAAAATAGCAAATCAATTGCGATAACGTTAAAGTGCTTGTGCAACTGTTTAGTGAAAAATTCTTCAATTCCGCTTATACGTAGCAGTGGAAATATATACTTTCTATCTAAATTCTCTTGCACCTTTTTAATGATGTTACATCATTTATACACACATATAGTATTCAGTTTTCGACTATTAATAATAAAAAATCTCAAACGAATCATTCACTTAAGAACAAAATTTTTTGTTCATATATATACTTAGCAGTACACTTATCGCGCTGATTCGATTTATCATTCATCAACAAAAATCATTATATTCATCAACTATTTGAATAATCATATTTTTTATAATATTAACAAGGATAAAAAGTGATCTTAAAGTGTTTAAGTAAATTTATTATCAGTTTATCAGTGTGAAATGATCAAATGCATTGATTAGCATTTGACAGTTCGACTTTTGGTGGATATAGAATTCGAAAAATAAAAAAGTTAAAATATTATTTGCAATTACATTTATGTGAATGATTAAATTTTAAAAAGCATAAAAATTGCTTTCCATGTGTTTGAACTTGTTTACAATAAGCATAATGGATTTCGTTTTGAATTATTGGCAATCGCTTTATCTAAAATTCATTAAAAATATCGAAAATTAAGAAACTGATTCGCTGAAACACAATTAATGACAATGACTTATTGAAACATAAATAATGTGAGCGACATTAACAAGGTTAATTTTGAATTCCGTTGCAAAAGCAGTGAATAATTCCTTGAAAGTAGTTTATCAATATTTTTGTTTTTACTTTTATGATAAAAACCGTATTTCGAAAGGAAATCATAATAATGTGTAATAATGTGAATGTACAAGTACACAGTAATGGTAAAAATTTTAAATCAACATACTTTTGTACTTAAATGGTAATACTTGAGTAATGGAGCATAGTCATAATTAAAAAAAATTTATGAAGAATATTCTGAAAAATAATATACATATATTAAAATACAGAATTTGACGGGTGGTAAGGACGGTGGGCTGTACATAACTGATGTAACAAACGCTTCAAGAACGATGCTCATGAACATTAAGACTATGACTTGGGATGTGACGCTCTGTCGGTACTTCAACATTCCCATGCACATTCTCCCGAAAATAAGAAGTAGCTCGGAGATTTATGGGAACATCAAAGTCGGACCACTGAAGGGTATACCGATATCAGGAGTGAGTTATTAAAAGATAATTGCTTTTCCGTGAAAACGTAGAATCTAATCTTTTATCGTTTTATAGATCTTAGGAAATCAGCAGGCAGCTCTTGTAGGGCAGAATTGCTTAAAACAAGGGCAGGCGAAAAATACTTACAGAAGTGGATGCTTCTTACTCTGTAATACTGGTACAACGGTATGTTTATGACACTTGCGCAATCATAATTGGAGCTTAGTGGAAATTTTAGCTGAAAATTCATTTGAATGGTAATAAGTAAATGTAAGAAAAAACAATAGAGAGTAGTATCTTATATTTTATGTCTATCAAGCTCCTGCTTAATTTACTGAAAACTCGCTTGTATTATGTGAATTGTGATTTTTTTTAATAATAATAATTTAGTGATAAATCACGATAAACTCGCTAACTTAAATAGAAAATAAGTCATAAATAGAATTTTATCGCCCATTCGGTAAGGTTGCGTTCCATATTTGCAGAGGGTTTTCTCTTCGCATGGCTTGGTGACGACGGTGGCATATCAGCTGGGCCCTAAAAGTCCGGCCGTATATGCGCTCGAGGGTTCGGTCGCGGTCGCCGGTCTTGCGATCAAATGGCTGCGAGACAACATGAAGATGATGAAGGACGTGCACGAGAGCGAACACTTAGCCCAGAATGTCTTGAATACTGGTGATGTTTACTTCGTACCAGCTTTCTCTGGCTTATATGCACCCTATTGGAGAAAAGATGCGAGAGGGTACATTTACACTCGTACTTGTGACCGAAATTTCATTTAAGCGAGCTAATATTATTCTTATTCACTATGTTTAGAATTATATGCGGTCTGACAGCATTTACAACGAAAGATCATATAATACGAGCATCTCTAGAAGCTGTTTGCTTTCAAACAAGAGATATTTTAGAAGCCATGCTAAAGGATTGTGGCTTTCCATTAACAAAATTATACACAGATGGAAAAATGTCAGTTAATAGTTTACTCATGCAGCTGCAGGCTGACATTGCTGGTGTCCCAGTATGTAAGTGTTTGTTTATAGTAATTAAATTTCTGCAAACGATTCGTCTGATTTTCACATTTTACCTATTATTTAATATAAAATATTACTTTTTTTTATGATAAAACATCGCTGAAAAATATTCTAAGGGCAAAAAATTATTCAATGTGCATTACAAAAAAATGATACTGATAATTTTAATAACTCTGTTTTTAACCCCTTAAATCACCTTGCCAATAATCGAATTTTATATAACTTTTAGTTAGATCCACCGTACCTAATATTACCGCACTTGGTGCAGCAAAAGCTGCTGGAAATGCTGCTGGAATAGGACTTTGGGAATTAGAAGGTGCAGGTGTTGAAATTATTATGACCGATACTTTTTTACCTACAACGACACCAGAAGGTAAGAACTTGCATTTAAGATCAATATGAAATTAAAAAAAAAAAAATAGGTAAATAATTTTTATAATTAAACATATGTAATTTAAATATAATGTAATAATGGAAAAGCCTAATCTTATTAACGTAAAAAATAAGCCTTCCTAACATTACTTACATGAACAAGTCAATACATTTTAAATATTGTTTCATAATACATATGTATTCAGTGGCATTTTCATTATAAAAAAAAAATGTTTGAAAAGTTTGAATTGCTTTTTGATTGATCTTATACCTATTTTAGAAAGAGACGCAAGGTACAAAAAATGGAGAATGGCAGTACAAAAAAGTCTTGGATGGGCATCAATAAAAATGTCCCCACAGATGACAGGTAATAATAAATATACTGCTGGTTCGAAGACTGAACATGTGGACACAATAAAGGATTCACTTTTAGACTCTACTATCAATTCACGCACCTCGTAGCTAGTCAAAATACTCTTCTGTGTATAAAATTCCTTATTCATTTCCTTTTGAAGGAAATAAAGCGATCTTAATGATACTCTCTTTCGCATGTAAAAAAATGTAGATAAACGATTTTAGGAGGCACATTTGTGTGGATTGTATTCGTTGCATTGTATTAATCTACGTTTATAGAAATATTTATATACATATTTGTGTTAATTCATTGCTATATTTATGTGCATTTAGTAGTATTACTAAGTATTTATATTTTGTTACTTTAGTATTGTACATATTTTTTTAAAAATAATATGTTACTATACAGAGTTGTACATATCACATTGTGCACACCTTTCCTTTTCCTATACTTATTATTATTTACTCTTGCGTTTTTTACTTTAAAGCTTTAAAATGTATACTAAAACCTTTATTATAAGATTTAAAAACGTATTTACAATTGCAAAGTGATAGTAAATCAAAGGTCAATTTTATCAATTTTATCAATATTAGGCCTTACATTTGAATAGAAGTGTAATTAATATGAAACCTACTGTTAATTGCTCCTTAAGACAAAAAATAGAATTGCATAAATGAATAGCTTTTGTTACTTTATTGTTACTTAAAAATTGGAATGATAACTCAATTAAATGTAATACTATAATTTTATTTTATAATTTTATAATAAAATATAATTTATAATCATGAACATATTTAAATTTTATTTTATTAATTATTATTAATTAATATTATAAAAATGCTACACGTTTACTATCAATTTTCATTGTGTAGTTACACATATGAACTATTCACTCTCTTTTAATGGTATCCTCAAGATAATCATTAATTTTAAATCAATCAAATAAAAATAATATCCGATGTATTCATTATAATTTTGCAGATGATAAGTATTGTACCTTGGCATCGATACCAGCAAGCTGGTTCCTAATGACTTCCTTTATTTTACTAAGGCTGAGCTACTACTTCGACAATTGGTGACGCTTTAATGAATGCAATACAAGAAAATCCATTACAGCTATCAGCTACATTATAAATTCTAGGATCAAGCTAGTCGTATTGCCAAATATTTATATACTATTCTAGGCATCAATGAAGGTTAACAACCTTGCTTTCTGAAACAAATATTTAATAAATTAGACATAAAGAATTATTTATCAAATGTTTGGTAGTTCACTTTTACGATTTTGTATTCATAATACTAAATACGTATATATGGTCTACAAAGAAAGACAGAGACAGAGAGAATACATATAATTTTAGGCGGCTTAGACTAAACAAATAGGCGCGAAAGTGATGCATAATATTCGAAATCTGAAAATTGTTTTTATTATAGGAAATACTTGTTTCAAATAAGCGAGAGTGATAGTTTATTTTTTTATTAGTAAATTATATTATTAACTAAGAAAAGTTGCCTTTTAAAATTAATATACATAAAATAGTTGTAATATATAAAGATATTTAACGAAATTTGTGAATTAAGATATATTTTCATTTTTTCTTGTAATTAATTTCTTGTTAAAGCATTTATCGACAATGCAGGCACAAATATTGTATATCTTAAATTGAAAAAAAACTTTTAATTGTTACCATTGTGACTGCAGGAGCGTTCAAAATATATAAATTTTACATAATTATAATATCATAAGGCAGCTATTCCTAATCTCGTAAGATTTTCGTTTTAATAAATTCCGATAATGAATTAAGTAGATCTGAAAATTCGAATCAGCTAAATTATAAGACTTTGTCAATACAATTGTTATAGAGTGACAGAGAAGACACAAAAACTTGACTGAATAATTAAAATTTATAATAGTATGTAAAAATTCTTAATAGAGTCTGTGCGTCTATGTAAATGAGTATTTTTTTCTTTAAACTTTGAATTAATGCGACTGTTTTAAATATATTTATAAGATGTAAGATCAAATAGTAGTATCTAAAAGTCATAGAAGTAACTTTAATCCGAATTAAAATTTACATCGATAATTTTTAAAAATGAAAGAAGAATGTACTTCTAAAACTGATGTGTTAGACCAGCATAATCTTAATGTAAAATGCCGAAACATGTTCCCTTAATGTAATTATGGCAATGCCATAAAATTAGTATAAAGTCACTATTTATAAGAATCAATAAATAACGTATTATTAAAAAATAAGTATAAATTGTTGAAAAATGTACCAAGCGTTTCAATGTGTTAATTAGACAAAATTTGCTTGTTTACATTACTGCTGAAAAAAATTTTTAAAAAGTGGTAAATATAAAAAAATAATTGCTCGAACATTTATAATAGAATTTGAGTCATTTAACTTGAGTTTCATTTGAGCCAATTTTTATAGTAAAATTTCCACATTAATTAAATACAAAAATATTTTTACAAATTTATTATCATAATTATCACAAATGTAAAATTAAATTACATTTTTACCCATTGCTTACGAAAATGTAAAATGTTGTTTTATTTATTAAAGTAATCAAATAATGTAATATTGTTATGAAAAAAATAAAATTGTTAGAGTAAAATCAAAAGGCCTTTACATTTTTTCATCTTACATCACTTTACCTTAGCCTATATTAAGCAATGTAACTCTATTCCGTTACTTTGCAAGCGCATGCTGTAATGTAAGATTGCCTGCTTCAAAACAGCATCACAAAAAAATTAAAGATTCGAGTTTTTAAGTTTAACTCGTTAAGCGCATTTAATTGTATTTGACATTGGTGAATTAAAGAGCATGGAACGCGTGACAATTAACGAGTGCTCAGTGGAGGTTGGCACTATCGTGAGTTTTTTTCATCTAATGTAGCTTTACCACGGGATTTTACGAAGAGCAGCTGAACAGAGCTGATGAATACATCAAGGGGTGCGACATTTAAAATCGGCGCCAGAGAATACGTCAAAATCATCTAAGACTGAGCTAAGCTGAACTGCTGAACGATAGCGTAGAATAAATTTTAAAGATACAATCTCGTGTATAGTGTGGTGCTTCTCGCACCGTTATTTTTGATAAGTAGCATATTTTTCTTGATTTCAAGATTTTAGGGATTTTTAATAATCACGATTGCAACAGTACGCGAAAATAAATAAGCTAGACTTTGTTACGTATAAATATTACAACACTTCTCAGTCGGCGAGCTTTTATTTACGAATTGCTGATATGAATGTTAGAGCTAACATTGTCATTCGTGATATTTTTTATAATTTATTTTAAACGACTTTTTACTTATCTATCATTCCGTAAAAAATCGAGTCCGAATGCTTATAAAGTATCGACAGAGTCCCAAGTTTTAATTTTTACATAGCAAGCTATTGTTAAAAGTGCCTAAAATCTTGAAATTATTTCAGCATTCGTTTTAATTATTAAAAACTTGAAAGCGATGGCGCGAGACGTCTCCTACGTTATTATCCAAGATTGGATTTTTAAATCGATTCAACGCTATCGTCCATCAGCTCTCAGCCTTAGCTGATCTTACTTTGGACCTGTGCTCGTTTTCATCTGCCCCCCACTGCACAGGCTCAGGAGTGTTTGAATGTGGCTAACCAGTGGTGAAACGTCGACTCGCCAATGCGCAGAATCCGAAAACTGCAGGTCTCGGAAAACAGCCGCCAGGCGTCGCGGCCGCTCCGACAACGACGAGCGAACGAGCGTAAAAGTCACTCGAGCCACTGCGAGTAGTGCAACTCTACGTCTTCGAAGTTTGTGCGAGGACGGTCGAAGGGGTCGTGGACGTCGCGGTCTACGGGCGCTGCGCGAGTCCTCGTAAGGCTACAACCGCGATATCGTTAGCTAGGCTACGGCGCACTGGCAGCCCCAGTAAAGAGCTCAGCTCTCCGGGTATCGCCGCCTCCAGGAGCCGCGGCAGCGCGCGCGTGTCCCTCTCCTCCTCGGGCCTGTCCCCCCCAGCGCCTTCCCCCGTGCCGCCGTGTCGGTTCGCGGCCGTCGCTCGGTCCTGTGCGTGGGTGCGCGCGGGGGGCTACTGGGCATTCGGTGGGCGGTGCGCGCGCGTCCCCGCACTCCCCCCGGGGTCCAGCGGCGCCTAGAACCGCCGAGGATATGCGGGGCGCCCGGGAGATCGCGCGTCCCGAGCTGCGCCGGTTGACAGCGGATGGCCTCCTCTGGCCCCGCTGACTAACGAGGAGCCGAGCCCGCACGGGGCCCAACAGGCCCCTCGCCCCCTCATTCGCAATCGCCGCAGGCCCAGATCCAACGAGGGCGTTGGGAGCCGTCGGAGGAGCGCATCGTGGAGGACAAAGTCGGAGCGAGCAGCCCCGCGCCCCAGCGGCTCTCTCGCTCTCTCTCTCTCTCTCTCTCTCTCTCTTTCTCTCTTTTGCGAGCACACCGTCGGCTCGGCTGCTCGACGTGAAGGGAAGAGCACCCTGGCATCGTCTCCCTGGCCCGACGCGTACCCATGTCGTCCGTGGGAGTCGCGAGTCGCCCCCGGAAAACTGGAACTGAAGAAGCGAGAGCCCGAGAGTCTGCGAGGGTAGACCGAGAGAGAAGGAGCGAAAAAGAGCTCGCTAGTGAGTGAGTGCGAGTGAGTGCGAGTGAGGGACGGAGGAAGGTACGAGAGAGGGAGAGAGAACTGTTGCGCACGAAGACGCCGACGACAAGGAGTGAGCGTATTTGGGTAAAGACACTTTTATAATGCTCTTAACCCTGATCGATATTTATTTTCATCAACTGAGATCCGTTAGCCTAACCTATATGCACTTGCTAGCCGAATGTCCAAGTGTTCGAGATTCATTGAATCGTTTTTACTGTCAGCTTAAATCTTCTCTTTAAATTCCTGTTAGCAACCTTAGAAGGCAAAGGGAAAAATGAAAGTGATGCCACTTAGAGAATTTTCTCAATTACTTTTAAATCCAAGAGCTGGCTGTCTTTTATTAAAGATCTTGACATTTTCATGATAATAAACAATTTGTTAAAGCATCTAGTGTTTCTGCTCTAATAAGGAAAATGTATGATAAAATATTTCAATAATTATATTATACTGAAACTTAACTTATATTTCACTTTGATATCGTTGAAACAGAAATCTTTTATCACAGATATAGTCTAATGTGATAAAGACTTTATAAATTGTTGTATCTCAGCTCCGGGTACCTATATTTATTTACATATTCATATGCATTTCAGAATGTAGTTCGTAAAAGAAAGTAAGCAGATATTGGATTCTGTCAAATTCTGCTCTATATTTGTAAAACTTTTTATATTAAATTATCAGTACAGAAACTAGTATTCTGTAGTTGTATTTTTTGTAACATTAATTGAATATATATATTCTGTTATATTAGTCTGGAGTACTGATGTTAAAAATGTTCATTGCTCTCCTTATTCTTTACTAACAAGTCTTGACAATAATGACATAAATTATTATTGTTTTAATTTATGGTTAAATTCAAGCTATCCAACAGTCATTTAAATTATACCTGCTGTTAGGTTATAAATTGTGTTCTTAAGGTCCATTTTTAACAAAATGATCCTTGCTCAGATAAAACAATTTATATAGCAAGAAGTAATCATAACAAAATAAATTATATAAATATTTCTTTCAGTGTCAAGATGTCCTCCGGTCACAGCAGCAGAAGTAGAGCAGTCCACATAAGCTCGATTTTCCAAAAACTACAAGGTCGCTTTGCTGATGCTATGACACCACCAAAGCTTTCCACGGACAAGCGAATGCTTGACAAAACATGGAAACTTATGGATAAAGTGGTTAAATTGTGTCAGCATCAGAGAATGAATCTCAAAAATTCACCACCCTTCATACTTGATATATTGCCAGATACATATCAACGGCTCAGGCTAATTTATAGCAAGTATGAAGAACGTATGCATGTGTTGCATAATAATGAACATTTTTGTGTTTTTATAAATAATTTAATGAGAAAGTGTAAGCAAGCAATTAAGCTATTCAAAGAAGGCAAAGAAAAAATGTTTGACGAATCATCTCATTATAGAAGAAATTTAACAAAACTTAGTTTGGTTTTTAGTCATATGCTCTCAGAATTAAAAGCTATTTTTCCTAATGGAGTATTTGCTGGTGATCAATTTCGTATTACTAAATCAGATGCTGCTGAATTTTGGAAGGAACGCTTTGGCAACAGGTATGAAACTACTTTTGTTACAATAAAAAGAGTTAGCTGTGTTTATTAATGAAACAAGAATAAAAAATTACTTGAGACACATCTATTAAGTAATTAAAATATTCATGGAATTTTTAATAGAGATTTCAACAAAGAAATTAAACTTTCCTATAGTTAATATATGTGTCAATAACTTACAAAATAATTGAATATTTACTATTGATATTACTAAAACATAAGCAGACTTAATTATTATATAAATCAAATTTTAGCTAATGACATTAATGACATCAATAATGAATTCATGATGATCAGTAGACTGTGCTTATTTTGTTTTAATTTTAATAATATTCTCCATATTTATCTAGTTGTATAATTTATAATAAAAAAAAAAAAACTTTAGCACATAATTTTATTTTCAAATTCTTCTTTCTATTTACGAATATCTTCTTTCTTTAATAATAAAATATAAAAATTTGTTTTGCAAATTTTGATTAAATATAATAGCAAATGTAAACGTGGTTTCTACGGAAAAAGTTTTTCAAAAGCTATAAAATGCTGCACGACATATTTAATTTAAACAATATCTGCGTTTCAAGGAATACAACAATTGTTAAAAGAAATGTGTAAGAACACACTGAAAACAAAGATTCTTATTTAGATCATTTTATAAATAAGCTGTTTCGACTTTTCAATTTTTTTTTAATTTTTTTAGAAGTTTATTGCAATAGCACGAAAATCGGATACTGTTCGCGTTCTGAACTCAATGATCACGCGTGTGTGTGTATTTATGTATGAATACGTTTACGCGACATTGATTCATCGCATGCATGTAGTCAGCTGCAAAGCTCATTCAAAAAACAAACAATTCATGCCGGTGACGTCGGAAGCGCAAGGCACGTAAAGGGAGAGAATTGATTGATTTACTCCCTCCTTTCCGACTAGTGCTTTAAATGAGCCAAAAAGCAAATCGATGTAAGTCAGGCGGTAAAACGTCTTCCAGACTCAAAATCTATAAAACAATTTATAGTCTGAGATAAAACGACTATGCGACGACAAGTTAAATATTAGATCGTGATGTGCGTGCGCGTGTGCGTGTGGTTTATATGAACGTGCGTGGGTGTATATTATTTTCCGTCGGATTTGATTGCGACCACTGTTTATAGTCGGCGAGTATCATCGCTCGTGGCTTGCGGCGAATCGTTCATGAAAATGAAACTATCCACTTTAATCAGCTGTGCTGCGCGTGAAGGACATACGCGTTGAGCTCGAGAAAATCAGTTAATAATGTGTAATTCGCGTTCTAGAGTCATGATAGTCGAGCGCACCAAACGGAACTGTACCCCGCAATATTATATCCACGATATTTCATTTTTCACCAATGCGTTTCACAGCTGATTTACAAAGCCGACCGAAAGCCTAACTGGATCACTCGTGTATTATACACAGTTTAATCCATCTGACGCTGCATCGAAAAAAAAAAAATATATATATACATATATATATATATATAAACACATACTTATTCGTAAGATACTGAAACTTTTTATGTTAAAATTTAATTTTACTATTTCATTGAAGTTTGAAGGAAAAATTTATTTACGTCTTTATGCCTTAATGCCTTTGAAACCAGTGAATTTCTAACTAAGTTTTATTGGTTCGTGTAACAAGAGATTTATTTATTTTTATATGGTACAATTTAATACCTAATACATATATACTGCAATTAAACTAATAATAGAGGATTGAGCTTAATCTTTATTGGCCCTGGTCACACTGGATAAGTGTACCGTTTAATCTTTCAGTTTTTATAATGAAAATATTTTTATTATTCAATGCCGTTTTAATGTTATTCTATCTGTATAGACAACTTTTACAAATGAAAGACATTAATACGCAGGCTTCCTAAACAATTTAACACTGAAAGTAATAATCAACCCAATTAAACGAAGCAACAGATGTTTATAAAAAGCATTTATAAAATGAAATGTATAGTTAAAACTTTTAAATATTTATGAATTATTTAGTAAACATTTTTTTTACGTGAAAGAAGCTGTAAACGAATAAAGTGAATGAGATAATGATAAGAAAATTTGTATCTACATCTATGTTCTACATCTATTTGTATATTGATAGTTTATTTTCAAATAAGCAATTATAAGTTTTCTGACATTTATATATTTTTTAACGTGAGTAAATCTTTTCACATGATATTTTTCTTATCTATTATTAGTCGTAATGTATACTTATTTATTAATGATATTCGGAATTATCAATTATGTGATAAAGTTATTAAAAATAAAATCATACTTGTAATTACTTTTTTTAATTTCATCTATTTACAAAGCATAATTTTTAAATGATTTCACCTAGTTATATCTGCACATGAACGTATATTTCTAATACTTATGAAAATAATGCCTCTATGTTATACAATATTAAATATTTTATTTGGATTTTTTAATTTTGCAATGAATACCTAATTTGACTGATAATAATAGAGAGTCTCATAATAATTTTCATAATAGCTCATTATATTAAAAAGAAGCACAGCATCGAAATGATAATACTATCATGGGTAAACAAACAGGCGTACAATGAGCCAAGAGTAACTTTTTTATCCTTACATTCAATTCACTGAAGGTTCGACGATACTAAAAATGCAAGCTATCCAAAAATCTATAAAAGACGAAAAATGTAATATATGTGCTCATAAACAATAGAGATAAAGCGAGAAAAGTCGTAAAAACTTGGATAATCCGTTCGCCTATTTCTTTCTAAACTCTTTTAAAGTGCGGGTGTGTCATAATATACGAATGACAGAAGGGTATATATTCCCGACGGAAAACGTGTTCGAACCGGTTGAAAAGGTTACTCACGCTTTATTTCTTGTACGTTAAATTCTTTTTCTGTTATTTGTCATATAAAGATGTGTTAAAGAAATCGTATTACATATGAACCTCGCGATATATGGTTATAGTTATATATGTATATATCACTAAATACGCTACTTAATTTTCTTTAAACATTTAAAATCAGGATTGTATTTAAACTATAATTATTAATTACAGTTCTTAAAAAAAACTTTTCCAATCTATTAATGAAAATAAATCATTAAAATATTTTTAACAAGTGCTTAATAATATTTACAAAGAAAATATTCAGACATATATTGTTTGTAAGTCTAATTATATATTGTATATTTATAACAATTAAAATATTGTAAAAAACAATATACTATTAACAGTAAACTTTTTATTGATATCAGATTTAAAAAAATTTTTTTAATCTACTCTTACCACTATCTTTAAATTTCTAATTTCTTATTTTAACTAAAATTTAATTTTATACCTTCTATTCAGTTCATATAAATGTATTACATAAATTTAAAATAAGTGTAGTGAAAAGAATATGTTGTTTATATCTTAATATTTATTACAGTTATTTCTAGGTGTTTAAAATATTTTAAAATATTCACTAATAAAATTTATATTCAACTTAATAAAAAATTATTACCGTTTAAAAATGTAATATTATTTTGAATTTATCATTTATTTTAATAACGTATTTTAATGTATACAAATGTCAAAATATTCTTATGTATCCAGCTGTATCCTACATTTTTTGTTTTATGTAAATTTTGTCTATTTTACTAAACAAAATTCATAAAATTTTTTAAATCGCATATGATATCAAATTTAATTTATATTCCTTGTAAAAAAATATATATATTAGATTAATACAGAAATCCAAAAATACTGATTTGAAAATAATATCTTTTTTCGTTTGTGAAAATCCTTAATAATAATTGCCTTTACCTTTCGTTTACAATTGATACAGTTTCATTAATGTCTTGTATTACATTAATAACTGTAACATAGACTCTATGTACAGTCTATATTTCTGACTTTATGGTTCCATCACGTCAGTTAAACTTCGATTTTCAGTTTGATACTAACATCGCATTTTTAAGAGGTTCACGTTATAAATTTATAAATAAAAAATATTTTATAAATCCATTAGTCATATATATTTGAAAATTTGTTCTATAATATTTTTAAAAAATAAATGGTTTTGAAAACTTAAATGTAACTTACAATGATTAAATCGTTTTCTAAGAACAAAGAACACATTTTCATTAATGTATTTAGATAACAATAATCTTCTATTTAAAAAACAGTTGTTCATCTAACGTAATTTAAATAATAGTGTGAACAACAGTTAAATTTGGTTTTTTTAATACAGTGTATGACAGTATTAGTTTCAGTATGTTTTACAAGAATTACTTATCGATAAATTTTGAATTAGTCAGATATAGATAGTAAAATGTGATGTCAGATTTTTGGGTCACACAAGTAGGTCAAAATAATAACAAGCAAGAAAATATATATCATTGTGCACGTTTGTTATATAGAGAAATTGTTCCAAGTTCTGAGTATGATGGTAATGTCTTACTATATTTGTCTTTAATAAAAGTAATTGTAAACTTCGATTGTGTAAATATTTTTTCTTTTTATTATGATGCAGTATGATGTACATTCACACGGTGATGTCTTATGCCTTTAACTCTTAAATATTAAATTGCAGTTCAGTCTAAACAAATGCGGTGTTATTACAGTTACTTATTGTACGATGCAGCGGAAAATGGATACGACCTTTAAAAAACTATTATTGTTTTGTAATAAAAATTCATTCATAACAAGCGTTTTTAAATGTGAATGTGGTTAGGGAAGGAAAAAGTGAAGTGGCAAATCTAAAAAGCCTAAGACTTTAGGAGGACTGAACGTACTAGAATACGTGTTATTCAAAAAGTTAATAAAAATCTTTTCTGTTCAATTACAAGAAATACATAATAACTCCTCCGCGTCATAACGCTTATTCAAAGAAACACGGATGTTGGATAATTAAGAATCTTATAACGTCCGTACTAGCGCTCAATACACATATAACACATTTCTCGTAAACGCACAAGAGTCGGTCTGTAATTCGATTATCGGCCTAAATACGGTCTAGCATGCCAAAAGTTGAACGAACTCTTATTATAAACCAAGTGGCTCCTCGTTTTCCTGTTCCAAGAGCATCTATGCATTCTTCATTTGGAGTTCGCGCACCCACGAGAGAGAGAAAGAGAGAGAGAGGATGCAAGCATGCACGATGGTCGGGATATCGTACAAGTTTCGCAGAACGAAATCGTTCTTTCTTTTGTATGTGCATGTACTATGACTGAAAGGGTGGATGGCGGCCGAGAACCGAAAGCCGAAAGCAAGTAGTCGACTTGCTCTTGTTGCTGGGATCGACATCGCGACAAAAGAGAAGCCGGTGACCGCTGCGGCTCGCCTCAACTCCGATATGAAAATTTACCCTCTCCTAGCCTCTCCATTACAAGAGTACAGAGCATTTTTGACGAACGTTTGCTTCGATCACAGCAACGCTTTACGTATAATCTACCTTAAGGAATATTATAAACTAAAATTATTTTACAAGCGTGCATGTATTTGTTTTCTCACAATTTCACAATGAAAGATGTAGGTTGTGCGGGGATAAAGAAAGCCGTACGTTTAATTTTTCAAGGGCTGTTACTCAGCTACTACTGCATGTGCGATGCAGAACAGTTTAAAACCAGGCACATTATTAAACTAATCTCTTTTTCTGTGATGAGAAAATATTTAATATCTGCATTAAATGCAACATTAAAGTCTCATGATAATTACAATTTTTATTTACTGTATCAATATAATTTATTTTTTTAACTTTAAAAGTGGAAATAGTGTTTGTAGTATTTCGTACTTGGAATCTTAATTTTGAAATAAAAGTACGAAAATATTTATACGAGTATTTATTAGTTAACTGAATCAACAAATTAATTTAAAGAAAGATTGGCACAAAAAAACATTAGTATTCAACATAATAAAAGGAGAAATTGTTGAAATTTTAAACCTACTTGTCCATAATTTTTCGCTCCACCTAATTTAACTATCTTTTTTACTATGCATAACTTTACTTTTTAATATGCATTTACTATATATATTTTTTACTTGTATAATATAATGATATTAGGTAAATTATAAAATGCTTCAACCTCGACGACTGAAAAAGTGACTATATTTAGTAGACCCTTTGTCTGTGTGATTAAACCGCTCATTGCTTGATAGTTATATTTCTAAAAAATCTAAAAATATTTACCTCGTATCTATTTAAAATTTTAAAAACATCTAAAGACAAGAATATTTTACATACTATAAATTAAAAATTATGTAATGCAATGTTGTAAATATATGTAGCATATTTATGTAGTATCGGTATCTGATGTTACATTGTGATATGTAAGTAATTTAATATTTTAATTAAAAAAAAAACATTGGATGAATGGAAGCTCTCAAATCTAATCTCTCAAATCTAATTCTAAAAGAATTCATGTTTCATTTTCTGGTGGATATTGTTTTATTAAACATTCAATCGTAAAAATATGCATGTACACGTACATGCAAAGTTGTACCTTCCATTCAATACAATTTTGAATCTAAGTAACTATAACTAACATTCCCTATAAAAAACATGTGTTTTTATTTTTACATAATACGTTACAAATATATATCTGTAAAGCAAACTCGTACATACTTTCTAAATGTAGTGCATTTATATAAATTCAAATTCAATGCATTCGTTATATGTCCTAAGAAAAGATAACTTACGAGATATTTTACTACCTTATCGTGTTGTTCAAATGGCCGAATTACTCGAACAATAACCATAAAATGTGAATCATCTGCATGCTACATAGAATTGAAAATTTGTTTTGTAAGGAAAAGTTAAATATACGGACTAGTGAAAATATCATTTGTCTGGTATAAAAGTAAAATTCTTACAAAATTTGAATAGTATTCACGATCATAATAATTTGTATAATTTAAATGTTATATAATATAATATTAACTTTGTTGATATTTTGTAAATTATCTAACATTCTGTACACGAAGCCTGACAATGTAATATTATTTAATTTGTTAGGGGCATACTCACGGTATATAGTAGGTCATTAGGTCAAATATCCTGTACTTCAGCGAGTACGATGTATTAAATTACTGCGATAATATATTTTCTGCTAATTATGAATTTACAATTAATATTACCGGAACAAAAAAAATACACTACCAAAAGCTGCGTGATTGAATTATAAACATTTAGATAAGCAATAAATTAATAATACATAAACGTTTTCAAATTTCTAGTAACTTTAGCCGCTAAAAACTTTTAAGACATCCCCTGTAGTGCATAAACGTGGGTGCGGATGAATGCGTGCCTCAGTTCGAGCGTTTTTTTTTACAAAAAATCATGAAATTTAAATTCAAATCCTACAACAGCAGCTGTGCCAATATTCGTGACTCTATGTACTCTTATACACGTGAACCTTAGTAGAGCCGCTCGCGCAAGCGCGCACGTAAAAGGGAACGACAGGATGTAGCGGCTGCTATATACACATATACGCTCATGTGTATTCTCACATATCCTTTTCATTATGCATGTAAGCGTGAAAAGCACATCACTGATCATATTGTGTATATTTATTTATACTTCTATTGGAAAATATTGATCAATTTGTAATAAAAAGCATGTTTAATGTCACTTGGAATGCTTGGATAATGGGAGATCGTCTTGAGAAACAGACATTTTTTTTGTTAATAATTTGTGTGTGTGTGTTTTTATGAATACAAAATTTTGAATGGGAAATGATATAAAAGAATATATTTCATTTTTACAGTTCTAAACGGCTCTAAACAGTTTTTTATGTTTTTGTTATTTTACTGTATATTTTTGGATTTTTCCTAATTTATTAAACATTCGATAGTACTTTCAACGTTTAAATATGATCTCATGTTTTTAATTTTTTCAACAATTTTGTAAAATTTAAAGCTGTGTAGAAGCATTTTCGGATCATTTTACTACAGATTTTGAAAATCTAATTCTTAATGTTTCATTCTTTGACATATAATGCATATCTATAAAATTTGATTAGCTGATCAAAATTCTCAATTCTATTACTCTAAATCTGGCTTATATGTATTGTTGACTAATAAATATACTGTTATTTATTTTAGTACAGAGAATAATTGAAAGATATTTTTAAATTTGAGAAGAAATCGTTCCTAATATTTAGTAATTTAATGCAGAGAGTTTTACGTGATCATTAAGGGCACAGTTGGTATAAATTTCCAATGTTTATATTTTACTTTCATGTATTTCATACTATTTATCATTTTCGCAAATAGAATACATACTGTGAATAATATGAATTCAAAAATCTGTAATGTAAAATTAAGTACTAATAAAAAATTTTTTTCGTCAATAATCCTATTTGCAGATAAATGAAAAGTATTTAATTATTAGCAAATTACTTGCTATAAACATTTATTGAAAAGAATATCATATTTCAATATTTAAACTAAAAAATGGCTTTTTATAAACATTTTTTATTAACAAATTTTATTTCTTTATATAATTATTTAAGTATTAAAAATTGTATTAATTACTTTTTAAAGGAGCTTTAAAAGAGCGGAAAACATTGTTTCGACTGGTACTTGCCGACGAAACATTTCATTTTTACTGGATACACTTAATAAATAAATATTTAATTCTACATAAGAATATTCACATTTATCTATAGAATATTTTTATAGCTTATACACAGTTTTTTCATTCATTTTATACAATTTGCTTTTTTAGTAAATTGTATTTTGCATTTAGTTATAGTAATCATTAAATAAAGAATAAATGTTGTAGTTAGAAATTAGTACCCACGACAGTTTTTTTTAAACATACTTTCAAACTTTTAAATAAGCTTTAACCCATTAGAACAGTATTCGTTGTTTCTACAAACGTGCTCGAATTTATACTCGCCTATGCATCCACATATTCATGAATAAATCAACAAATTTGAATACGGAAGGTTTTCATTTTACTTTTCATTTTAATTTACTCATTATCTTGTCATAAAAAATACATATGAATTTAAGGAAGTTTCCATTGACGATATTCTCTGACAATTCCATTGATAAATAAGAAATCGAAACAGTAATTAATGGGCAAAGCCTTACTTGGCTTATCATGCAAAGTCGTAGGCCTTGGATGCTTACATACACGTGCACAGATGTAACCATTTATTTTATTTCATTTCTTAAGACACTCCTGATATTGGATTTTTTTTTACTAGATTTCATTATTACAAAAATAAATAAAAAATCTGCGATGACAGAGTCAACGTACGATGTGAAATGGAACACGGAACATACAATTGTTTAAATATTATGAAGTTTTTTATTTAAATTGCGTAATATTACTAAGACTTTACAAAAATAATCGGTTACTAGATGTTTTTTAAGTCATACAGAATCACTGTAACTGTATATTACTATTTTAACATTGTAAATAATCGGGCCTGCTAGGAACGTCTATAAGATTAACAAACAAGCTTAGCATCTCTATGGCATATACATAAAGCTATTAAAAAAATATCGTTCGAGCTATGGGTATGATTTTTATAATAATGCAAGTTGCGAGTCTATAAAATATATCCTGTCCGGTGCGCGATGTAGCTCCGGTGTTCGGTTACGTAGCACGATTAAGACGTTAGGAAGACTCGAAAACGTGAACATGTGGGATATATAATAGTTTCAAGAGAATATCCGGCAATGAAACCAAAGTTCCTGCCTTCTATTCGCAACCTTTTACATAACACAATTGTTGATAGCATGAATTTATATAACAATACCAAATCCCTGTGCCCAATAAAATATCTTATCTGTGTTTATTCATGAATTCTAAATTCAAATGAAAAAATCATGAACGATAAAGCTTAAGTTCATTACAGTTCATTATATTCAAGTTTTAATAATTCATGAATTATTATACTTGAAAACTAATTTCGAAGCGAGACATTGTTACCCACAACAAAACAATAAGCGAGTTCCTTCTCCGTTGTGCATGTGTATTAAATTACAATCCTTTACAAAAGCTAAGACAGAAAAAGGCAAGAATAAGTCCGAGAATGAAAGTGCCAACCGCGTAGGATGTGGCTGATTGTACGATTATCATTACGAACCTTTGGTTTCCGGTCAAATCAGATTCGCGGACATCCGTTTCATTTCTCCAGGCTACAACTACACCACGGCGGAAGCTAATGATTTCTGTACATATTTCTGGGTGTTAATTACTTTGTCCCTATATGAAACATAAATGTGTATACATATAGAATAATTGTTTCTATATTCTATGGATTTGTGCACGAGATTTGTTGTGCTCAAATTATTCGTTAAGAACATTCCTTACAAAAGTCAAATAGAGCTTCTCCTCTTGCTTTGACGTATTTGCGATGGAATACCATCTTTTGTACAACATTGTTCCCATACTTGTCTATTTTGAACCCGAGAAACTATTTAGTTTGATATTTACGTTGAATATTTTCTAAGCAGTTTAAACGTATTTTAAGTAGATTTTTAAAAATGAAATTACATTATATTAAAGGAAAACATTTTACCAATTCTTGTTTTTTGAAACATTAAACAACATCGGTTTAGTTTAAAATTTGTAAATTTCCTTTTGGTAAATAGTCTCTATCTAATAAAAAAAACCATTTTTAACTTTAATATTTTCATCTTCTAATTTAATATTTTAAAAACAACTTTTAATCGGATGTATATCTTTTTACAGCTTTTAAAGTAGAAATGTTATTATAGTGTTTTTTATATTAAATTATTTTCGATATCTGATTAGATTGAAAAGTATTAGAGCATTTCCACTGTTACATTATTGCTCTCCACTTAATAAAATATCAATCATCTGTACTTACTATAGCTCACATACAATATTCTTCACTTTAAAAGACTTTTCTTGCAACGCAGTAATTATTCGAGCTCGAAATTGGTATTTTTCTTCTTAACAGTAAAACAATATCATTCGGTATCAGCGATTTTTCTGTGAATACTACGATTGCTGTCATTTAGAAAAAAATTACCTCAAACAATAAAATAAGCTTTCACGTCTTTCTTCAAAAAAGTCATTGTCAGGTGGGTCAAAAAGGACGATTTATTTTTGTGTATTAAATCAGGGCAAAGGAGTTGAAATGTTGCTTGAAATTTAATTGTGATTTCGTTTTTAATGATTTGTGCTTTAAAGCACTATGATTTTGTAAAAATACCTATTTCAAATCTTCATTATATTTCTCATTAAAAAAAGAACTCGATTTTGTCGCACATTTTGCTCAGTTATTCTTTCTATTATTTTTAAATTTAAAGGTGGAATTAACACGCACCACGCAATTAGCACATAAAAATTTTGCTTCTGTTGCTTCTTTAATAAAATTAGGGTCCAATGTTTATTTATAACGGTAAATCGGTATTCGTTTTGCAGTAAATAACAACTGTGGCATTATTATAAATGTACGAGAAAAAATTGTCAGGGCAAATTTTGAAAGCTGGTAGGAATTTAAGGTAACTTTTTTTTTAACGATGCACTTGCAGGTGAGGCAAAATAGAAAAGCAGTGTGTACTCTCCCGATCGAGACATCCCATTAATAAGGGTCAGAAGAAACGGAAAATGGCGTCCGTTGGTTTACCGTAGCTAAGTATTGCATAAAACTTGGGTCGTCGCCGACGTGACGCGACTGCACCGCTGCCCCTGCCGCCGCATCGTGGAACATTCCATTCGCAGATCGCGAGGGAGGGTCGATTCAGCTTCCACGAACGACGCCGACCTGTCAAGGTCGCTTGGCATCTAGCGACATCCAGAGCGCGCGCCACGAGGCTCGGACGCGGACCCGGGGGCCTCGCTTCCCCCCGGGGTCGGCCCGAGCGCCCGCCGCGGACCCACGAACCGCGCCGTAGGTGCGCCTGCGTGCGCGGAGCAGCCGGCCCGACGCCGGAGTCGAGCCGACGCGTCGGGACCCCGACGACGAGAGACTCGTGCGGAAGGAAGGGACCCTGACGTCAGGATTGGGACAAATTTTGCCCGACGTAGCTCGACCGACATCGATAATTTTCTCCTTTCTATGCGCACTTCCTTTTTCCTTACATCCTATCTATCTATCTATCTATCTATCTATCTATCTATCTCTCTCTCTCTCTCTCTCTCTCTCTCTCTCTCTCTCTCTCTCTCTCTCTCTCTCTCTCTCTCTCTCTCTCTCTCTCTCTCTCTTACATCCCCTAATACGGCGCACCACTAATTGTTCAGTTTGAATGGAGAATAAACAGATGTGCAACTTTTGCCGTGCAACGTTTTCAATAAAGTAATTGCTCTCGAGTTAATTATTTATAATACTTTTTTTAGGTTACTCATAATTCCTACTGGCCTCTTTTTTTTAATAAGGAATTTGTGAATCATATTCTCATTTTGGCAAGTGTTTATGATTAATGAAGCATAGTTCTTAATGAACGATTCATGGAATAATTCGCCGTATAAATTGATTGATTTTCATGAAGTACTACTTAATTTAAAAAAGCAAAATCACTGCGTATCTTTTTATTAGTTATAAATAGATTTCGCAGTCGTCCTGTAGAAAAATTAAAGTGAAAGCAACATTTGCTATGGATGACTATTATATTAGGCAATAATTGCCTGTATACCTATTAACATTTTCAACATAAAAGAAGAATTTTAATTTCATAGCACATTTATATTGATTCTTGTAAAATTAACTGCATAGAATTTTAGTGACAAATAGCACTGAATTAAGAAGTTCAAAATCTCATTATAACGTTTAAGAGATTTAAATTGTAGGTCGTGACTTGGATTGATCATTTTTTCTGTCGTTAATTGACCGACAAAAGTAAACTATAATACACACGATATCTATGTTCTTATTTATAGTTTGGCTTCATGTTACTTTTTTTATATTATTTCCTGCTCTAACAATTGTAACTGGTAACTGTTATGAATTTTCACACTATTTTTTTATTCAAATATGTTTTTATGGATATGGTACAAATATTATTGAATAATCGATGTTTATATTATAGATAATTAATTTTTTTAATGTTAATAGTAAATGTGAAATAGTTTCATTAATTGAATTAAATATTAAGTGGAATTTTCGTGTAACTGTCTCAAGAAAGATGCAAATATGCATGAGAACATATATATTTTTTAAATTTCAATTATTTATATAGAATACGTTATATTTAAAATATTTTAACGTATTAAAATTTTTTTTAAACATTTAAAAAGTGGAGCAGCATTTTTAGGACAAAAGATACATATTCTTAAAATTTTAAAAAAGCATGAAACCGAAAAAATCAGAGGAATTTGCTTTAATACAGTCGAAAACTAGTGGTAGAGTATTCGCAGTGTAGAATATCCAATATTTTTAAATAAAAATTATTTTCCCTACGTACGACAATGGGAAATGTATATCTTTATTCCTATTATTATTATTATTATTATTATTATTATTATTATATTATTATTATTATTATTATTGCATATATATATGCATGCAATTATGAATATATGTATCTATATACATTTATACACACTCTTCCACCCTATGTTTCATGTTAGTGACGCATTTCGAGACTCTTCGCATATAGCAAATGTGACCTACTCTGAAGAGACCCACCAGGCAGAGGGAATTCGCTCTCATTTTTGTGCTCTTCTTTTATACCTTTGTACACTAATAATGATTTATGTCTAATTTGTATTAACATATTTTTTCATAACGTATATTAATCTCAAAAGCAAATGATTGTTTTGCATGATTAAGAATTGATATGTTATCTCAAATAAATAAAATTTGTTTTGTTTTTTGTAAATTATATTTTATATTTTCTATTTTGAAATTTCATTTTTAATACAATATCAAACAACTTTAATTAAGGGGTAGTTCTTTAAATATTTAAATAACAAATCAAAATAAATAAATTTAGGTTGCCAGAATGCAATGTTAAACAAATTCTTTTGGTAAAAAGTTTGATGACTTCCTTATCCCCTTATCGTAAGCACTTGACTATCGGTCTCAGACCCGTTTATTTGTATACATAAAAATACATGACTAATTATACCTGAATTATTTTAAGACGATAAAGTATCTATAACTTGTTCATATTATTATCAATTCTTTAAATAGCTTAATCTGAAATTCAGACTATACATCTAAGCACATTGCTGAGTTAAGCAAGTTAATTAAAACTACAAAATTTGCTTATAAGGTTCAAAAAGAAAAAAATTTTCATTATTGCATGCCTATAAATTGAAAAATGTTTTAATTTTAGTATTTTTAATAATCAATAATAATAATGATATTTAGATTCTTTGTTTTTATTCTTTTGAGAATGATCTGTTTAAAATTTAAATAAAATTTAAAAGAAATTTAAAACAAATATAAAAGAAAATTTTCTCTTATGGATTATACTTCATCTATTAAATATTACAGGGGTTGATTAGTAGAACTCTTACATTTTAATTCTTACGACCAAAAGGATTGAATTAATTTTTTAAAATTATAATTATCAATTATAGGAATTGACATGCTATGCATTTTAGCTTACGTGTCTCTAATTACCCTCAATAACTTTGTAAATTCTCCTTAACCTAAATTTGCTACAAAAATTTAAATTTAAAAATTGATCACTCAATCTCAATATGAAATTTTCCTCTGTTTAAAAATCGAGATATCTGTATAGCTATAATTAAATTATTATAAATCTATAAGGTTCTTAATGACTTCATTAATATACTTGGTGCATTTTTTAATATAATATTACAAGCGGGTGAGAAATTAATAATTTGTGTTACAATTAATATGGTTACATAAATATACTCGAGTAATTTGTAAATTATTAGTTTCAAATAATGTGAATACTTTTTTCATGAAAATTTGTATTTATTTGTATCCATTTATATATAATTAAAACTTAATAATGGGAATTATTAAATTGTTGGAAAAATATTTCAATTATATTATTCCAATAATATTATTTTTAAATTGTTGGAGAATATTGAATTCTCGCATTGACAAATTAAAAATATCAAATAATTACAATCTTAATAAATTGACACTGTATTTTTCGATTGCTTTTTAGTAATGTTGATTATTTATACGATTCACTTGAATATACACTTTATATTACAGATTTTTGGTTTTTATAAAAAAATAAAACCTTGAATTTCAATAAGCCTTTATTGTAATTTTTTAGCAAAAACAAATTAAAAAACGTTTAAACTAATAGATAAATACATAAATAAAAATTGATCAATTTCAGATTTACAATACGACACTGAAGTTTCATCTCTTCGTTTTAGTCTCGTTTCCGGTTCGATAAATACGCTTCCGCTCGGAACGGTTATTTCGTCGCTTTTACCTCTACTTACATACAGATTCCGTTAATCAGGAGGCGACAAATATTGAAATATACTGTTAGCAACACCTTTAACTTTGCCTTTTTATTAAAGATAGGCTTAAATAAAATTAAATTAACACCTACATTGACTGGAATTTCTATCAAAAATTCTTAATATTATAACGAGTTGAAAATACAACTCTTATCATGTTTTTGTTAATAAAAATTAATTAAAAAAAAAATAAAAATTGTTAAAAAATTACATTAAATAACAATGTATAAATAATTAAGAATATTGTAAGAGTTATTATATTATAAATGTGAACAAAACTATAACTACTAACAAATACTAATTCAATAGTATTTTTAAAGTTTTCATTTGCTTTATTAGTAAGCATATAAGAACTAATGGTGTATTATTTATTTTAAATTTATTACTTCAAGCCTATTATTATACTAGTAGTGTAATTAATTAGGCAATAAATTAAAAAAATTATTTTTTTGTGTTTTTGGTGATTTTAATATGTTTTATTACACAATTGAAATATTTACAAAAAATACAATTCTCATTGAAATAATTATAAATACTTATTATGAACGTTATACTAAAATGACTATTCTAATTTACACTAGATTTAAAATATTAAAAATTAATGCATTTTGTTCAACAAATAAAAAGAAAAAGCATTGTTAAATGTAAACATAATTCAATATATAAAGACTCAAAGAGAATAAATTGTTTCCTTTTTTTTAGCGATAAAGATTAGCTAACCTTGCAGAATTTGGAAAAGCTCTCTTTCTTTGTAAGATAATCTTTTCGTAATTCATTGTTTACTATAAAAAATGAAGGACAAAACAATAGAGTAGTTTTATTTTCACTGCTCTCTTTCTTTTGGTATTCCAAATAAAAGGAGATATAAAGATAGTAGTTATAACTTTGATAATAGTGAAGGCTGACGCAAGTGAAAGAAAAGATATCATAACCGGTCGTGGAATCCGTAAATTTTTTCTTCCGTTTGGAAGCCTCGTTTCTAACTATGATGCAATTTGCATTACCTATAAGAAAAAAAACATCTCATTTTTGAGGATATTTATTTACGTTAACATATAAGTATTTAAAATTTAGGCAATTCCCAGGTTTTTTCATTAAGATCTATAAGTTACAAACCATACTCATATAATATTTATTTTATTTACAATTTCTTAATCAATTGTAATTTTTTAAGTGAAATATTTGTACAGTAAACTAAGAAATCATAATTTCGTTCCATCTTCTTATTTTTTATTTTACAACACATTTTATAAGCACAATAGAAGTACGCTATTGATTTTCATTTAAAATTCAAAATTACTGACGTTTAAATTTCTGCTAGTATAGTTCTTCTGTATAAAATGATTACAAAATATAAATTCAAACTTTAGAAACTACAAGGGGACTTTCATATTTAGATTATGAAAATAAAAAATTACTTTATTTATATAATGGAAATTAAATGTATATTAAAAATTGATGGAAAATTTCGAAAGTAAATATTGATATAATTTTTTTGTTTAAAAAAACTGTGTGTAATTTTATTAAATTATATATTTCTGTTCAATTATTAAAAGTATTTAACTGTAATGTTATTTTTAATCTACATACTTCATTAACGTCGGTACAAAATGTAATTATTTGTACGATACATATTTTATTATGTGGCTAAATCAGATTAACGAAATTAAAATATAATTTACACGCTGAGTCTAATTGCTGAAATCGCTGAAAATAATTTTGATAATATTTTTTAAACGTTATAAAATTGCGAATTGGCTTTAAATATAATAAAAATAATTACCATCCAGTAAAACTTTATTAAACGTAATAATAATAAGGTAATAATAAGGTAAATTAACTTTCATGATAAATTGAAATTTTTTGAAAATTATCTAAAGCTATTTTTCCAGTCGATTAGCTTTCAAACACATAAAATATTGTATATGATCGGGATGCAGTCAGTGAAAAAAGCAAGCTTTGTCATATATAAAAATGCAGGAATCATACAAGTATGTGCTTTAAATATATTATAAATTGTATGCATTTTTATGAGAACTAATTTTATTCAACATTTATTCATACAGCTTAAAAAATACTTCCTGTTTTAGTAAAAACAATATTATGTATAAAAAACTAAGATGAATGGTTTTAAAAGCCATTTTAATTATCCAAAAGCTAGATTTTAGTTTTCAATTTCCTACAAGCTTATTTTATTAATGTAAGGTAAAAATTGAGAAATAATAGATTCGAGTTACAGACCTCATTTTGAAAAATATTCGATTATCAGTGATCAATCGTATAACCTAAATTAATGTAAATAATTGCGATAAAAAATTTTGTCGCAATGTTCGATTATATGTATATAGACTAATAGCTTTTTTTCATAAAAATAGTTCTATTCGTCCAGGTAAGTGCAAAATGTATTGATGGTTAAAAAGTGAGTAGTACTAAACTATCAATAGTGCTTTAAAAATAATAAGTATACAATAATTATTGAAAAATTAATTTTTGTACGCGTCACTAATTGTAACAGTATAAAGCCAAAAGGTTGAATTTACTCTCATGATTGAATAGTACAAAACTTGATTTTATTATAATAAAAAAGAATATAATTTTTTAGTACGTATAATGAGAAATTCTCCTTTTTCGGCCTGTCGCGCAATACGCGGCATTATATGCAACCCGTACGGGGTCATAAAAATGCAATATAAGAAGCCCAGCGGAGCCAAGACGTCTACCTTCCTTTTTCTTCCTTTCTCTCTTTCTTACTCAGATATCGCGTACACACCCAGGTAGATTTGCCCTAAGTGTACGTGAACATGCGCACACCTGCGAACGCACTTTTGTATACGTACATCGAGAGGAGAGAAGCCCAAGGCTCGGCGAATCACTTGACCTCGTTTCTAAGTTGCACCAGGCAACATCGAAGCTCCGAAACCGGAGAACTTTGTATGGTTGTATATGCGCTTCGTAATTGTATGCGTTTGGGTTCACGTCTTGGCGTTGGGCTATTCGTTGTGTTTGTATTGGTGGGTACTACTACTAGTCCGTGCATGAAGAGAGAAGCCGATAGAGATTTTGAGAAAAGGAAAATGGCAATGTAAAAAATGAGAGAATTACTTTTATTTCAGATTCACACGAGCGATTTTCATCAGGAAATCCTATATTCCGAGTTAATTTATTTTAAAACATTTTACGCTTATAAGGTCTTTTTAGAAGTCTGTAGTAAAATATTTATTTGAATGAAGACATAAGAAAAAATTGTTTTCAATTTGTAAAAATAAGTTTGATAACTAATTAATAATGCAACAGTATACGATTTACTTTGAAAAATTATAGGTTATATCTATGATACTTTTAATACATTTTTCTCATACTTAAAATTTTATATTAAAATTACAATAATTTAAAAAATGCAGTGCTTGATTATTTAATATATTAACTTATAAGTTTTTTAATGTAATTAACCAGGAAAAATTTTTAATAATTAGAATCGATTTCCATGATGTTCATTGTAATGATTACATTTGACTTTTTTTAGCTGCATCTATTAAAAATATTGTTTTATAGTTGCAACTTACACACTTTTATTTTTTTTTAAATAATTAAAATATATTAGAAAATTTTTTTATTGTAAAAAAAGCATTTCATTTTATTCTTTTAAGAGAGAAAGATAAAATTGCACGTGATTCAGAGGAATATTCAAAAAACTAAAAAGATAAACTCTTAAAAAGTGTTAAGTGTTATATAAGAACCACGATACATTGATAATTTACTTACAATAATCTTTATTTATTACGAATTATAATAAGTTTTGTTAATTTTTATTTCATTTTTATTTTCAGGTGAGTTAAATCAATTATTTGTCCTTCATTACATTCCATTGTGTCAGGATAACGTAAGTAGCTGAATTTTATTTTGATTATTACATAAAATGTAACAAAATTTTTTAATCAAATACCAAATACTTTTTATGTAAATGCTGTACTCATTTTATATCATTACCAAATAATAAAAATTGATATTATTGCTATCATATTTACTATAAAAATTTCTTTTTATAATTTCTTTAAAAAATTTTGAATAATTGATTTAAACATAATTATCACAGTCTTTAATTTAGCTTTCCTGTATATATAATCGTTTCGAATAATCAAATTTTCCTATAAAAGCCTTTGTACATTTTACTTAGAGGCTTGTAAAAATATTATATTAGAATAAGTAATAATACACATTAATCTGCATATTAAAGTAATAAAAAAAAACCATTCAAATGATATATTATGTTATTTTTATGAACTATATTACCGTCATCGACAAAAAGATTAAATTATATACTTATAGCAAAGTTAATCTATAATGCATACTTATTTAGATTGAAAAGTTGTTAAGGATTCATAATTATCTGTAATACAACGGTGCCATTTTAAAAATAACTCTGTAATATACTCACAGACGCTGTAAGCCTTTAATGTTTAAAAACCAACCACGAATGAAACACCTTAAATTTGAATACGTCACACTTACGATAGTGCTATTAATTTAATGTTATTTGAGAATATCCTATAAAATTAAAAAATTGTAAAATATATCTTTATGGCATATTTTAAGAGAACGTTGTAAGTGGTTTTTTGTATAAGGAGTTTTAAAAGACCAAAGTAAAGCAGCCACTAAAATGAAAACGTTTGTCTAATTTTGTACTCACTGAATTGAATTTAGAAATTGCAAGTAAAAAGTGTTAAGCCGTGTCAGGGACGCATACATCATTAATGCAATCTGAATCAAACTAAATAAAAAAGAAAAAGATTGCGCAAGATAAGCGTGCGACAGAGATGGAACGTTTGTAGCTTTGTGTACTATGGACAATTACAATTGCGCATGCGCAATAAACGCACGTGCAATCTATGAATGGAAACCTCGTCAAATTAGTCTATAGCTGTGATCGCCTAATTATAATTTTAGTCTCTATCTCCTTTCCCCACTTCCGTATACATTGACTCTGTGTACCTCCCCTACCCTCATAGCACTTCGTCTTTAACATCGATATACACATATGATCCCCCCTTACTTATTCTCTTTTTAACACTCGACCTTTTTCTCTCTCTAACTAACACCTTCCTTTTTCCTATTTATCTCTATACCTTGTGCTACCACACGTGCTTACAAATAACCATCACTTACATTAAACATACAACTTAAAATTTATATTGAACATAAATTTGCGTCGATACCTGTACCGAACAAATGGTGTTCAAAATAAGAAAATAAATTTCCCTGAATCTCGTTTAGAAGTTCGGCAGTTGTAGATAACAAAATCACCTAAGGAACAACTTCTATACAGATATTTAATTTATGGAGTTGATTGAAATTCGACTTCTTTTATTAGTGTTATAAAAGTTGATTATAAAGCTATATTCATACATTAAACGTAGTGTTTAAGGTATTGTTTCTAATTTATTACAAACTGGTTAATAAAAGACATTTATCAAAGAAATGATTTAAAAAATTTTTTTTTAACATTTTATACTATATTTCAGTTATTGATAGAATAACATAACTTAATTATATAATGTTGTACTATTTAAAATTGAGTTTATAGATTAATAACTTTTTGAATTCGGTTAATAGACAAATATGGAATTACTATTTTAACAAATTATGTGTTCTCTACGTGCTTTGGTCCCTGTATAGAGAAAAGTTAAAATGTAACAATTACTTCATTTAAAACAGTTCGGACGCTTATGAAGTAGCCATGGAATATTTAACTAAAATAAGATAAAAAATAATTATGGAGTATTCAGAAGAAATTTCTTATTTATAGTGTAAATATGGAATTCAGACTAAAAAAAATTCTTCTTTAATATTAAATATGTTTCATATACATACTATATAAGCATTTCAATAATAAATCGTAACAAATATAATTTATATTTTCATAAAACTCAATGTTTATATAAGAATAATCTATACTTCATAGTGTAATCATCTTGTTATAAATATTTTGAATCAGTAATATCTTGAGTAAATATGTTGATGGAATTTTATTCGAACATAATTCTATATCATTTCACGTAAATAATACATCGTTTTTTATTTTATTGGAATCTGGTCTAATTTTTTTATTCAAATCATTGAAGTTTAAAAATTAAATAATATTGAATAATACAATATATTTTTTACGCAAAATAGTTATTATTTTTCATTTAAGTCATATAAATCTTCTTAACTAAACAATTAAATTTGGTATATATATATTACCAAAAATACAATCACGTTCAGAGTGTTCTTTCGACACTCTGCAGTTTATCAAACAATTGTAAACAACATTCATCTTTATGGATTAAAGGCTTTGTAAACAGTTCACCATTTAAATGACTAAATCTATATGTCAAAAACGATAATGATTTCTTTTAACCAGAAGTTCTATGTCTGTTCGTAAAACAATCATAAAAATTGCGCAATAGTTGCCATACAGCAAATCTTATTCGCGAGTAAAATACTAGCGAGTAAGGTATCGCAATAATATCAAGAATGAAAAAACCATTGAATGAATGAGGATTATCGTTTAATGTTTCATTCATATCAGCGTTTTTAAGAATGATTCGTTCTTTAATAAACTACTAACATTACTTTCGCCTTATATTTGTACACTTGTACATCGTGATTCGCCATAGTGTCTCTATAGAAAAGCCGGAGGTATGTTAAGTAGGATGCACACACTATCCATTCGTCCACATAAATAAAAGTGACTTAAACGGAGAAGAGAATTTAAAAACTCTCCGAATTGCATATTTAAATGCTATTTCAATGATTAGTTTTTTAATTTTATAGAGTCATAATCTTAAATATAATTTTCTTCTTATGTAATGCGTTGCTTTACAATATTAATTAAAATCGTATCAATAATTAATTTTCAAGTATCAATTATTTTAGAAACAAATATTGTATTTATTTTATACGACTTTTTACACAAAAAGTTTTTTTTTATTTTTTTATTAAATCTTTGATTAATAATGCAATACTACCATCTACAAAAAATTGTAACTATTTTGTATTCACATTTTTTTTACAATATTAGACTTGTTTTAAATTGACGTTTTTCATTTTATAATAATATATCGTATTTTTTTTAATTCAAATTGATTTTCTAATACTACTTTCAATATATTATAGTTTCAAGATATGATTTACGTATTTGATAATATTTTCTGCTAAAATATTTTCAATATATTTAAATTTTATATATTTTAAATTCAATAAAGGAAGTACAGTTTAATTTATGTAGTAAACTGTGAATTATGCAAGCATTTAAATATATTAATAAGTATCAAAGAAACATTTACAAACATCTTATGGCTAATTTAAATCAAATAGATTTTCTTTAATTATCGTTAACAAATTAATTTAAATATATTTAATTAGCAAATATTTTGTACAATGAATTTAAAAATAAATTATTTTGGGTTTTTTAATACTGCATAAGCTTGTATAGTAATTACCATCTTTTAAAATATTTAAAAATATTTTTTCTTTTATAAACATTAAATTTTCAAGAACAAATCACCTTTTTCCAATCTTCTCGACGGCACTTCGTCTGCTTTATTGAACAGCGTATCAGACTTTTCGATATGCCCTGTGAAGAGAAAAGTCAGCACACAAAAGCTGTTACTCACTCTCCGGGTTTTCGTCGTATCTATGGCACGTAATATAGTCTTAGAGTAGAGATTAAAGTTATGCTACAAATACTTGTCAATTAAAAGTTTTTTTTATATTTCTTTTATACTGGAAAGAGCAAGATTAATTGTATGTTTAATTTTATTTGCAATGTGTTATTTGCTTCAACAATTTTAATTTTATGTAACGAAGCAAATAATTGAAATTACTTTGATAGATCAATAATTTTTGTTGTAGAAATCGATATTTATATGAATTTAATAATATTGAATAATAATATAAACATTTATGATTTATCTTTTTACAGTCTTTGCTTCTCTATATTGTTTGATTATTAAAAAAATATACAATAGTTTTTTTTTAATTATACCTTTTTTTAAAATGTAAGTTAAATATTTAGCAAAATTAATTTGTTTAACTAATGGAAAAAGGAAAACCATATTTAAAAAGTAATTTTATTACTGTAATATGAAATTAATTGAATTTTTTGTTTTACAAAATACAATGGAGAATTAGATTTATATACTTACTAATAAGAGTTGATCTCTTATTAGTAGATAATTAAAATAATAAGTAGATTAGTTGATTCAATAGCCATAAAATAAAGTACATAAATATTAAGTTAAAAATTTAAAAATTAAATTTTATCATATCCAAACTCTCTTGAACTATGAGAATTTTACGAAACTGTAATTTAAAAAAGGATTTAACTATCTCTTTGGCACTACCAAACCCAATCATTGAACATTTTAGCGTGTCCTTGAATATCCCATCATTTATTCTCAGACTTGTAAACTAACATTTATGCACACTCGCTCAAATGGATATGTCACACCCAAGATGTAAAATTTATGTTAAAAAAGAATATCGCCCCCATCCTTTTTCACTTTATACTACTGAGTGTAAATCTTTTTTAAAAAAAAAACAATTTTTCGTTTATTTAAATCTTAATAATCATGAAATATTTTTAAAATTTATTTTACTAAAAAAAATTCGTGCAAATCTTGATTTGTTGTAAATAAGAAAGTCGCCGTTTTGTTAAATATTAAGTAATGATTGCTAACTTTTATGTAAATGACAATAAATGTTCACAATTTTTATATTATGGGAAAAATGAATAAATTAAATAATATGTATAATTTTAGAAAAATAATTTTTTAAAAAATAAATATATAATTCCTCGAATACTATTGTTTGAATAGCTTAAATTTTTTATAATAAATATATTAATATATTATTAAATTTTGTAAAAATGTATGGTAAAGATACATGTATATGAAGTAAGTAGATTATATTGGGTTATGTAAATATCGTACATCAATGAAACATACGAAGAGCACTAGAGTTAATTCAATTAATTTTCAACTCATAGTATTCTACGTATCGATTAATGTTATAATAAATATGTATTAGTGGTTGCAAAATTTATTGAGAATTTTACAAACACATTTTCACTTTTTGCGGTACAGGATATAAACAAAAAATTATAATTCTGTTACCTTTAAAATCTTAAATTTTACTTGAAATAATTTGACTTTCATTAAAATTTTTTTAATTGCTTTAGATTCAGATTTCTAAAAATTTTATTTGAATGTTTCAATTTTTAATATTTTAATATTTTTAATATTACAAGTTTTTGTTCAATCATTGTATTATTGTATTTTATGTTTACTCATAAAAGTATGCGCAAATATTTAAAAAAGATTGTGTCAAGATAAAAATTTTTATCGATATTTTTTAATATAACTACACCAAAAGCTTCTATAAAGTTTTATAAAATTTTAGCAGCTTATTAAACTGCCTTTGTATATATTTTAAGCGTAAATTTTATACAAACACATTATATGCGCCCTTAAAAGGTATTTATAAGACTTTTGCATAAGTGAAATTTTCAGGTCAATTATTCAAGCTATAATTTGTACGTTCCGAATAAAATTACTTTTAATTTTTTAATATGAACTTTCAAAAGTTGTATTTAAAAATATAATCTAAATTGTAATTTGATGAAAAAAATTCCTTAAAATATTATATAAAAAAATCAATTTTTGTTTTATGTTAATCAATTTCTATATTTTAAAATCTATGATACATTTGGAATAATATAAATTATATGAATACAAAAAGTTTTTTTATGCTTGGTTCATATTTTGTTGTTCTTTTATGAGGTTGGAAATCACGATTATATTAATTTTTAAAACATTGCCAAATTGAAAAGGATAATATTCAATTATTAATGAAGTACAGTTGTATGATATAAATTATAAAAAAACGTAAAAATTAACATAAATCTGTTTATAATTAGTATAAGATGGAATCTTAAAAAAGGGCAAATTAATTTAATTAATTAGTTTTATTTTTTTAATTTTAACTGAATATCAATTTTATTACATAAATTTGCATTTTGATCAAATTCGATACAAATTGTTTCCTTTTTAAAGTTATTGTGTTAAAAAAAATTATTGTAAAGTTACAGTGTTACAAAATGATTATTTTTCGTGTTTGTGAATAGTAAATGCTATTGATATTGAATATTAAATTTTTAAAAAACATTATAGTTCTTGTGATTTACTTTAATAACTTGCTTTGAGTCATGTATCTAAATATTTATCACAAATTTTTTTTTATTATATTTATGCTATAATACATGTTTTTTTTTAGAACTTTTCCACTCCAAACACAGGTATTGTTTCTAGAAAATAATGGATAAAATTTTTTTAAATACTGCACCTGATTACTCTAACTATACAATCCTTCATCAGTGCTATATTGCGCGTCAAATCGTACAAATGAGGTCTCAGAAGCACCATTAGGTGGGCACATAAAAAACCGGTGTTCATCTCTCTCTCTCTCTCTCTCTCTCTCTCTCTCTCTCTTTCTCTCATTTAAAAAAAATAAGTATACATTAATAAAAGACTTGCATGATTCAGCATATTTTACTATAACGATTATCATATTTTAAACCCACACTCACTCTATATACATAGGAATATTTTTTGTTTTACATTTCTTAGTATTATTATGTATAAGCCGAATTAATAAAGCCGAAATTCTATATAATTGCTTAAAAATTTTATCGTGTAGATGTATCAATTATTTGTTATACTTAAGCCAAAGAATAAGTTTATTAATAATTACAAAAAAAATTTCTATGTAATATACATAAATGTAAAAAGTTCTTTGCATTTTTTTTATAATAATATTTACTTTGTTAAAAATATTTTTGGAATCTTCAACAAAGATATTAACGGAAATAACATTAAAATGTGTTTATACAATACAGATGTAAAATAATCATAGAAACAGCTTTAATAAAGAAATATCATTTCATAGTAATGTTTTATTTATTATATGGTACATCGATTTGAATAATTTAAAAATATTTTAAGTTAGTTGTAGCTAATTATGAAAGTAATATCATATAATTCTTTTACATTGCTTTTTAATCCTGATTAATAATTTAAAAAATATTTAAATAGTAATTTAAATCGTATTTTAAATATTCCTAAGCTGATTTCAGTAAAAGCGAAGCTTCACAACAATTTTTATACCAAAGAAAATAAGCTGATAATAACATTGCTACATAGTTTTCACACAAGTTAATTTTAAAACCCCAAAAAATTATTTATGAGTAAATATGTTTGTAAAAAATTTAAATTGATCGTTTCTTAGTAGGATGATAAATCTTCATTTAAATCTTAGTATATTTAATACATGTCTCAATTATTAAATCTCTAATATTAAAAAAGTAAATAGGTAAATAATTTAATAATAAATGTGTATTTAAAAATTTTCACATACTATACTAATGCGTATTAAGGTTTTAAGAATTCAATAACTATTATAAATAAAATAAAATAATATAAAATTCTTAATTGTCATAAAATATTTTATGATAAAAAAAATATTTTTAAAACTGTAAATAATTACACTAGCTTTCTTAAAAATACTTTTCAAGTTTTTCTGCAATTTTGCTAGGATTAACATCAGGTCCATGACGCTCGACGACTGTTCCTTCCTTATCAATGACAAACTTTGTGAAATTCCATTTGATAAAACTACCAAATTTACCAGTTTTTTTCATTTTTAAAAATTTCCAGAGGGGATGAGCGTCGTTACCATTGACATTAATTTTTTCAAACAGATCGAATTTTACCTACAAATAGGATTTTTAGAATTAAAAGTAATCTAAAGAAACATTTAGATTATTGACAGGAGAAATATTCTTAACTTACCTTGTGACCTTTAGCAAAATTGCAGATTTCTTCATTACCACCAGGCTCTTGTCCATTAAATTGATTACAAGGAAAGGCCAAAATTCTCAAACCTTCATTTTTTAAAATGTAATTTTGTATTAAAATACTTTTTTAACAAGAGTAAATTTAAAATAATAAACAAACCTTTAGATTCTGCATATTTATCATGCAGTTCATTCAATTCCTTATAATTTGTTTGAGTAAGACCACATTGTGAAGCAACATTCACAATCAATAAAACATGTCCTTTATATCTAAATATATGCAAAAAAAATTTATTTTTTATTTTAATAAATAAAGTGATCAAATTTTAAAGAAAATGAATAATAAATTTTATTAGCGTAATTGTTCAAGCAGGCAAATATGTGATGTAATTATTAGATGCTAATTGTAAAAAATTAAAAAAATAAAATTTTGATAAAATAAATAATAAATAGAACTAAATTACTAATAACATTTAAAAAGCATTTTATTCACTTAAGATTGATGAATTTTTAATATACATTTTCTATAAAATACTCACTTTTCTAACGAAACATCTTCTCCTTTAATATTTGTGGCAACAAAATCATAAACTGAACTCGCAGACTTATAATCATCATTTTTGTTCATTATTACTGAAAAAAAACATGATTAATATTTTAAAATATTTACATAGTTCACAGCGAAAAGAAAACTGTTAATCACAATTTTAGAGTAAAAAATAGAAAAGAAGGTTGAAGTTGAATAAAAAAGATAAAACAACTAAATGCTATTAATAATCAAAGAATATATCAGAATGTAACAACACTCTTTGGCAGATTATAATTTTTCACTAAATGATGAAAAATGTTTAAAATAATAAAGTTGAACTTATAATATTTAAAAAATATATATTCCAATCTATTTATATTAAATATTAGTATTACAATAAAAGCTTTGAATGATAAATTTGTATAATTTGTATGGTTAGTATTCTGCAGTGACCACTGATGATTTAACGTGTACGTGCCTGAAAAATTTCGTATTAAATGCTGTGACCCAAGTGACGAGGCAGTGATTTTTAAAAAATTCATTCCTTAATGTTATTCTTAATCATTAGATGATAATCCTGAAATAGTATATATATCTTTGAAGCACTTTCTATAGTAACAAAAATATTAAAAAAAAAATACCTAATAAAATTAATTAATCAAAAAAACTAAATTTAAGTAACTAAAAAAATTAAAAGTGATTGAAGAATATTTATTCTTAATATCTATTAATTTATTTAATGATTTTTGTATTCAATCGTTCTGTATGTTGTAGGAAAGAATACAATCGACAGAAATCTTTTTGTTCGTTTATAAATCCAATGTTCATTTTTTGAGTGCCCGATGATTTGAAGTACGTTTGAGTACGTTCGAAGTAAGAGTTTAATAGTTGAAAATTCATAGAAAGAAGGGTCATGTGCTTTTTGGAAAAGAGATTTAAATGCCTTGGAGGTTAATTTGTAAAACTTCGAGTCTCTTCGTCTCTAGCGATTTATTGAATATTTGGCGACGAAGAGACGAAGAAGCTCGTAAATTGGAGGTGAAATACAAATAGGATGAGAGGGTTAAGGCTCCATCGTGAATCGCCGATTCTGGTAGAGATAAATTTTTTCACAATGGCGTCATCTATCATGGACCGAGGTAAACTCGTGGACACGGATCCGCCATTGCCGTGACGCCGACGATCGTCGGCTTCGCCTAAAATCAGCCCCGGCGGGGAAAAGCCCCTCGCCGACTGCTAGGCCGAAGCCCTGCTCACCTGGCTAGGGCACACCTGGTGCGCGCAGCTCGGGACGGCTCTTGGCCTTGGTGAATGGGGCCCACGGCTAAAAAGCACTGCTGTAGCTGTTGCGCAATGAGGATCGTCTAATCTTCCCGGCGTGCAGTTGTCGACTAACTCGCTAACGTCCGACTCCGCGCGACAGCCAACTGCGACTCTCCGACACAAACACCAGCGGCCATCCCACCACGCCTGTAAATGACGTCGCCGGGGTTTATCGGGGTTCGGAGCCCGGACTGCTAGCGATATCATATTATCATTATCATAATTTTCTAGCGCTAGTCCTTGCGAGTTCAAAGGGCGAACGGGTGGGGAGTGAGGTGGGAACTGCCGATGAAACCGCACAACAATCGTGACTCGACAAAACGTACTCGGACGAATGGTCATTTATGCATTAATTATTTCGCACGTGCTTTATTAATTATGCCTCTGTTATTAACTAACTTTAATAACTACACATGCAGCTAATTTCGTTCTGAATAAAATTAGAATGCATACTCTACATCCTCTTTGTCAATTCTTATGTCCTTGTAATTGTTTCGGATTTGAGCATTTATTTACATTATCTAAAATAATAATTATGCGCAGGCCTGTATGTGTATAGGCACCACACTCGAAATTGAAACTCGTTTATGAAGATGGCTATATTGGTTATTTTTCGGCAGGTGCCACCTATTTAAAAATTCATCTTCTAGCGTTTTTAATGTAAGCTGTAAATTTTAGAACCTCGAAAAAATTGCTTGATTGCAGTTTGTTAATTTCGTCAGTTTTTATTGATAAATATGATAATTAATAAGTGTAAGAAAATATTTTAATTTTAATTTCCAATGTCAGCTTATATTACTGATAATGACTTAAGGGAACATCTTAAACTTACAACTCTTACATTTTTTATACATAACTTAAATGTAAGTTACAATCCAATCGATTAAAAGATACTTTTTACCAAGAAGTAATAATAAGCGTAAATTCAAGTGCCACAAATATTAAAAAAAATTTACCGATAGTGTAATGATCGTGGTTGATTTCTTTGATTAAAAATAATATTACAGTATCTTCACTGTTTTTTTACTCAAGGAAATAAAAAATTGATGATTAAGCAGAAAAAAATTATCAAATGATATGTATTAAACGCAATCGTAAAAAAATACTTTAAATTGTGTAAATTCTTCAGTTCGAATAATTTTATTTTCTAAAATTTAAAATTGTATGATTCATATTTTATTCAAATCAAATTTAAGGTAGACTAAGTCAGTAAGAAATAATTATTTAAACAGACACAGGATTGAGCATTTTTATAACAGTTAATAATTTTTTATTATTTTTTGTTTTACATCCCTTAAGTACAACAGGTATTAATAATTTAAAAAATTTTCATTTTTTGTTACAGCACACTGGTACCTTGGAAAGTATTTAGGCATGAACTCAATCAAGTTCATCCAATCAGTTCCGGATTGCAAGCGATGGCTTTGAAGTCCACGATAGACCTCACGTGTAATGGTTATATATCGAATTTCGAATTCGACGTTTTCACAAGGTACATAATTAACATAGCAATTCCACTTGCGAGATGCGAAAAATATTAATAAATGCTAGCTGATAAAATTGTGATTTTCATTACAAAAATAGAATAATTTCTTTCATTTATACAAACTAGTAAAAAAGAAAAGCATTCTATTCGGTAATCAATTTCAAGTTTAAAGTTAGCTATAGATCAGAATATGGTTTTAAACTCTTGGAGAATATTTAACTACTTGTGTTTTACAACATCACTATTGGAATAGAGTTTCAGAGTTTGTCTGTCGCGCATATATTATTAAATTGTCTTATTTGCTGCAAGGTTGTCTAGTTCCAATGGAAAAATACGAGTTGGGGCGACATTAGAATCGGCAACAATAAGCACGCAAGCAGAAGTAAAATAAATCCTCGATGGCTTCGTTTGTACTAGATTGTTCCAGCCGTGGTCTACGCTACTGCGCAACTGGAAAATCCTGGCGGTGACGCATCCTGGATACGTCGCCTTTCTCACCTATGACGAGGTCAAGGTCAGGCTGGAGAAGTACAGCGGGAAGAAACCCGGGAGCTACGTGTTCCGGTTGAGTTGCACGAGGCTCGGGCAATGGGCCATCGGCTACGTCACCTCCGACGGTCAAATACTCCAGACCATACCTCATAACAAGAGCCTATGCCAGGCGCTCCTCGACGGCTACCGGGAAGGCTTGTAAGCGAACCATCCCTAATTGACCACGTGTATTAATCCGTCCAGTAGGCTGCGCACAGCTGGGGGTGGTCATCGATTTCAAATACTTAAAAATACATTAAAAAGTAGCACTATGTAATGAGCTTAGAAGTTCTTATTGGTCATTTATTAAACACGCGAATAAATAGATAACGCTGCTCGCATTTAGTCAAACGCATGCGTGTATAATTTATTTAATGTTTTGCTTCTAATACTTCTATCCAGAGTGAAAACAAATTGGTATTTAATTTAGAATAACCTTGGTAAGAGCAACAAATTTATTTGCAAAAAAAAAAAACTTACATCAGCCCTACTGCCACGATATTTCTGCAAAAACTAGAAAGACTTAAGCTTCGCGCTGCTCGATTCTCATGGGTTGACGATTTTCTAGAGCATTTCCGCGAGGTTGAAAGCCGCGCATCACCGAGACTCAATATTCCCTTTGTCTTCTGCCCGCTTAGTTATCTCTATCCGGACGGGCGGAACATAAATCCGGACTTGACGTGGGCCGTCCAGCCTACCCCGGAGGAGCACATCAAAGTCACCGCCGAGCAGTACGAGCTTTATTGCGAGATGGGCAGTACCTTCCAGTTGTGCAAGATTTGCGCCGAGCACGACAAGGATGTCAGAATAGAGCCGTGCGGACACTTGCTCTGCACCCCCTGTCTCACCGCTTGGCAGGTATATTTACCCTAGCCGGTAGACCTTTTTCGCGCACTCGGCTTAATTGTCTTCGCTTTACGAATGAGGCATTGGTCGGCCACTTTTGACACTTGATTGAAAACCGCATTAAATAGAAAGTTTATACGTGAACAACTTTCAATTAGAAAATTTACATCATACGTATATTACCAGTGATGCCTATTGAAACGCTTATTTTCCGTCTTGAAAAAAAAACATGTACACGTAGTTAATGTTATATTTTGCTGTTCAGTATTCCTACTAATAACTTTTATTGCAGATATTATAGATCATGCGATCGGTTGAATCAAAACATTTTATATAGTAGTTTAAAAAACACTTTTGAATTAATTTGTGGGAAATGCCTTAATAAAAAAATAACTTTAAACGTATTCAAACAAAATCTCTCTTTAATTTACTTCTAAACTTACAATAATAAATTAATGATATTCTAATGATACTGAATTCAAAATAATTATTAATTTGCAATGATTAATAATTGTACTTGCAAAATTTGAAGTTTTCGTAAAAACATGTTTGGATTCTTGAATTAAGAGAAAAAAAGATAGCAGTACATTACTTTAATAAAAAGATCGTTATAATTAAAAAAAAAGAATAGAAATGTTTGTAAATTAAGGGACAATCTTGCTAAACTTTCAAATGGGAGAATTTAAATATTATTAAAAACTCGTTTGCATTCAAATTTAATCAGAATGGGTATTAAGGCATTTAATTGACCGAGGGACGGAGCTCAATTGTTTAGAGAGACAAGGGCAGAATAAAAGAATGACACAATTGTGTGTGTGTGTGTGTGTGTGTGTGTGTGTGTGTGTGTGTGTGTTTCCAAAGGTGCTTTTATTAAATAATATACAACTAAAGAGTATCCGACCAATGGACATAAATAATAAAGCCCCCCACGGTTGGCTAATTAATAACTCGAATCTTCATTGCCCTGCAACGGCTAGGACTCGGAAGGTCAAGGCTGTCCGTTCTGCCGGGCAGAAATCAAAGGCACCGAACAAATAGTCGTCGATCCGTTCGATCCACGGAGGACGCATCGACCTGGTGCCCAATCGGCCACGGCGAGCAACGCATCGACGCCCACGAGGGACTTGGATCCCGATACCGAGGTATCCGACTAGGACACAAAAAACCAACCCAATACGAACTGAATGATAAAAGTCCAAGCACGCTTACCCATGTGTCTGCCCTGTATGCGCGTGCGTGCCTGCGCGCGTGTTAGTGTGTGAATGCGTAAATATGCGTGCGCCCGGGCTGACGTATCCACATCCATACACGTCCGTGTTCGCCCGACCGCACGCCCTTTCTCTACTTCATTTATCATTATGTGCATGTGCAATCGTTGTGTGCGTATGCTGCGTGTGCCTTGCGTGTAAGTGCTTATGCGTGCGTGCGTTATCGTAAATGAAACATTTTACTCAACTATCTCATCCCTTAAAGAGAAAAAAATGCCGTCTTTTATGCGTTTCTCCTGATTTACTTTACCCGTTTTGTTTCTTCTTGTTCTTTGTGTAACGCTTGTATTAATCCAAATATATATACATATATATACATGGGTACTCTCTGAAAATAACGTACATACATTCATGAATAACCGTATACATGCATATAAACATGTATATTGTTAAAAATTTTAATCAAGTAATTTTCACACAGAAATGTGATTATGGTTACCAACGAAAATTACTTAGGTTGCTTTAATGTTATAGAGTTTACATATATATATATGCAAAAAGTTGAAAGTTTTTGCAAAAAAATCAAAAGTTTCTTTTTCGAAATGGCTTTTTTCTAATCATTTTGTTCACTGCTTACAAATCATTCTACAAAATTCATATTACTGTGATTGTACTATTAAAGATTGTGTTTAGTTCAATATTGATAATATATATATGTAATTTTTTCTCTTTCAAATACTTAAATACTGTACTTAAAGCTTATAAAAAATCCATAGCACATTTTTTACATTTTTATTAATCAAATTAATACAAACAAATCTTATAAGCAAAATCAATTTTCAAAAGCAAAATATTATTAATGCTAAAGTAACTATTGTAAATTTCAAAACATTCAGAAAGTACTCATTTTAGCATCGCTATACAATTTTATCTCATCTATGTTTTTAAAGACGAGATAAATCAATGAATTATTTAAAAAATTACTTTTATGCCAACTTTTTTTTGCAATACCTTAAATATTATTTGCTTTTTTTATCAAACTTTGTTACACTTATCAATGTGACGCATGGTGACCAAAAAGTATCAAATCGATTCTACTAAAACTTAGTTATTGCAATAGTATTTAATTTATGCTATCGTTAATAAACACAATAATATTCATTAATATACATGAATCTATTGCATTTTAAAAATATTTAAATGCTTTGTTGTTTTTTTATATAAAAAAGACACCTTGATAATCCATTATAGCATTAAATCTTTTTTTTTTTTTAATACTAATTTTCAAATTAAATCAATTTTGGGTTATATTTAATATAACAACAAGCTTGTATCATTCAACTGGAATCCTCCAAAAAAAGGTACTATTTGTTTTTTATAAAAACTACTTATTTAAATATTAAACTTTTCATTTTAATTTAATAATATATGTCATTATAAAAAAAAATTTTTTATAATAATGGATATGTACTAAGGTAGGTTTATTTGAAGTCATCTTATTAAAAAAATATTTGTATTTAATACATTTTAAATAATTAAAAGAATCTCACAAACTTTTAAAAATTTCTATCTCTTTATTCATCTCGTGCATCAATGAGAATTATTTATACGAAAGAAGTAACATATGTTCAAATTTTCACTACAAAAGCTTGTTTTTTCCTGTATTGTTTTCTTTGTAATTAGAGATACGCATGTAAAAATATGTATTTATTTAATGAACCAATTATTAATTTCAATTGTTGGAATTTTATTATTTAAAATTTAATCATTCAGTCTATTATTAATAAAAGTAAAGTTTTAAATTGACAATTTATAATGTAAGAAACAGTTGAAAACATATGTTTTCCTTAGTAGACAATTAGTTATGATAATAATATTAATTCAATAAAAATTTTAAATAAAATAATAAGGTCTGGCCATAATTGAAAAATAATTGCTCGTGAGCATTTAATAAATCACGCATGTTTCATGAAATAGTGTACATTGAGATGTAATGTAAAAACCGAAGATAAATACATACTTTTATTTTGTAATATTTACAATAAAAAATTATTCAACGTTTATTCTCAGTATTTGAAATGGTCGATAAAATTCAAATTCTTATTTTTTTTACCGTGAATACTTTGTATAAACATTTTAATGAATTTTTTTACTCATAATTGATCAATTTTTAATTTTTTTAATAATTTTTTTATATTTAATTAAAATTAAAAAAAAACTAAATGTCAATAAATTAAAATTTTTTTCAAAAAATATCAATAACATAAAGTACATTATCTATAATTATACACTTTGGTAATAAAAATGTCTAAAGATCAATAAAATCATATGAATGAAATAAATGTACCTTTCAATAACAAATTAATTATTTTTCAAAATTTTTATTCATCAATTTAAAAGCCATTTGGGATAAAAAAATCAACGAAATACTTTTCAGATATAATGGTTAAATTGTTTTGTTTAGGTTATTTAAATTAAATTAACTAAATTTTTATAATGAAAAGAAATTTATTTGATCCACAAAATCTACGAGATTATGCGATAACGTTCAGAAATAACAAGTCGTTTCAAAAAATAATTTATGAAGCTCACATAAACTCAATAAGTATTAATAATAATAATAATCATAATCATATTAATGATAATAATAGTAATAGTAGTTATAATAAATGTATACACCTGTAAGTGTATATTTACGAAAGAGAAGGAAAGATTTCTCCACCGAGGGGTGTAACTCCTATAAAACTATTTATATATTGATTTGCGCCAGTAAAGTTCTATTAGATGGTTTTAATTTTTCTTTCTCTTCAACTTTTGCACAAATAACAATAGAAGGAAATCGTTTTAGTCGATAGCCGTGGAATACGAGAAAATTGTAAATATGAACGAAGAATATTGATTAGTTAAATCGTTTTATGTCCATCACATGATTTTTCACGTGTATTATGTACTATATTATTCTATATACGGTACAAAATTATAACTTTGTATTGATTAAGAAGAAAAAAATGATCGTTTGCGTTAGCTGTTTTTAATTTCTTACCCGTTATCATTTCATATAGTATTATTATTGAAGGATGTATACGGAAATGAATTTTAAGAATTCATACGCAGTATATATTTATGAATATGTAGAAAGAAATTAAAATCTTTCTTAAAAACATATAATCATTTGTTATTTGTGCAATGAATAAAGTGTATGGTTCGACTTAGGTTTATTCCTTGCCATGTATACCAGAAATAGCGGGTGAATTTAGATAAATTTATGAAGCGAAACCTAATGTCCAACGTTAATACATTTTTTACTTATTGTAAAATATTAGGTACACGAAAATCAATTTTTTAAATAAAACGTATGTTAACAGAGTTTTTTGTTCTTCGTTTCTTACCCTATTATTTATAGGCATTATTTTATTAAAAACAGTTTGACATGGAATTAATTTTTTTTACTTATGAATTATCTTATAATATATGATTTTTTATAAAAACGAAATTCGTATAACAATTTAAAAACAATTTTTGTATACTTCATTTATGAATGCGTACCATTTGAAAGCTGTATAGTAGAAAATATACGATGTTGGGCTCAATATGTATTTTAAATCTAGTTACATTTTCAGAATCAAAATCAGTTGGTGTTTCACGATAAGGACATTTTTTACTGTTTTTTAGTTAACTCGCATGAATTTTTTACCTCTTTATATACAATTTTTATTTCATCGTATTGTGTAAATTGGAAAAACAACGTGTGATCTGCTCGCCTGCATGAACTAATTGAACAATAATCCGTAACCAGAAGTCAACGATGGCTGCGATTTCGAAAATACACGGTAAAATACCCGGTAAGTAAAACGCTGTACGAGCTGCATTTTACTATTATGCTTTCAGCTTTTAATCTATACATCATTACAAGAAAAAACATTTTTTTTTTACAAATTATGTAAGTGTAATAGGATTATACTCCTTTTGCCGGTTTTTTACTAAACATATAATACAAACATATAAGTTCTGCATAGGTAAAATTAAAAAATTGTAATCGTTATCAATTATATGATAATTATTAAAGTACAAATCTATATTTTTTCCATTGCTTTCATAATAAGTCATTAAGTAAATTATATGAAGCTATTAATGGCACAAAAATTATTGTTAAAGTGAGTCTTAGTTTAACTGAACTTTAATATTTAATTTAATATGTTGATATATATAATAAATACATAAATTTAAATAATCAATTAAAGATTCGAAAGTACTAAAGAATACTTAAAGTTAGTTGAAATTTGTATAAGAAATATGTAAATTTAAATAATGTAAAAAAATAAATACATCGACAATATACATGGAAAGAAGTTATTTTAAAAATTGTATCTGGCTTGTAAATTAATTATAGTTTGTTTATTTTCTTTAACAAGTTTTCACATTTGATAAAACACTGTATAGTCGAATAAAAAAAGGTTAAAACATTGCATTAGAATATTGACGTAAAAAAAAATTAATAATACGTTAAATTAATCGACGCGAAAATGTAATTACAACGGCAGATCTCATCCATTAAAAAAATTTTGGCAACAATTTCGTAAAATTTGGGTAAAGGCCGTAATTATAAATTATTAAAAGACTCAGAAATGCGGGATCGATGGGCCTCCACCTGTTCATCAATCGCGATTGCAGACGGGGAATGCAATTAACTTAGCGGTAATCCTCGTTGTTCCCAGGCAATAATGGAGCTTATTAACGGCAACTGCGGGTCTCTCTCGAACGATACCGACGAGGAGGAGGACTCGTCGCCAGCGACCTCTCCGCCCCCCGCCCGACGCATCGTCCCGAGTCCGCCGCTTCCACCCCGACGCTCATCGCCGTCTCCGACCTTCAACGGCATTCAGCTGCGGAACAGTCGACACCTGACCGTCCCCAAGGAGAACGCCCCCCCGCCTCCCTCCACGAACCTCCCAGCACCAATGAGCCCCACGAGCACGAGCTTCAGCACCGCTGGAACGACGACGGCGAGCTCGATGTCGACGCCGGCACATCTGCCGTCGCCGGCAGTCGCCGCTCTGCTCTCCGCCAGTGATAACACAACCAACAACATAGGTAGGACTCGAGGTTTGGCATCCGAGCTTGTCCTCGAGAGGCTCCGCCATTTCGGCCTTGAATTTCCAATGTAAATTAAACGCAAGCCCCTCGCAATGCTCTCGCAGTGAGTACGGAAGTGAGGTACGATATGCTCCATCGGGCCTCGTCGCCCTCGTCGGTGCCCTCTGCGATGCCCCGGGCCCACGGCACGAGGACCCACCGGATGCCGCCGGCCCTGCCCGAGAAGTCGTCCGGGCGGGTTGCCTCCTCGGCCTCGGTGCCACCGGTGCCTCCGCCTCTCTCCGCTCCGAGACCACCCAAGGGTCCCAAGGAGCTCGGAGGCGCACCGAGATCCGACCACCTCTACGAGAACACGATCAACATTCCCGGCACGAAGCAGCACGTCGTCAAGAACATTAACGTCGAGGTAAAGTTCAATTGAGACTCCCTCCTACCCTACAGCTGTCACTCGGACTCGTCGTCGCCTGTGTATGCTTTTCGTTTTTTTGTACTTTGGATAAGGATAAATGCTTCGCAGTCGGCTAAAGCATTTGGGATTCTACATTCTCAATCGATCGTACTAAAAAGCTCCGTAAGCTCGCGTCCTCTAGAATGTCCAATGTCAATTCCAATGTGGAATTTTAAATACAAATGACCATCCGAGTATATGCGATAAGAAAAAATAGCATTCGATGTAGGCCGAATTTTCAAAAGTGACGCATCTCCCTCGAAGAACGTATGTTCCAAATGACAGCTTTGGTACATTCGCTTAACGTTTGCCGATGAAAAATGTCAATTTACACAGCAGTGATAAACAAATAATAACGAGTTCTAACTGGCGCTGACTCGATGTTTTTAGATGAATAAAGCGCGACTTACGGCACTCATGAGAGGCAAGGACGAAAGCGGACGCTCGATACCAAAGACAACGGACTCTACCTCCTACGAGAACATAAACGTCGAGTACATCTCCAGGCTAATGGCTCTAGGTTTCGCTCAGGATGCCGTGATACGGGCACTCGGCATTACGAGGAATGACCTCGAAATGGCCTGCGATATTCTTCACGAATTCGCTCAAAAGTCATCTTGACCAAGTAAATATGTCTATTCCGTAACACATGTCCTTACTTCGTACGATTCACAATGAATAGATATTATGAAAGTGGGTAAACAAAATAGGAGCATCGTTAAATTATAATCTATTCGTTATTCTTAACTTTTAATTAACTTAGCTAATGACACTTCTCGATGTTCGAACAAGTTAAGAAGAATGATTTAAATAAAATCATTTCGTTGTCATTATAGTGTCCGTTTGCAATAAGATTACAAATGCTTCAATTTTTCTTGTAAAACTCGAAAAATACATACTTGACTATTTATCTATATAAAAAATAAGCTTAGCCTTTTTCCTAAGCTCCGAGGCTTTTTTTACGAAGTGAACGCTTATTTATTAATTGCGAAATTTGCTTGTTACACTTACCCACGACGTGACAATATCTTTTCCTTCAGATTCAAATGGTGAAGACTCATGACCACCGCTGCCCGCCAGAAGATATTTTTGACGGGGAAGTCGTATCCGGAAGAACCGGAACTTTCTACCTCCTTTACACGCAGACCATTAAAGTATTGACCTTTGAAGATAGCTAATGGACCGATTATAATAATAGAATGGAAAATTTTATGAAATGTGCAGCAGCAGCGCATATTTTAACAACTGTCTGCTCTATACATCTATATTAGAATGTTGGCGCAGCATCAAATCTTATTATCGTTGTTAGGTCGGCCTCTGCGATTGTTTTCTGCCCAAAAATATTGATGAACATCGACGAGCGTAAGCTAAACAACAAGAAGAGTATTGTGCGATGTATTAATGCACGACTTCATTAATAGCATAGTCTTTTGAAAGAAAAGGATTTTCTCGAGTACAAGACGATGAGACTGAACTTTCTCCCGAGCTGTACAATTCTTTTTACTTTATTGATACGATCAGTTATTGGGTTACAATATACCTTTAACTTTCGGCAAATTCATAAGGCACATTCGAAACTATTGAAAATCTTGTTAAGTTATAATAATTATTGGTAGAACTCGATTTGCAAGAACTTTAAGTAGAAGCAAAATTTTTTATTTTATTCATAAGTAACACAGTTATTTCAAATTAAAAATTACTTAGTAATTAGTAAGTCGGAATCATTCAATAGTTTTCAACCTGGAACGAGTAGCATACGCTCGTCTAATCTAATAACGGCTATTTGGAACGGCTATGAAACTTTTAAAAATGTATTGTAAAACTTAATCATGAACAAATTCATAAAGCTGAAATCATCGAAAGTAATTTAATAAAACTATTTATTTATTCATTTTAATATTTAAATATGCAAAGATAAGTTGTTTAATACTAGTATATAGTTTAATGTGGTTCATAGTAATTTAATGATTTTTTAAAAATAATTTATCAGTATATAAACTTCAGATTATATATTAAGTAATATTTTATAAAAATAATGTTACATATAATATTTTTTGTTTAAAGTATAAATTGTATTCTTAAAAGATTAATCGTGTAAAACTTTCAAATAATTCACAAACTGTATATATGAGTAATTTATTCATTATACTTATTAAACCAGATGCTATTTGTTTATAGTGAGAAATATTGTTTGATTAATATTTATTTACTATAGGAATCAAACCATTGTGATATTTAAGTTAAAATAGATATTTCTGTAATTAGTATGCAATATTGGACCAGTGGTTGTAAGAATTGGTTAATGACGAATCGTACAATATTTATTATTTAACACGTTAAAATATTTATGTACCATATTTTAGTCTAATGAAAATATGCAGAAATATGGCGATAGTATGCTTAATACTTCGAACATTAAGGTTCCAAAAGCCTCTTTTAATTTACTTAAGTTATCTTTCAATAATATACTTGGCCCATTAATTGTATTGAATTATATTTTTAGTTGAGCTGTAATTTCTATTTATTTATTTATTTTTTTTTTAATTTTTTAACAATGCACATTCAGTTTCACGTGCCAATATAGAAATACTACTTGTAAATTGAAAAAATTTAATAGTAAACAATATTTGATACAACCTCATACTACCTTACCTCTTCAACTGAGATAAAAACACAAACATTATTTTCATAGGTGAAATTTTAAACTCTTAAGGAAAACAGTAAAATGAATTACAAAATTGTTTGCACTGACGTATGAGTAAGAATTGTTTTATTTTATTTTATTTCATCATTAATGTACTACTTTTTTTCTAATCATGCTTTGACACGACAAATAAATGTGTAAAATTATAATATATATAACGCGTAGCTAACACAAGATTTAGTTTTTATTTATATTCAATAAAAAATTTAATATTTTCCCAAATACTCATATAATATTTACGAGCAGAGTATCAATATTCCATGCTCTTAAATACAATTTTTTGTAAACTTATTTCTGTCATAATAATAATCTTTATGCACAATTTTTTTTTAAAATCTTTATAAAAACTTATCTTCTTCTATGTAATCCATAAAATTATGTGTATTTTGTTCTTTTTATAAATTGAAAAAAAATTTGCTTCAATTTGGTTTTCAGAAGTTATTTCAGAAAATAGAATTCAATGATATATTATTACGAATCTCTAGTTCATATTAAGCCAATATCTTTTTAGAAGTTAATATATCTGTTAATATTTGCTAAATGTCAATAATTCTATAATATTTCGTATTTTTCTTGCTGTTTTTAAATCTCTATATTGATTTGTAAGATTACAGAAATAAATTAACATACGTGATTAATGATTTTTAAATTGTAACGATAATGAAGACTTTTCATTAAAAAATAATTATAATGTATACAGCACAATTTGATATTTCAGTTGAAATAAGTTTATAAAAACTAGCATATACCCTGTACAATATTGTAAACCTACGATTTCTATAAATATATTTTAACTGAATTTTCATCAGATAACAAAAAAATAATGAATTTAAAAATATAATTTACGACTTGCAGGTTTAAATTTATTCGTATTTATGAAATTTACATATGAAATTTTAATATAAACGTGCATAATAAAAAAAAATCAATTTCTTGAAAAAAATTTAATACTTTTCGGACATAAAGAAATATCTTTCTTAAAAGTGTCAGAACAATTTTAAAAATTTAGAAAGAGATAGATATTCTTCTAGGAAATGAAATTTTATCACATTATTCGTTCATTATGATTTGAATTGAAACTTTTATTAATAAATATATTACTACGTGATTATAAATAAGTACAATTAAATAGCAATTGTTCAAAGAATGATTATTGAGGAAACAAAAAAAAATTTATGAGAATTGTGCAAAATTGATTTTTTCTATTTAAATGGTCAAAGTTATTAATGTCTTAAAGGCTGTCATATTTTTTACAAATTTTTATTTAATAAATACCAAATGATATAATTAGATCTGAGATATTTAATTATTAATATTACAAAAATGACTTTAAAAATATTTGGTCAATCTATTTTTGCAAAAAGTGATTGATACAGATATTTATCAATTAATTTGTAAATGATAAATGTATATTTTCGGTATATAAAAAATGGAACACGTTTTAAAAATGTTGCGTGGAAATAATGTACAGTTATGATAAAAGTTAATAACAATTCAATATGATACTAAATAATTAGACCAAAGCTTAGGGTGTTATAACCGTATATATTTAGTAAATTCTAGTAATCGTTTTCGTGGTGCGAGTTTTGTTTAAAAATAAAAGACACGTAAAGTAAGATAATTATAATCAAGGTGTCTTGTAAAATCTATTTGACTGTCTCTTCTGTTCTTTTTTAAAAAATATGTACAGCAATTAAAAAAAAAAAGCATTGTAATAGTTCCCGAACGAGTTTTTAAAAAATCCTAATTAACAATGATGAAAATTATATTATGCTGATATATGTATATATACTTTGTAATACGCCACTTAAGAGCAAAAATTATCAATATTCCAGTCAGACATGGACAATTTTAGTAATATTGAATTTAGACGTTGTTTCTTTTTATACTACTTAAAATAGACAATTTTTGTATATACTTTTCACAAATGTAAATATAAAGAAATTCTTAATTCTAATTACATTTATAATATTTCTTAAAACTTAGATAGCATAGCTTGTTTACTTGAATAAAATTAAATAAATTAGGTTATGCATAATGTTAATTTATGTGAATAAATAAAACAAAATTGATACGCAACTGATAATTCTTCGAAGAAAAATAAAACTGTCTAAAATTATCGATACAAAATGAATGAACTATGTAGTTCATTTTATATTGAATATAAAGGTATTTTAGAGTTTCTTGACATGCCCATGTCTGTTCATAATAAGTAATGTATGCGATTTTTGTTTCAAACATTACTTCAAATTATTACTTCAAAAAATTGTCTTGAGCGATGTATTTTATTAAGATTAACAAACAAATACTTTCTGCCAATGCTATATTCTTTTATGGAAATTTCGGTAAATAAGAAATTAGATATTGTTATATTTGATAGTGTAGAACTTTGAATTGTGAGTATATTAAATAAAATGCGATTAACTCTGGAATAGATACCGAAAATTTAAATTTCTGGTCAAAGCACCAGCTAGTGAATGTAACGTCCTATTTTTCTACATTGAATATTACCGTTATATCGTATCCTGTAATGTGTTGTTCATGTGTAAGTAAATTACATAGTGTTGAAAATAGAAGAAAATAAGAAAATTATATACAAGTATCATATTATTCAAGGCCTTCAAGGTTTTGGAAAAAAAATTGTCGCAACATTCACTCTATTGTAATTTAGAAATTGAAAAACAAATTATTACCAATGTCGTTCAATATATGATTTAAAATAATAAATTTAATTGTCATCTATAATGATTATTTTATGTATTTCTCGAAAATAAAATAAGTCATTTACGCAATGAAATCATATGTACAAGTTTATTAACTGAATGCTCCAAAGGATCAATTTTAGTAAAAGTAATTTAGAGATGAAAAATTGACACTAAAATTTGCCAATTTAATTTATAGACAATTCATATGATTACTAAAATTCAATAAAATTCGTATATTCTCAATTTTTTACGCAATTTTTAAACGTTTACTATCATAAAACGTAAAATTATAACTGTACAAATTTAAACTGTTTAAATTTTATGATCAAACTTTATTAAAGATAATAGGCTATTTCAATTCAATGGATATTTATTTCTACAATTAAAGTTTTTTTGATCTTCGCGACAAAACAATTTAATATTACGGTTATAAAAATGACAACTTTTATTCAAGATGCCATTGCTTCCAAAAGTTGTATTCGTAATTCACGATTCGTAACTCAGTAAGTATAAAACGTAATTTAAATAGTAAATTGGAATTTAAAAAAATGTACTTTTATAAAATTATATCATTCTAAGGGTCCCAAATAAGTAAAAATGTAGAAAAACGAAATTTTTAGAAAACTATCTAGTATACATATATTTGTAAAAGCATCCAAAATATATTAAGAGTATTTACATAAATATCACTAAAGTGTCATATGAGATAAACAAGACGGTCATTATCTTGTTCAAGTCCAGGATTTTGCAGTAATGCATTTTAATCGTAGATGTAAGGATATTAAGAAGATGTTTTTTGTAATTAAATCGATCAATATTTATGATCCGAAGGGCTACGACAAAACAACGGTATATCTATTGTTGATATTTTTAAAACGATGTCAAATTTAAACATTTTTATTATTCCATTGCATCTCCACGGTAGCTGTACAATAAAAAAAATAATAATAGTGAATCCAATGCGTTTTATACAAGATTAAACTAAAAAAAGATAAGTCAATTCGAAGGTAGTAATCGATTCTTAAGCTTTTCATAGCGCAGCAGCTCTTCCTTGCTGACAGAAGGCACATGATCTTTACTGGCTCGTTCAAAATCCTCCATCGTGACGACAACGTCATCCGGGCTGAGATTCTCCTCGTCCTCTCTGCTCGTGATAAGCCGGCGCACGGCGGCCATCCAGGCATTGGTGCAAACCGAGTAGAGATCGGCCCCAGTCAGGTTGTCCGGCATCCGATGTGCGAGAGCCTCCAGCCTTTGGCCCTTTTCCTGCATGTTGAATCGTCGGGTGATAGTTCGGAGGATGTTGAGACGGGATTCAGGATCCGAGCACACGCCGACGTAGAGGAGTTTGTCGAAGCGACCGGGCCTCAGTAGGGCAGGATCTACGAGGTCCGGTCGATTGGTCGCGGCTATCACCATGACGCGTTTCGTGTCCTCCACCCCGTCCATCTCGGCGAGCAGTTGCGAGACGACGCGGTCCATTACCCCGCCGCTGTCCCCGCTTTGGCCTCGACTGGGCGCCAGAGAGTCGAGCTCGTCGAAGAAAATTATGCAGGGAGACGCGGCTCTCGCACGTTCGAACACTGAAACGTCGAGCATTAGATCGGACTTTGATTATCGGTCTGTGCATCTTATGGCTCGTTTGCAAAAAAAACATCATTTCTTTTAAGCTTTTAAAATAGCTCACTGATTACCTTGTCGCACGTTCTTTTCACTTTGCCCAACATACATATTTAACAATTCTGGTCCTTTCACAGATATGAAATTTAGCTGACATTCGGTAGCAACAGCCTTAGCTAATAAAGTTTTACCAGTCCCAGGTGGTCCGTATAAAAGAAGCCCAGATTTATTCAGGCCTGGAATATTCAACAAAGGCATTTTAATTCTACGTATGATTTCATGTTTTAGGGCAGTCAGTCCTCCAATATCTTCCCAATGCACTGTTGGTACATGTAGTTTACTGATTTCTTTTGAAAATAAAGATTTTATATATTCTAAAACAAATAAAATATATGAAACAAGTATTCAGTAAACAAATTTTTCAATTAAGTTAAAAAAATAATCTTAACAATTTGGAGCTAATAAAATTTTTAAATGCTTACTGCATGCAAAAATAAAGTCTTCCTGCAATAGTTCTATAATATCACAATCCTTTAAAATACTGGCAATTTTATAACGATTTTTTATAGCATGTAATACAAGAGCTTCAATATCTGCTAATACAAAGCCTGAACACATTTTACTAATTTCTTGCAAATCAGCCTTATGCTTCAAATGTTTATTTTCCACAAACCAACATAACATTTTATATCTTTCTTCCTCTTCTAAATCAGTTATGATTATTTTTTCAAGAAATGTATTTTCTAAAGCAATTGGCTTTTCAGAATTATCAGAAGTTGCAATGATTATAATTGGATATTGCCTTCTCTTATTATATAATTTATGAATTTCAGTTGCAAAAGTTGAAAGTATTCTTTCATCTTTTTGACCATCAGAATTAATACCAAATATCTGCATCAAATACAATTCATTAGTATAATTAATAAAAAAAATTAAAGCAACAAATATGTTTACAATATAATTACAATATATACAATGTAATATACAATATATTTACAATACTTAAATGCAAAGTTTTATTAATTATATTACTTGAATGTTTCGAAGCATTAATATACATGGGGTGCACTTTTCAGCATCTTCTAGGATTGCCTTTAGTTTTGCTTCACTTTGACCAGATGTTGTACATTGAATTTCAAAACAGTTAACTATCAATAAATGTAAACCTAATACTTCTGCAATAATTTTAATAAGTTGGTATTTTCCTGTGCCAGATGGACCCTCCACAAGAAATATCGGTTTTATATTAACATGAATATCTAAAAAAAATTATTTTGTATTTATATTTACTTTATTTAATATTTAATAATTGTAATGTAATAATCATACAATTTTATAGAAATATAAATTGCCAAATTTTTTTAAATATATACTAATTATTATATTAAGATAATTTTTTACCATTAATAAAATGTTCAATAACAAAATAATACCTTTTTGTAAAAATGGAGCAATACATAATTGCATTTGTTCAAGATATTTTTGTAAAACTGGTGGCAAGTCGCTTGCCAAGCATTTTTCTGTATCAAAAGGAATATCACATATACATTTCGGTGGAAGATAACTATTGATATTAGCAGTCTGAATTAAGGTTGTCTTCCCATAAACAGCTAAACAACCATCATTGTATGCCTCTTGATTTGTACATAGAACACTATTTACTTTAAAATGTAGCGTCTTTAACTTTATCATTGATGCTGAGTATTTTATTTCTGGCATATATTTCAGAACATTTACACTAAAAATATCATCTATGCGTAAATATTTTGGAGAGATAAAAAATTGTTTTAATAATTTATTGATTAAATCGTCTTTAATTTGATGAGGATTTGAAATTAATGATATAGTTACTTCTGTGGCACATTGCACAAATGGCTCATTCAATGCTGGTACTGAATAATGTAAGAATAGTTTAAGTTAACTTTTTCATTAGTATTTACAATTATAAGTATAAAAACTTACTTAAGAAATATGTCGAAGTGTCAAAATTATTTAAATACAGTTTCTTATTTATATTTAATTTCATGTTTTTGGATACGTAAATATGATTCTCTAAAATATCATTTGTAAATATGACAAATACTTTGTATTTTCTTCTAGACTTTTTAGAACATAAATTGTACCATGTTTTAGACTTATCAACATTATCAGAATTACAAAGTATGTATAAATTATTATCTACCAAAGAATCAGTACATTTTTTATGCTTCCTTATTAAAATTGAAAAAATGTCATCAGGAATGCAATATAGCTTTAATCGCATTTTTAATAGTGCATTCAATTCTAAAAGAGCATAGTAAGTAAAAAATAAGTAGTATCCTGATTTTAAATTATAATTCTTTGTTAATCTGGTCAAACAAATCAACAATCTAATTGTATCCTTTAATAAATGCATTTTCTTTAATAAAATTAATTTTTTTATACAAATTTCTGTAGTTTGGGTTGTAACAAAGATCTGCAAGCATAAAAAATGGTGCATTTGAGTAAAGCTTATATAATTATGTTTGTAAATATATATACATGGTATAAGATGCATAGGAAGTTTGTATCTAATTTCTATGAATAAAATTCATTAACTTATTGCAATGTTCACTTAGCTATATTTATTAAACATTCTATATTTAAAAATTCATATTTTAAAATATATTAACATATTTGTTATCAATTTAAGACAAAGTGTCAGTTACAATGATAAAGGAAAACTGTAAATACAAACATTAAATTAAATGAATTAAATAATTTATAAAGAATATTATAGTGACAGTATAATTCAATTACGTAATTAAAAGGCTTCGATGTAAAGTGCAGTTTTAAGAAGTTGTTGAGAACATTGTATTATTTCAAAACACCCGGTAAAGAATTAAGGTTAATAGTAAATTTTGTTTGTGCATAGTGTTGAGTGTCATCTAACGAAAAAGGCATGAGAACCACTGTCGTAGGAAGGAAGCAAATTTTGGTCGGTAGAGTGTAAACTGTAGATGTAGACAGTCCAAAATGTTGCTAATTAATGAATAAAAGATGTACACGAGGATAAGGCATTTTCTTATACATATATGTACGTGTTTATGTGTATAAAATTCTACATAAACATAACATGTATTATTTATATGTATATATAAATATATATATATATATATATATATATATATTTATATATGTATGTTGAACAATACAGTTATTTTCAATTAAACGAGTTTGAAGCTCTTGGTTTTTTTTTTTTTTTTTTTTTTTTTTTAAAAAAAAAGACGGAGACAACATTCGTAAGGAGTCACAGAAAGAAAGACGATGAAATTTGGCAGCCCTGAAGTGTACGTAGTCTGACCTTAATGACGTTGCGATGCTGGTAACTTTAGTAAAGTACATTATACAGTTTAAGTAGGAGTGTAAGTAGAAATAAAACGCGTTTTGACGTCAGCAGTGTCCAAGTCGGTGGTCAGTTATAATTCAAGTTTAAATATTTGAAAGTGGAAGGACGTTTATTTTAACATCGTCAATTCGAATGGGTAGTCCGATGAAACGATCAATTATCCGAAGGGCCGATATAAGAGCAGCGCGATTCAACATCGCTATCGCGGATCGTTAGATCGAATGTAACCGTGAAAGTAAATGCTTCGGACGTCGGCAGCTGAAAAAGCATCCGTAAATAGGCGAAAGTGCGAAGTGCAGCTGTCGGTAAGATATGCCAAAGGGATGACGAGCCCTTGGAAGTACAGAGCCTGGGATTAGTCGCCGAATCAACGAGCGCGCATAGCGACCAGGTCGCGCCTCCAGGGGACCGCGAAGGTTGAAAGCAGCCGCGGAAGAGCCCGAAGCGGTTGTGAGAGGAGCTCGGCGGCGGGCCGCGGGGGAGGGGGGCATCGAGGACAATCACTCGGGGCGGCCGAAAAAAGTGACGGTCACCGCTGGGTCGGGCACTAGAGAGGGTGGGAGCGAGAGGACGGCATCGCAGGTGGCATCGGTGGGCGCGAGAGGAGGCGAGCGTCGCGGTAGTGGGAGCGAGAGATCAATCGGCGCGCGGCGCAGCAAGAGCAAGAGGAGGAGGAGGAGGAGGAGCAGCGGAGCAGTAGACGACGGCAGCAGTAGCGGAGTAGACCACTGGTGGAGAAGCCGAGTCCCGGTAGCGGCGGTGGCTGGCGGCTCGTCGAGCCTAGCAGAAGACGATTGCAGCCGTTGCGTCGCGATGGCCGTTGGGGCTCGACGACGATAGACAACGGAGCGTCGCGCAGGCGCAGCAGCGCGGGCACCACCGACACGGGGCCGAGGCTGACCCACACCCACGCATGCACCAACACGCGCGCAAAGTGTCCGAGAGGGATTACGCACGAGGCGGCGATACTCCTCGTCAGTGCTGCCGAGCCGCTGAGTGGCGTGTCCGTGGGTTGAAGCGAGAGCGCGAGTCCTAGCAGTCCTAACCTAGTCCCCGTAGCGTCTCGACCGACCCCGGTCCCCTCCGACCCTCCCCCCCGGCCCCCGACCTCCTCCCCGGCCCGCCCCCCAGATCGTCCTACTCCCTCTCTCAGCCCCCCCCGATCGCTCGCTCGCCGAGGGACCGCCGCAGCCGCGAAAACTCCTCGCTTGCGCGATCGTCGAAGGGAACCTGGGTGCGCCGATCGCCATGCCAGGCTCTAACGCGGTGAGTCAGAGCGACCGAGGAAACTTACCGAGGCCCCGGACGTGTTGTGTCTCGTCGCTTCCGAGAGTACGTACACACGCTCACGGGCGCAGCGAGACCAGAGTACGGGGAGCACATGCACGCACGCATATACATGGCCGAGTGCGAAATGTGTATCCGTGGGTGCGCGATGGTGCGCGTGTGTCCGACGGACCCTGACTTCCTTTGCCCAGGCCCGTCCAACGCCCTCCACTCCCTCCCGTCGGCCTCTCGTCCGAAGACCTTCCCCGGGAAAAGGTCTCTGCTCGACGCTTTCGACACTTCTGCCCGCTCGATCCGACCCTTATACGCTTCCTCCGTCCCGGAGGACCGAGGCTTCGACGCCCCGAGGAATGAAAGGGGAGGAAACGCGAAGCCAACGCTCCTTCGCCCTCGCTCCTACCTCGAGCCAAGAGAGCGTATCTTCGCTCCTCGGACGTGCAAATGAATCCTGCACGTTCTTACCCACTCGCTTGCATCCTTGGGTCTTTATTGTAAAGGGGGCGACAGGGCCCCTACGTACTTTTTTTGCGCCCGTGTCACACAACGTGTGCGGAAACATTAAACTCAACGAACGATTGACTTCTCGAGCTCGCCTACCTTACGTGTAACAAAGCGATTTTGCTTTGCTTTTATATATATATATAAAATGCTAGACTGACCGAGTGCTCGGGAAGGATTTTGTTTGAAGATGCTTGCATATGTTTTTGAGTTAAGTGTCTGACAGTCGCGTGATATTTTTTCCGATATGACTGACAGGTGCTTCTTCTTTTGTTGTAATTTTTAAAAATCCCATTAGTATCGTATGATGACCATTAAAATAGCTTTGCCATTACATGGAAAGGAAATTACTTTCTTTCTTAATTTTCATTTTTTTTTTTTTTTTTTTTTTTTTTGCAACTTTACCACCCGTGTTGCGTGCATGCAATAAACGTATATAGTCCACACGCGTATGCAAGCCTATTTAAAATTCAAAATGACTTGGTAGATCTTTTTTTAGATCCAACAAGTCATTTTGCATCTTGAAAGGATTATATGTTAGTATTTAATTAGTATTAGTTATGGTTTTCAAACATATGTATACTAAGAACTGCAATTTTACTGAAATTTTTATTCAGCTTTCACTTATAAAAGATGTTTCTGAAACAGAGCAAATCAATTTTACAGTTATTTTAATTAAGCAACACAAATTCATTTATAGCAATATATTTTACATGCTCTTATTTATGTTCAATTAATTTTTTTCTTTTTATAAAAATATCTTAATTACGTTCACTTAGATTTGTAATTCTAATTGATATAATATAATTCTAGATAACCTAATACCATTAAATTTTAAATCTCAAACGCATATTCAAGCATAAATTAGATTTAAGTATTTAAGAAATTGTGAAATAATTTCTAATCTTTATTGTAATTAATTTAATACATAGGTTTACAGTGTCATTAAACGTTTCAAATTGTAATAATTATATTATCTGAAATTTAAACTATTTTAATTTCACGGAGGATTACTATTTTTATCAATATCCTACAAAACTTCAATAATACAATTAGTTTGAAAATTGCAATAATTTAATAAGCAATAAATTAACAATGAAATTTTATTAGCACAGTTTATGAAATTTTAAAACATTTATATGGGCCATTTTAATATTTATTTAATAATAATAGTATGATATTGTAGTAAAAAGTCTATAATTTTTTAATTACAGTATTTCTGAATTAATTTATTGCTTTTTCTAAACTTTGCTACTTGTATTTATTGAGGAAAAATTAAAAAATTTATTATTAAAGTAAAATGTAAGCATTTTCTAAGATTTTGAAACTGTTTAAATATGACGCTTATTGTTTAGTATTGTATATATTGTATAAGATTTTAATGTATATTGAATTTTTATTGATTGAATAAGTACATATCTAATTTTAACGATTGACCTGAAAATTTTTACTCGCATAATAATTTATCTAGCTAGGAATTCTTAATCAAATGTATATTTGAAGGATTAAAAGTTTACTGGATCGATAACAAATGATTTAATTCACTAATTTATGAAAATTTAATTATGATTAAATAAAGTTTTATAATAAGAAATATTGATTTTGCTAGGGTATAATTGAAGAATTAAGATTGATTAACTTCAACTCATTATATACTTTTCTTCAAAAAAACATAAATGGAGTTCAATTATTAAAAGTAAAGATTTGTTTAATATATTCAATCTAACAATTGCTATTCACCTTTTGTAATATAGTTAAGTGACAAATTATTGATAATGTTGTTTTCTTAATATCATCAGTCAATTAACTATTAATCTGAAGAAGTACATTAATTAAATGTTGCCTTAAGTAATATCGACTTTGGCAGAAATATAATTGTTAAAAATACCATTTGTTTTCTTCACAGAATGTGTAAAGACAATTTTAAAGTACAAAAATGGATCCAGCGACCGCTATTGCTCTTTATAAAGAGAACATTCAACCTTTGAGGCATGGTAGAAATGCAACTCAGCTCGGCACTGCCCTTCGTGCCCAGGAAGACATTGAAGCTCAACAGTTACTCCAACAAGAAAGACAGTGAGTTTGAGTAGACACTTATTACAAGTAATGTATGATATACGTAAATTTTATGTCAATGTGAAGTAAAATTATGGATCAGTAATAATTTAATGTAGATAAAAAATTAAATAATATCAAAAAATTATATTAGTAAAACACAATTTTAGTATTGGCTCAACATTACTAAATCACACAAAAGCTAAACTTGGTGTGTACAGCATGGTGAATTATCGATTATGTCTCTCTCTCTCTCTCTCTCTCTCTCTCTCTCTCTCTCGCTCTCTCTCTCGCTCTCTCTCGCTCTCTCTCTCTCTCTCTCTCTCTCTCTCTCGCTCTCTCTCTCTCTCTCTCTCTCTCTCTCTCTCTCTCTCTCTCTCTCTCTCTCTCTCTCTCTCGCTCTCTCTTTCGTATTTAACGCCGTCCACTTGTTTTGGAGTTGAGGCTTAACAGGCCAAACTTTCTTATTTGCTTTATATCTTTCAACGTTAATTATAAAACTTATGGTAGCCGCTATTATCTTGCAGATTGCAAGCTCGTGGCTCACGGAAATGGCAACACGCAAAAATTATGCATGTATGCCAGGCGTGGTATTGTCCTGTAAAATGGTGACCATGATCAATTAAAAGACATCCGAAATACCGTTTGCCCGTAAACGAATAGGTAGTAGCGAGCGAAGGACTTCAAGATTATTAATTTTTTTTTTCCAACGAAAGTATACGACGAGCGCCTTTGACATTTTATCAAAGTAGTACTAGTAACTTATCGGTACTCGCGACAATGTTCGGTTGACCATTATCGGGTACGCGAATAAAGTCGCGCTCTGAAACTGAAGGCGCGTGAAAGCGCCTACAGGATTCAAGGAGAGCGAGAAGGCTCAGGGGGTGGAGAGGGGATCTTAGGTCCTTGTCGCGGCTCATCACCGATCGCGAGTTACTACGGACCGCGAATTTCGATTGGGTCGAGCGGGAAGCCAACGGATCCGGACCGTACATGCCAATTTTTTCCTTTCCTCGCAATGCGCAAGATTACGTCTCACTTCGGTAGCCGCGTTACTCTGATTATCCTCGTCGTTTTTCTTGCTGCTGCTAGTGCTGCTGCTGTTATTGTTATTATTACTATTACTATTGTTTTATTATTATTATTATTATTATTACAATTTTTATTTTCCGATGCTCCAGGTGCTCCGTCCGAATGAGCCGCGGCCATTGCGCAGCGAAATTTCGATCCTTGTGCGGAAGGCTACTCCACTGTTCTTTGCCAAGTGTGCACAATTTTCCGCGAACATAATGCAATGCAATCTATACATCTTCTCTTGTCCCACGCAGCCCGGCGGTGGTGTGGGTGGGCCGGACCGCGGCGCGGCGTCGGCGGGGGGTGGGTTGGGGGAGGGGTTGTGGTGGGGGGTTAGGGAGGGAAAGGCGGCTTCCTCCTTTTTTTTTACCAAAGCGCTGCCGCGTAGCGCAGCGTTTCTTAGAAATAAAAAATTACAGTAGATTACATAGCTGGCATGAAAAACGAATATCGCGTGAAAACGGTCTCCGCTGCCATTCCGCGGCTCGCGCCGCTCCCCGTAGTTTTCTCTCGTATCTTTTTTCTTTCTCCTCCGCCTTTTTTCCTTTTAACACATTCGCTACGCACATTGCGCGTTAAATTAGTTTGGGCTCCATGTTGTAATAATCAAGATGCCATATCAATTACGCACGTCAGTGCGCTCGTTTTTTTTTGCCCGTGCAATTTCCTCGTGAAATTCCATGTCGATATGAGCTCCATGTGCATGCATCTACGTACACGTTGACTGCCTAGTATAATTATTCATAATTATCTCTCTGTATTTATCTTTACATCCGTCACACGTTCGTGTTGATTTTTGGATAAATGTACATTTACCGAACGTGAATGTATACATCCAGTTTCCTTGTGCATTTTGAATTATTTTCATCATTTGCAACCACATTGATTCAAATCACCGAAAATTTCCATTTTACTCTACTGAAATATAAATAAACGTTAAAACATATAACGAATTGGTCTTAAGAATAAAATTATATTTACAAAATTTATCTCGCACAAATTAAAATCTCTACAGTTCGTCAAAACCAGTTTTTCAATAATCATATACGAACGAATATAATAGAATGTTGCATATCTTATACATAATTTGTAATATCCTTTTCGAAATTGTATTCATCCAAAGAGTAATATGTGATTTATAGACGAGGACCTGTCCAGGCATGAAAATGATTCATTTATTAACATTGACATACTAATTTATGATAACATTGCTAAAAATCGTTATCCACTGATTTTGGCGTTTCGAAACTACACATTTGAATATACCAACACTCGTATTGTGAGGTGATGGCCCAACTTTAATGTAACGGAACACAATCTTTTTAAACAAAACTTTAAGCATTTGTATAATGTAATTTTTAAGCTTGAGCTATAAATACCTATAAAAATCTTAAAAAATTTCATAATCTCTTCGATCAATCGAAGTATTGATTTTCAATATTTAATAAACGCTGCATATATATATATATATATATATATATATGTAATATAAATTACATGTATTTTTTACACCATATTAAAAAAATTTAATTATTATATCAATCATACTTAATTGCAATCATATCTAAATCGCAAAAATGTAGGATTAAGTTTAAATAGCGTCTAAATGTATCGTTTTAATAAATCTTTTTAATTTGTAGCTCATAAAACAATAAAGTTAATATGTTAACAAATCCATTAATTTTAGGATTGAAAAGTATATATATTATATTATCTTTTAAAAAATTTTATTCCTTTCCTTGTATGACTATATTATAATCTGTAATATGCTTTTCAGCATAAAAACTTATCTAGTTGAAGATTTCACGTTACATTCTTGTTCAGTGAGAATTTCAACCACTCGAATAATAATAACAATATTATATGCTTGCTATAGAATAGAGTATTATTATTTTTATTTTTTTACGGATGTGTATAAATAGCACAAAATATTAAATTTACAACTACATTTGATTTTTAATATGTTGTTTCCTCTATAGATTGAACATATGAAAAAATGATCTAAAAATAATAACGTAAATTATACACGTGAAAACAATTTGAATTTTTTAAGAATTTTATGTATAATAATAGTATATGGATATTGAATATATTTAAATGTATTTATTAGGTAAAATTTTATAAAGAAAATAAACATTTTAAAAAAATATACATAGATGTATATAAATTGAAGAAAAGTATTACAAATAATTAATATAAGATAATTCGGATATTATAATAAGTTTGTATCTGGTAATAATATGGATGGATAGTATACAAATTATAGAACACAATAATTATATTAATAACTACTTCGAAAAATATGCGTATGAATGATATTCAACAGGAGGGGAAACAAAAAAATTTTAAACAAACTACAGAAATACGTTTGTATTATGTACCTACAAACTTTTAAAAACGAAATTGAAAAAATTTTTTTCATTAGAAAAGATATTGCGTCAAAACTTTTTTTTTTTTTAAAAAAAATTGAGAATGAAAATGAGAAAATATGAAAATATTAAAAAATATTTTTACTGAAAAATCTGCTGCCGCGTTAATAAAAGATAATATGTAAAGGCATTTTTTTTATTTAAATAAATTTTTAATTTAAATTAAGTGTTGTAAAAAATGGAAAGGAAAGATCTTACATACTTAAATAACGTATAAATTATTATTTATCATTTCAGTTAATAATGAAAGCATTAAACTAGAATTAAACGATATTAACCAAGTAAAGAAATAAATATTTTTTTATTATTTATGTGATAATATATAATATATCCAGACTTGTGGTAGAGCGATAGAATAGTAAAACGGTGTTACACAAAAGTGTGAGAATTTTTGGTAGTCAAAGGGGTTAGCTCTTAAAAAAAGTAGAAATAATGAATGAAGCCTAATGCAATAAAAGCTTTAAAGTTTTTGGTGAATAAACGAGTGTATATTTAGATGAGCTAATTAATATATTATAACTATGAATTTTATAAGATTTTCATAATTTTTCAGAATGTACGAAGATACTATCAAGAACTATGTGGGAGATGATCCTCTAGAAAATTGGTACGATTATATATCGTGGGTGGAGCAAAGTTATCCTAAAAGTGGGCACGAAAGTCCACTGGGAAGGCTTCTGCAAGAATGCTTGACGAATTTCGAAAAGGAAACAAAATACCATCAAGATCGAAGGTTTATTCGATTATGGATAAACTACGTAAGTATGCGCAAATGAATGTGAATTTCTTTCGATTTGAGGAATATAAGCGCACAATTTCGATGGTAACCTTTCAGATAAGCACGCAGACGAACCCTTTGGAAATGTATCAGCTTCTTTACAATAATGGGATTGGAACAATGGTGGCAGATTTGTATCGGGCATGGTCTTTCGAATTGGAGCAGGTCGAGGATTACAAAAGAGCAGATGAAGTCTACATGATTGGTATGAATTGTCGAGCCGAGCCGAGAGAAGAATTAGACTATGCTCATAAGTATGCCTCAGCCTAACTACCATATTCGTATTTTCCTTTATACGTTCTTTGTGTGATTGATTTTATTTTGATAAATTTTTTAATTGTAGAAATTTTCAACTGGCTGTCGCGCGAAAAATGCTAGGTCGCAATGATGATAAAAATGAAGTTTCCCTGGCCGAGCAAAGACAAGCTTTTAGTTCTTTGAAAGCTATTAAAGCGGGAAGAAGAGTTGGTAGTATACGAACGGGCCATCGCGTCCGTGATTATATGCCAGGATCGATTCCACAACACATGGGTTCAGTAAATCATGCGCAAAAACCAAATGCCGTTATTCAAGTATATCAGGTAAGAACGTTATGATTAAAAAAAAAACAATAAAAATTTATATGCAGTAGAGGAGTCTTAGCATTATTAAATTTTTCAGGATGAAACATCTGGACAAATGAAAGGCTCTAGTATATTAGATCATGTTCCCATTCAAGATACAGTGCACAAAGAAAATACTATTAAAGCAGGACCCTGGAATAGTAATTCAAGAAAGTGCCCATTAATATCAACCCCAGTAGCTCCATCTTTCAAAGGTAGTATACAATTTTTTACCGTTTATTGTAACTGTTTTATTAGAAAAATATGCTAATTTATACATACATATGGATTTTTAGTGCACGAAGACACCGAAGAGATTAATATGGATAAACTGAGACTTTTTCCAAATCACATTTCCTTCTTTGATGATAGTAAATACAACGAGCATTTTTTGGTGCCTGTATTTGTTCCAGACGTACCTAATCCAAGTATTACTTTAAAACCTCATTATCCCAAAGATTTAGTTTATGCCAATAACATGGATAAGAGCATGGAAGAAATTAGGGCTCAAAAATATCTCGAAAGGCATGTCTAATATAACTCATTAAGTATCATTTTTAATTACTTAAAATTTTCGATTGTGTAGTTAACCTGTATTAAAACATTGTGTAGTTAAAATTATATTTACTACAATCATTTATAATAGTATGAGATAGTAAAATAAAAGATGTATATAAAAAAGATAATTTGCAAAAGAAGACAAACATTTTATAATTTTTTTTAAAGTTTGTAACGAACATTTCCAGGCGGCAAAAACATTTATCCATGAACGGCCAAATGGAAGATGAAAATAGCTTAGATCAACATTCCATACCAAAAGTAAATGATATAAGACATCAGATACATCACGACAAACATTTAGAAGAACTAGAACGCCAAAATGCGGAAAGACAAAGAGTGGATCAACAACAAAGAGAGGCTGAGCTTGAAAGACAAAGGATACTAGAACAGCAACAAAGAGAGGCTGAATTGGAAAGACAAAGACAAATTGAGCATCAACAGCGAGAAGCTGAACTTGGTAAAACTGTTCAAGACTTTTTTTGTCCTTTGTTACCATATTTCTTTTAAGGTAATATTAAACTAAAGGTACTTTATGAAATTTGCACGATAAAACTTGTGTATAAATAATAAATTTCTCACATAATATTTTAATAATTAACTACAGAAAATTAATTTTTTTTTAATACAAAATTTGATTTAAAAAAATGTAATTAAATATTAATTAAGTATGTTTTCGTCATCTAGAGCGACAAAGACAACAGCGTCTGCAAAATGAGCAATTAGAACTTGAGCGACAACAGCGTCTCTGCGAGGCGGAGCTTAAGCGTCAAATGTTATACGAAGCCGAACAGAATGAAATTAAACGGCTTCAACAGCAGCAGCAGCAGCAACAACAACAACAACAGCAGCAGCAACAACAACAGCAGCAACAACAGCAACAGCAACAACAACAAAATCTTCAAAGTTCAAGTTATTTGAGTCATCACTCATCCACGACTAGCGAGCAGCATTTGCTTGGGCAAAGCATGACCGTTAATACGAAGGAAGCTATCAGTGCTGTACAGGATCTGTGGCAGTCACCTAACAGTAGCACTAGTCGCATAATGTCCAGCCCCATTTCGCATAGAATGCGTAATGACAGTAGAGCTAAGATTTCATTTGATATTCACATGGACAGTTCGATGACTCAAAATGTCGTTGTGAATAGTAAGATGCATCACCAGCAGCAGCAGCAGCAGAACTATGGTCCCGTTCCAGCTTATAATGATCAAGAGAACTTTCACAATTCTTATTCAAATCACGAGCATCAAAATTCTTTCGGCAATCATTCTGTGATTCAGAATTCTTTTCATTACTCCATGCAGGTGTGTTGAATTCTTTTTATCTAGTGTAAATACGTTTATATTTTACCGTTTACTACAATAGAGAAAACCTATGCGCTGTCGTCAATCACTGCTGTTGTTTTAAAATATTTATTTATTTATTTATTTTTATAGCATCTTCAACATTCGGTACCCCAACAGCAGCCGCACCATCAACATGCGCAGCATCATCTACAACCAGGTCATCACCATCAAGCTCTTATGCAACAGCAGCAGCACCAACAGCATCATCACCATCAACAAGTTTCTTCGCACATGCCGCCTCAACATCAGTTGCCCCAGCATCAGACGCCGCCGCACCAGATGCATCATCAGTCGCCTCCCCAGCATCACTATCCCCAACACATGCACCTGCCCGTCCAACATATGCAGCAGCAGCACATGCAACATCCTCAACTCGCTCAGCAGCAGCACCTCAATGCTCCCCAGCACATGAATGCCTCCCAACACTTGAACTCTTCGACACATTTGAATTCGTCTCCTCACCTTCAGCAACATCCCCATCATTCGCACCAGCAGCAGCAGCAGCCCCATCTCCAGCACCCACAACTTGGCCAGCAACATCCCCAGCATCAACAACATCCCCAGCAAGTCGCTCAGCAACATCACATGTACAATACCGTTGTGCCAAATAATATGGGCTATCCGCAGCCCTACACGTCGCCGCTTCAGTCAGCTCATCCCAGTATCGAACCTCAGAAGCAGGTGACATTATTTATTACTAAAGAAATTTTGGTGCTTTTTATACTCTAAAAAAAAGTTTGTTTTATTTTTAATTAAAATCGTAATTATCTTTAATGAATGCGCAGGTGCACTTTTCGCCGTACGTGGATTCCAGTGCCGAAGGTAGTGGAAACAAGTCGTCACCTTACCGCATGCCTACCGAGTTACCGCATATAAAGTCGCCTGGTATGAACCGTCGTGACCTTAAATATCTAGAGAATGCCGAGGATAAAGAAAATGCAGCGGTGGGTCTCGATTACAACACTTCTATCGAGGATAGTGTAATTAAGCACCAGCAGCAGCAACAGCATCACCATCAGCAGCACCAACAACATCAGCACCAGGATGAAAACAATTTATACATAGATGAAAGCTTGGGTATTTCACCGTTGCCGGGAGTGAACGAGACTTGCTATACCGACACTTTTAATCGGCCTCTCATCGCTTCTACACCTATGACCAATCATTTCAAGGCCTACAAGCCCCCAAAAGACGTGCAGTTGCAGCAACAGCACCAACAGCACGAGCAACAGCATCATCAGCACCAGCAGCAGCAGATTCAAAGTCAGCAACAACAGCAAATTCAAACTCAGCAGCAGCAGCAGCAGCAGCAACAACAACAACAACAACAACAACAACAACAACAACAACAACATCATCTCCACCATCATCAACAACAATATTCGAATCAACCAGTCGTGCCTCCGCAATCGTAAGTTATTTCGACTGTTTTTGTTAATATCAATTCAATTGACGTTAAATTGAAGATATTATTTTCATAAGCATTTCAAAAATGATATGAAGTTAATAAATTTGTCAAAAATTAAGTTTTATTAATATATGTGTGTGCTTGTGCGTGTGCGTATATACATATATACATAATATAACTTATACTAAATATTAAATATACACATATATATTTGCTTTAGTGTTCAACCAATGCCTATTGCTGGAGAATTAGGTGAAAAATTAAGTGTGATAATGGAGTCAACGAGAGAATATGTCTCCAGTAGTTCAGGAAGTAGTGGAACTACCAGAACTGGATTTACTATGACACGCGACGATCTGCCAATAATTAAGGAGCAGTCAACCGTGAGCGGTAAGTCTTTCGTGCACTATAAGAGCTCATAGGGGCTCCTTATCAGTTTCCTTAAAGCATCTAAAACAGGTCACAGCCTTGCTGATTAAATGATCCGTTTGGTCGTGCAAATTGTTGCAAATCGTCGTAGGCCACTACCAATGCACCCATTGTCTTCCATTGCAGAGATCTCGACAAGCGATCGATACCTGGCTAGCGCTGGTGGCATCGTCGGTAGCTATGATCAGCAGCAGCAACAGCAGCAACAGCAGCAGCAGCAGCACGCCACGTACGAGCAGAAGATGCGGGCCCAAATTCAAGCCGTCCACGCCCAGAGTCCGCGCACCGTTCAACGCAACGTGGATCAGATAACCACTGACATAAAAACCAACTGCGATCTGCGCAAGTCCATCAGCTTCAACGGGACCTTGACGAATGCCGCCGGGGCGGATCAGGCCCCGCTGGCCGTCCGCGAGGAAAACGACACGAAGCCAACGGGGCTCCGTCACCAGGAACAAATCGACGCCTCGATGGACTGCGAGTATCAAGAGCCGATGGAGCAGATGCTTCAGGACGAGGAGGAGATCCGGCAGAAGGAGGAGCCGCCGTTCGAGCTGCCGGAGGGTGACATCAATCCCTTCGACAAGGACATTATTGCCGGTCTTCTTAGGAGGATGAAGTTTCCACAGCCGCATCACGCGGACGGCTACGTCAAACTCTCCACTAATTTAATAAAGTTTGTGCCTTCCAGTACTCTCACTCTTGGTAAGTAAATTTGATGGTTTTCTATCATTGGAAAATCCTGGACAAGAGATGAAATCGAAATTTTAGCCCTGTCTCTGCTAATTTCAAATCGATTTCTTCTCCTGACAAATTATCGTCGCCGTTGTAAATTTCTATACTTACTTCATCAGGGAACGACTTATATGACTTGGACAAGTGCCTTGGAAAAGGAACGTACGGAACCGTGTTTAAGGGTACGAATTTTCAAACCCGTAAGGTCGTTGCATTAAAAACACAAAAGCCAGCTTGGGTTTGGGAATATTATATTGCTAGAGAGATCAAGTCTCGGCTGACAAATCCCCACATGGTGCGTATATTTTTTCGCGTTTTAATTAATAGCATGACTCATGTTGTTGCCTTAATTAAGCATTAATGTTATATTTATAATTATACCTCCGCATTCTGCCTGGAATAAAAATTTCAACGAGAACTTTCCCATCTGAACGAGGCTATGCGGTGAAAATTTATAATTGTGCGTGCAATTTAACGATTTTCAGCTGCGAGGTTTTATGGACGTTCAAATTTCATATATAGCGGAAAATGGCAGTGTTTTGGTATCCGAATTCTCAAAATACGGCACCCTTTTGGAAGTGACGAACAAGATTAAGATCTCAACGGGAAAGCCTCTCAGTGAACCGCTAGCCATATTCTTCACCATTGAAATGTTGCAGATCGTTGAATATTTGCACAAGTGCCAGATAATACACGCGGACATCAAACCTGACAATTTTCTCTTAATGCACATGTAATATTTCCATTGCTTTCCTAAATTATTACTTCGCATTGAGCTTTCGAGACGTAGCATTTGATGATTTCGTTTGTATTTTAACATGCAATAGGCCATCCGATGACGTGAGACCAACGATTCAATTGATAGATTTTGGCTGCAGCATAGATATGAGCTTATTCCCAGAGGGCACGAAATTTACGCAGATTATAAAAACGGAAGAGTTTACTTGCATTGAAATGCAAACCGGAAAGCCATGGACTTACCAAACCGATCTGTACTGTTTAGCAGCTTCTAGTCATTGTCTCCTTTTTGGAAACTATATGAAAGTCTCGATAAGTGGAAACAAATGGTACATCAATTCAAAACTACCCAGGTAAACTTTAATTTAATTTTCAGCAGTATCCTAAGCTTAGTACGCTTTAAAATTAAGAACTAGTTTACTCTTTTCGTAGTAATTTAGCCGTTAAGGTATGCCTAATATGTAGATATGTGGATTTTGAATATCCGCGTACAGCTGCTTGTAGAACTAATTTCTAATGGCATTTCAATCCTCGATAAATTCGATATTCATAAGTAGTTAAATTATTTAAACGAAATTTAAATAAAGACAAACCACCGCATTTACTTGCACTAGGTATGCTAAAAAAGCCGTTTGGGAGAAGTACTTCACAGAATTATTAAACATCGAGTCGTGTGATAATTTACCAGACTTGGCGAAGTTGCGAAACCTAATGGAGGAGGGGCTGGCGCAAATGCCCGAGCTACAAACTAAATATCGGCAGTTTTCCAACGTTCTCAATCATCGATAACGCTTACTTCAAGCCATTGTTATTCACGAGTCATCATTTAACAAAGCACATCAAATGCAGTGTGCCAGCATTGCATCTAGTGATCATTTTCTTTATTATATTTTTTTTCAAATTCAATTTTCGTCATTAATCAATTTTTTATGAAAGCAATATTTACTTACGTTTTTTTTCCCTTTTGCGAATAGCGAGACTGCCAACATTATCATTTTTTTAATTAGAAATTCTATTTGATTTTAATTTTTGTATTCATTATAATTTTTAATTATATATATATATAGATATACATATATATATATATATATATATATGTGTGTGTGTGTGTGTATGTATGTTTGGATACGTGGGTGAATCATAAGCGCGCGTGTGTGTACGAAGAGGAAGAAATATAATGATTAAATATCATATTTTAAGAATTGTCAGCTAATTATAATTGAAGTAATATAAATTATGCATATATATATGGACATATATATATATATATATATATATATATATATATATGTACGTGTTTGTATATATATGCGTATGTGCGCGCGCGCAAGTTATAGAAGAACTCGTATGTAATTTTCCTACTATGCAGTGTGTTGAATACGAGGATTATGAGAACAGCATAATGTAAAAGTGAGGTAACGTGTTTGTATGCTTGTGTGTATATGAGAGAGAGAGAGAGAGAGAGAGAGAAAGAAAATAGCAACCGTTGATAAAAAATGAAAATAATTGTATTGTGCTATTTCTAATGCGCACAGTTTCCAATTCAATAATACAATTAACTATAAAATTTCAACAACTTTCTCATTCGAGTAAATTATTATATGTCAGCATTCAACATTATGGCATGAAGATGCAATAATTATTGGTTCGTAATATAAAGACAGTGAGTATTTTAAGTATTTCTTTACTTTAAATATGTTGTACCGTTAGGGAAGTATATTTTCATTCGTGTTGCAAATTTTGAAATAAGTATGCACATATAAAGTTTGTTTAAGAGATGAACAAAAAAGTATCGAATGTATTCTACGTTTGAGTTTGATGCATTAAAAAATATGTCTGCAGTTGAGATAATACGTCGTAATATAGATTACATATACATATACACATATATATATATATATATATATGTGTGTATATACATATGTATATATAAAATAAATAATATAAACTTTAAGGGAAAAAAGGGATATGTAAAATGGACGAAATGGTCAAAGCTTTCAGTTTTTCGTTGGGATGATGTATTGTTAGATTTTATAAAAACCTACAAAATATTAGGCCGTGTAAGAGTAATAATAATAATAGTAATGGTAACATTAATTATAATAATTATTAACATTAACTTATATATTTATATCGAAGGATGCGAAAAAGGTCAATGGCTAATCGCGTCCGACCCGTTGGAGGTGATGCTTTACTTGCGTAATTACCTCGACGGACGTCCCGTCATACGTCATTCGGATCCTCGCGGTCGCGATGAAGCCCATTCCAGTCAAGTGGCACAGGAACCCTTGGCCTGCCACGGTCCTTATTATCGTTGGAGCGATTTGTCGAATACCAAACGATCGCGTAGTTTGAGCGGCGGACGCGAGACGAAAATAGGAAAAGGCAAATACCGAAGCCTTCGGTTCAATATAAGCTCGGCGCTGTCGGGCGAATCGTTGAACGGAATCAAGATAGCGATGTTTGTGCCGACCTTACGACACTGCCGACGCGGCTCTAATCGATTCTCCGACCGCTCGGAAGGATAAGCAATCGCGGAAAGTCTTTAACTGTAAATAGGCCGTCCTTGGCAAAAATTACACGTGGCAACTGCGATCGGCGCCCGTCGGCCTTCGATTCCGCCCACCGCCCCCGACCCCCGGATCGCGGCAGGAGCATCGCGGAGAATTCGCGAAGACCGAGGGGCCGCGTTCCCCTCCCCCGGCTGCTGCCTCCGATCGGTGATGTCGAGGCCGATGAGCGTACCATGACTCGAGGCAGTGGCTCGAGGAGAGCCGAGAGTCCGCCGGCCCCCGATGCCCGCCCGTCCAGAGTCCCCGACTCCGGGGAAGAGGCCGAGCCCCAGCCGTGCCTCTGACGGCGGCTGAGCGTCGCACCTCGAGACACCCGGAGCGAGGGACGAACAACGCAGCGACTGCTCGAGTTCGAGCCGCGGTTCCCCAGGGGCGGCGGTGAGGGGCGCCGGAGGGGGGGGGGCAAGGAAAACGCTCGATCCCCAGGTGACCGCGACGAATTCTAACTTTCGATCGGACTCTCGATCCGCGTGATCGACCCCGAATACCGACGTTCCCAAGGGTCTCGCCGGATCGTAACAGAGTACAAGCATATAAAAAAATAGTTCTATATAATTGTAAATTTTGTCAGACTCCGGCGATGTTCCTCTGCTTAAATTATATTTTTAATTTACGATCGTTATGGGGATTTAACGATTGCTGTACTATTTCAAAGTATATGGAGTTAAAAGAAAAATGATAATCGAAGCATTAATGGTCTGGCATACACACATTTCATATGCATATATATGTATATGTATATATGTATATATGTATATATATATATGTATGTAGATAAATAAGCGATAAAGCCTCACGATATCGCGCGCGTTCAATTATATAAACTAATACATGTATACTTTGCCTTACTTGGACGGTGCGGCGTCAATAAAATTTAAATATTAACAATTAAATGATAAAAATACCGAACAAGGTTCTAACGTCACTGAAGAAGTTGCGAATTTCAGCATAAAACGGGACAGTAAGAAAAAAAATTAATGAAAGAAAGTCGATAAGCCGATCATATTAAGCTATTAGCTTAAAAGTAAAAGGCTCCACTTGTTTTAACGAATTGTAAAACATAATAAAACAAATTATATCTTTTTCTATAATAAAACAAAAGGAGACACGTGCACGAAACGTTTTTTATTTATTACTAACCCATCGCTATCTTACAATAATTATGGGCTCTTATACGATTATTCATGTCACTTGAATTTCTTTGTAAATTTTGTTATCAGAATAACCCATTGCTAGGCTTTTTTTTTGAAATTTTTTTTTTCAGAAGCCTCACCATTTTTCCGTTATTTTATGATTATATTTTTTTTCTTAAATTGATTGAATAAGTAAAAACAAATTAATCTCTGCACACGATATGATGTGCAGAAAATTACGACTTTTTACAAATGCTTCCATCCTGTAATTTGTAACAAGCACGCATCCCAATATATTGGTACAATTAGTTCGATATATCGGAGCATAATAATTGTATTACCCGAACGAAAATTTTTGAGAGCATAAATATTTACAAATCGTGCACCTACGAGATTTAAATTCAATCATTTTATTTTTATATACGAAATTAAATATTGTAAATGTAATTGTTAAAATTATTTACCAACCATTATAATATATATATTTAAAAAGATTATTTTTATTTTGAATTTTAGTATAAGAATATAAAATTATTAACATAATTGAATAAAAATAATTTACAGTCACTTGTGATTATCGATACGCTTTAACGTCTTATTAACAATATACCTTATTTATGTACCTTACTGTAAGATTCAATTGTATTAATTTGACTTTTCGATGGGACAATTTCTTCATTAGTGAATCGGCCCTTATAAAATTTGCTATTCAAATCATGCAAGTAGAGCTATTTCACTTAAAACATTGTCGAGTTAAAATTATTTGAAATGTTTGCATATATTTACAATAAAGTAGATTTTTTTAATTAATAAACTATCGATGTCAAGGCACTAGAAAATACAATTTCGTTGTACAAAAATATAATTTTTCAATACTTGTTATTTTCATGTGTGTAACGAGCTTCTTATAAACTTATTAAATACATATAAAAGTAGCGATTAAATAAGCACAAAACTGGATATTTTTTTAAAGATTTTTGCATTAATACTAGAAAAAAAAATAAATAAAGAGAATTTAAAAAGCATTATTAATAATTATAAAAAGTTTTAAAACCCTTTCAGCAATTAATTGATATTTTATAGCATTATTATAATGTAAAAGTTAAAAATCGTGATAATCAAAAATATTACTTTTATTTCATCTGCAAGAAGCATGAAAATGTAAAAATACGCAAATAAATAAAATAACTTTAATGAATGCAATCTTAAAAATAGTGTTAAAATACTTACGAAAATATTCTACAAGAAATTTTTATTTTAGAACTTTATTAATTTTGAATTCCTCTTCGATTCAACATCACAACAATAAATAGATAAATGAGAAAACGGTCAAACCTTCAAATCGGCTACGCATGTATAATACAATTTCTTATTTTTAATAGATAAAATATAAAGGTCCTACTTTCAGTTTGTCTTTGTTATAAAAACGAGACACTTAAGCTCGAGTTTAAAGCATCTTTTACGTCTTTATACGAAAAAAAAAACAAAAATACGCCAATTCGACATGACGCACGTCACAAATAAATACATAAAAAATACAAGACAGATCGCAAGGTCGCGGGTCGGCCTTCCTACTTTTTACCGTAAAACTTTCGATTGAGCAAGTAGAGGAGCAGATTGACATTGATCTTGGCCTTGCCGAACATGTCCATTATGGGGGAGCCCTCGAACTGCAGCTCGAGGAGCTTTTGCACGTCGACGTCGACCTTCTCCATCTCCACCCCCATGAACTTGCCCCGCACCGTGAACAGGCCGTTACGCTCCGTGGGCGAGATCTCGAAGATGACGTTCTTGAACTGGGATTGCGGCAGCCCGTCGACCTCCAGAAGTATGCCCTTCTCCTGGAGCTTGGCCGCCGAGTACTTCAAGGTTATCTTCGACTTGAGCTTGCCGTGGCCGTTTTTCTGGCTGCCCTTGAGCGTGTACAAGGATCTGCAAAGGGATTTCGTCCCGGACCGCTTGAATCTTTTTTCTTACTACTCGTCGTAATGTTAATAACGATAAGGGATACGAGGGGAGACTCTGATAATTTTAGATTCTCGTGGTTTTCCAAGGCCCCGCGCAAATCGCTGCCCAAATCTTAAATAGTTCGACTTTTGCAAGCTGCGCGACTCTAGTGCAATCATCGAAGGTCGTGCATTTATATTGGTATTAAGCTCTTACCCTTTTCCCGCGTTCAAGTTCTCCAAGCACCGCTTTATATACTCGTTGTAATATTCGACCTGCTCCTTGTAATAATTCGACTTCTCTTCCAATCTTTGCTTTGTAACGCGAAGCATCATCAACTCCTTGTTTCGCAGAACTCTGTAACGTCCTTTATTACACAGATCCTTTGCCACCGCGGTTACTATCGTTTGATAACCGTCGTCTCGCCAAACCCAACCGCCGAGCTCCAATTTGTTCAGGTATGCACGTAGCTGCACTTTACAGTCGTTCAGAGAAGAATTGAATATACTAAAATTCGATGAGAGTCGATTATTTTTTTACCTCAAAATTATATTATTGTAATTATTGTTTGTTTTTTCTCTTTAATTCTTACACATCTATTTTAAACGTCTATTTGCAATTTTTAATAAATCAATGTTAATACTACCTCTTGTGTAGCATCACTAATGGCGCTAAGGATAAATTTTTAACGTTGTACAGCTTCTCCTGAACAGGCGAAGATGAGGTTTCCAATGCTTCGACCAAGGTGTCACCTTTTAAAAATTGAAGAACCGATACCAATAGCTCTTTTGTTTTTATGAATAGTCTATTTAAATTCGTATCGTCGTTCTCGGGAACCTCAAATTTATTACTTAGAACGAGACATACTTCTGTTTTACCGAGGCGAGCTATTGTTGCTTCGTTCACTGAATCTACGAAAAGAGCACCAGGTTATGAATAATTTAATATCAAACGGATAGAAGCTGATCTCTTACTTAGGCCTAAAAGTGACGCAACAGTCGGTGCGGCTCCCAAATCGTCGAGTAATTCGTGAAGTGAATCTAGTGGATCCGGGGCTATTTGGTCCTGATATTCGAGAACAAGGCAGTGCGTGTCGCAAATTTCTTGTAAAGATATCGAAATCTCGGGCTTTTGGATAAGCGTCGCCTCCGTGTACTCGTGTATGCTAAAGTGCTCGTCTAACTCCTCGATTTGACAGCAATAGCGGAAGAACATCTTGAACTTTTCGTGGCACTCGATTATAAAAGGATTTAGGCAAACCAGATGCGTTGCCTCCTCACCGAACTAAACAGTACAAAGCAATCCTTGTATATTAAACCTATTCTGTATAAAAATTAATGTAAATTAGCTACACTCGTAGCTGTATTGTTTTCTAACGCTCATAAAAAAAAGTTGAGATTTGAGCATTATTTATACTTAAAAAAAACCTTATCGCTCTAGCATTGTATAAAAATAAGCAGATGGTTTATTACATAAAAATTGAAAAATAACCTACTCCTTTCTTTGAAGCAGCGAATTGAAGAATTTTCGCTACACTTGCCAAATTTCTTCTTTGGTCGTTGGATAAGGACCGTTCGACCGGCAATGTAACTATATCGAAAGCGTCGGGAGCAACGATTGCAGCGTTGATAAAATGATAGTAAATTAAGTTACCGACGACCTTTAAAATGTCCTTTTCAAGAGCCTCAGGAAACTTTTCGCTTAAAGTATCGTTCAATACCTTGGCCATGTACAACATTCCGTAAGGAATCAAATCTCTAGATGCTCTTATCCTATCTAATAATTCTAAAACAGTCGTCTGCAGCAATCGTATGCCATTGTTGAGCCTCAGGCGCACTTGTTCGTACTGCAGGGCTTGCTTTTCAGTGACAGAGTAGGGCAAATCTCTGCAAGTCATCGAAAAAATGGCATTGTCAATAATATTAATATTACAGATCCAAAAATATACATCACACAAACTGCAGTAACGAAGCCAATATAAATTTAGTAGAATAAATGAACGTTGATTTAAAATTTTACAAAATACTTGCAATGTTTCTCCGGTTTCCATTTCGAGTTGATTTCTCCAGCATTTGTATATGTCAACAGGGTTGGTTTCGATCGTTATAGTTTTATCGGCAAGTATTTTTTCGATAATTGGGCCTAAAATTTCGCGCAACGCTCTTTGTCCATTCAATTGCCTTGCATAGTTAACTGCCATTTTCAAAACCAGAGGATTTCCGGTTACGACTTCGGAGGGTTTTTGAAATTTACATCTGAGATTAATAGATTGTGTTTAATTATTACAAACAGTATGAAAATTAACGCTTCTGTTTATTATAATAAATATTAAATCAAGCACTGTTCAACTGTAATCTTTTGCTTTAATTGTTAAAAAAAAAAAAAACAGAAAAGATTTTCAATGTATTATCGCCTATGATAAAAATGTTTACATTTTACCTTATTTCTTCTCTAAGTGCAGTACCCAAAAGTTTCAACAATAAATATTCTTCTCTGGAATTCGAACCGAAATTGAATAACGTCAGTATCACGTTGTGTAAAAATTTGTTCGATGTGCTTTGTGGTAGAAGGAACAGAAGTTTCGACAAATAGATTGGATTTGTTTGCAGTGTATAAAACAAATGTTGATAGCCTTCAAGCATTCTGCGACCCTCTTTCGTCAACGATTTCAATCCCTTGTGAGTGCCAAGACTGTCCGATATGAATGAATTTTTCCTGGGTCTGGATGCTTTATCTTTGGTTAAATTTTCCAAATTCTTTCCATGAGCGACCACGTCCTAAAAATTAAGGACCGCTTAATATTGCTTTCTACATGTAAGATGATCGTTTATAAAGCAATGACAAAGAATAAGTGTGAAATGAAAGCTGTTTATTGGCAGCTGATTCGAGGAAGCTTCGATTTTTTTTAAAATTAATCGTAAATTGCGATACGCATAGATTACCTGTAACGTAATTCGATTTTGAATTAAAAGACCTATTTTAATATCCATATTATCCAATTGTTGGGAGAGATTTTGATTGTGTTTGATTAGTTGAACCACTTCATTCTTCAATTGCTAAAATATAAAATTAGCTATTTATAAGATATGCAAATAGGCAGCTGGCAGAAAAATTCATTTACATATATTAATAATTTAATCGTTATTTCTTAAAATTTTAAAAGTGCGCTAAATAATTTATTCATCACATTTTACATAGTATTATTTTTTTACTTTGATAAGTTAATTAAACTTGTCTGGAATTATTAGTTTTTTTTTAAATTCTACATTTTCTTGCTATTATCTTTTCATTTTTATAAATGTAAATTGCAAATATTTATGTATACCTGTAGTTGTAGATCTTTATCGTAATCCTCGGCATTAAAGTTAAGTACACCAGAAAAATGCCTGACTATAAAAAAAGGAGGTTTCTCCAATCTTAAGAGGGAGTGGAAAGCTCTTCTGGCTGATCGTCCACGCCAAAGTGCCTGTATTTTCGTTATTTTCTTTTCCTAGAAATAGGATTTCATTTGTTTTTAATTATAAACTTATTAATGAATTTATAAAACAAATAAATAATTAGAGGAAATTTTGATTGACACAAAAGTGCATTTTATATTACTGAAAGAAATTGTAAAAGTAGTTTTATATTTAATGTTAATGTTTTTAAAAATTTAATTTAGAAATTTTTTTATATCAGTATTTATCAAAAAATATATACTCACGTGCTCTTTATAATAATCCATGGCTAGCTGATATTTGGCTTTAGCTTTTGCAAACCTACAAGCTTCAGATGCTTGATTATTTATTCGGCTTTCTAATAGCCTTGCATAGATTTTTCTCTGAGAATATCCACGCCACCAGGCCTGAATCTTCGTGACCTTCATAATGTAATTAGCAATTTTTTTACGCGACAAATATCCTCTTACAAGAGCTTGGAACTTTATTATTATCTTTTCAAAGTCCTTGCTCATATCTTGTGCTGTTTCCGTTAACGTGACTTCCTTAATTGTTTTCTATAAATATTTTAATAAACATTATTACTCAAATACATTAAATTTCTGCTACTAAAATGATTTTCTAAACGTATTTTCGTATTAAAAAAAAATACGATACATGCACATTATATCTACTTTTTTAGTAATTTATTTTTTTTAAAAAATCTTTGTACGAAAATCTTTTGATATAGGATATCAATACTTTATTAATGGAATTCATCTAATTTTTATCTAGTTCCATGTGGAATATTATTAAATTTATTTTAATTTACTCTTAAAAAAAAAGTTTTAAACGCTTTTTGATTTAAATTAATGGAAAAATTAATAAGCAATTATTAATACAACTTTATAGAAACATTAAATAACTTACTTCAATATCGTCCTTTGTAATATAACATGGCTCGCTTATATTTTTTGGACGATCCCACGTATAACTACACTTTTCTAGATCAATGAATGACTCGTTACCGTTTGGTGTTACGTATCGAATATACGGACAAGAATATTTCTCTTGCTAAAATTTTGTTTAGGTAAATGATATTAAAATTGGAATATTATAAGACAATATAATAAACAATTAATATAACTAATAAGAATGTTATAAAAATACTTACCTTAGTTTGCTTGAGTTTGCTAAGGGCTTTAAAGCATTGAATTTTATGTTTCTCTGATAATTTTAATGTGTCCCACAACAAACAATCAATTGTAAAAATGAAATCGTCTCGTTCCAATCCCATATTGATTTGAGATAACACAGTACAAGCTAAAATTAAGTTTTCCTATTTAAATTTTTTATAATAATAATATATTTATTTTATGAAAAAAAAGTATTCACATATATTCATGAAATGTGATTTTTGAAAGACAGCGTTTTTTAATTATGTATACATAACATACCTAATTGAACGCTCTCTGCTTCAAATACTACAATTTGAGTTATTTGTTCAACATCTTCCAACCATAATTCCGAACCGTCTGAATGTTTTTCAATCAAACATTTTTTAAATAATTTCAAGTACAATGATGCATCATCCGGAGATGTAACCTTTTGTAATTTCAAAGAAATTTGTTTTAAAGCTTTCATCATATCAGAACGACTACTTTTCTTTACAGCCTCATTTAGATTTTTTAACACATCGATCACTGTCAAATAAAAAATTTTCTTTTTAAATTATATAAATTAAGACAAAAATTTGAAATAGAATTTGTATAATAAAAAAATTGTATTTAACCTTTGTTATCTTCTATACATTGCTCATTAACAAGATCAATACATTCTTGAATATCAATGTATGAAAGTAAAGGACACGGCTCATGAGTAATTTGCTTTTCATAACGAACTGCTGACAATGCTCTGCAATATTTTACTTTGTGCTCTTCTTCCAAATTCTAAAAAAAAATTTATATTTATATATTATGTATGTTCTGTTATGTAAGCTGAAAGAAAAATATATTATACAATTTTTACTTACAGCAATATGCGCATCTTGGCAATTTAAAGCGTCATAAACAAAATTTGGATCGTTAGTATCAATGCTCTTGGTAATGTTTGCAATTGCCGATAGGACTCGAATACTAACTATAATATCACTGTAACCTAAATCAGTCTGTGAATATAAAATGCTTTTTTTAAAGTGGTCATTGATTATTAATAGTAAGTACAATTATTCAAAGAAAAAGAATTACATTTAAGAAATAATGATTAATTGTATACATTAAATGTACTATCAAAATCTACAGAAAGAAGCTACTTTAACTTACTTTGAATTCAGTACGATCGATTTTCATTTCTTCATAGTATAGTGGAATAGCAAAATTATCAATTAAATGAGAAATGCCTAATTGTGGATTTATTAATGCTTCATAAAATTCCTTTTCTGAACCATTTTGTAATGTTTTGTTCAGATATCTTACAGATTCTTCTCCTGTTAAAAAAAATTTACTTCAAATAAATATTATACTATTGTTTAAAATTGTCAACCATAAATAGTTGATTTTACTGAAATTTAATGTAATGCTAAAATAATTTTATAAAAAAAAACTTACGATTTTTTAAATTAATAGCTAATTCATTAGTTTTATCAATAATTTTTTGTAATTTATTTTGCCAATATCGGCAATTTTCCAATGATCGTTCTTCCCACTCTCGACTTCTTATTAAAGGTATTAATTCTTTTCCATATAAATCATTATTTTCATAAGAGACCCTTTGCAATTGCAAAGCACAGTTTTTCAAGGCTGAAGCGATTCTTTTTGTTTCTTGTTGAATGCAATCAGTTAAAATTTCGAATGCACATTGCACTGAAAAGAATAATTTTCCAAAAATTGTTACTTTACATTTGCATTATAATATAGTTAATATTATCTATATCGGACGTACTGTTAACATTATTAATATGTCCTTGTATTTCTCCTTGAGTTAAAAGTTCATCGTATGCATCAGGAATATAACTATCATTTAGTGACTGTAATAACAATTAAAAATTAGCACTATTTTTTAATAGAATTTCGTTATTGAATAAGAAGCAGTTTTTATTATTACCCTATTTAATGCTGCTTGTGTTTTTTTTTCTTTTGCATCAACTAAAGTCTCAAAATATAAACTTATGTAGTCTGAATTAATGTTTTTCAAACGTACTGCAGAATTTTCAAGTTGTGATAAAATTCCTTCATCATCCTTCAAAAAAATAAAGAAAATTAATATCAAGTAGTCATATTTAATTTATTGTTTTTTCAATGTATCACTATTTAAAGTAATGTAAGTTCTATTTCACACATTTGTTTTAGTTCTGGACTTAATTATTTTTAAATTCATAATATTATGACGATATTTTAAGAAATTTTTAATAACCTTTGAAGTGATGGACTGATTAATTGCTATTACAGCAGCGTGTAAAGCAGCAGTGTCACCTGCCAAACTGTTTGTCATGAGACCACCAATTTTTTGAAAAAGTGGCATTTCTATGCCCATTTTTTTTAATTCTTGGCTAACAGTATTAATTTCTTCATCTGTAATCAAAATTCATAACGATGTTTAGAATAATAAATTTCTTTCCACATAATTAATTTCAATTGTTTCCTATTAAATTAAATTAAATTCCTACATTTCTACAATAAATTTTAACATGCATTTAAAGGTGTTGTAAAAAATATATTTTAATAAATTTAAATACCAGTAAAATTAATTTTTCCATACAAATCTTGAATTTGGGGAGCTTTGCCTAATTTAAATAAATGTGTACTAAGAGCATGAATACAATAAATAAGACGTGGCATATTTTTTTTATCATAAATATCTGTTGTTTCAGGTTGAAATGTCTGAAATGTAAAGAATTTTACAAATTAATATGAAAATGCTTTTTTATATAAGTACTTACAAAAGGTAATTGCATCGATTTCAGACATTTCAAAAAATAATTTATATTATCGGTATGACGAAATTGTAGGCCTGCAACTGAATATCTTCTTTGCTCAGCATCATATATCTTACTTAAGGGCATAATTTCTGGGGCTATGAAATGACCAAGCTTTGCCAAATATACACCATTTCTTAAATTTTCTTCTAAAACAGTTGTAGGTGGAAGTTTTTCTCTTAAACAAGCTTCCATCCATCTAAAAAATTTTGATTTTGTATTTTACTTTTAAATAATATAATATAACTAAAGTAAACTTCAAATATTAAATTTTATTAACATGATCTTTGTTATTTTATATTAGTAAAAAAATTAAAATTAAAATATAATCGTCAAAATAAGTTTCTTTGTATTGTAATTTACGATAATTTCAAATTTTTTTTAAATTTTATGAATAAAAAAATTTATACAAGTGCATGATTATCTGAAATAAATTATGATTAAAAAATTTAAATAAAGCAATAATCAATTATTATGTATGCAACATTGTGTGAAAGTTTATTTTCCTTTACACAACATATAGATTTTTTAATTTATTTAAAACTATTGCATTATTTTTATTTAAAGTTGCCACTTCATTCACACACCTAAATAAAGTCAATAAATTTTTTGTTTAAATCTGACTTAAAAATTGTTATATTATGATTTAAAATGTTACCTACTTTTTAGCTTCTTCTAAATGACACAGATATTCATAAGCCAATGTTTTATGCCTAATCTCATCCATTTCTGCTGCAGTTTTTCGTGTATCAACATCTATAAACAAACAATTTTTATAATGCAAGGCTTTGTATTTAATTATGACAGTGTAAAAATATTAAATAAATATTTATAAACAATCTTAAATATATCCAAATGCCATGCAAATTGCACGACAAACAAATCTCATTACTTTAACATTGAATTGATTTTGAAATTTAATAACAATTGCATGTATTAAGGTTAAAAACGATTCCAGTGTAAATTGACGAACGAAAATTTATTGGAAATATTTCACTTACCGCCATTACTCGTGGCGAGTACAATTTCTGCATCTTTTGTTTTCATTTTAATGATCTACTTAATTATATAATTTTAAAATCTGTCATTCACTTTACATAACACAAAAACTACACATCTCGTACTTTTTAAAACCCAGGCGTCATAATTTGTTAACGTCCGGCAACAATTTGAAAAATACGTTACGGAATCATGTGACTATGCCGGGAAATGTCCGATTGGCGGTGCTCTTAATAAGGTCTATTCTAGTTCACGAGTATAAGACCCTTTGCCTACTAATCTGTATTTTAAGAGAGAACCGACCTTTTCCTTCTTATTCAAAAAAACACCTCATCTTTTTATTCGTAATAAATAATAATCGATGTTGAATGATTCGGGTTACGCGTTCACCTCGACGTTACAGTGCAATACTTTCTACGGGTTGCAGCTTCAATACTGGTATGCATTATGTGCAGTTTGTATATTGTATGCATCGTTGGTGGACATGTAAACATGTTTATTTTAAATTCAAATGACACCAGATAAGATTCTGCTGCGACGATACGAAATTTTTTTCCTTTTAACGAGAGCAAAGTATCGAGGAAGAAAATTATGCCATTAATTAATTATTTATTAATTATGCCATTATTTATTTTTATGGCATCAGTAGTAGTTTCAACTAAACATTAAAATTATTTACTACGTATTTTTCTTTGTCACTTGTAATGTTCGTTTAAAGTTATAAGAACTTCGCAGATGCGAAACAGTTCCCATCGTGATTTCACGCGTTGAAAATCTCTAATTTTATGATTTATTTATTTATTTATCGCCCGAGGCTGAAGTCGCTGAAGTGCTAATGTTAACGAAATATTTTTCATTTATTGATCAGCATTAGTTTGGTCATGGGTTTATGAAGAATTCAAAATATAGGAAAAATTGATGGAATCTAGTGTGCAGCTGTCGTAAATGATGTTCTATTCGTGGAAACCAACGTAATCGATCAAATTTTAAAATGAATTGCAACATGTGATTGAACAATAATATTCCATTAGATCAGAACCCAACATGAAACTATAGTTGTTTTAATTGATGCAAAAAGAGTCGTTTATTTTGAGAGATGTTAACTGACAACCGGTCCATTTATCCCAAAATACAACAACGTGGTAAGGTAAAGCGAACAATTTACCAGATGCAGATTGAATCGAACAACGAATGACAGTGACATATCTCGTTAGGATTATATTAGAAATTAAAACATGCCTGCCTTTGGTTATCAGCGTTAAATTTAAAATTAAACTGCGTTGTTTCATCCTATTCGCTGCATTTTCAACCCAGACTGACGTCAAATTGGTTCTACGTATATAGATAAAATGTACAGTTCATTTGAATTTTACCATTATCTGGTAGTGTAGGAATTATGTATAAGTTGAATATAGAGACGGATGACACGTACATTATGAATAATTTTATAAAAGAAATTGTGAACTTGCATAATTGGAATTACAAGACACTTGTAAAACAGAATTAAAAAAACATCAATTTTCCGCTTTCTTATCATCATTGAACAATTATCAGTGGATGTAATCTAAGCGCACTTTACAAAAAACTTTATTTTTGTGCAGCCCAGAGAAAAAATGATTGTAAATAATTATATATAATTTTTCGTCAATATAAACATGGTTGAAAGCAAACATGTAAATCAAACGTAATCGGGGATAAAAGGTTAATTTTGTCATATATAGATACTTTTATTTACAAGAAACAGTATTTACAAAAACATTAATAAAAACATTAATATATATATAACTTAAGATTAAATTTTTTTTATATTTACTACATAAGAGAATACAAAATTTACAGGTTTTAAAATTATACAAAAAAAGTACTTAAAAATATAAATACAACAAACACCATTAGTTACTAGATAACATTTTGTCTTATAATACAAATTTGATTAAAATTTTCTGTTAAGTAGTTTCATTTTAAATTTTTGTAATGTTTGTCAATATTTACCTTAGTTGATTTGTACACTTTTCTTTGAAATATATATATATATATATATATTATTTTTTTGCTAAATAAAATCTTTTAAAAAGAATAAAGAAAAGTTATGGTAAATCCAAAAATGTTCACTGATTATTTAAATTATTTTCTTTTATAACTATATTCTAATGAAATGATTATAATTGCTCAAAAATGAAGTAATTATGATGATTGCTAAAATTGATCAAATGCTAACTAATTTTTAATTATTCAAAATAAGTAATTACTAAATAAAAAAAAATTTTTCCTTTTAAATTCAATTTGTCTATAAGAGAGTTAATTAAATATACAATGAACCATCGGCTGGTCCCAAGTATCTCATAGATATGAGCATAACATCGATTAAGGTCCATACCCCTAATCCTCCAAAACTGAACAGTTTTCCAATACCTTCTTGCCAATGACCCAGGTAAAATCTAATTATGAATAAAAAGTAATGAATTGATATTATATTAAACAATTTTTATTTCTTGTTAATAAAGTATTTTACATATTTAAAATTTTTTACAAATATACCTGTCAGCTCCAAATCCACCAAGAGTAACACTTAAAATAAGTGCTGTTGACCATTTATAACCTCCTGTCCAGTTACATGGTAAATTCTTTAAGAACCTTCGTCTTCCCAAGCATAAAATATTACTATTTACTGTACAATTTGCACTGAAAAATCAAAAAATTTTAAATAATATTTTACCAAATTATTTATATAAGTATATATGAAAATTAAAATATTATATAGAGTAATAATTTATAGTTTAGTTACAAAATATAATTGAATCTCTCACCGATAATATTGCTGTGGAGATAAAACAGAATTGCATGAATTTTTTTGATGACAATTATGTTCCCATATTTCTGTTTGATAACAATAACGACATATGTATGTTTTAACAAAATTTGTTTTACCCTAAAAATAAAAAAAATATTCAAGCATAAAATATCATTTTAATATATTTTTTAATATGAATATATATTAAAAAATAATACAATATAATTAACAGAATAAACATAGTTCAATATATAAATTTATTTATTTTTTGTAGCATAGGAAATTCTATTGTTATTGAAAAATATTTCAAAATCAGCAATCCAAAAAAAATTACTAACCAAACAGTCCACTTGACTCTTCACTGTACAATTAGAGGTATAAGAAGAACCATAGACACAATTCTGATTTAAAGTACAAGTTAAACATTCCACACTTAATTCAGAACATAATGAACCAGGTTCACATAAGCTGAATAAAAATTCATCCTGAAAGAATTTGAAGAACTTTAAATTCACTCGATGATTTTACTACTCTTTTGATGTAGAAGTAGTTTGAAGAACGTAAATCTCTTACCTTTTTATTGCTATATACAGGTGTTGAGTTACTGCTAATTGCATAGTTTACCATACTCTCTGTAATGAATCACAAAATTGTTTAAAATGGAATCATAGCAATCAATTTGTTAATTTAAAAATGTGCATAATGAAATGTTTTATTACAGAAGTACAAATTTATAACGAATTCGTTTACATAAACTTCTAAGCAAGCAAGTGTTGGAAAGTGAAATGGCATTAAATTTTTAATGTTAATCTAATTGTCAATAAATAAATTATATAGGAATGTTTTAAGCCATGCCCAAAGAACAGAGTATTAAAAATCAGTAAATGTACAAAGAGACATTGTCTTAAAAAAAAAAAAAGAAAAAAAATGATGTTGGAAAATTTAAATAATAATGTTATAACTCACCGCCATGGCCTGTCTGAGATTGTTTTATATTTGTCGAGAGGATGGCCAAAACGATGTACACTACATTTTTCGCATTAATTCGAATGGCATGCATACCGAATTAGAAGATAAAGTATTCCGACGTTATTGCAAAAATAAAAAACGAGAGCGAGCTATGATCCGACTGATCGGACATATTAGAAGTTTAGATAAGGTTATGTTTATTTAATTTTTGTTGTGAATCGTTTTAGAAGTTCGTATTGTTAAACGGTAGGTGTCACTCCTTGGCGTTGGCTGATCGAATTCAAAAAATACAAATATCGATATCATCCCTTGTGCCTAGCGATGATAATAACGGCTACGACGATAAAAACAATAGCAACGAGAAAACTCGGTAAGGAAAGAGCAACGATTACCGATTAGGCTCGGGCTATTCTCCTTCCGTTTCATTCACCCCATAGACAATTGCGCAATAATCTTGCTAGCAGTCGTCCTCGCACTCCAGCCGCCAATGCAGCGCCTTACCGAATTCCTCGGCCGTGCGTTCGAAATCGATTCGCTTTTCTTAGCAAAAGCTCTGCTAATGTGCGATCGTAAATGTCCAGGCGGACCTGGAGGGAATGCGAGGATTATCCAACGAGCTCCTGGTTTGGTCCGTCAACGATCCGCCGGCTCGGGAGACTTGCCGGAGCTCGTGCGAATTTATCAACTCGTCGGTATCAGTGACCGACTGAGAAGCGACAGCTCGAACATTTTTGGTCGTTCGCCTATATTTGTGCGTTGCGCGGTTTTATTCACGCTTTTATTCTTTGAAAGTGACTTTTCCCTGTACAGTCGCGAGCCACAGTACTGAATTACAATTAAGCTTCGTGGTCAGCTTAATGAAGGCATTCTTTTAAACTTTCTCTCTTACGATTCTTTTAAATCCGGTTACAGTAAGGTGTCTTACGTCCTACCCTTGCCGAGTAAAATTTGAATCGAGCGCTTTGGCCAGAACCAATCATCATTGTAAAGAATAAAGATACCGAATATCTGTTGAAATTAAGCTCTCAGCAGTCAAATCGTATACAAAGCAAATTATCAACTTTGTTACTCTGAAGTCTGAAACTCTGAACTGAGACTCTATGGCTGCTACTTCGATTCCGTCAAGTAAAAATGTAGGAGGTTCGTAAACTACGTTTTCATCTATTGTTTTATGTATGCAGTGGATAACGCATCTGTAATATAGGTAATGCATACAATATATAATGTAAATTGTCAATTTATGTAAGTTTTTTTACATATTGCTTATAGATGGGTTAGACTGCGTCTTTATGAGCCTTGGATTATAACGGACAGACTCCAAATTGCATTTAATTTTACATAGAGTACTTGTAAATGTTTTTTCTTTTTTTTTCTTTTTGAATAGTTAATTTGATAAATTGAATTAAATTTTGAAGCTTTTTGTCTACCTTTTACTAAATTAAAATTCACCAAAAATTATACAATTGCATACCAAGTTACGAGTAAACAATGCTTGCTAATCTTGTTAGTGCATAAAATACTTCTAAGATTGGGTAAAAAAAATTACGTACAATATTGAAATGTATCCAAGAATTCCAAGGCTACAACTTATTTTAACATGCTTGATTGGTACCTTCGGTGGAGTATATATTTGGAAACCATCTTATGATGAATATTATAAAATTAAACGAAATCAAGAGGTTGAAAGTGAAGAAGTCTCTTGAAAATTATTGACTGCAATAATTATCTTGTTAGTAAGTATATGTAATAATAAAAATCTTCTTAGTTTTCCCAGAATATTATATTCTGTTTAATTATATATATAAATAAATTGAATATGATTGAAAATCTATAAAATGGTAATAGTGCTATCTGCTATAAGCACAAATCTGTGGTAAATTCAAAATAATTTAAATACATTTATATTTTGCAGGAATTATGTGTGTTTGGTTTTTTTTATTGAAATTAAATTGTTGGTTATTAGATAGAATAGCAATCAGCACAAGGAGCTATAACTAATTGTAAAATATTATGTTAAAAAAAAAAAATACAATATCTTTAAACAAAGTTATCAGATTTATTAAATCTAGAATATAGATGTACAAATTTATTTAAATTATTGAAAAATAAAATTTTACCTTACTAAAGTTTTAATAATTGATTTTTTCTTTAGTACACCAGTTAATTTAAATTTCTATTTATTGATAAATTAAATAAACTAATAGATTTTGTATATGAACCTTTATGTAAACCATTTGTAGTTTTAAATTGGTAAAATTCAGTACAATATATAATTTAAGTATTGGGAAATTGTGTTACTGAATTATAGAGTGTTTAGGTAAATTGCAATATAATGAGAAAAAAATCAAAATAAAGATACGATTATTATAATGTTATTGATATACTTTTGTCAATTGATTTTTATATTTTAATATATAATTTTATTTTTTAAGGCAATTTATAATAATGATAGAAAATTCAAATCTGACTTATAAAAATCCAAAAATTTTGATTAATACTCCATGCTATTCAAAAATAAATCCAGCAACGAAAGTATGTTTTATAGGGCAGTGAAGTACTTCAGGTTAAGAGAACACAATTTGTATGTCTTTGATCTATATGGTTGGAAAGTGATAGCTGTTCACGATAATTAAGTATAGCCTTGTCGAAATACATCATCTGAGGCATAATCAAATATTGCGTCAGCCTCTGCTTGAATTATTGTATTTGATAATTCGATAAGAAATGAAATGTTGGGTAAACAAAGTTATTCAATTGCTGGTATAAGAAGTTTATTAACAAATGTATTTTCTATAATTTCTACAATGTTATAACTAATCCGAAATGGGAGTCGTTAGATTTAGGTGTTGTGATGCCGTTATATGTAGGTGTCAATGTTCAGTTAACTTTTTATTTGAAAGTAGTATATGTTTGAAGATTTACTTTCTCATCCAAGTTAATTTCGCTGACTTTTGTCATGATTGGCTTCTCTGGTATTAATGATTTAATAGCATTCAAGGCTTTAGCGTTGAGCTGCTTTTCGGAAGTTTCAATGAGCTTTTACGCATCATTGGCTGATACGTACTTCTTTGAGCTTAGTATAGTGAGAACTCGTTTTATCACATGTGGTAGCTGCTAGTTTCTTAGGTTTCGATAGATGTAAGCTCTACTTGAGAGACAAGGAAATTTCTTTTTTTTAAATTATTTCCCAGATCTTGATTCAATTTCATTATTTTATAAAATACATATAATCGTAATCTTGAAATGTGCATCCATTAACCGAAAACATTTTTTATATAGAAATAAGTAATATTAATAAGTTTTTTCGTTCATTTAACCATTGAATTTATTTTCACGCAAAATTTGATAAAAGAATTATCAGTAATATTTTGAAACATAATTTTATAAGCCTTAAAATGAGCTTTTTCGATTAGTAATAAGTTTTTACTACTTGTTGTCTAAATACTGAAAAGGAATCAAACGTAAAAATAATATATATGAATTGATTATAAATCAATGAATTTCCTCTGTAACAATTCAAACTTATACATTTTTTTATACTTTTTTCGAGTATTAGTATAGATAATATTTTGTTATGAAATAGAATAGACATTCTTGTGAACCTTGATAAGTTTTAACATAATATGTTTAACGAAAATAATTGCAATAGCTTACAATCGTAGAGCGAATCATGAAATTAAGTAATAAAATTAAATTTACTATAGATTTTAATGAAGTAATATACATTTAACATGAATTTACAATTTTACATGACCAAAGTGTATTTAATATTTTAGTTCGCATAGCATAAGGGTGACTGTCGCCTCATTTATTAATAATATTTCGAAATTTCTGTGTGCAACTTTTATATATACAAATGCATATCCCTTGGTGTGACTTATCGACATAACTGTCCGTCCATCCTACAATAAGAATCTAGCTATGTTTTTGCTATCCACTCCATTCATTTAATTTAAAATCGCTTTTCCATTTGTGCCTTCCACCCATGCTTCAGCCAATTAATTATTATTCACTGCTTCTACCGCGTTACATATTCGAGTCATGAAAGTTTAACGTGCGATAAAAATAACTTTTGATACAATATATCTATATGCGAAATGTCGAGGTGCGAGCTTATATCTGACAAAAATATTGCCTTATCATATAACTTTTTTATTTAATTATTTTGTTAATTACTTCAAATTAAAGACTTATTGCACAAAATTTTCACGATTTATTAAACAATATGCATTATTTTTAAAAAAGAGTAGAAAAAATCGTTTATGCAAAGGTCTGAAATTTAAATATCTTAAATATACGTACACAATGACATAATTAATGCGAACTCTAAATTTCTTATTAAATAAAACTATGTGTAAATAAAATGTCATACTATACTGATTTTTATATTTTATTCATTGTTGTTTTATTATTGAAATATAATAATAATGAAAATAATGTAATAATAGTAATGTAGTAATGTAATAAATAATAATATAATAATGAAATTAATCGATTGCATATAAGATTTTAAAAAAAAATTTGGAGTTAATAAATTGTGTATTGTAATTAATAATAATCAACAACAATTTTGTATCAAAAATTAAATGTATAAGCTCTATTTTTCGTGAAGAATAATTTAAGGAAAAATTTGCGCATATTTTCAATAAATAAAAGTAAATGTTATTATTGAGTTTCAATAATGAATTATAAATCAATTATTATATTATGAACGTTGGCTTTTAACGAATCCGTTATAGAATATTTTGTATATTTTTAAAACTATTGCATATCAATTACAATTTTAATTGAAAAAACTTATTAATGAAAAATGCACCTTACAAAATTTCTCTTAGAAAATTTAACTGAAGTTAAATAAATTTAATTCGTCGAAATTTCAAAAATATTTTCAATGATTAAATCATTTAAATTTTGTTGAAGTATTTGAAAGTACAATAAAATATCTAACATAAGGCTAATTTTTAGAATTTTTATTTTTTATAAACCTTTATAAAATAGCAGAATTGAAAATTTTTAAACTTTAGTTCAAAATGTATTTACTATAAATATGAAAATTAAATAATTAATGAAAAATCAATAACTTACCAGCACCAAATTAAAACAGTGATTAAAATTCAAATTATTATGAATAAGAATGTTTATAAAACAAAATAAATATATTGGATGTAAATATGTTACATATATAACAAAATAAAAATGAATTTTTTAATGAATTTGAATGTATATTTAAGTTTTGTAAATTTTATAAATAGTTGAACATAATTTATTTAAATTTAAAATTGATCTCCTTTTTCTTCTTTTTATAATAATAGTTAGCATAAATCATCGCATTCAGTTATCGGAATCAACGAGCATTTGTGATGTTTAACACCAAAACTATACATTAGACCTTTAGGTATCGGCAAAGAATATTTAGGCCCAGGACCTTTGCACATTTCATTTATTGGTCGTCTAGGAGTTAAATAAATTCTTGGCGCACATGGTCTTATAAGAGTTATAGGTCCAACATTTCTTATTTCTGGATCATAGTTACATCCTGGTCCTTTCGGTTTCATTCCACTATTAATAAATTATATATATAAATGAAAGAGAATAATTCGTTGCTAATTTTTTAAACAAGTTAAAATAAGTAAGTTAAGCTTTTTGGTTTAACAATAGAAATTTGAAGTTTTTTAGTACAAAACCTAATGTTACAATTATTCGATAGCTTATCTAAATCGAATTTCAAAATGAAATGTTTAAGATATTATATTTGATAGATTACAATGTAAATTTCGGCCCTGGTGAAAGCTTTGATGGATCATATGGTCCCGCAACGGGCGGTGGGCATCTAGGTTTTGGTCGACCTACGATCGAATAGGCTGGTGACCAACCTTTAGGTAAATCGTATTTTGGTCCAGGACTGCATGGGATCACTAAATAATTCGTACAACACGAATTTATGGTTAGTAAGAATCTGTATGTGAAACTCGTGAAATACTTTCGGGTTTCATTTACCATCTTTGTAAACGGCACGTGGAATTGTAAATCCTGGTGGGCAAGGAAACTTATAATAATATTGAGGACCAGGGCCCGTACAAGCTTTATCTTTTAGCTTAGCCTTTGGTATTGTGAAGGCAGGATTTCGTACTTTGGATGCGCAATGGTCTTTGTAACCAAATATTGGTCTCAAATCATAATTTGGCCCAGGTGCTATATCAAATTAAACAAAGAAAATTACCCAATCAAAAGAATTTAGTTAAGGATAATCGAATTATTTTTACGTACAAACTACACCACAAGTCAAGCCTTTATTACAATCGAATTTATTTTCGGTTTCTTTATTTGTATTTTTTGTACTCATTTTTCTGTTTTTTTTTTTATTTTTTAATTTTTATTTTTTTAAAAAGTTACGAAAAATTTTGAATGATAATTTTTGATGTATTAACTAACAGAGGTTACGAATGAATATAAATAATTGCATGTTAAATGTTAAAAAAAAAATTTTTTAAAATGACAATCGTATGATTCATTTAAATAGGTTATGTTATGTAAATAAAATATTCCATAAATACAAAGTCTTTTTCAAATATTATAATTTTAATAATTTACTAAGCAATTTTTTTTAGACAATGGACATTTGATTTTAATGGATCTACAATTTAATCTATAATCTATATTTAAAAGTTGTCATCTGCAAAAATTGGAACAGTAAAGCATTCGCTGTATCGAACTCCAAACGAATATTTTGGTTCCTTTTTTTTTATTGTATCCATGTTATAATGGTACTTAGGGCCAGGTAAAAACTTTGAATGATCAGTAAGATCATGTTTTAATTTTATTGAATAGACAGGACTTTTCTTCTTGTACGTATTTGTTTTTATGGAGTAAGCTGCTGGACCAGGACCAAGACTGGGCCTTACTTTATCATGTCTAAAACTCCTGGAATAAATGCCTAAGTTAAATACATTCATATTAAAGTGGTAATGTTGTTAATATTAATTTAACTGTAACTCATTGTATTATAACATTAAGAATTAATATTTCATTCGAGTACTATGTTAAACAAATTAAAGTCTAAATAAGTAATGCATCAAAAATTTTTATAAGACAGCTGATAATTAGGTCTGAAACAAATTTAGTCAAGCTTAATAATAACAATAACATACATTGAGTAAGCTCCTTCCGCACGGATATCTGGTATGTCTGGTCCTATACAAGTTGGTATCATGTATGTTGGTCCAGGACCAAGATTAATAGGATTTTCATCATGTCTAAATCGCATCGTAAAAGCTGCAGCTCTTTTATGATGGTTCATTGGTTTTATTTTCTCTGTTGCATAAGCTCCGGGTCCTGGAACTCTATCTTTAACTAAGGATTAAAAACCAAAATTATTAAATCATATTTTTATACTCCTTAATAAAATTCTTCAGTTCAATATCCTATTAGAATCTTTGTATATGTAAAAACCAATTCATTTAAGAAAACTCACGTCTTTCATGAGGCTTAAATGTTAGAGTATAAGCTGGGGGCCGTCCTAGTCCTTGATGTGTTAAGTGTTGAGCGATTGGATATGGTCCTGGCCCAGTGCTCTGAACTTTGTTTTTAAAAAGAAATTTCATTGTATAAGCTGGATTTCGATGCTTAGATGGATCATGATCATCAAATCCAATTAAAGTTTTTAGCATGTACTGGGGTCCAGGTCCTTTTTAAAATATCAATTGCATGATGTTTATTTAATAGAAAATCAGGTTAAGTCATAATTTTTTTATAGAATTAAAAAATTTATGAAATATATTTACAAATACCTTTCATCATGCAGTTAAGAGTTTTTGGTTTTACTTTTGTATCCATTTCCATGATGAATTTTGTAAGGGTAATCAAATTATAAATTTAAATATATGATTAAGGACTTTATGTAAATTCAAAAAATGGGGAAAAACAGAAGGATAAATGTAACTAATTTCATATAATTGATAACAATATTAACGGTTAAGAATCATTATCATTTTATTTGCATAAAATAATACCATATTAATTTTTTTAATTTTCTTCTGATAAATCACTGGTAGATTCATCATCACTTATTTCATCACTTATTTCATCATCACTTCCTTCGTCACTAATAACTAATGATTTCAATTTATTAAATAAATGTTCTTGTGTACAATGTACACTTTCATCTTCTTTTGCATCAGTTTCATCCGTTTCTTTATCAGCATTTGATGCTGTTTTACTAGAGGATTTTTCTAAATACATAAATAAAATTCATTGTTTATAATATGGAATATAATTCATATATTATTTTTGTTTAAGGTCAACTATTTTGAAATAACATTATATTTGTTTAATTAAATTTTTTAAGAAAAATATTTTATCGATAAAAATCACATTCTTCTATTAATTACATTAACAGTTATTTAAAAATTATGAGTATTGTAAATTTTATATGATTACTAAGGTTAAAAATAAGAAAATTTCCAATTAATTTTTTACCAATAACTTTCAGAGTTGTAGGGTCATTGATTTAATTTAATTTTTAATGTTCTTTTTAATTGCAAAATTTTAAAGATTATCTACAAATACTAGGAAAAGAATTTTTGTAAGAATCAAAGTGTGCGCAATGAGTAATAATATGCAGACAATAAAAATACTCAAGTTACTTATGAAATGGGTAATGGTATGATTTGACGTATGCAATTGGAAGTATGAAAAAAAAATGTACAACAGAATTACTAACTTTTCTTGTTCATGTATCTTATAAAAGTCCTTCTTTTTCTTTCGGACAGAGACTTCAGCATACTTTGCATCTCGCTGTTTAATTCCAGCTCTTCTTCTTTACTTAGTTCCGGTGATACCAATTCAGATTTGGTCCCACACTTTGGACAAACCTTGTTCTCCTTTGCGCACGTATAGCACACAGTGTGATAGGCTTGTTTAATTGTCTTTTGTTCACATTTATTGCACTTTGCGGGTGCCTTCAACGGCTTGTACTTCTTGTACTTGATCTTCCACTCTATTATCTTCTTGCATCGTTCGCATACGTTGACAATGTGCATACTATTGATGGCTTTAGTCCTTTTGGACGTGTCGTGCATCGAGTTCTTAAATGCATACTGATTCTGATACTTTTGCGGCCTCGTCCTGCGCGTGTTTCCTTTTTGGGAGCTCATACCTTGGCCGATCGAATCCAATTGTTTCAACGAGGCTGATGCGCTTAAATAAACACACGCGAGCTGGAATTACCCATCCAAGACGAAGGGCAGCATACTTATACACGCGTTGCTGGTATCTAGACTGTATTGCTGATTAATTATGAAATTAATTATGAAACTGAAATTGCTTCGAGTACGCAGTAATTGCGTAGGCCGTTGTAGGTTAGAGAATCGACGACCACAAAACGTGCCTTACTTTAATAAATAATTCTGGCTAGAGGCGCTGACTGCCGCATAAAGTTGTTGATCTCCGGTCCGTCACCATTCCACTATTGGAGATACCGTCCTTCTCACCTTGGGTGCTACTATATTCTCATTATGGTCAAATAGGAAGTATTTTTACACACGAATCGATTCCGTAGCCTTTATACCTCTGCCTTTGTACCTGCAACAACTGCGCGTATCAGGCATTATCTATAAATACGGTGTAGTAAGTAACTCTCGCCTATTATTCCTGTTAAAGGCTAGTAAATATTTTACTTTTTCTTACCAAAATATGCTATTGTTGGCTGGAAATAGAAGAATTAACGGATGTATAGATATTTATACATTGTTCAGCATTTTACAGATTACACAGCAATTATCGCTTTTTTAAGAGATACGAGAAAGTAAAAGAAAAAATAAAAGATACATTGCAGTAGAGTTAAGTTCACGAGAAAAAAGTCTTATATTTAAAGGGAATGAGTTTTCACATTACCATTAATAATAGCATAGCAGATTGATTATAAAGCATTTGAGAGTAAGAGTACGTATTCAATTTCAATAAAATAATAGGCTCATCTATTTAATATACACACCTATATATATATAGCTTAACAATGTTAACTTTGACCAAGCATTAACGTGTTTCAAGATTAATGTAATAACATCTATTCTTAAAAGTCCATCGACGTTATATTTATATAATAACGAACAATTTTTAATTCTCATTCGTTTTTTATTAAATTTTCTATTACTCTTCTTTGGTAAAAGATAAATTATTTAACTACTGAATTATATCGTAATTATTCAATATGTAGTTAGTCTTTTTATATTATACTCATACACATATTGTAAGCTTAAATGAATCACAAAACCTTCGGTGAAATAAAATTTCAATTATTTTCCATCATATTAAACTTCTAAATTTTTCAATTTAATTTAAAAATTATAAATACACTTATATGTGCACACACGTGTATTTTTTCCTTGAGGTAGCGTTTAGTTATTATCTCTATTTCGTAAATTAAAAACTAAGCTGTGGTTTTCAATTTTTTAGAGTTTCAGTAACTTTGTTAAACAAATATTTGTGTGTTTCCTTTTATCTTTATTTTCTTTTACTTATATTATTATATAAATAATTTATATTTATAAAATAATTTATATTATTTTCTAATAAAAATTTATATTAGAACTTAATAACAAACATTTATTATTGCTAAATTGAACCGCTTTTATTTGCCACTAGCTAAGAAGCCATTACCGAATTTACGAATATAAGAGTGTGTGGTTACCTACATCGATCTAATAGGCTTGAAAAATAGCATTTTTTTACATCGTCAAACTAATTTTAAACCGATAAACTAATAATTATTCGTCTTTCTTGTAGGTCATTGCTAGGAATTTTATATGTCTTGTTTATCTATAAGTCTAGAAAAATGTTTTTTTTTTAATATATCTTGAATATTTTATACATGAAAAATTTCGGGCTATGCATATATTTGCACCTCGTATAACTAATATTAATCAGTTTAAGCTTGTCGCACTTACGCCGCGTGTCTATCTACATTAAAATATAAGGGATATCTTCTATTGTAGACACATATATGCACCCCACTGGTTATGATAATTATATGTTGGATACATTTTTTATTTGAAGTAACAATTATTTTAATTTTTTTATGTAAATTTATTGTCACAAACCTCATAAGAATATATTTTAATGTATTATTTACGTATTCAAAATATTATAATGTGATTAAAGAGAATCAGTTATAATGTAGTTTTAATATTTTATTCATCTTATTCAATATAAAAGGTTTTTGCTTTTGAGAATTAAAAATACTTTAACCTATAATGTTTTAGTCACATGATCTATATTTTAATAATTAAATTATGATCGTATTTACGTATCCCTCAACAAGTTTAATTACGAAAACAACGATTAATATGTCGTTCATCCAAAAAGAAGTTAATTGAAAAATCCTAATTTAAAGATCAAGTAGCAATTTCAATTCTTTTTGCAAAAAAAACATTCTTCGAGGCAGTGTTATATTAAAGTTTTAATTAATTAATAATTAAATTAATATAAAATTTGACATCGCTGCTTGAGTTAAACATAAAAAATCGAGCTGGCACACATCGCAGTTCGATAAAAATTGTTATAAGTTATTTAATTTAAATATTTTGTAAAAACTAATCTACGATTAAAGAATATAATTAGTAAAATAAAATTTTCTATTTTTATGAAATAAAACTTTAATTTTGTATTGAAAACACATTTTTTAATACTAATTAATGTATTTTTTTTATAATTTCTTAAGTACAGAGTAAATTGTTAGTCTGCAATAATTTTTGTTCCTGCTTTAATAAGTAATAGAATCCGCTTTAACAATTAAAATTACATACAAACATTTAATAGATCAATTTTTCTATATTCAGTTGGTTTCCTTCTTTAATTTTCTAATTTCCGATAACCGACAGGTCGATTAAAAACTTGATTAAGGTACGGGAAAGCAAAGAGAGAGATTATGGTTTCCGGTAATTTGAGAGGAATAATTTAGATTTCTAAAAATAATAATGCAAATTTTCGTTATAAATAATACATTTAGATTTTTCACATCTAAATGTTATAGATTATTATAATCAGTCAAATTTATAATATTATTAAACACGTACATAGAAATTACAAATAGAATTTTGAATTTTTTACTTAGTATTTTACATAAAATAAACTGTAATTTGTTATTAGAAAATAAGTTTTTATATTTTACCGAACCATGAAATATTATTGTAATATTTTTACTTCAGCTGTTTTAATCAATACTTCAAGATGATTGAAAACTTTATTTGAAATAATTTTTCTTTATAATAAAAAAAAAATTTATAGCCACCTTTTGAATATGATACACTTGTATGTGTAACAATGAAAAATTTTGAACCTTAAAAATCAGCAAGATGATGATCAGCAAGATTTTAGCATATAATTTAATTAATTACTTAATTATTTGTTATGTAAGGGCTGATATTTTATCGTGGCAAAAATAGAAAAGCCGTATAAAAAATATACAACACAAGTATTTTCGCATATTGTTAAAAAGTTAATTGACTCCATCTGCGAACAATGCAAACGAATAATTTTTTTCGATGCTATGGTTAGGTAGAATCAAGTTCCCCAAACCGTCGCATTTGTGTATCCTTAGCGTGGGGTCACTACAGGTCGAAAGTTCGCCAGGGCATCTTATACATAGAATTTCGCTTGCCCTGACAGGTGAAATGAGATCAAATATTCAGGAAGATTTGCGCGACGGGATGTCAATCTGTCAAACGACCTCCGCGTTTGCAGTTCACACTATTCCTTCCTTCTCTATCTTTCTTATCGTCTAAACTCAGTTTTTGTCTTTTCTACAATCCTTCTATTCACTATAGCTTTTTTCCTTCCTTCCACTTCGGCTTGTTTCATGTGAAAAAGTTTTTTCGGTTCAGTTTCAGCATCTGTCGTTTTATTTATTGAACTGTTTCAATGATATTTTATGCGATTACAATGTTATAAAAAGAAGAATTTATAGAGGTATTAATCATTGGAAAAATTGTATTGAATATTTCTAAAAATAAAGTAAATGCCGTTTCATAATTCTGCTTTTCTATATTTAGGAAGAGTGTTTGAGTGAATAAGCGTCCGTAAGATTTTTCACAAAGTTATTTTAAGTTTGAAATAGAATAAGAAATGATCAAAGTAACTAACGAGAATAAAATTAAAATAAAATGGATAGACGATTTGGAGAGAAATCGTTAGACAGCAAAATATGTAGAAAACAATAAATAACTTATTACAGTCAGTACAATATAATACCTTATACGATTTAAGGTATATATGTGATTGGTTATAATTTAAGGAAAATTGTAAACCTTTTATAAAATCTTTATAAATAATGTATAATTTATATATTAATTAATTATAGCTGTTTGAACGGTAATTTAAAATTTTCTAATGTCCTTCAATATCATAAGTTTTATTATTAATATAACAGCATATTAGAAACTATGCTGTCATTTTATACTATTTATATTATATAATTAAAATATTAAAAATAATAATAACTGCATAATTTATTCATATATTTACTTCTTAAACTTCTGCAATACTGTCATTTATAATATTAACGATTTTCATACATACAGATTAGTAAGATTTGAAATAAACAAAATAAATGCTTAAATATATATTTAAATAATAATTGTACTTTTATTAAAGCCTTATATAATTAAAACGTAAACTGGCATTGAATTTTTAAAAAGTTTTTTTAAAAATTTAAAAACTATTAATAATTTCAACATTTTTAAAATAAATTCAATATATCTAAATAACATATTAAACAAAAAATGAACTTTTAAAATGAACTCTATTTGTCTATGTCTTGAAAAATATGTACCGATAATAATAAATTATGATTTACCTAACGATTTCCATGTATATGAGTTATTTATGCATTTATTTCCTTCAGAGGATGGCAAATTTCTTTATAGAAAAAGAAGGATCGAAGTCTAATTACTAAAGGTTATTTTAGCACGTATTTCGGGAGAATTTAAATATCTCTTTTATTAGGTTGGAGTATCATAAGTGGACTCTGTAAAGCCGCCTCTTCTTTATATGAAAGCGTAAAAATGAATTTGAATACGAGATTGAATAATATTCGCTTAATACTTATCTCAATTTCAGACACCGCCATTTCCCAAGGATTTAATGCAAGTTAACGCGGGTAGCGCGTATATTATTTGTGAAATCCAACAGTGGCGGAAGTTAAACCGTCAGAGTCGTGTTTGCGGTGTCAGGTGTAATCAGACGCAAGCATAAATGTATTCGGTCGCGTGTGTATTTCGCGTGCGTGCGTGGCGACCGAATTAAGTGAACTTTGAAATGCTTTTAAAATTTCAATAATACATGTCTTGCCTACATCGATCGACAATTGTGATGCAAGCGATTCTCTCTTATGGGGTGATATTTGTATGCAATATATATGTTGCAATGAGCCGCTACATCTTCCATATTGTATGTCCATGTTGCGCATCTAACGTCGCATGCATATGTAAGTGTAAATTTCAAATATGATTTTTTTCCAATGACATTTTCTAATCAAGCATATCAAATATCAAATTTTTGGCCGATCGCTTAGCTCTAGACTCGTCCTTCGTTAGTTTTCAAAGAAAAAATCATATCGATAGTGATTCAACCTGTATTATAAAGAAGATTGAGTACAATTATAGCGTAACTTAAGAATTGCGGGCGAAAAATAATAGTTTTATGCACCAATCGTTGAATCGTATCCTTGATAAATTTTTTATCAAGCATTTATAAACAATGAAATCGTCATATTATGGATAAAATAAAAATTAAATATTTGTAATATCAGGCTCACTCCTTGTTAATTCTTATGATTAAAATAACTTATTTTAATCAATGCCGCAAGTGCCTATAAAGCTACAATTCATATAATAAATAAATATATATGAATAAATAAATATCACAAGGAAAGTAAATCAATTTTATGGAAAGCTTGTTTTCAACGTGTCTGGATTCATTTATAAGTCATGATAAACTCATATAAGATGTTATGTTGTGTGCATGCACAAATAGAATTTTCCTACTCGTATCGATAAAGCAACCCAATATAGATTAAGGAAGTTTAAATTATAATACCAGGAAAGAATATTATTTCTGTAAAAAAATTAATACTAGCGTTCACATCATATTTACCGCGGTATGGATCACGTATTAAGAAGATCCTGTTTTTTAGTATAGGGAATTATATTATTACATGGAATCAGAAAGGTTAAAGCGAATTGCTATTCAAATTCATAAAAGAATAGTTGACCTTCAATACGATCGAGATGTAAAAAATTTGTAGACCTGGGAAAAAAAGTCGCCAGAATCAGTCCTAAATTCAAGTGCGTTTCAGCTCAAACAGTTTTTATTAAGAATGATCCGAGGTTTTATAAACCGTCGGGGTTATTTCGCTGCCCTGGAAATCTTGATGCTCCTCGCAGACTCACTCGGTGCTCAAGCCGACGTCGGCTCGTAGCGCATCGCGGGTACGTGGAACGGATCGGGAAACATTATTCCAATTGACGCTAGAACGCAAATAAACACAGGGACAGGATAATGAGGAGAGCCTAGAAAGGGCGAAAGCGCCTCTCGCACGGCTCCGGACAATTAGCCGTCGAGTGCCGGCAACTTAGAAAGGCTTTTAAATTTTCCATAACCGCGCGTCTGACCCACATCGATCTCACATCACTTGAGGCTCGCGACCACTTTCGTTTATTTCTGATCGAGGGTGAACAACAGCGGCACGTCGACGCTCCGCTTCCTCGCCGATTTTTCCAGAGCAGCATTATTCTTTTTGCCGTTTCGCCCGGAGGCGGAGGAGGAGGTGGAGGATGGGGAGGAGGAGGAGGATGGGGAGGGGCCGGGAGGGAGACGGAGCTGGTTCGGGATGACGTGATGGGTGGTTCGGCGGGTTACGTTTCGGGATGGTGGTAGGGCTGGTGGTGGTGGGAGTGAAGGTGAGGGCGATTCTGTTATTCCTTATTCATCGCCGGCAGGCGGCAAAGTTCCGACCTGTCGAGTGTTACGAGGCTCGTTTTCGGAGTGTCCGTCGTGCTCTGACTCGCCATTGAGTGCTTCTGTTGCTTCGGCTGCTGCCTCCCATGCATTATGCAGAAGAGGATAAAATTCGCGAGGCAAGCTCTTTTTCTATTTAATACTTGTCAGGTTCTGCTTTTAAAAATCTCACCTACGAAAGGTCGATTTATCGACAGACTTTAGTTTCGCTTCATGTATATTTTCAGCGATTACTGTAATCGTTATGTAGGCAAAAAATTTCTCCCCTCTCCGAGATACGGACGTATAAAATCTCCCTCAAATATCATATACTCGGACTATCTGATTTTATGTGACATATAAACAATATTTATCTACTTTTAAAAGATTTACTTTATAAATCATAAATTTTGTTGTTTCTAACGAACTTCCAGGGAAAAAATTGTTTCAATTGAAGTGCATTATGAGTGTCATCTTTTACATTTACATAAATACAATAAATATATATTGTATTAAAATGTATTTATTGCGATATATATATCGCGTACAATAATAACTGTTTTCAAAGTATTTTAAATCTAATATCTTGTTTTTGTTTTCATTTCAGTTTAAAGTGTAAAGTATTTTATCTAACAGTATTTTTTACATCAGGTTTAATGGCGATGCTGCATTGTATAATTTAATTTTATTGTATAAGAACTGATAATAGTAAAATTATTTGTATCACAAAAAAAATTGTTCTACGTCAATTATGCATGTATCTATAGTTTACTATACTTTTTAATTTTCAGAAATCTTTCAGTGTATATATTTTAGTTTTTATATTTACAAAAAGAAGTTGTTCCAGGGGCATTAAATTGTGTATGTGTACTAAGCTTGTTTATATTTAAGCTACAATCTTAAGTTTATTCAACACAAACAATAATGCACGTCCAGAAGTATAAAAACAAAATTTAGTATAATAAGATTATGTTTATACACTATAAATATTCGAAATGTATATTTAATATTTTGATCATTTCATTAAATAAACCCAGTTTTATACTAACACAAACTTAATCCTTTAATTTATGAACAAACTTATTTTTTGTTTATTATATATATTTAGTTATCATTAAATATCAGGCAATAAAAAATTCCAATTTAAAAATGTAAGCAAATGATATTAATTTCTCGGTAAGAAACCTATTTACGATTAATGCTGAAAACTTGGTAAATAAATTATTACTACTGCTCTAGTTGCTATACCAAGAATGCAATAGATTTACGAATTTGCAATAGTAAAATAATATTTCCTCTATAAAAACGACAATATCTATAAAAGTAATGAAACCGGCTTAAAATAAAGAAAATCATCTTGGTGTAATTTCTGTAATCAAGCTTTTTACGTATCATCACAATACATAAGATAAAGACAATCGCAGATGAACCCCAATATAATCCTAATTCGTATAACCGTTAATTTTTTTTGGTCGGCAGTCGATTGTCGTTCGTTAGGTAGAACAAAAAAACAACGTTGAAACAATTTTATGGTAACCTACCATCTCGCAATCTATCTCTCTCGTTGTCATTGTCGAGGCCTGACTTTAATCGATGCCTGGTAACAATAAACGACGTCACGGAACTTCACGGAACATCGGAGCCCGCGATAAATGGAGGAACAGAAAACCAGAGACCGAGAAGAAAGAAGACGCAAAAGCTTTCCTCGATGTGGTATTTCTTTCATTTGATGAACCGTTAGCACTACTCCTCCCCCTCCCCCGCGCACTCATTCCTGCTCCGATTTTAGACTTCACTTACTTCTAATCAAGCACAAATCTCCATTTAAGTAAGGCTGTACAGGCACTTTAACAAACGAATGATGGAGCCAAAGCCGGTGGCGATTCATACTGTACTTGCGTTATGAAGACCAACACCGAGGCAATGCTTTGAAAAATCAATCTTACAAATTGATCATCTTTTTTCAGTACGAGATTCACAGCAAAAAGTAATTGATTATTTTATATGAAAGTTTAAGTTTTTAAATAAAAAATACGACGTGTTACAACCCCCTTATCACCCAACCGCACCCCACCCCCACAAATACACACTTGTATACATATATTTACATTTAAAATAAGTATACACCTAATTAATACTATTCTTGCAAGAAAAGCAAGGAATAGTTTGCCTTAGCCAAACAATTATTCCTAATTATATTATTATTTTTAAATTCAAAATTTACAAATTACATTACTTTTCATCAAATATCTTTAATACGTTGAAACATTTTACAATAGTTTATGTGGGTGCTAGAAAATTAAGCTCCTGTTTGCATTTATATTTTCAACAATGAAATATCTTATACTGATTTCACCGTTCTGTATATAAAAGTAGCTTAAAATTAAAATTTTATTTTTAAATGTAAACGTACTTATTTACTTAAAATCTGTTTTAATTAATTTTTATTTTAGGATATACGTAAATTGTAATTCATCGTAAAACTTTTTTTTCAATGGCTCTTAAAGCTACAAAATGTTATTGATAGATAGATGCCATTTATTGAATTACAATATTTTTCATGTGAACCAATTATTGCCATTCACAAATAGTCATTTACAGTATATTAGCTTAAAGAGTTACATATTTAAAACATTTGTTTAAAAAATTCAATTTTTTCTTAAAACGCTTAATATTAATTTGCATTATATAGATATCTTAAATTTTTTTACTATATTGAATAAACGTTTGCAATTGTTATTTAAATTTAGTTTTTGACCAAATTTTCCCAATAGTTTCAATTGCTTAATAATTTCAAAGGTCTTTATATCTAATTTATATTTTATAATGAAATTTTTTTACGGCATTTGATTTTATAAAAGTTTTTATTTTTATTATGGAATCTATCTAATGGAATTTATCTATTCTTATGAGCGGATCCCTTTTGTGCGCATCCCTTGATAGATGACATGATGAATACGACCACTAGGTGGTAATTTCTTTAGAAGGATCATCTTATAGGTGGATCCATTAAGTGGACAGAAATTGATAATATACAAGTACGAGTAAAGTTCTAGTCCACCGTAGTATTTGAGATAGAAATAACCTTCTAATAACTTTAGTGAAGAGTACAGTGGTCCAATTTGAAAAAAAAATACATATCCCCTTGTCCAGTTAGGTATCTTTATTTTTAAAACATCCAAATCAACTGTAGGATCATTTCAAACTAAATTTTTATTACAAAGTACTATTTCTAACCCTACCATTTATATCTTTCTATCGTTATCGCAAAATGATCTACTGGTAAGAAATACTTGGATTTGTTTTATTTTTAAATTATTAATTAAATATTATATTTAAATCGTATTTTTAGCAATACAGAACATTAGAAAATTATTTTATAAAAACTCAGTGTTGGTTTGATATAAATCGCATATAACTTATTGTATTAATCATGAATATGGTTTACTTATAGCTACTAAAGGCAATAATAGTTGTGATTGATATAAAAGCTTACCGCAAATATAGGTAAAAATACAGGTAAAACTGACGCTACAATTTTTATGCAATATTTGAAGATATTTTCAATGACGTATAATAAATGAAAATCTTAAATATTACAAGTGCTTCATTTGAAACATGCAAATACATTCATTAGCTCTTTTTTTTTAATATAAATTTTTTAATAATTTTGAGGTACTTTGTCCTTTTTTCTTAATTCAATATTTCATTTTATTATCAATATTATGGAATTCATGATGATTGAAATACGAAAAAAAAATCATTTTTACGAATTATATTTAATTTCAATAAACGTGTTCAATAAATTGTACGCAGTTGTTATAAAGTGACTCACATTTTCACACGTATGATGGATCATAGGTTATTTTTAAGATTTTTAAATCTTTAACAGTAAAAAATTAATTTATTCGAAGCAATATAGATGTAAAAACATTAATGAAGCTTTTGAATAATGTAAAAAATAGAGTAAATGAGAAATCAAGGTAATTACTTAATATGTAGTTATTTATATAGCCTGTTTTTATAATTATCATAATTTCATGGGTCATGTTTTTTGAACATATATTTAATTAAAAATAAGAGAAATAAGAAATAAAAAATTTAAATTATTTTTTACTAGACTTACTGTTGCTTAACTACAAATTGTGACAATTAAATCTTTATAATCTTTATGTTTATATTTTAATATCTTAAATGTTGAAGATCTTTAAAATAGGAAAAGGTAGGAATAAATATTATATTTATAAGTATATTTTCACCTATTGTTTCAATGATAGTATTTAATAAAATTAAAAAATCTTAATAAATTATTAATAATTACCAATAATAATATCTGTTACAGTAATGTAATTAGTTTCAGTTCGGTAATTAACAAAATTACAAGCAAAACACTAAACTTCAAAATATATTTTAAAGAAAAAGCATAATTAAATTGCGTTGATACGATATGGCGCAGTAGATTTTTGTTAGATAAAATTTTTATTCTTATACGTATACATAAATTTATAAATAAATACGTCAACATAAATTTATAATTTTTGTTGAGATTATAAAAGTACGATGATTTTCTATAATTCTTATTAGGTAGTGTATTACATACGAAAAAAGTATCTTGTCATTATCTGGTACACTTTTTTACTATTTTGTATAAAATTTGACAATTTCAATATATTTGTAAAATTAAAAATTACTTATTTAATCCATATTAATCTAAGATTTTACGCTTGCTAAGAAAAATAAAGGATAACTTGAACTTTTTTAATTATACAATGAAAACCAATAATAATTATATAATAATTATAGTCTGTAAAAAAAAAAAAATTTTTTAAATTAGCTCCATGTATATAAATACATGGATTCATAGCTAATTTATTTTAAGATAAAAAAATCGTACAAAATATATTAATATAAACGTCCTACTTTGAGGAACAGATTTGGATTACAAAATATTTACAAATTCATCTAGGTAATTGTAGAAGTATTTTATAAATTTATGCTTATTTTATTTTTATTTAATTTAAATTTTATTAATAGTATTATTTAGAAATACTAATTCTTAAAAAAATGTTTCTTTACAACTTAAATTCATCTATTGTGTATTAATTATATGTAATTTGTTTTAATCATTAGTAAATACATTAATTAAATTCTAGTATTATATGTTTTGATATTATATGTTTTCTATGAATCTCATCTTTCAGTGATATCATTACACTCAACTTATATACAAAACATTTTTAAAAAGCTGTAAATATAGAGATGTAATAGCTTTGAAACTTTGCCTTTTAGTTCTGAAAAACTGTTTATACTTGATCGATTATGATTTTAAGTTAACATACAAAAAATAATGAAAGTGTTTATAATAATTAGACCAATAATAAAATTAAAAAATACAATCATTTTTTACTTTAATATAATAATACATATTATTACGTTGCGTTTTTACTCTCCTGTGATTATGATTATTGCCCGAAAGCCAGTATCGTATTCAAGGCTTTCTGAGCAACAATCAAAAGCATAAAGAGTACGAGTAAATTTGTTGAAGAACCAATGAACATAGATAATCCAATATTCGCATTCGAAACACTTTATCACCTAAAAATTAAATAGAAATCCAATGATTATATGTTATTTTTTTTATGAAATTTAGTTTTGTTAAATATATATATATACTTACATATAAAATTATGTGTATATAATTTATTACAAGCATTCTTACTATTAATTTTGTAAACATTAATGAAAATTCACGTTATTTGAATAATGTTGAAATAACATTTTAATTAATATTTTCAAATCAATGGTTCAATACATAAAATGTTTAATATTAAAAACTGAAGATCACAGAATATAAATTTACAGGCGGAGGCGAATGAATAGTCTATTCCAATGCGTGTTGCAATATTAATATCTTTCGATACAACTAAACAATCTGTTCTGTGCTCGAGTTCTAAAATTTCTATCGCAGTTTCAAGAAATTACACATACATTTTCGTTCAACAAATCTTAATGAGGCTTTAATGATTGCGATAGAAATATAATACTTAATCTCTAATTAGGAGTAAAAAACGATTACTGTTTTACAATATTTTGAATTTTCATTAATACGTTACAGGGATAAATAATTTTAGAAACCGCTAGAAATATATTCCTAACCGAAACTTCATCAAGATTAATAATAGATTATTACTAGATACTATATGTACAAAAAAAAATACTATTTAAGTAGATGTATTATGTAGGTTAAGTGTTACACGACCGCATTTAACGTATAACAAGTCCCATTTGAATCGAAGCGAATACTTTTCCCATAATAGCTGCCTACGTTTTAAAAGGGAAACAGCCTAGCATTGCATAAATTCGAAGGCGAGCCAGTTCTTAAATATTGAAAAAGGGCTTCGAGCAATCCACGGAACCGCGCAACTACGTGTTGCGCGATGAGGAAACGAACTCCTCCTTCACCCCCCCCCCTCCCAGCCGACATTTAAGCTTTCAGACGATAACAATCTCAGCCAGTGTCGATTGAAATTTTCTCCCGATATATCCCGATCTCCCGTACAGGTTTTACGCGAACTGTTTTAATCAAAGCATGTCTACCGTATATATCGCATGCTCGTGCAAGGGAAAATAAGCGAGTTACCCCGTTTCTTTTCATGTGTCGCATGCGCCTGACTTTTGTTTGGTTGTTAAATTAATTGTTAAAGCTTAGCCGAAATCTTTCATTTTAGAATATTTGAAAAATGGCTATTGATCTAATCAAAGGCTGAATGTAAGCGAAATATTTGATGCTCAAGGTTACTACAGAGTCCTACAATATTACATTGTTTTGGAAAAATTCTTAGAACAGTGTCACTATAAATTTTATGCTGTTTAAATCAATTATTTTATTCAAGGAGAAAAAATACATAATACTATGTTATACATGATAATACAGTTCGTATTATAATTATAAAACAATCGTGCTAAATAATTTATTGTTTCATTCTAAAACAGGAGTATTAAAATATAAGTTATAATGGCTTAAGTTATATTAAAAGAAGTATTTGTAATTTTTCCCATTATTAGTTTACTAGATAAAAACTACTGTTATATATTAATGATATTGTTTTTTAGTAGTTTTTGAGGCCAATAACCTTTAGACAAGAACAAAATGTACAAATGAAAATTCTCTCCGAATGAAGAATTGATGAAAATAGATCGCATTCTGATAAGTTGTATAAGATTAATATCGCTCATTAACGAAACTATCCACATTTGTTGCTTCTTTTAAATTTCATTCTTAATTTGTTTTTTTCACATTTCCCCTCAAAGATGTTTATTGATGTAACGTAAACATATTTACGTTGATATAAAAGGAATTATATTATTATTACTATTAATATTATTATTAAATTTGAAAATGGTTACTTTTAGCAAATATAGTTTGTTTGAGTTACAATGCATAATTTTAAAGTATTTATTAGTAATTTTGTCTTTGTGCTCTGGCTGTAATGTGTTTCTCTTTAAACGATAAAGTTTGAAAGAATAATAAAGCTAGGTTTATATCTCGAATATAATAACTCGAGTCATAAAAATAATAATGCAGATTTGTGAAAGACCAAACTATGTAATAAGAAATATTTCAAATATTAAATTCTAAGAAATGCAATTCTTAAATCATTATCCTTAAGAACTATAAGCGTACTGTCATAAAATAAGTCAAAAGTCCCAACGAAGATCCGGATTACAATCATGAGAAAAGTCAAGAAAAAGTAATGGCTTGGGGTTAAGAAGACTTTTTAGTTAATTTTTAATAGATAATATTTGTAAATTTTTTTAAAAATTAAAAAAAAATATTAAAAACATTAGTTCAAAGAGTCTCGGCCATTTTTAAGCTTTTCCATCTTATTCAATTATAAATACATACATACATATATATATATACTAATTTTATTTCTTACATTTATTAATAGCGGGAAAATTTATTAGTACATTCGGAGCTTATAACTTGTTTAAAACAGTTCAAAAAAACAACAAATGGACATTTATAAAAAGTATTTTAATCGCGTTGAAGAAAATTTTTACTTAAGTAAATTTTTAATTTTACGAATACATTAGAGCCTAGAATATAACTTTACTTACGAAATGAATATGACACTTTACGTGTTATGAAATTCGAATATTTGGTATTACTTATTTATACGAAGTTATATAATTCTTTGTAATGAAATTTTTTGTAATGGCATGCAAAAAACAATACTTTATTCATTAAACGTTATCTTAAGCTTTACTCGTGCCCTTGAAATGATAATATAAGCGCGACATAGTTTACGCAATGAATTCCTTCAAAGTTATAAATATTAAACGTCTTCCGACTGCAATTATTGCCAATAGATTCGTTCCGAGAACGGAGCCTTATAAAGTAATAGTAGCAAAGAAAGAAAGCCAATTTTTACTTAAAGATTTCGAAGAGTCGATTTTTAAGAGGTTCCTTAGCGGGACTCGTAGGCGCGTAACGAGGCGGGCCCGAGACTCCGGAAGAAGGCTCGCAACGTTGGAGCCGAGAGCCTGGCGGAGGCCCTGCGCGCCTCCGCGGGGACGAGGAGCCCGGGCGAGAGAGAGAGAGAGTGAGAGAGAGAGAGAGAGAGCGGCCGAGGAGGCAGGGGAAGCAGGACGGCCCCTGGGAAAGGCTCCGGGCGGGCCGCGCGAGAGAGGGGCAGCGGCTCCATCCCTCGGAGGCGAGAGGCTTACCCGGGGCCGGACTCTCCTCTCGGCGACTCCTCTCCGGCAGGGGCCGGCGGGCCTGGCGCATTCGGCGGGTCGTCGAACCGGCGCAGGGCCGCGCAATTACCAACGTACGCCGGAGGAGAGCGGGCAGGGGACCACCTCCCCGGACGTCCAGGTGGCTTCTGGGCAGCGACGGGCCGCGTGCTGCGGTCGCACTCCCCCAAGTCCTCGGCGCTCGAAGGAGGAAGCGCGTCCAGCGGCCACGAACTCGCGCGACCGAATGACACGGCGGCGGCGGCTCTCGTGCGATCGCCCGCGGACCACGCGGTTGGCTTGCGCGCGCCCGCGGCAGCCCGTTCGGGGTGGGGGCGTATAGGCGGGCCGGGACGCGCGGGGACCGGTGGATTCCGGGTCGGCGACGATGCGCCGCGCGCTGGCCCGATAGTCGGCCGGGCTCGAGGTGGGGGTGCACGCGCTCCCTCCCGCGCGCGAGGAAGTGCGCGCGGTCCGGGAAATCGCGACCGCGGCCCGGCGGGGGCAGGGATGGCCCGCCGATGATAAGCCGGACGCACGCCGGCGCAATCCGAGGATCGCCACGCGACGACCGAGCCAAGTCGCGCTGCGCGGCTGTCGGGGAGGGGAGGGCCGCTCTCCGTCTCGACTGCGGGCTGCTCCTGGAGGCGACGATCCTCGCTGCCGATGGGCTCGCTCGCGGTCGCTCCGACACCCCACCATCGCCGTCGCCGCCGCCCCGCTCCGACCCTCAGGCTCGTCACCGCGAGTGCCGCAGCTTGCGTAAGCTCCTATGGCTTCGTTAAATATTTATCTCTCGCTCGCTGCCGCAAGGCCAGAAATCCGCTGACGATGCTTTACGAAACCCAGCGAGAGCGTCTCCCCTCTCGGGCCCGCGATGATAAATGTCGAGCCTCTGCGAAGGAAGCTATTGTTGTTCGCTCGTCCTGCGTATTGGCGCTGAGAAGAACAAGCGGCGACTGTAAGTACGGAGACCGAGGGCTTGTACCGATAGCGATACCGATTTCACAGCCTGTCCAATCGCTTCAGCGACTACCTATAGCTTCGCTTGCAATTTTCGCACAATTTGCGATACTGCAAAGATGCGATTCTATTATTTTTAATTTTCGCAATAAGCTGACGCTTGATCTGCCTCGATACTTTTGGGTGAGCCGTTTAACTGTGACTTACAATTCATAAATTATCCCAGCAACTTTAATTTCGTTAAATATAACATTTTGCCCAGCTCAAAGTTCAATGTATCAAAAATTTAATTCAAAAGAGAATTACTTATGAGTGCACCTCTAAAATGTGTTAGCCAATGAAACCAATTTTTACATTCGAGACTGCAATACTGAAAACTTCAAGCTGTTATTTTAGGAATTCATAATTTCCAAGCAGTAACCGCAAATTTCGTATTAAGTAGGAAAGGGTACAATAAAAGATATGTAATTTTTATTTCATGTATGAAACTGAGTGGCTAAAAATATTGAATTGAAAATTTTTGTTTTATTTCACTAAAATGTTCAAATATAAGTTATTAACGGATAAAAAATTAATTTGAATGTATGCACGAAAAAGTATTAACACTTATCTAATCTTATTATCGATAAAATGAATTCAAAGGAAACAACATATTTGCCGCCAAGAAACATTACGCAATGTTTTTTGTACGTAACGTATCGAAGAAGAAAAAAGCCAGTAACGAAAATCGGTCATAATATATTTACTTAACAAAGGCAAAAATCTGCACATGGACCAAACATTTGAATGGAAATTCAAATAACCGATGTAAAGCGATCGAATGCTCCTCGCTGAAAATTATTGAATGATCGTAAGTCTAATGGCTATTTTTTATTGGCAATGTTGCGTTACATGGATAAAACCAAAGTACAATTACATCGTTTTCAAAAAACGAAGAAAAAGTGATCTATGTTGGCCGGTGTCGAGGTCGAGCGTAGTTAAGTCATAACGAGACCAGGCATAGAATACTTATCGATTCGGCAGAATCGTCCGGATCCTCGCAATCAAACGCTAACGATCGCGTCGTGAATTTTCATCGAGCGCCAATGTGCTCGAAGGGAAAAAAAAGAACAATGAGAGAGTGAGAGAGAGGGAGAGAATGCGCGCGAGAGGGAGGGTGAGAAGGTGACCTCCTGCCCCCACCTGCCCACCAAACGAAACCCACCGGTCGTCACCGGTTTTCGCGCGTGCTCTAAAAGTGCATCGGAGCCGTCAGTGCGTACGCGGGGCCAATCGAGAGCCGTCAAACTAATGAAGAACCAACAGTCGTCGAAATGCAAGCGAAAGCTGCACTTCCACGTGAAAGTATCCGCCCGCAGGCATGAATAAGTGAGTCGCGTCGGGGACGAGAGCGCGTCGCGATGTCGCGGGGGTGCCAAGACAGGGGGTCGTTGCACCAAGCCAGCGCGGGGATCCATTTCACCTGGGTGTGCTCCTCCTCCAGCCCCAGCCACCCCCCCCCCCGCCCTCGCCGTCGCTCTTCTCCCTTAGCCCACCCCATCGCCATGCCATTTGCTACATTGTCAATCCCCGCTAATCATTCGAAACGTCCATTAAACCGTCGTGCGTCGATCTTCCCGCCCCTAGGCCATCCCCACCAGTGCCCCCGACTATATTTACCACCCGCGCTTCGTCCTTCCTTATTCCCGACCTCGCTCACACCCTCGCGGATTCATTGAATTTTTAAGCGCCGACTTTCCGACTCTTTCGACTTAGCTTCCTGATTGCAATGCAATTAGAGTCCGGGCGGACGTTACTCGGGGCGAGATGCCCGATATTTAATAATGGAGAGATTTTTAGTTGCCGAGACGTGGACGTTGCGGGCCGCGGAGCATTTTTATACCTGGGAGCTCATTTTAACGGCGCCATTCGCAACTTCGATACCGAGGAAGTATTGTTTTACCACAGTTTTATACATCGTTACGAATGCCTTTCTATTCTTTATATTATTATCATGAAATTACTCTTAACACTTGCTTTAATTGTGCTCCTTCTCTAAGTATCTGGCAATTAGAAGGATGCATTCCTTCGGCAATCACATAATTTTCTTTTGATTTTTATCATTTCCTAAATATATAACACAAGAAATTTTACTTTTCAAGTAGTAATTTTTTAAGTTGAACTTTTTCACTAATCGCCCAAAATAAATTTAGGTTAAAATACAATTTCACCGTGGCATTTTCATTAATTTTTCTTTTGTGCTATTTATATTTCTCTCGAAATTCACCCGGTAAACTATAAATGAAGCGTAATTACGTATAAAAAGGCAAATTAATAAATTTCTTTCGGTCGCGCTTCAATATTATGAATATATATTGAATCCTATTAATTATTCAACAATTGTCAACAAATTGAAAATATGATCGAAGCTTTTATGAAAAATTCTACCTATGATTATTTTGAAACACAGTATTGACATTTAAGCATGTCACGTAAAATATCTTTACAATCGAAGCTCAAAATAAATAAATTATATTTAAAACATTTAGCTAACATGAGATATCATCGAGTCAGACTTTATTTATTATTCAATATAATTAAACTTTATAGTCAGACTTAGATTATTGTAAATAATATTAAAATTACATATTGTAACTCATATTATAATTACAATTGAAAGAAGTCAATCTTTATAAAGTATAAACTTACTGTAAAATGAATTAATTCAACGCAATCAATATTCTTAATAAATGTAATTACATAATGCTGCTGGCATTTAAAACACATTCAAACAAAATAAATAAAACTTTTATTGGTATGTGTAAATTTAGTTTTTGTAGTTTAATTAAATGGGAATACAAAAATGGGTTTCATAATAATCAACTTATAATTGAACGTTTGTATTCAGATTAATAAAGGAAATGGTTCTATCCCTCTTCTTCAAAAACCAGTTTTGTTCTTAATTTTATCTAACTTAGTGTATAATTTGAAAGAAAATAATGTAGAAATTGATTTCTTGTTAAAATTAAAAAGAAAAAAATCTCGAGTATAAAAATAGGTATTTCCGATTAAAGGCTTACAATATTGTATAATTGATTATATCCGAGAATGTTTCGTACGACTTAACAAAATTACACAAATAGAGGAGCCAACATTTTCTTCTTTAATCTTAAAAAATCATTCGGATCATATGAACAGGAGAAGGAACTGTCGATTCATGTTAAACATTTGTAATACAAATGGTTACGGTCTGAAAGTCGAGGCTATTTACAAACTATAATTTACGTATTAAAAAGGCTGTCGACTTTACAGTCATAGAAATGGCATTATTAACGGAATTTATTGGCTTGCCTCAAACTGAATCTTTCACTCAGCCAATTAAAAATTACAAGTTCACTCGATCAGCGTATGCTTGGCTCATCCTCCCCGGATAGATAATTTCGAGCCGAGGTAACGCGAGCTCGATAGCGACAATCGGATTCCAGCGACATCGAGCAAGAAAATCAAACCCTCCCCCTGCCTTCGCCCCATCCCCGTTCGCCCTTCGCCCTCCATCGCCTCGCCGCCCATAATCCAACGGGTTGAGTTCATGCATAGCTTATGCCCGAAGGTGCACACATCAGCCTTAGCTACGTCCTGCGCCTCTTCTACGGCTAATTTCAAAATTCGATTCCGCTCCTACCCTCTGGACCCTCACGCCGCAACGCCCCCTCCCCGCCGCCGCCGCCCTCTTATATACATAAGGATAGCTATGCGTCAATCATGTGCGCCGGCAATAATGGCAGGATGCAACTGAAGGTGACACGGACGGGGGCTCCAATTGCCAAATTAGGTTTCCGGAATCGCTAAGTTGGCGCTAATTGATTTTTCAATAATTTTAGCGATAGACCGTGGGGTTCGTTGCACCCGCACGTACGTAAGCGCGCGTGCACATCGACTTCGATCGGCGCCGAGGAGATGTGGATGACGGCGGGGGGATCGGGGGAGGGCGGCGGCGTAAGGACGACGCGGGGCCGAGGGAGGAGAAAGGAGGCGGACACTCCTATAGAAATATTAATGACGGATTGAAAGACGAGGCGAGAAAATTACAATAATTCTCTTAAGTGCGAGTATGAGTTTTCCTAATTAAGGAAAAATCTTTTATCGGGAATACGTAATTGGAAGGGGAGCTAGAAGCACTGGAGGAGCCATTACTTATTGACCATTTGATGTTGAACTGATGATCTAGCGATTTTGTAGTGCTGTAACGTAGACTTGTAATTTTGTACGGCTTATCTATAAGTCAAACAAAATTGAAATGCTCTCCAATTACATACGACAATTATATTTTATTTAATTATAAACAAATTGCTCGACTATCGGTTGAAAGCATCTTATCATTTATTAAAAAACAAGTTTATTAAATAAATATTTCAATAATTGTTAATTTATAATAATCAGTCATTGTTTATTAGCTTGTGTAAATCTCAAACATTAATAATTAATAATGTGTAAAAGTAACACGCTATTACATATAGGTATATAAATGGCTTACGTAATTGTCAAAATTAAATAATAAACCACTGATTATAATTATAATTATACATATAACTTTGATGGTTAAGAGATGGTCTATCTTACACTTTACGTAGTATAACTGTAGAACAATTTGTCAGTGTTTGAACAAATTTAAAATTTATTTTTCAAAAAAGTTTTTATTATTATGACACCGAATTGCATTTTAAATTAAAGTAATTTTCCGGAATTTTAATACTTCTTGATAGAGTAGAGACAGATTTTTTAGATTTTCTTTTTTTAAATTACATTCTACGAAAGAATCAATAATACTTTGTAAATTTTTTTTTCTGTAAAATCAATTATTTACAAGTCTTAAGTGACTTCCCAATACACAATAGCACGAAAATTTGGATTTTTTTAATAATAAATTAATTAATCATTGTAAATTTTACAATGTTCAAACCCGTAGCCACGTAGGGATTTAGGAATATAAGAATAAAATGACTTTAGATTTTTAAACGTGAACCAATTAAGAAGCAATATGAAAAGATCATAAACAGGTATAGAAAAAAAGGTGCAAAATCATTCGTTCCATTCGTCATATGCTTTATATAGCTTGAAGTAAAATTTATAACTAAATCCTCCTGTCAAATTAGACGCCTGTATCCCTAAAACGATAGGAATCTAGCTAAATCCGTTGTTCACCCCCTCGCCCAAGGCGAGTAATCGACATCAGAGCGATATTAAAATATATGCCTTAAACGCATGAAACCCAGAAGAGGCTCGGGCTAAAGAGAGAAAAGGATCCGTAAACGACCGATGTAGGTGAAAGAAGCTTAGGTAGTTGCGTGCGGCTTCGGTAACAGCAGCGTAGCTCGAAGCATGAAATGAGACATTGAAAAGTGATTCCGGAGAACAATCATAATCGCGGAAGGGAAGTTAAAAAGCGGCAGGGGCAAGAGGCCCGAGCGCAGGATCGCAGCCGGCGGCTATCGAAGTTCCCGCTCGACAAAAGGGCGCGCGATCGATATAATCCGGCGAGTGAGTCGACCGAGAGCCTACACACCTCGGCTCTGGATTTGTTCCGTTCGTCGCGCCGGGAACGCACTTTTTTCCACTGCTCTGCACCGAGCGGCTCCTGCGCTTTCGCTTCCCCCTTTTCCTCGATCGGGCACGCCGCTGCACGCGTGGACTCGAGGGGATCCTTTCGGGAATCTCGCCCTCCTCCTGCTTTTCGGGGGAGAAGGGTGAAGCTGCCGAGACCGGGAGGTGAGCAGAGACCTTTACCGTTTTTGGTAACGGTGCAAGGGAGACGTCTTTTTCTGCTTCAACGTTCCGAACCTTCCGTTCGTATTCCCGATTAGGCGCCCAACCCGTCACGGCGATTTGGCTATCGAGGCGTTGATGAAGGATCGCCCTTCTCGACTAGCTTGGAGCCTATTTCGCTACTGCGCAGTTTTTCATGATTTCGCAGAAGCCCGAAAACTCAAAGTATAAATCATCCTCTCGCACTCAACAATAATACAGGTAACTGGCTGTCTCGTACAATGCGACAACAAGCAACATCATTAGAGTACTTGGCAATGAACTAAATACGAATACCGGCCTATTAACTTCTGGAATCCGAGCTGCGCGTTTCAACTGCATCTTGTCCTTTCTAAATACGTCTGTCTCTTAACTATGTGTTAATTTATCAATTCCAATTCAACGGGTCTTTGCATTAAACGTTTTTCACGGGTGATGTCCAACATTTTATGTTCATTGCCTAATTTAAAAAAAAAAAAAAAAATAAAACACATACGTTCCTTGAAAATTATGATGCAGCCTATATAAGTGCACTCGATTAAACGAGCTTATAATTAAAAATAAAAGGGGAACTCATCACATCTGAGAATGTTGATTTCTCTCAGCGGGCGGAATGTTCTCGTAGAAGCAGCTAAGCCGAGGAAAAAATCAGAGCGAAAAAATGGGGCTCGAAGGGCTTGGCACAAAATATAAAAGGTACAGTGAAAGTACGGTGACGACTACACCGAGATGTATAAAACGGGGCCTGCAAGCGATTTGACACGCTCGAGACAACAATTGGCCCGATCGACTTCTCAAAGTTCCTCGCTCGATCAAGGCGGCAAGTTTTACTTTGATTTCTTTCCATCCTCTCTCTCTCTCTCTCTCTCTCTCTCTCTCTCTCTATCTCTCTCCCTCACTCTCCCCACCATCTTCCGGCTTTCCCTCCCACTCACACCCTCGCTTTATTCTCATTCTATCCCTCTTCCTCTGTCTCTCCCTCAGGCTCCTCTCTCGATTCTTTACGTTTTTTCTTCCTTTTTTTCGTCTTCGCGGCGTAACTCTTATTATCTCTCCTTTGATTTTTCTCGCATTTACCTTTTTTCATGTTATTCTTTTCCTCTCATCCTGTTATTCCATCTACTTTAAGCACAGGTCTCTTTTGTTTTCGAATCGCCACTGAATTTACAATAAGTTGGCTTGCTTTGCGAACCTCTGATAGTCTGATTTACGACAACCAAATACATAGATAACATATAAATTAGAATTGGAATAGCAATCTGCAATTATGCATATCAGATTACCTTCTTTGATGATTTTATTCTGCAATGAAAATTTATTGTTAAAAAAAAATATCTTCACAAATAACTATGAAAAAACTACATTACAAATATTATGTATAAATATATATACATAATATTTCACGTTTTTAAGAGTATTAAAAAAGATAATTTTTACGAAATCTTTTTCCTATTTTCAGGTTTTTATCATTTATTGTGTATCGTAAATTTATAACTATACTATTTGGAAACTAACTTAAGACAAAGATAATATATGATCGGATTAAATATTAAAAAATTTAATTCATCCGCTTAAATATGCTGTTTTCTATTTCTGCTTTGTAAATTAATAAATGTACATTTTATGTTAATTTAAAATGAAAAACTTTATTACTACATTCGCAATTCAATCAATTTAACCTATAGTATTTTTTCTTAGTATATTTCTATTCATAGTAATTCGATTCTAACCAATATTAGTTTCGAAAAAACTTTGGATAAACAATGTACGTACATTTTCAGACATTCATAAATATGTGTAAACGTTTTCATTCAAGCGTTTTATTATTTGTACATATTTGTAAAATCTATAGAACATATAATATCATTAGCAAACTATGAAAAATATAATAAATAATTACAAGTTCTTACTTTAGTCCCCTCAGTCATCATAAATAATTCAAATATTTTCTTTTACATTTTTTCTAATACGCGTTAGAGTATTTTTTTATTTTAAATATTTATCTTTTAGCTTTGACAAGATAAGAAAACTAATAAAATAATTGACACAAGATAAACAAACAAACAGCGATACTTTTTTGCGCGGCTTAAAATTATTATATAAACAATTTTTAAATATTAGCACAATAGCTATTATAAATAATAATATATAATTTATTTAATTTATATATATATAATTATATTTAAAATCGTTGATAAAATTGCAAACTCATACAAGTTTCAGTGTAATTTATGTATTAAAAAAATCTTTTTTTTAAATAAAAACATAAAGCTATATATTATTTATTTACTTCATCTAGTTTATTCTTACTGAGAACTCCGCTACTTAAATTTACAGATAAAACTTAGCACTACAAAGTGGTTATAAAAAAAAATAAAAACAGCAGTGGGCCAAATGAGGCATATATTACATTCTAATATTTATATAGTCATACTATTTAACTTGTTGAATTTAAAATCTCAATATCCATCAAGAGACATAATTCTTGTAATCGTTAATAAAATAGATCGTATCAGTAAAGCAATTAAGATTATTGGACTTAAACGATAAGAAAAAGTTACAGTGGCGTATAAAATGAAATGTATGAGAAGTATAAAATGTTTTTGAACGTAAGTCAATCGAACGTATTACATGGGCACATTTCACTTCATCTTCCGCTTGTGTATTTCGTATGGGTGTCACAACTTAATATGTCTAACACCCGGAAAATCCGTTGTCCGTTTGAATTTTTTCGTGATGACTGTAACAGAAACTTCCGTAGACGAATCCCAGTATTGCAAAAGAAATTATTGACGAGCCGTTCTGATGATAAACCGAGGCTTCTATTTTCCACGCGGAGATTTCGAACAAACTATTCTAGTTATTGCACTTTAATGTAATATTGTTGGTCGAATAGAAGCGTTGCGGCCTCTCAATAAATAAAAATCGATCAAGATTAGATCACTTGCTCCAGTGGAAAAAATTGTGCAGGTCAATTGCACGAGATTTCCAGGTAACCCATGTCAGTAAACTGTGATGCTCTGTAAGATGTCTTAGGAAGGATTTTACTGTATTAAATTCAACTTGTGACCATTGATACTTTATAAAATTCGATACAGTTTACGGTCTTTTCTTTCAAACGTTTCATACAATATAACTTACGCCTTACAAAATCAATTTCATTAGTTCCGAGCCAAATAGTGCATGTTTTTAATGCAATTATAAAGTGATTTCTCGTAGTAATAGATAGAATTTCACAATTATTTTTTTCACTATAATACGGTGGATTACTTACTTTTTTTAAAATTCTATTTAATAAATTAAAACCAACTATATACAGTTAATTAGTTATTTGAACATTCAAAAATCATTACACAAGCCCAAGCAAATTGTAAATTTTTATTAAGAAATTTTCATTACATAATAGGAAAGTGCGTTATGCGCATGTATGCTATACCAAAAAGTTGTCTATGAAAAAAGTGACTAGTATTACATATCATGACTCGTAAATAATACTTAAATTGTGGGCATTTAAGTAAATTTCACCATCGTTCTCCTTTAATTCTACAATATTGTAATGTGAAATACTTTATAAAGCATATTATTTCAATCAATCTTAATCATTCGATCAATAAGATTAACGCGCATACTTGTGAAAAGCACTGCTATAAAAATAAAGTAAATTATATTTCTTGATTAAATTGCCAATGCATTTAAATTTCTTAGACCTTTAAAAATCATTCAAACGTTTGTAATACCAAATCATTCATAAACCATACCGACTATTGTGGTCATGGGTGCATTGTGTTGTATACTAGGCGATTTTTGGTCAGGCGTGGAATTTTCGCTTATGTAACAATAATCCGAAAAAACAAAACCTATCCACTCAATGTATCAACGAGCACCAATATTAAAAAAAAGGAAAGAAAAAAAAAAAACAAAAAATTAAAAAATTATTTTTCCTTGCTCGGCACCCATTCGCATTTCCCCGAAACGCTCGAATGTTGGGCAGGTGCACGACTACCCGCGTCCAGAATACAGAAAATTACGTATCGCCACGCGTAATGCCCCGTACTGTAATTTTCCAGATCGCTCAGGCGCAATCGTTCAGCCATTTTGGTGCAAGTCCGCGCTCACGGGGATGTGTAAAACACAATGAGAGAAAAAGTTATAAAAATTCCGCTCGAGTGCGGCGCGGCATTTCGCGCCAAAAGAGTGGGCAGGGCTGAGGGGCCGGGAAGGGCGGCAGGGTGGAAAGGAGGAAGAGGGTCGAAACGAGCAATGGATCGGGTAGAAAACAGTACACCCGTAAGTCTCGGTAAAAGACTAATAAAAGTGCGCTGTGATACTTTTATGAAAATATTTTACTCGTAAAAATTGGGCATTGTGTTAAGTATTTTGTAACCTATGGTTAGCTTTGCGTAACACGCGAACTTATTGCGCTTGAAATGTCAGCAAAAGTTTGTACAACGTAATGCGACTGGCAATCGTACAAACCAACACAGACATACGTGTTTCGAAGGATTTTTAGTGCAATTGATAATAATCTATACGAAAACTAAGCTGAGCGAGCTTGAAAAGTTATAGAACGCACTTGGCTTGCTAATAAATTTAAGAATAAAGTTACTATTTAATATAAGAGGAAGGATGATTTCGCATTGAAAAATTATGTATTAATACACTCACTGTGCATAGAGTAACCATCAATTTTAAGGGAGCGCGATTTTTAATTAAAAACAGGATCAGTTCTGATCGAAGGGTGGAATGACTTTTCATTCTTAAAGCTCATTATACGGAGCTCTACTGCGTCAAAATATTACCCAAAACGAACGAAATGCGAAGAAGAAGAATAAAGGATTTCCGACAGCTCCAGGTGAGAAAATCAGCAATTAAGAAGAAGGCTCATCAATTCACGCACTAATCTTCGGCTTCCTCGGGACGCACACATGACAGCTGCAATTCCGAGCCAACGATGTCCAAAAGCAGGCGCGCTTTACTATATTATATTGACATAGACAATGTCTAGATTGCGAATGCGAGTCGGAAGGAGGGAAAGAGAGATAGGAAGATCGAGAGATAGAGAAAAGTAAAAAGGGTGAAAGAGAGAGATAGAGAGACATAGAGGGAGAGATAGAGGGAAGGATATATGTGTGTGTGTGTATATATATATATATATATATATATATTTATGTGTATATAGATAGGCAGAGGTAAAAGGGAAGAGTACCGAGGACAAGAGTACGAAGTAGGAGAACGAGGAGGAAGAAGGAGAGCAAGCGCGGCGAAGTCGTAACAGCCGCGATGAGTCATGCATTTCCGAGAAGCTACGGTAATGAAAGATGCCGAGCAATGAACTCGGGTGCGCGAGTTGCCTCTCTAGCACTTTCGTTATCCTTGAAGCCATTGGAGATGCATAATTTTTTTCTCCTTCTTTTTCTTACCGGCGCGGTATGCGCTCGGACGCGCGCTTGCACGTGTTCTTCCTTTTCTCTTTCGTCCTATTCATTTTTTAACGATCTTCCTATTGTACGCCCGCAGTCCGCGATTCTTTATGCATCTGCTGGATTACGAGATTCCGTCTATTCGCTGCTCCAGATTCGCGGGCAGGTGCTCGAATGGCACGCCGAGAGAATCGGAGGGTCAAGTCGTTTTCACGCTTGGGAAAAGGTAAATAAAGCGTGACAATATTCCTGCGAGCACCTTGTATTTTTACTATAATATAACTGTCTTGCTCGTTTGGGGGGAGGAAAAAGGGGAAATCACCAGCTTATGTTGCGGGACTTTTAATTCGCATTATTAAACGGCGAGATCCGTCGTCGATACCTACAATTATCACCTGGGATTATCGCTTAAATAACGATCCAGATTACCCAACCGGTTCGCTCATCCGTGTATCTTAATATCCTATCGACAACATTGTTCCAGGGCTACTATGATATTTCATCGTATAGATCGATAATTGCGCTAAAAAAATTTCCTCACTATTGGAAAGAAATTTCGACTGAAGCATTTCAAACATTTTCTCCTTTTTTATTCACTAAACTACAATGTACCGTATCGTTTTATATGTCACTATTTATTATATAACGTTACATTATATTAGGATTACATTGAATTTTTAACCCTACGTATAAATTCTTAAACAAATATATACACAATTTTGCTTAGATATTTATATGATTGGTATTACTTTACGTTAGATGATTGCTGATTTTTTTATAATAAATTCTTACGAAATTTCGCGATGTTCTCTCTCTCTCTCTCTCATTCTATAATTAAGGTCAGTTAAATTAAAAAATTTTATGCGGCAATAATTAATGGTCATATTTTATTTGCCTTAAGCTGACCTTTATGACCTAGATACTTACATAAATTTTAAGAGAACAAAAACTAAAATGACTGCTTTATTCAAACGAAAAATAGCATGTCACACTAAATTTTTTTATACAGCAAAATACTGTAATTACTTTACATGAAGACAAATTTAAACCTCTTTAATGATAATTTCATAAATTATCTTACGAACAATTACAAAATTAAAAAAAATTCATTTGCGTATATGTTATATTTTATACAAATTTTGACTATATAAGTTACTTATAGCACTTATAGCACAAAACATTGCACTTTTTTTCTATTGTTTTGTGTACTAAAAAGTTCTACGAGCATGCAAAATTTCCTAATTATCGAAAAGTAAATGAGCGATAACGTTATACAAGTTCTCTTAAGTATTAGACTCTTAGTAGCATTTATACATTTTCTCGGCGTTTTCATGAGCTAACATCTTTTCAGTCACCCACACTTAGTTTCATAGAAAGAAGCAAATGACAATCTTTACATGGGGACAGGAAATCCCAGTGTACAAATATTATCATAAATATATTGTACAGTATTTTACCCTCTTCCCAATATTAAGAGTTAGAGTAAAAAATATAAAATAAGTGTGAGTACTAACCATATAAACAAAAAAAGTAGTTTAAAGGTATCAGATATAATTATCATTAAGATCTCAAAATTTAAAAATACAAATCTTTTGAAATATATAAAAAAAATTTGTAGTTAATACTTAATAAAATATTATTATAAAAAACGTTTATTTTTATTGATACTAATTCGAAGTTTGAGTTTGTTTTTTATAGATTTAATGGTATTATTATTAAATGTTGAAAAATTCATAAAATTCATATTGATGAAATAATTAACGATAAAATAAACACAATTTCTTTTATACATATTTACTTAATTTTCGACTTTTTACTTGTTTCGGGCATAAAGTAAGTTTGCTATGCTCGAATTTCCAAGCAATATATCGAGAGAAAATTTTATTATAATAACCAGTTTAGTTACATTGATCCGACCAGAGGGAAACTCAGTAATAAATATTTAAATCAAGAAGTATTTATGTCTTAATCAAATGAAAAATATGGAGAAAAGTAGATAAAATTAAGTAAACTTGATTGTATTGTACGTCTATACAAGTATGTAACTTTATTTTTTTCCAAATATATTTTATTATTCACTAGTTAAAAGTATTTGACATTAACAAAAGTGACTGTAAATATAATAGAAAAATAAATATTCAAAGTCATATCGCGGTATTAAAAAAATGAATGGAATTGATTCTTGTTTAACATGTCAAAATGAAATAAAATATTGAAGATTTTGCAGAATGGTTTTGAACTCAAATAAAATACTATTTTCCCAAGAGGGTAGTTCGGTATTGGTGAGGGAGTCGGATAATAAACATAAAAATTTACTCAAACTTTTAAAAATAAATGTTGCATTTAATTTAAAAATTAAATAACAGTACAGAATGTAATATCGTTTAGACATAAAACTGTGACCACCATCAAATATTATGCAGTGAATTTATGCACTTGTTTTAAAAAATGATTTTATGGAAAATTAATCATCAGGAAAGAAAGCTATAAAAAATTTTATTTAAAAACCCAAAATATCATGAATTGTATGAGAAAATGATTTTTTTAATATACAGCATCTACATTAAATACAACCCACATGAATCTTTGTTCTCCGATGTTTTTCATATTTCACTTTCTAGTACTTATTTCATATGCATCTGCGATATCTAGGTAAAATCTTTTGATAAATAAATTTTGAATTTCTTTGCACAAATGAAAAAAAAACACACACACACAGTATAATATTCTGTAAGAAAAAAATTAGCGAAGGTGCAGCTTATACGAGTATGAATATAACTCCAATGTATAAACCGCAGGAATAATAAAGTAAAAAAACTTTGTTTTCATTCCTTTTACAACAAAGTTTTTTGCGCGCGGTCACTTTCATAATTAAACTTGATAACGTCTCATATATGATCATAGCTCCGAGATTCTCTAAATTGTCGTTTTTTTGCGCGCGAGCTTTCGCTCGTTTTCGCGGGCCCGGCATTCGACAATAGCCTATGCTAATAGTGCTCGGTATCCTGCTACACCATTAAATAACCCACAAACTTAATATACGTTTTTCATTCAAGATACGTCAGCCGGTCGGTTGGCAAAGCGAATATCACGAGGAGCTCTCACGGCAAGTAGGGTTGCATTATCTCAAAAATCGACGGGAGCAAAAGTGGGGCCTGCGTAGTCGCGGAGGCGCGGTAACGTTTATTAAATGTAAAATTGTAAAAAGTGGCCACCGCCCATCCCACTCATAAGGCGGTGAGCACCCAAGGCGTGTGTGCACCTCCCTCACACTCCGCTTACGCACGCGTGGCTCGAGGGATCAACGGATGCCGCAAGGGCAGCAGCATCCCACATATGCGTGGTCGCCATGACGACGACGTCGTCATCCTCGTGGGCTCACAGTTAGAATTGGATTTGGAAAGAGAAACAGGGGCTGAGGAGCGGAGCTCTCTCCCATCTTGCAAGGGCCAGGGTTGAGGAACCATTTTGAAATAAGACGACGACCAGGACAATGATACGAGAGTTCGCCCCCCTTATTTCCCGGTCCGCTTCGAGTTAATGACTCGAGCGAGGCTGATTAGCGTCACTTTCGGCCCATCGATAAATGCATCGAGTCACCACTTGTTACCTGTATAATAGCATAGGCGTCTCTTTCTAACAACGATTCATCTGATTTTTAATTATGCATGACCAGTGGATAATGCACTTTGTTTACCAATTCGGCAAAGTTATTTTTAAATGCATCTGCACCCAAAAATATAGATAGCAGAAAAATTATTCTTGTTAAATTTAATACTTGAATGACATTTATTTGCTTTTGCTTTTCAATTCGACAAATTTGTTTACTCAACAGTCATATTATAAACGCTTGTTCTGTTTACAAAAATAAAAAAAGCAATATACTCTAGGTATAGTTGATTTAAGTCAACGACTTGTCTTCGTTTTACATTATATATCGATTTTTTATTACTTTGTACAGAAAATTACATGTACAGATAACTTTTGATTGATTTTGAAATAATTACACTTGTTTATATTTGCGTTGTCTTTTATATTGTTTATATAACTTATTGAATTTCCACATTTTCAAGATACGTGTTAAAAAATTATTTCATTTAACTCTAATTTTCGTGTTATTGAACACTTTGGTTTGTCATTTCAAATTTTTATTTTTCAAAAGCATATTGAACTAGTGCTTCATAAATTTAATGCAAAATTAAATTTCTTGGATAAGCATGTATTGTGTATTCCGGTATAATTAATTTTTTAAAATGTTTTTAAAAAACTAAGTGATTACACAGAAGGATAGTAAACAAAAAAAAATTCTGCTCAAATTTTACGCAAAACGTTCTTTTGTTTATCCTTATTTCATAAAAATAATTTGTCGTTTAGTTATTAGATAACAAAATTTGCAGATCCTATATCTTTAATTGTAGTTATGAATTTTATGATAAAGAATAATCCTTCCTATATTTGATTTTTTGAGTGTAGTTTTTGTTTCAGTTAGGACAACACTCGTATAATCATATCGTAGAAGCGATGCGGCATAGGCCGTATTTATTGAGTACCGATAATTACTCTACCTTATATGGGTAAAAAGTATTATATCGCAATATTGGCCATGCGTCTAGAAGTAAGATTTTCCTGTATTAAAATACGTTTTCGTAAGGCCTAATTGAAAATTCAAATCGGCGCAAATCAAGTGAGCTTTGCGCGCAAGAAGCATCGACTAGACGCAACGGGTGCATTTACTTAACATGCTTTAATTATGATTGTTCTCTCTTCCTCCCCCGTAATCTCTTTCATTCCGCGTCCCTCTCGCTTCCTCACTACCAACAGTGAAACAATAAAAATCTGCCGATCGTAAATCGGACAAAATGTTCACGGTCGCGGGAGCAGAACTCACGATGATGTGGAGCCACAGGCGAAGCCAGAAAAACAAGGACGGAGAGATCGGCGCACCGTAAAAATGGGGCCTCTCTACCTCGACAATAAAAGGAACAGAGCAGCGCAGCAACAACGCAACGACCGAATGAAAAAAAAAAATTATGGTGAAGCTGCACAAAGTGAGGAGGGCACTGACTTTCGTCTATATATATATATATATATATATATATGTATATACACTTCCATATATATTTCTATATACACCTACATACATATATATAAAAATATATTTTACGTGTACCTGTTTATACATATACCCACTTTCGATCTCTCTCTCTCTCTCTCTCTCTCTCTCTCTCTCTCTCTCTCTCTCTATCTATCTAGCCATCGGTCTATCTCTCTTTCTCTTGTTTCTGCCCTCCTGTTCCTCTCTCCGGAGAAAATCCATCCCGAGTGCGCAGGATCTTAAAAGAAAAAGCCGTTCCGTTACACGGTATGTACTACGTGCCGCAAGTGAACCGTAACGAGAACTGAACAAACACGACTCGAAGAGTGAAGAAGAGTGAGACAAGTTTATTTATTGAAGATAGGAAAAAGATAGGGAGTGATGAAACGCCCGGATTTACCTGAGATTTCATTATTACGCGAGAGAAGAGAGAGAGAGAGAGAGAGAGAGAGAGAGAGAGGGAGCAGCAAGCGTTTCTCCTCTTTACCTCTTTAGTGTTTGACGCGGGGTCGTTAATCGCAGCTGGTCTTCTGTACTATACTTTTTGCCCTTTTTAAACGATTTTTTGGTACTACTCTTCCGCCGGAGATGCCGCAATTTTCTTCAAATGTTACAAAAGAATTTGTGGCCTTTTTTCAATTATCTCCTGACCAACGTGTTGTCGTAACGACTTTTTGAAATTGTTGCTTGCAATATTTAGCTCAGCAACAATAAACATTGACACTTTGATTGATATTGAAACTGAAAGCCTTTTTTTATTAAACTTTCATATCGGTTGATCTATCGAGATTCTTCAGATGATGTTATTGATTGTGAGAAGAAAATTTGATGAATCGAACTTATGAATTACAAGGCAGTATTAACTAAGACATTTAGTGAGTTTAAAAGATTAGTTAGATTGTGATTTTTTTTACAAGAAATAACATATTAAGAATTAAAAATAACATATGAAATTATTATTAAAGTCTTATTAATTTTTTTAAAAGGCATTTAATTCGTTGTAAAAATTTTAGCCTGAAAAATTAAATCAGTATAAAAATTTTAATTACAAAAATTAAAAATTAAAATTAAAAATATTGTAAGTATATAAATTTGTCTGTATATGTCAAATTACTGTTCCTTATCATAAAAATTTTATAATTAAAGTTATTTAATTAATTTTATAACTGCATTATCAATGCACAAATATATAATTACTATAAATTCACGTAATAGATCAGTGAATTTAAAAAAATAAAATTTAATCGAGTATTACGGAAGCCCTGTTTATAGACATTCAGTTATTAATGATTAACTGATTTTGAAATAACTGGCAACAAAATTTGGTTATGATCTCAATGAAATTTGGCAATTAAAGTAATTTAATAACACTACTCAATCATTGAAAAGAGCGCTAAAGATTTTAACGTTTCGAAAGCATACATAGGCATACCGCGCACGTGTATGAGTGTCTGCCTGTACATAAGTATGTAGAAAAAAACTAGGGTTAAAACACGAACACAGCAGAAAATGACGTTCGTGATGAAATAAGAATTTGTTCCCGTTAAGAAAATGGTAGAGTTTAAGGAAGAATTAGATAGCAAGTCAGAGTAATAATAATGTGTTAAAAGAAAAAAGTGGGCCTTGAATCACTTTGCTTCAAGTTTGTGAAAGCCGCGCACATGAACGCGGAGATTTGATTACTTTACCCCAGTGATCGGAGCTCGTCTATCAGCACCACGTATCGTTGATCCGGCAGCTCCGTCAAAAGTCTCGAGTCCACGGGTATTCGAACGTGTTTCCCTGGGACATGCGCAACGCGTGTCCCGCGACTTCCCGATCGAACATCCTCGCCGGTCCCGCCGATGTCGCGGCGACGTCTCGATCGGCGAATCGATGAAACGGTAACCGCGGCTCTATGGTTTCTTAATGACTGCGCGGGTGGTGGAGGTGACGGCGGAGGCGAAGGAAGAGAACGAGGATGTCGAGGAGGAGGAGGAGGGGCCGGGAGGGGCAGCGGGAGGAGCCGGTGGTGGTGGCGGCGGCGGCGAAGGAGTAGGAGGAGGCTACGTCTTGTTCACTCGGACGCCGCCGACGTAGTGTACGTGCCTTGGCGCGACGACTCGGTTTCGTGTGCTGGGAGCCCAAGGCCCTTCGTCTTCTCTCTCTCTCTCTCTCTCTATCTCTCTACACCGTGCGCACCCACCCACCCACCCACTCACACACACGAGCGCGGGCGCGCACGCATGCACACGCGCGGAGGCACAGACCTACACCCGCGCTGACTCCTACTCGTGGCCGTGTCACGTTTTCTTTCAACGCGCCAATGGCACGTCAGCTTTTTCCGCTTCTCCCTGCGCCAAGTACCGAGGACCCCACCCGCGCCCACCGGGATGACCCTCTTTCTTGTCTCGGCGAGGCTCGCGCACACTTTCGACTTTTCGCACTTTCTTCTAGGGTGGAAGCGGCCCTAGGTTTTTTCGGGAACGCCGGGCAACTGATCGAATCCTGCGACTGGATTCACAGGCATCTGATCGATATCTAAAGGACCTCGAAGCCCTGCAATTTTTATTGCTAGGGCCGCCTTTTACTACTACTTGCTATGCCCATTGTATTGCTGAGGGACTCGGACGATTTATTCTCTCGTTCAATTTACTCGTGCAGCAGACGGAGATTTTCTCCAGTAACGTGCGTAAAGATCGTAACTCAGCGTGACCTCCCTTTACTCTTCTGATTCGGCTGAGAAAATTATACATGCATATTCGCAATATATATATATATGTATGTTGCCGAGATCAGGAATATTAGATTGCTAAGCATCTACAAACGATTTCCTTTTTTCACAGAATTTCAATGCAACCTTTGGTTATATGATTTCTGTTATATCGCATTTGTTATCATTTTAAATTCATAAGTTTTAAGTACATTTAAACATTAATATAATTTTAAAAAGAAAAGAATTTCAAAAGTCTATGTTTCCTTGCCTACTCTTATTATAATATAGATTATACTACTTTCTCGTTTCTCATTACTCATGATAATACATAAAAAGCATGAAAAAAAAAAATTCGTTATACTTTGGCATTGAAATTCATATTATTGAAATATCAAATTCTAAATTAACAAAAATTTACTCATTGGTCTTATATAAATCTATTCTTAATAGATAAGTGTATGAAAATTTTCTTTATTTTCTAAAAATCTAATTTTCTACAACTCAATTGCAAATTATGCTAAGAATCCAACTATCCTAAGAAAAATTTATTAAAATATTTAGTTGGAAATTATGAATAGTTTGACTATTTCATTGCATTACATGCAATCGGGTCATTTTATTTATTTATAATTTCGCAAGCCAATATTACGTATACTAATTTTTTAATGCTTCATTAAAAATCCATTACTTTTGAAATCGAAGATAACCTGGAGAAATCAAGTTTATTATTTTGTTGTATTAGGCATTTATTATTAGGCTTTTTATTCAATTACTCATAATATTATATAACTTTTTACTTTGAAAAATACTAAGTTATTCATGTTTAACGTAATCGACATTCAATTTCGGAAACCGTACTGTCTTATGTATATCTTACGTGTCTGAATAGATACAACAAAGAAATTCCATACAGGATAAAATTAAATTGAATACTGTTCAAATGCATTTAGGTAAAACAATAGTATTTTTAATGTTTGGGTATTTAACTCAGTAACAGCTAGATTGGAATAAATGTGTTCGATATAAAAAACGAAATGTTAATTTTTTACTAAAAAAAAATTAATTCGAAGCTATTGTTCTTTATCAATGAATAAAAATAAAGTTCCATATCATTATATTATATTATATTAGTTCTGTTCTTATTTGCATGTCGCATTTTTTGTGAACGCATAAAATTAATTATTGTATTAATTTTTCTTTACCTCATACAAAATAAATTGAAAACAAATAAAATCAATAGACAAATTTTACTTTTTATTTAGCATCAATTTTTTCCAACGGTGCTAAAGTTGATAGTCGAAAACATAAATTTGAACTTTAATGATTTTGTATTATTCATATTATACGTAGTTGAGTAAGCAACGTTAAGCAAATTTGAATAAGACATTCAGACAACACTAACTGTAATTTTATGCATTCGCATAAAACTAAATGAATATAAAAATAAATATCAATTTTACTTTAATGTTATCTCAAACATGAAATAAGAACTAGAATAATATTCATTTAGGTACGTATATCTTTGAAGTTTTTCTTAATACTTATTTAATAAAAATCACTACCATGCATAACAAATAGGGAAGCCCAAAAATATGCAAGATCTTACATGTGCTAATAATAATGTTACAGCATGCTAATAAACGTTAAGGACAAGTATAGGTACTAGAAAGTAAAAAAAGAAAGAAAAGGGGGAAATGAAGAGAGAAAGAAGATCCCCAAATAAAGATAAGGCCTATATCAGCCAATCAGCTAAGTTTATTTGCAGAGGAGGGAAAATTTTGGTATACATCAAAGGAAAATCAAGAGAATGGATGGACCGCAAAGAATAAGAGGATTCGAAAGAGAAAGAGAGAGAAGCAATTATAATGCACATAAACCACACCTCCTACTACGGGACATGTCAGTTAGTGGAGAATTGGAGCCAATTGATTGGGAATATAATCGATACTACGGAGAGTGAAAGAAAAAAGCGAAAGGCTCGGCCAATATTCTGACCAATCCATAGCAGGATCATCCCCGAATACTAAGCTTTGACTTCCATTATTATGTTATTCCCCTTCTCCCTCTCCGTCTATCTCTCTCTTTATCTTCCTTTTTTTATCTCTCTCTAGCTGATCTATTTTACAACCGCAAAAATAATTGCAAATTGAATTGCCTAAAATAGAAAAATTCGTATAAAAATTTCCGTATTTTGAACTTTCACTTTACTTTTTTTAAGTTTATCGTTACATTATCAATTTTTTTCAATCAGTAATCCAGCTTTAAGATGATAGCTTTCTCTTTCTTAATACATAAAATAATAAAATTGAGTAGAGAGATTTGTTATCGTTAAATATATATTCAGTTGTATTAAGAAATCAAAAAATTGTTTCAAAAAGTTATCAATATCGATGGCACGTTTAATGTACAAGAACTAAATTGCGAATTAAGAAATTATTTTTGGATTACCATTATTTTAAACCAGTTTTAGGAATAAGTCTTTTAAAAAAACTGCCAAAAAAAATAGAAATACGTTCATTAATTGAATCTGTGATTTCGACCATTCGGCAAATTTTGCTTATAATTGTGTTGTTAATTTTTTTAGAGTTGTTCAACATATTGGATTAAAAAATTTTGTAGTAATACTTTTTTGTATTTTATAAAAGTTTACAGAGATGAATAAGTCAATATATTTAATACAAATATTCATACATATACATTTCATACATATGCATTCATACATATGTCTTCTATATATACTCGTACGGGCATGTGTAGGTGTATAATTTTTTTTACTAATTAAGGAACTTGTATTATAAAGAATTTTCTAAATTTTGACATGACATTCATTTTTAAAAATCCTATCCGCGTTATTCCATCTTTCCTGCATACTCCTTTTTCTTACGGTACTTTACAAGTCATAATGCAGGTATAAACATGACATGCGTACGTAATTTTCTTGTATATTTCTCCTCCCCCATCTCGAGCAGCTCCAGATATCGATACTTCTTCATTCGGTTTCACACATTCTATCTTACTCTCCGTTTTTTCATTCGTGTTAGTAAAACCCCCACCCCCTAGTGCTTAAATGCGCCTCTCTGTCTGTCTCTCTTTCTCTCTCTCAATCTCTAATGCGCGCACATCTAATGGGCGAGTGAGCAGTGGCAGTGTCACATTGTCCAGCCCAAATCCCCTCGGCTACTTGGTGAAATGGTGATCGAAGGCCGGCATTCATTGGGAGTCGACCGACAGTTTTCCCCAAAATGGCGTCCTCAAATTCTGCTAATTTTTGTATTGCTTTGTATGCCTATCATCTATTAGCACTACGTTCTATTCTTAATCGTTCGTTTTTTCCCTTTTTTATAATAGACTTGTCCTTGCCAAGCTTATGTTTTGTGGCATACACTATTTATTATTTTTCTCCGACTATTACACTGTGAAATTAACCTAAAGCTGTTTTTTTCATTTCATCTTTTTTGATTAATAGCTACTTTGATTTTTTTTTTAATGCTTGCATTTAAAAAAAAATTGTATTTTCAGTTTTTTAAACTTTTAAATTTAAAGTTTTAAAATTCTATTTAAAAAAGCAGAATTATGCACATTTGAAAATCGCTATCTAGTTATTAAATTATTTTATTACAGTTATTAGGTATAACCTATAGTAGAACTATATAACAATGTAGGTACAAAAGTTTTCCATTTATTCATTACATATGTACAAAAGATATGTATTAAGCTTAATTATAAAATACTTACATATTGTTTACTGAATTTATGATTATATTTATAATAAAAATATAAAGAAACTTATAATTTTCTAATAATTAATTTCTTATATTAATGGGAATTAAATCTTAAATTTTAACATAAAAAAAATTATATGTATATAATATATATATATATATATAAATGTTTAATAAGTAAATAATATAATCAAATACGGTAAAGTATATTTTTCTTGCTGTATCCAATTTAATTATAATGATTTAATTTATGAATCATATAAACCTTATATAAATTTAAAGCTAAATACAGTAATAAAGTAATTGCATATAAGCCACTTAATAAGTAGAATTATTTAATTTGAGATAATAGTACTATTTTAAACATTTTTTTGCTCATTATATTTATCATCCATATCCCTCAACATAATTATTATACAGCCATCATCTTTAGATAAATCTTTACGAACTGAATTAAAAAATCGTTATAAATTAGCTAAAATACTTATATATGATATAATATATATATGTATATATATACAATAATATATACATATGATATATAAAGATTATATTTCTGTAATTTATTATTTGTTTAATATGTTGTATAAATTGGTCAGAAACATAATTTTAATGATTGATTGTGTACTACTAAACTTGAGGATCTTCGGCATTTTAATTTGATTGATTAATTTTTCGCTAAAATAGAAACGAAATAATATATAATCTAAGTATACTTTCAAAATATGCTTAAAATGAATATGGTTCAAGTGAAATCGTAAACAAATGACTAGAAACAAAAGGATCTTCCAATAATACCCCGAAATCCTCTCCAAGTGTTTGAGTAAGATTTTAAAAATGTGCTCGACAGAAGAAAGCGTATTACATAAATGAAAAAAGAACAGTGAATGGTTGAACGTCAGCTTAGCTCAACCTTTTGTCCTCGTGCGAGCTTTCTACGTTTTTTTCTGTACCACGCGCAAAATCGGAATTTCACGATTATCGAGAGCATACAATCCTTGAGGCTCATCGCCACCCATTAAACATCTGTTATAACACTAGACGAAAGTCTAGTCGCAGCGAGCTTCACGATTTTTCCCGTTCAAATCTCGTTCTTCATCTATCTCCATCTACTTTCATCTCTCTCAATTTAGCTCTCCCTTTCTCTGTCAGTCGCTTACTCTTTCGTTAACATAGTTTTTTCCGCCGCTCCTCGTCGCTCCTGTATTTTATGAAGCCCCGTATTCTGTCAACTCACGCTCACGCAATTTTACACAAGGGTCGAATCAGCGCCGCGCTTCTGAATAGGCCGCTATTTTATACAAGGGTGCAGCAGCAACAGCTTCAATGGAGGCAAAAGCAGTAGCAACAGCAGCAGCAGCAGCAGCAGCAGCAGTAGCCAGCAGCAGCTCATATCTACCCCCTTAAAATCCGGCACCTCATTTTTTCTATTATATATCGTTGCCTTTCGCTTGTATTTGTACTTGGCTCGCTTTCGCTGGGGAATTGTCTTTTTTAGGTTTTCATTGTCTCATTTTCGATGCGTACGGGTGTAACGATCACCTCACCTTTACGCTCTTACGCTTTTTCACCGGAAACTACTAATGTGAAATACTTTTTTCTCCGTACTCTGTGCGGTTTCAGTTTTCTCCTTTCTTTTTTTCTTTTCATTTTCATGAAGGTAATTATGGGAGTCAATGCTTTTGACCGTAATTGGTTATTTAGCTACTCAACTACATTGATTTTGCGTTACATTCACATATCTTTAAAAAAAAATACTAAATAGCAAACGCCTTTTCGTTTTTCGGTTAAAGAAATTCTGAAAATATTGTATCTGTACGTTATAGCAAAAAAAATATATTACGCGTGATATCTGTATTTAAATTGGATTAATCAATTAATTAATATTCAGTTGTTTAACACTAGGTACGAATTTAATTTATATACGAATATTACACACTGAAAATTTTTTTAAATATCGAGTAACATAATTACTAAATATATTTGTTCATATTAAGTAACCAATATTATCGAAAAACTTTATTAAATTTTTTAATACAATTTATTATTTATTAAATGAATTTTTAATATGATTAATTTTGAAAGTTTATAATTGAATGCTAATAATACAAAAATCTGATAGGAAAGATTGATTTTTTCACTTTAAGATTTTTTAATAATTACAATAATTAGAAAAAGTAATATATATTATTATGAAAAACTTTAACTTTCATATTTATGTTTAAAAAGATTTTGTGCTGTAATACAGGCCGTTTAATTTTATGTATAACCCTTTTAAATCGAAGTGGTGAATATTCTTTCAATATTTTTATGTTATTAATTTAAAAAGAAAACATATTTATCTCAACAAAAAGATTAACAGTTTATAAAAAATATTATTCTTTTATCAAAATTTTTTATAAAACTTCAAAATTATATAAAACTTTTGAAAGGATATACGTATTTTTAATATTTTATTATTTTAAGATATTTATAATATAATAACATTTACTTATAATTTTAAATAAAATAACTAAAATAAAAAGTAATTATAAAATTTTGTAATAAGTTTTCTATCGTTGATAACATTATTTTCAGAAAATTCAAATAACACTCATGTTAATATTTATTAACAATATTTTAATAACAATTAAAAATATAATTATACTATAAGACATCGCTATCTTTGGTTTTTACACATATAAATTGAATTTAAAGGTTGATGTCCTTGTAGATAAAAACATGATTTTTAACAAAGATATTTTTATTACATTATAAACAAGAGTAATTTCTAATTATAAGCTGCGTTGTATATTTATATTTATTGTATATTTATCTGTTCGTAGATTATCTTTGATGCTTAATGATATATTATCATATTGAAGAAATTGAGACAATTTGTAATAATCAAATACATTGTTTTGATTCTTTATCATCTGCGGCTAGATTAAATGTGCAGTTTGATTTTTCAAAAAAGTTAAGATTTTATATTGAACTTGATATAAATATATTTTTTTTAATAAATTTCTCAATCCGTCATTTGTTTTCTTATTTTTAACAGTATTTATGCAAAAATTAATTAAAAACTTTGCTGATCATTTTATGGTATAGTGTCTATTTTTTAAATTTTTAAAATCAAGAATTCTGAATCATTTATAGTAAAAAGTTGCACATTTTTAAATTTATTTTTAATTATATAAATTCATTTATTTATAATACCTGTACATGATTTTGAAAAAATATATTCACAATATTTCAACTTGTAATGTAATTTCAAACTGAAATATTTGAAATCGATTATTTTAAAAGTTAATATTAAAAACATTTAAACTTTTTAGACATATATATTAATAAGACTGGATTTTAAAAAACAATTTCATCTATATTTTTCTTCTAAAAAAACATTAAATTTAACCCCTGTTACGGAATTAAAGAAGTACAAGGTTTCAAGTTGACAGACGTCAGCTAGTTCAATTACTTAAACAGTGTTCTACCACTTTAAACTTGCTGTTTCTGTTTTAGTTCATGTACTACCGAAGTAAGTACGTTAAAGGTTTAAACCTCAGATCAATACGAAATAAGATAAAATATATAAGTATGAATAAAAAAATTGTATTTTATAAATTTTATAACCGTAAACTTCTTCTATACTCTGAATAATCAAATGGAAAACAAATATTTTCATTTACATATATTTTCATTAAGAACAACGATTTTCAAACAAATATTCGTATCAATAATTCTAAAAATATCTTGTTTAAAGGCAAGAAAAAAATATCACTTTAGTTTAAATAATTATCCAAAATCAGTTTTAATTGAAGTGAAATAGAAGATTCTTTATTGTTTTGAAATAATAACTGTTTCAGTAAAAATCAAGTTACAATAAAACACAAAATGATTATTAATTTAATATCAAATCTTTTTATATCAAGATTCAATAAGTTTAATGACAATTCTTCAATATCTCAAAAAGGAAAAAATTAAAAATTTAATTTGATAATTTTAACTACCTTCAATCATAATAACGCCAGAACTTTTGAATCTTTCGTATATCCGTCCAAGTAAAAAATAATAGTCTAGAGTAAAAGAACTCAGTTATTTAAAAATTGAGAAAAAGTTTGTTTAAAATTTAGTTTTGCTGTATATAGGTTATTATTTTAAGATGCCAAGAAATTTACATTGTGGGAGTGAATACAACAGTTAAATACTTGTCAAAAAAACAAAAGAAGAGAAAAAGAAGTGTTAATGTAGCATTATTAGCCTGACTCTTTTGTTTGTACGATACTCTACATTATAATACTTTTCCTTTCCACCTTCTATTCAAATTACAGGAAGACAATATTAGGCTAAAAATAATTTAAAGCGTAAAATGATCTCAAGTACAGATAGTTACCCTTCCTTCGCGAGTCACAAAACATAGAAATAATTTAGTGTAAGTATTCTTACACCATTTGAATACTTTCAAGCTCGTAGATACATCCTCATCGGATAAAATTATTTGCAAATAATATTCCGCCGTCTCATGCATTTTGGGACACTTATCGCAGCGAAAGGAAGATCTCACATCGTCTTTTGCACTTGCACATCGCGACGCCTTCGCGCGGGTGAATCCATTCGAATGATAGGCGATGATGTGAAGAGATAAAGAGGTGAGGTCGACAGCGGAGGAGAGAGAGAGAGAGAGAGAGAGAGTAATATGGTGAGAGGGAGAGAGAGAGAGTGAGATAGAAGGGGAGGGGGTCGGGGGAGGGAGGGAAGGAGACGCGTCTCCGACGATACGTGTCTTCCTCGTCAAAATCCCGAAAAGCGACTAACCCGCCTCTTGCGCGCACTTTTTCGAACCGTCCTTGGTCTCTCTCCATTCTCTTTCTCTTTTGCTCACTTTCACTCTCGCTCTCGCACGTTCTCTCCTCTCTTTCTCTCATACTCACTCCAGGCGATACGCGCGCGCGCCCTTTTACATTATTATTTAAAGCAACCCTTCGAGCATCATCGTTCTCTCTTACTCGTGGTTCTCCCCTTAAAAAACGCACATACACGCGCATACAAAAGGGGTGGGGTTCGCCGAGGATTCCCTTTTTCAAAGATTCGACCGCGCGTAACTCTACGCTCCGATCTAGCTCTCTCTCTCTCTACCGAGCGCGCCCCCCCTCCCCCTCTGCCGCCCTCCTCCTCTTCCCCCTCCTCTGTCGCTCTCGCTCACTCGGCCTAGCTCTCCTTTTCTCTTCAGCCGCGTGCTCTGCAAAGTTAGGAAAGATGCTGGGGAACGGAGAACAAGAGAGAGAGAGAAAGCGAAGTTTTTTGCTTCTCGAGGGGGGTTAAAAGCTGATGAGGCGGGGAAGGGTGAACGGGCTCCTGCTCCAGGTGCCACGCCGTTAGCGGCAGACTCCGCACCAAAGGGGGATCGTAAAAAAGCATTATTTCCGATCTGGCCGGGCCCAACGAGATTAAGACAATGAGAAAGAGGGATGAACCGACGCTGGGGTTGAAGGAGCGGGTGTTTGGCTGTTAGAAATCTGTTTACTAGACTCGAGTGCGCGCGTGCGCCTCGGATTGCCCTCATTATCAAAGGGGTTCCGTGCTTTATTTAGTTTTTTTCTTTTAATAACGCTCTAATGGAGAGTTATTAAGCGCGGTAAAGTCGTACAACCCCGCTAAATCCTCGGAGCTATTACCTGCCAGTCGACTGTTTTTCTCTAATAATCGAAGTCAATCGTGACGCTAAAATTATGAATTTCTGCAGCTTCAAACCGCCTCACGATTTTAGTTACAGTTACAAAATACATAATTCAGCGTTGCGTCAGAGCTATTACAACAAGAAGGACGCATGTGAATTTTCGACTTCTACTATGAAGTGGATGTGTACTTGAAGATATACATTGAAAGGCTCACGTTTAACTTTTTGTATGCACACGTGGTGAAAAGTGCTGCGTACAAAGAAGAGAAAGTATTCCTGTTGAGTTTCATGCACTAATTACTTATCCCAGTGTGTAATCCTTTATTTTCTTTTCTTTTAATTACTTCGTCAATTCGTTTGCCTTAAAAATATTCTAAACCTTACCAGTAAATACCCTTTAATAAAAATTACAACTTTAATGCATACCCTACATTTGAAACTACTATTATTTTAATATCGTTTTCTTGTTATTTATTCGTATTTGCATTGCTTGACGTATCGTTTAATTAGTAAAAAGTAGTAAATTGTAGTTCACATCGTTTTAAAAAGAAACCACAATTTCAAAAATAAATGTTAGAAAAATTTCTCGGTTTTTATCTAAGAAAATGAGATTATTTAATTAAAAATATTGGGATGCATATTACTGTATATCATACCGTTATCTCCATTGAAATTTTATGCAAATTAATTTAAGCAAATTATCTCTAATATTATTAATGGCATATTATTACTAATTGTTTAATGCACTTACACATCTGACGAAGTCAAAATAAGGAAAGCTAGGCTAGGTTGAGATTTTCCATGACCTCGTAAAAAATGGGTCTTTTCTGTCTTAACGGTCGTGATGTAACTCGATCGACTTCTTTGGGGTATGTTGATATGAGCTTAACCCTCGGTCGTTTTCATTAAATTTCAATTGAATTACTGTCGTTATTTAAAGTGACTTGTTTCGTTTTTCAATAAAATGCAATATGACAAAGTTCATCGATTTCATTGAAAAAATAAAAATGCTGGTTTAAATTTAGGCTTTTTGTTACGTGATAAATTTTAAATAAATTTTGTATTTTTAAAACCCTTCTTGAAATATATTTACATATTAAAGATGCATAAAATTTTAAAATAATAGAACATACACAGCTCTTAATGGAAGTTATTTTAATTTTAAATATAATATCAATTTAAATAATAAGATTAATTAAAATTAAAACATAAGATAAGGTTCGCTTAATCAAAGAACAAACAATTTATTTTTTCAATAATTTAAATTAAATGAAAGCTACTTCATAATTTTTCTTTGATATTCTTGATAAAGAATAACTTGAAGATTTAATTTAATACAAGTACACGTCCTGGAAAAAATGTTCAATTTGTTATAGAAAAATAATAGCTGTGCAATACAAATTTGATAAAAAAGCCCCTAAATTAAACATAAGCATGAAATAATGTACTACAAAATTTTATTTATTATTATTACATTTTATATTTTAAATATTAAATGTATAATTGAATAGTGAATACGGTTTTACTTAATTATTATAGAGATTTTTTTACAACTATTATATTATAATATGAAGGTATATAACATTACTTGCCAATCTTGACAAATAGTTATTTTCAAATTCTCGTACACTTCCAATATGTGTATCATTCAATATTCAGGCTAAAAATTTTAGACGGAAAATACACGATATATAGGAAAGTCAATTACCTCTAGCAGTGACACAATTAGAGAGATGTTGATTACATTATTATTCATGCTACACGTTATCCTACCAACAGTCATGCAATATTCCTATAAACAAATTCATATATTCAAGTTCGTATATAAATCTAACAATAATAATGGCAAATTCGATGCTGTTTCAAGATCTTATGATTAACACTTCCGAAAATTGATATAAATCGATATATCCCTGGTGATAAATTGATTCATAATGCAATAGAAATTTTGACTGTTTATATTGGTTATATCAATTTTTTATTTATATAACTACGTGTAAATAATTGCAAAATTTGTATTTATTATTTATTTACATTTTTTTATTATTGATTATTATTTATTATTAAGAATAATATTTATTATTAAAAACTCAGGTCGTGGATAAATTGTTTAGTTGCAAATTTTTACACAATGAAATGAAGTGAGATAGTTCACTTTTGAAAGTGAAATTAAAAATAAGTATTAACGTACTGAATAATAAAGTTAACGTACCAATAGTGTAAACACATAGTAGGTTGAAAAAAATGAACAACAAAAATCATAAAATGCAGCACCACATAAAGATTTTTATATGATTGCGTTGCTAATTCATCAGTCATATATTTCGACCCGCGCGTGATATTCAATATAAACTTTTTCGACTGTTCATAAAACTCAAGCATTTTAGCCTGAACCATCTCAACACTATTCATAGATAACATGAATAAGCCAATTTAAAGTGTTATCGGTAATGTTCTATGGATGCATTTCTTTCTCGATCATACGGTTTCATGACTCAGAAAAAATGTTAATAAAACAGAAAAATATAAGTACAAGAAAAATGCTTTAAAAAAAAAAATATTTGTATTTTTGAATATTTTTAAGTTTCATGCACAATATATAGTAAATCGGTGCTATGCTTACGGAAAAAATAGAAGTTTAGCAGGTAAAAATAGGGAAACATTTTTTTTTAAATATACAGTATTCAAATGGGATCAGTAACCTTCAATCTAAAAATTTTTTTTGGCCATTGCTATTTCTCGACACTCCCGTATTTGATCTTTCTTTTTAGTTATAGTTGGCAGGAGGTTCTTAGATATGATGAGTCATCTAATCGTAAGAAATTGGATGTTAAATCGATCAGACACTTCATTCAAAATAGAAAAACGAATGTGATTTTCTAAGCTATTGGAAAATTTGAGTCTTGAGTTGAAAGTACAATGCCGCTATTATCTAGAGTATTGTTCGAAATAAATAAACTAGCATCAGTTTAATCTGGAGTCTCTTTTATTTTCTCTGTATTATCGTATTGCAAAGTTAATTTGCGATATTGAGCAATATTACAAATAAGATTTAGATATGCAAGGGTTATCTACACATTGATATCTACACATTTGGATATTCGTGGACAAATGTAGATCGCCAAGAAAATGCTTAAATACTTGCATTAGTGAAGCTGGTAAACGATATTAGTTTAACGGCAATATGCTTAAAATGTTGTTCCCATTCATTGCCAAATTCATCTCATCATGAAAATATCATACATGCTACAATTAAATATTGTAATATTGTACCCGAATAGAATTGCGAAAAAAAGGTTTTATACATGTTAAATCATTAGAAAGTAAGCATGTTAACATTCAGTTGATTATATAAACTAATTAAAATCTGTGAATACTTTCGTACTCTTTTTAGTATAATTTTGCGCTTTGGTCAAAGTAGAGAATTGCTAGTCGCTTAACTCTATTTTGCCGAGGAAATGTTAAGAGTGATTGTACGCGGTTCTTACTTATGCTAACTTAACCGTAATATTTTAACCTGACCAAACTTTTTATACTTGGAAATAGTATTGATATTCTTGGCTATGTTGTAAAGTCCGCATAACGTATTGTTGTTACAAAGAATTCCTGACAATCACTTACGCAATACAAAACCTCTTGAAATCCTCGTCAGTAAAATGCACATTTTTTATAGACATTGATTTTGTACTCTTAAAAACCTGATTTGCAATAAAATGAACTCAATATAAAATTATTATAGTACAGGTAAAGTAAGCAAACAGTAATATGCTACTAAATTTTTTATACAACAAATTTTCAGAATTATGCTTGAGCAACAGTGAAATTTCTAATAAAGTTAAGAGATGAAATAAAAAGATTATAATCTTATAATCTGTAAAATTATACTGCTTAATAATAATCCTTATTATATAGAATATATAGTTTAGTTACTATAACCATACAATAATATATACTACAAAAAAAAAATCTTTTTCGCATAGAGTAATATTTGTTTATATTACTCTATACATTTATATTAACAATATAAATAGTCTAGTTATTATTTATTGATAAAATATATAGTTTACAATTTAGAGAAATAAAATATTTGATTTTATGCTGAAAATATTCATATATTGATAACATTAAATTATAACATTTATGCAGTCCTGATACATTTAAAATATAGATTTTCAATAATTATAAAACAATCGTCTTAATTTTTCCGACTTATTCACATTTTTACTAAATTAATTGCTGATGATAGCAGTTATAACAGAACGAACAATTATAATAGTTTCCTTATTATTATAAAATATGTTTTAGAATATTGTAGCAGACGTGTAGAGTTTTTGCCGTCTAAATTAAAATACATAAATAAAATTTTACCATTATTTTAAATTAATATTTATTAAATAATTTGACTCTGTTAATACAAACCTCGGCTAATTTTTGTACATTAAGTGAAAACGAGCAATAAAACAAATTGTTTACAACCAATAACGTATATTATATATCAATCCAATTTATACTTCATAAAAGATAAAAAAATTTATATTTTTAATAGCATCAATATAGAGCCTTACTATATTGATATTTATTTTTAACACCCGAATGTTTAAATTATAAAAACCTTTTTAAAATACCTATTTTTTCTGAAAGATTTGAATGTGGTATGCTTCAAAAAATTATCATTCGATCGACATCTATCGTAGAAAGCTTGTAACTTAAATTGTGGGTTTCTAAGGGTAAAGATCAGTTGATGCATAACTACCAGTGACATCTCTCGGTCATTATTAGCAATTAAGGTTTGAAAATGCTTATACTATTTTAGTTATATTTCAAAAAAATATGTACCAATCTCTTCAAAAGTCTTTTAGTGACGAATTTAATTCTTGAGTAAGAGAATTTGTATCGGTAAAGATTTAAATTGCAATCTGAGACGACGAAAAAAATATCTGCAGATAATGCTTGGATTTATTTCCACCAACTGTCCAGATAAAAACATAAGCGCCCGATTAAACAGCCTAACCAACCCGATTTCGGATAAACTGCAACGAAGATTATGTTCCATATCCAACATAAAGTGACATAAGACACTATTAATAATGTATATAATTTGTATAATAGTGTATAACAGATTCCTTGATTTTGGATAATATAATAGATTAAGTGGAATGCAGGAATAGAGGCATTTGCGGCTACAGTTAAAATCTCGAAGACAAGGTAAAGAATAAAAAATTCGATTATTCTAAGCACCTAACAAGAACCGGGCTTCTTAAATAATCTTAGCAAATACAACTGTGAAAGTTAGATAATAATACATATGTACATCTATATGTATTACACATTATGCGTAGCTACAGTATACAATTATACATCAAACTTTTTTGAGCTTATAGATAAAATACATATTTGTCCGAACCTTCAATTATTTTCTAATTTGAAGTGAGTGATGCAAGTCTATTACTTAATATGAAGATGTACAAAATTGACTCTTCCCGTACCAAAACTCATTTAAACTCGAAGTTATTACTAAGAGGGTTCATTATTAAGTACAATCAAACGTACTCTACGATTACAGTTATTTTTGCATTACTTTCTTGCAATTCTCATTTTTGTAACTTCTAAAATCTTCAATAACATCTTTCAGTTACTTAATTAATTTTAAAAGTCATTTGTGAATTTACATCACGTGAATTTGACATAAGTGCTACAAGCGTTTACTACTTTACTAAAGTCATACAATGTGGAAGGACCGATGAATTAGCATTCAAATACTAATATCTCAAATTCGTAATTGTACTTGTTGAACGACTATCTCTTGGATTCATGATCGATTTTCTTGTTTGCGAGAGATTTAAAACAGCTTTTCGACAACGTGCCTCGATGTTAATTATTTTGCTTCATTTGCCAAGAGTGTACGGAAGACTTTAGAAATCCATAATTTTGCGATGTAAATCTACGAGTGCGGAAAACCCTGGACTTTAAACCAAAGATGCACTTTGAATGAATCCTGTATTCCAGGTTAGAGGTTCAGAGAACCAGTGAAGTTCGTAGTCACCTGTGAATCCGCTTTACATCTCAATTCTCTCATACCGCAATTACTCAGTTAAGGCGGCTTCAAAAATTTAGAGAAAGTGGTTCTTTCCTCGGCTATTCTAATGCGTAGATATGTCTAACCTATAAACTATAGCTTGCTTAATCGTTTTATGAGACAGATTATTTCCGGTTTAAGTTTTTTATTCGATTTCAGCCTTATATGGAGTTCTTTCTTGTACATCGCATTACTGCCTAGTCGCCAGTTTCTCGAAATGACTCGTTATTTTCGAGCGTTTCTGAAATTTTTTTTCAAGAAGAAATACTGTTTTTCCTCGGTTTTTCTTACTTAGTATACTGGAAAAACTTTTCTTCATTTCTCCGCTAGTTCATTATTCGGGATTTTTCGTATAACGCTGTTATACTTTTCATTGTGTTCTCGTTTTTTTTTAATATTTCGATACAACGACGCTACCTCCTGTATTTTAACAGTGATTTTATCTAATTCAATTAGGAAATTATAACTGAAAATAGTTTTCTGTTATATCGTTGTTTCTAAGATCTATCATTCATATCAAACCTTTTTTAGTTCTTCTTCGTGGATAATAAATAATAGCAATGATAATATATCGATGTTCGGTGGAAATTTATTAACAAAAATTTTGCAAGTTCTTATTACTTTTAGATTCTAAATTAAAGTTGAAAAAAATATACATAACAATGAATTTAATGTCTCGTCATTACCAATTGATTCGATTTTATTAATTTTAAAATATTGCTCAGCAAAATATGTAAATTGAATATTTGTTTTATAAAAAAGTTATCATTATCTAAATAATTTCTATAATATTTTTATTTAGTTTTTATAGGCAGTCCTTTATAAAAAAAATTATTTTTCATGCTTGAATCCTCAAAATAATGATATACATTATTAAATAAAATTTAATTGATTACAAAACTGGTAATAAATTCTAATTATTTATAATAATTGTGCATTTATAGTTTAAGAATATAAAGAAAAAAGATCATGCGAAAGGGCGAGCGATTGTGGGGGTCGGGGGGTGAGTAAATTTTAAAGGTACGAGACCATAAGCATGTGCAAAGCTACTGTTAGTGCCGTTAGGTATGATTATAGGCATTGTAAACGGAAGGATACGAATGACTGATTCTAAAGTTCGAAGGCGTCATTTACGGTGAAATTATTAATACAACAAGCACGAAGCGTCATGCTATATATGAGAGAATATGTTTTACATAAAGTATGAATTATGTATCTTTTATCAAATTGAAGTTTGCAGTTGGTTGTAAGTTAAGATTATGTTGCAGTTAGATAGTAAATTGTTGTTCTTCCATTAAACGAAAATTCTGTAATATGAGGTTTTTTTTATCCAAATATGTACGAAAGTATTTTAAGCATGAAACTTCTACCACCTTAAGGTAAATATTTATAAAATTATACGAAATATTCATATACATATACACCCACTATAAATACGTATGAAATTTTTATTTCCAAACAAGTACTGCATAAATTGGATTACCTAATATTAAAACGTCATTGTATTAATGACATTATATCATTGTATTATATATACAATATACAATGTGTAATCTCAAAATATATAGTAAATAAAAAATTTCAAAACAATAAATATCAGTCAGGGTCATGTGAGAAAATCACTACATAAGATAAATGTTTGAAAAGCTTCAGCGTAAGCGAGTACGTCTATTTTACATTTAAAACGATGGATTATTTAAACAATGGAATAATAGTTGTATAATTAAAACTAATTAGTAATGTTTTATTTGACAATATTTAATTTTTTTAAATATGTGTCATCATTAAACAAATAGGAAATTACAAAAAACTGTATTGAAAAATGAACGCATAAACAATTGAAACGCCAAATACATACAAAAGAATCCAGTACAAAACAATGAGCGCAGTAAGCTATCCTTGACGACCTGAATAAAGCTAGATAAATAAAAAAAGGCTAAGATCAGCGTACGCGCAGAATCAAGCAAGTGTGCGTAGTATCGTTGCACACGTGAGGAGATCGTAGTTGCAAAAGTAGCCATGAATGAATGGGGCGAGTCTCGGTCGGCAGACGAAATTGCACTTCGACGCTTATGCCCATGTTGGATAATGCGTGAGCGTGTGTTGCATGTGTGACAGAGGTACATCAAAGAAGAAATCATCATCGCTCTTCGATGTGCAGCTCTTCGCTTGTTTTTTTATTTGTGTAGCATAATACCTGCTTCGTGTCGGCAGTGTCGGCACGTTTGCATTTACGTACGCCGAGTTTTGGAATGCTACCGCAATTACTCAGTTGCATTTTGTTATATTAGACTTGGTTGTTTACAATAAGTAATAGGGAGAGTATTAAATGTTGCACTCTCAATTTAAATTGAAGATTGTTTTTTATAATAAAACATAACAGTGAGGGTTTGGGATATCGAACATATAATAAATTTATATTTGTAATCATTTTTTAACAATGTCCGCATAGATTACGGTAATTTAAAAGCATAAATATTTATGTTACATATTTATGTTATATAACGAAGATAAATTTTTTTACTCCAGAACTGTTTCATACATAACCTGTTTTATTGAAATATCACCCTGATGATTAAATTTGCACGTTACAGTATGTCTAGATTAAATTTCAAAATTTTTCTGTTTGTACTGTTTTTACATGATGCCTTCCTAAATTAATTGCTTAAAGTTTTCCGCAGCTTATATTTTTATTGTAAAATACGTATTTGCTAATATGATCTAATTAGGTACTGAATGTCCTGACTGAGTTATTATTCAAAAACTAATTATCTTTAAGGCCTGAAAATACGTACTCCTACAAATATACTATATCCGGTTTATGGCTTACAAACGTAACCGTATGTTGATTTATTGTTCGTCCAGTTAACGAACAGATTGCTCTACATACGCAGATATGTCATGAAAAAATATCCCACTCTCTAAACAAGAAAGAAGCTCATTTATCTACAAACGCAATGCGACTGTTGAGAGAATTTTATATCTGCTTCTCTAGTTATTCCTGTATGGTATGAAAAATGTTTCACATGAGTACGAATGCACAATAGTAATAGTAAAGTTGATGCTTTATTATTAATAAAACTAAACGCAAGTTTGTACTTTTGTTTTTTCCACCTTTATTATTTAAATACTCGGAGTTAATTTTTTAATAAATTATTTTTTTATTGCTTTAATAATAAATTTAATTTAATACACTTAAAAAATACGACTGCTATGTTACTTATAAATTCCATGTAATTCTAGTGCAGATCCACAGTATAATCATATATACTATTATATTCAATACTTCACAATTTTTTCAGGATAAAATGTTTACAAAGAGATATAAAAATTATAAAGTAGGAATGAATTTCATAATGTTTTTTACAATAAAAATATAATAGAAAATTTGTAGCATTATTAATTATTTGAAAAATTAATTATTTAATGTCTAGAAAAATTGTTTTATTTTTATTTCGAATTAATCGTTAAATACAAAAAAAATATTTTAATGACTACGTTATACGTTAAAATAAAATATATAAGTGTATATAAAACTAAAAAAATTTGTTAACAGTCAAGACAGTTATTCAGAGACTCACGCAATATATTTTTTCTACTCAAAATAACGATTGTTTTATATTTATGTAATGTTTATAATTCATTTTTTTTTTAATTCATTATTTTTTAATTAAATAATATAAGTTTGTAATTTTTATTATTGTATATTAAAAAAGTTTGCAAAAATTTTAAAGTAAGATTCAAAAAAAAATTTTTTTTTGTACATAATTGTTTGCAAATTATAAAAGAATAGATTTCAAAAATTCGAATATGCTGTAATATCTTTATAAATTTGTACCAAAAAGATAAAAATACTTTATCTTAAATAATTGAAAATTTAGTATCCCGTATTATAAGAATTTAATTCAATCAGCTTAAATCTTTTCTACTAGAATTTGGACAAATCATAAATCAAAACTAAAATTCTTAATATTTTCATTCAAAGATATATTTAATTAAAAATATATCAACAGTAAACAGTGGCATAAGAATGTTTTTTGTTTGTTTTACCGTATTTTGGTAAACCTAAAATTAGTCGATTGTGTATTTTTAAGTTAATCTATTTAAAAGCTTTTTGATATAAGTTAATTGACCTACCGAAATTTGAAGCTAATAATAGGCAAACGTTAATATTCGAATGGAAGAACTCAATATTGCTTTTGCCTACATTCCGTGGAATACATATATTTTACAAATACGTGTGCGCGCTCGAATACATGAAATGTGGCCTCTCTCTCTCTCTCTCTCTCTCTTTCTCTTTCTCTCTTTCTCTTCTCTCTGTATCTCTTTATACCTATAAAATGTATTCGAATGCACGCATACGTATTTACAATCATATGATCGCGCGCTCACTCACACACGGATTGGTAATCGGTAATAATACTATTTAAAATGTTACAACATAAATATCGACTATTAACACAATTGTCATAGCAAGTTATAATACTTTCAGGCCCATTGTTACAAATTAAATGCTGGAGTAAGTTTTATATAGTTGCTATTGGAATAATCAGATTTACCTAGGGTTCAAATATTTTTATCGTGGATACATAAATTTATACTTAGCTAGAGCCTGAATGCCTAACGTCAAATTCAATATAATGTCGTATGATACGGCTCTGCATTGCAAGGAAGTAAATAATTAAAAAAAAATTTGAATACTGTTTATTCGTTGCTGTCCAATACGAAGGAGACCATATTCTTGGAGAATTCGGGGCTCACACATGTCGTTTAGTGTCTTAATTAGGTCTCTTTCTTTCTACCAATGCGAGATCGTTACAAATTTTAAATAACGTAGTTCGCGAGCGGCGAGTGGGTGGCGTACATGCACGTGGAAGTGGATGGGCAAAAGAGCCATACAATTTGATCAGAGTTGTATATAATGATGGGGTAGAGGCAAAGCAGATACAGGGAAGTTAAGCAATGATTCAACGTCGACTGCTCACGGGTAATAATGGGTTATCCTCGCAATTGCCGAGTGAGCGCAGTGTATTCGTCGGGGACCTCCCCCCTTTATTTCACGACAAAAGCGTGGCTCCTTTTCGAAGCAGAGCCGAACGCGCGTGAATAACGAATCGCGTTGACAGGAGCCTTTGCAGCGCCTTGCGTTATCAGACGAGTCCATAGCCCAGCGAGTCCTCCACGAAACCGACGGGGAAAGAAGAGCCGACGAAGCCAACACCCAAGGTAACTCGGCCCTCGTCCAGCAGACCGTCGGATTGTTGCCCACCTGGCGGGTGGGTAAGTGCGCGCGTCGCGCGCGAAAAAGTATCCGGGCGAATGGTTCAGGAGAGGCGCGGAGGAGGCTGGCGGGGGAGGGGCGGAGGGCGGGAGGACGGCATCGCGAGCGGCGCGCGAGGCAGGGCGAACGGGGCGAGCGGGGTGGTCGGGGCGGGCGGGAAGAGGGAGGATAGGATAGGATAGGATAGAAGCAGCGGAAAATAGCGGGCGCGCTACGCTTGGCGCGCCAGTCGATCGCCAGCAGTCGCAGCGGACGGCAGTTTGTTGGTCGTAGTCGCGCGCGCGCACACCTAACGCGAATCGGATAAGGGCCGACGCTCGCGCGGTACAGGACGAAAAGCAGGACAGCGCGAGTAAGACCGGGCGCCGAGATCCCCGCCGACGAGGAGGACTCCGGGCTTTTCCACTCGCTCGTATCTCGCCCCTTGGTTCCCTCTCTCTCTCTCTCTCTCTGTCTCTGTCTCTCCCCCCTTTCTCCCCCTGCCTCCCTAGCTCTATCTCGCCCCACACAGACACGCACCCGAGGCGAGCCCTCGCGCATTCGCACGCACACCGCGCCGAGGACATACGGACGCGCATAGTTTTGGCGCGCGCCTGCGTCGTCCGCGCCTGACTTCGATCTCGTGCCGCTTCCGTGACTGCGCGCGCTTCAGGAACATCAGCCGGCCGAGATGAGTACGCCGGTGAAGAAAGTCCCGATACACCTGCAGGTTCGTCACTAATTCCTCATTTCATTCGTCTTTTCCTCTTTTATCGCTTTGTGTCTTGCGTCGAGCCCGAGCCCGCGATAACCCCAAGCCGATAGCCCGTCCCGCCCGGGGCGCTAGTCCCGAAACTCAGTCCCCCCCTTCTCACTCTATCTGTCTCTCTCTCTCTCTCTCTCTGTATGCGTGCGCGCGCGCGCGCGTTCTTTGCGCCCGCGCATGTATGTACGAGTTAGTTGTGGGCCAGAGAGAATCTCTCGGGTGCCGACTTAACGAGGATGCGCCCTTTATTCCCGAACCCTATCAATTACGGCCAATTGGCTTTTTTCCCTTTCAACGAGCGATGCGCTTTCTACTTGGGCTTTTGACGCCCCTCGAGTCGCAGGTGGTGATCCAATGTAAAAAGCGTCACCGCCGTCACCTCGTCGGCCTCTCTCGACCAGAGCCTCGAAATTAAGGATGATTTTCGACTTTCACGCTCCCGGGCCACCCGTAATTTCCGACCTTACGTTGTCATTGTCCAAGCGGCAAATCTCTTCGATTATTCAATGCCGGCGGGCCAAGAGATGCGTTTCATACGGATACTCCTCGTATTGATTGCACGGCTGTGTAGTCTTTGTCTTATAGGAGGAGAAAGAGAGACAGACTCACTGGCGGAGGGAGAGTAGGTCGCAGTGAGAGTGAGAGAGAGGTTGGACAAATGGCAACATTCTATGGGAAAATATCCATTCGTCTTCTATTGCTATTAATTTACACTTTGGTTGATTTTACGTTTACTTCTGTAATTGTATTCAATGTTAAATTGTTGCGTAATGCAATTTTTCTGTCCTAATATGGGAATGCATAGGCAATTTGTGTTTTTGATCAAACCTATGAACGTCATATAGTCTACTCTCTATATTCGCTTAAAAACGAAACGTACTATTAAATACTGAGTTTATTGCATTTAAAATGGCAATTCTTCTACTGACAAATTAAGTAGACACTTTAATAGACTCAACATTCTTGATTAAAAGATTAAATATAATTCTGTTAGTAAAATCGTCTAGTAAAATACTAAATTTATGTATTAATTCTAATATACGATTCGATCAATAGTAAAATACAAATAGATGACAATAAATACGTGTTTTCTCTCGTGAAGTCCTGAAATCAGACTTAATAAATATTCACTTTCATCGAGCCTTTTGATACTTATAATCAATCACATCCGTATTGTAATTTCCGATTCAAATTTAGAAATTCTAGTCTCCCTTCTACAACCGAACCTCAAAATAATAACAACGCTTGATATATAACATTTGATCGGATCGATATAAATAATGTTTCCTATTATAAATACAATAAATTTCATTCAAGTCGAAAAATATATATTGCATGATAGATGGAGTTTAATTACGATAATAGAAACGTTACAATTTTTGAACCATGCAGTCTGTTTCTAGTCAAACTACATTGGGCTTTATATTTCACTTTTCCGACTTTGTTGATCCGATTTGGTTCCTTACACCTTTTTTTACTTCATCATGAACGTCTGTAGTATAATTGACTGTAACATCTTGTTCTGCAACGCGTAACCACTTCAATAAATGCTTCCCATCAATCAATAAATAATTTAGGTTTTTTTATGTTTTATATAAGGCTTCCTTGTGTATTTTATGTTTTCAACTATCTTTTTTTTAATAAAGATTTCTAGCGTAATTGTAGTATAGTGAGTAAAAATAAATTGTAGCTACGGAATAAAAATTAGCTCGATTCGTATGTTGTCTCATAGGAACCGCTTTTCCTTTTCAAATAATCAATGTTTCCAGACACATAAATAAAACCTGCGATAATCAATATTTGTCTGTATATGGTAAAATACTCCATTTTCCCGTAGCAGTACGCAGTGTATAAGTTTTTCACGTTGAAAATGTCAGATTTCTTCGTGCATTCGTTTCTAGTTTTTTTATAGCCATAAATTTATCTATACGCTATTAAACAAATATCGCTTATTGTCAATAAATTTTATAGATAATAATAATCGTAATTATTAGTTAATATATATATATATATATATATTCTATTTTTGTATCTGTTTGAAATACGTTTTTAAATGTAAAATTTTATGGAATAACTGATCTGAGACAAATAACCTTTTAATGCATTAGAAAATTGGTTAAAAGCCTTTAGTGTAATTATATTCGTCGGTAAAAATTGCACCACTGACTTTTCTTTACATATACTATCATTTGTTTGAATAAATTAACATTTAATTTTTAATATATTTATTCGTACAGCTAATGATTAAGCTTGTGAAGCTCAATTAAGTATCTTTACATTTATTTATACATTGAAGCTCGCGCAGGGAAATAGTTGAAAAATATTGTAATATTTAAAATCCATGTACATAAATCAATAGGCGAGTAATTTAAAGACAGCTTGTGTAAAGGACCGAGATTAATTTATTATGAAAATGTTAACCATAAGCATTAGCTACGGTGCAATTGATAACAAGGGTGCCTTTATTGCGGAACGCGAAAGGGCGCAAATGAAAAACAAAATTTAATCGTTGGCTAGTGGACTGAAACCGAAGCAATTATCGAACCCTTATAAGTGTCGATATCTCGATATTCCATAATAATTATCAAAGAGCCGATAAGTTGTAAGGAGTCGCGAGTCACGAGGACTATGTCGAGAGAGCCAACAGAGTAAATAATGCGGGAAAATATCCAGTGCACATGGGCCAGCGAACGTACGGGTGATTTGTCCTGGACCCGAATCGGCTCAAATTTTACGAAGAGCGTTCGATCGCCTCTTGCACTCCCTTCTCTCGTAGTTTTCGCACCGCGAATTTTTGTCACAAGTCGCCGGCAGTGGCGACCGGCGATCAAGGTGCAGCTAACTTTATTTTTAAATTCGCGATGCGACGATGCCGACGCCTGTGAGTTGGACCGCTTTGTCACCGTTGCGTAACTCGCTGTTTATCGGTCTCTGCTTCTCCTTCGCCCACCCCTCGCCCTCTTCTCGTGACCCCTCCTCGTTGTCTCGCCTTTCACCTCCCCCCCACCCCCGCCTCATCGTCTTCCTCCGAGCAATGGATCCCCGCGTCTATGATCAATCGATGTGGCACGCGTGCGTGTGTGCGACCGCGTGTTCCATCGGATTCTTTCGAATCGCTGGAGGCGTAGCGAGCGATTAAAGTGAGCCGCAATCGTAATTACCCGATATTTACGCGCAAGACGCGATTAGGGCCGGGAGAACATGCCAACGCTTTTGCACACGCTGTGCTTAATTATGGCTGTCCATTAAATTACGAATCGGAATTTCTTAATCGAACTTAACATCGTACAAGTTCGGCTGCTTAAAGTACAAATGCTCATTTCAATTAATCATATTCTTTGTATCGAATATGCCTCGACTCGTCGATTGTTATCAATGCTGTTACTAATACTTTATCGGGCTCTTTAATGACATTAGTCAACTTTTAAAACTCCGTCAAAAGTTCATTAACTTATTAACAAAACGGTAATGTTTTCTTTGTTTTAAGATTTTTTTTTAATTATCATTCTTGTGTAAAATATTCTTATAAAAATTACATATAAATTATCTAGCTCTTAGCCTAACGGTTTTATGACTTTACGTCCTTACTTTTCACCAAAAACTGGCATCGGCTCAGTTCATTTCCCAATTCCCATTACCTGCTCGACTGATCCTTCTGACCGGATGCACGTATACACACACACATACACACATGCACGCACGCACACGCATAGAATCATACGATTTGTCGTAGCTATACAAAATGTGGTCATTATATTTGTTCTATTTTATTACCTCAAATCTTTTTTCATTAATTATTGATTCACTTGTAAATAAAATATGTATTTTTTACATTTCTAAAATACTTTCCTATATCAATATATCATATTACTTTTTGATAATATTATAGAAATAATTTTTCTTTTTTAACAAGATACTGTTTGACTTAAATTTTAAGCTCTTTTGGTGACTGATGTAATATACACAAAAAAGGAAGAATGGCGATACTGGTCTTATGCATTCCTCTTTAGCAGTTTCAATAGCTAATTTTATGATAATGCTTTGTTTCGATTACCACGATGATTGTTTTAATAAGTTAAAATTTATTTCACATTTTAACAGCTAAATAAATTTTTTTTTTAATTTGCCCAATCTAAGCACGTGCTTCACTTTACACGTTATGTTTCATTATTATATAGGAAACTATCTACATTGTTTTATTTTCAATTTTTTGATATTGAGTTTCTGCAGATCGCATTTTAATTTCATTGCATGAATATGAGTACTGAAACCCCATTAAAAATTTTTAAGTAGTATCAGTTTACTATTATCGTTTAAAATTTTAGTAATGCTATTAACATAAAAAAGAATTCGTAAAAATATCTTCGGTTGATAAATACGATTTACAGAAATAAACTATTAGTGTGATTATATTTTTTTGCTTTCAAGTCAATTCGTTATTTGTTAGGTCTTCGAACTTAATCAATTTATTCGCATTTTCTTTATTGGGATCATTACTAATTTATACAATTGAACAAGATTATTTAAAGCTACTATTTCTGGATTAAAGAATTGGTTATGATACATCCTATACTTAGTTCAAAGTTATTTTATTTAGTTTTTACAAGTTATACTGATAAAGTGAATTATATTGATAGTTATTTTAAACTTGATTTGTATGTTTCACTTTATTGAATGAATTGCCATTCGTATAGACATCTTGCAACCAAGTCTGGGTTTATACAAGATATAACATTTTTTTTTAGTATTTAAGTTTTCTTACAAACCTTAAAAATTTTATTTACGACGCTAATCAAGTTTTAAGTACCTTATATCAAAGCTGATTCCATCAAATTTAATTGATAAGCTGATATTTACAAGTTAATACTAAAAAAATTCCATCTTAAATTATTGTTTATAATGTAATATGTATTAATTAAATTTTTTATTCAAGAAATAAAAAAAATTATTTGTTATCGATTATTATATTATAATTTTTTGAATTACACAAAAATAATGAACTCAATACATTGTTAATCTAATACCAAGATAAAAGAGACTTTTAGATAATGATATTGATATTCGTTTGTATTCTGTGATACGTTTATCCATAATGATAATATACAATTTGTTACTAAACTTAATTTTTTTCATATATTTACAACTTTTTAAATTAAGTATAAAAAACAAATTACGAGATAAAAATAACGTTTCTATAGAAGTAAAAAAGTTTTTAAATACTTATATCACTAAAAATTCTTATAAGCTTAACAGCTTTTGTATATTTAAAAGACTGTACGCGTTTAAAGCAAAATTAAAAATCTGCGTAAAAAATATATTGATTATTTGAGATGTTGAATATGTGTTTTATTATTGACGTGTTACATTACTGAAGCCTTAATGGTTTATAAAATATTATAAAAAAATAAAGGAATATTTTCAAAATTAAATTGATGTAAATATTATAACAAGTAAAAAAATATTCTCACAAACAAAAAATATATAAAATTGGAATCCTCTGCATCAATAAAGTGCCAAAAATAAAAGATAAAATACTGAAATTTATTAAAGAGAGGTTAAATATGCTTGAAATTCATTAATTAGAGCTTCTTTTAATAAATACATAAATAACCATGAACAAGAAATAGAACCTTAATCAATATAAAAAATGTTTACATTAAAAAAAAGACTAATACATATATTGAAAAGATTACGTCGTCCGATGTGTAAACACGTCATTTGATTAATGAGCCATTGGGAAAAAATTAATTCAAATAAACGCGGTATAAGGGCACCTTCAAAGGAAAACTGACTGAATTGCTTCGGTTTCATAAATCAGCTGATCTTAGGCTAGTGTGTCCTCATTTAATGGTCAATAATGTCATTTACACGGGCGCCACCAATCAGACAAAAGAAATTGGTCCCGGTGATTTGCATAAACTGGATGAACATTATACATACTCTGATAATTGCACACCTTTTATGTTAATCGATCGTGCCGACAGAAAGGGTATATACATAAGCAAGAAGTACTTGAATTATCGATTCCTTAATAAACACGAGACTTTAAAAATATAATTCGTACTCGCACTGACGATTTTTTTACCCATCATGCTTCCTCTTCTTCTACTTAAACAGTATACAGATAAATACTTTTTGTAAACTTATTCCTCAATCAGTCATTTTCAATGTTTACTTTGCTCTTGTTTTGACTTACAAATCTATTAAGAAAATTCGGAATTTCATTTGCTGTGTCTTGTTGTCTACATTATTGACCAATAATATTTAAAAAAGAACATACTCTGAATACAAGTGTTTATACATAAACCGTTAAGAGTTTATATTAAATTAAATCGGAGGATAGCTGCAAATAAAATTGTTTTAATATTTGAACAAATTACTGTTCGATAAATATTTATCGCTGAGTTACGTTTTTCAACTCTTTCTGCTGACTTTAATCTTTAAATGAGTTTTTCTCACAATTTAGATCGATTTTTACAGTTGATAGACTTTTCTCTGTTGATTTATTTTTTTTGTGATTGATTGCTTTTATAAGCCGCGAATAAGATGTCTTTTTGCGATAAGCTAAAAATTATCTTAATGCAAAGCCCTCTTAATTGCGTTTTTGCCGTAAGAATATAATCTTTCTCTTTAAAATATTACGTTAATCTGAAAAGAAGAATATTCCAAGAAAACAAATCTAGAAACTCACTTGTAAGTAATATTTGTTTATTAATGACGAAAACAAATATTAAGCTTTTAATGATCCTTTAAGTGTAAAGAAAGATTTAATGTCATTTGATCTTCCAGCAAATATAATTTATTTTATTTTTCTTAGTCTTGAAATTCAGTTTATATTAAAAAATTAACGTTTAATGATAATATTTAAAAAATTATTTTGATTAATTCAAGCTTGCAATCACTTAACAAATTCTTAATTTTTTTTTAAAACTCATAACTTTACTTTAATTATATTTATTATTTAAAAACTATAATGTAATTTAATATAATAGAATTATTCATTTAGTTTATTCGGTAAAAAATTTTTTATAGGATTTATTTATTAAAAATGAAAGTAATAAAAAACATGGGATTTCTTTACTCGCATTAAAGAAAAAAATTTAAACAGATTGACCTAAAAATACTGTTCTAATGCGGAATAAGATTGAATCTTACGTAACAGAAAAATTATAATATTGCGAACGTTTTTGAAAGTATATTTTGGTCATTCATAATTGAGTATCAATTTCACTAATATAATGTTGATAATAGAAATATAAAATATCAGTTAGTATAAATTGATTGGAATATCAGTTAGTTGGACAGGAAAAACTTTCTAGGTTAATTCTAAAATAACTGTGAATGCACGCAATGACCTATTTGAACTTTTGTGTAATTTTCAACAATAATAAAATAAATGATGCGAATTCGACTAAATTCAATTTTGAATTATCTCGCATTTATACACATTATAAGTGTGTACATATCGAAAAACACAAAAATTTAAATTGTAGGATTATCAAATTAAAATGAATGGCAAACCATGGACAGTTTTAATTTAAAAATCTATGCATTTACTTAATTGTATATTAATATAAGCTACAATGATTTACCAAGTTGCTGACTCAAAAGAAAATATATAGCGCAGCAGCATCGATTACGAAAAATAAAACTTTATAAAACGTAAGATGTTTCTTAGGTGACACTTAGAGCTTCCGCTAGATCCATTTTCAACAAAAAATAAAGTAGCTTTACATTAAATGAAATAAAATATGGTAATGTTACGTACGTATATCCTCTAACAATTTAACTAAAATTAAAGCCCCCCTCGGAAACAATATATTACAAATTCCTTCTTAATCTTCATTAGACTGTTATACAAGGATTGACCGCCTAATCAAGCACGTACTAACACTGATATACGCGTGTGCGCGTGCGCCCTCATATAACGTTATCACTACCCTTTGGTATCCGTATTAAATTGAGATCGAATATCGAGAGGTTTTCCCAGATGCCGGCGTTATTTATTTAGCATGATTGGCGCCCATTATTAAGCACACATTGGCTTGATTGGCAAGCGACATGTGTAAGTTTGCGAGAAATGCCCGAGAAGAAATCTCGTATTACACTCTAGCGCGTAACAGTTACGGTTCCATGTTAATAGCTCGTACGCGATCGGAGCGAATAACGACACGGCGCTCATTGGAAATCCGTTTGTTCTCTCTCTCTCTCTCTCTCTCTCTCTCTCTCTCTCTCTCTCCCTCTACACACGCGCACGCACGCATTCTTCCTGTCTGTCCCATCAATCGCAAAAGCTGGCAAAGAGAAAAAAAAAGTTAAAGGGGCTCGCGCGTGCGCAGAGGCCCGCATTTCCTCCGATATCGGCAACTGCGATCTCCTCTCCCTCCTTCATCCGGCCGCGGTGGGCGATGGGGTGCGAGTCGGACAAGTCGGCGAGCTATCGATTCGAAATGTACCTTAACACATCGCCACGAGGGGCTTTTCACCTCGTGGCTTCCGCCGTCGCCGGGGCATTGTAAACAAAGCGCGAAGAGCGGCTCTCTCTCTCTCTCTCTCTCGCGCGCTCTGTCAAAGCTCGTTTCGCAATAGTCGAGCGCTGCAGGTTGCCGACTTAAGCCTATCGTCGGTGCTTGGAAATAACGACGCTACCTTTGGCCCCCCTTTCCGACCCATTGCCAAACCGCTCCACCTATTTCCCCCATTGCCCCCAAAACGCTTGCCAGCTCCCCATTCTTCGACGTCACTCCCGTCGCGTATAGTCCGCGCGCACACTTACTCACGCTGTCTCGTGTCTCACACTTTAATCCTGGAGCCGTTGTGCTTCTGAGCTCATTGAGATGTGATTTTGAGGTCAGCGGGCTCGCCAATTTTACACTCAGGGGATTTCAGTGGAAATGACAGCGCAGTCGCATTTGTCCCCTCGATCGCCTCGTACTCTACTGCTGTCCACCTACCCAACGTCCACCTCTTAACAGACCCAAGTTGGATATACTTAATTCAAGCAAAAAGTTTTTTTTTATGGGCATAAAGGCATTCACGATTCGGGGCAGACAGTGAAATTTATCGTAAAAAAACAATTACCGTATTCGATGTAATCTTGAATGATGCTGTATAAGTGTTGACCTATTATGTGCCACTCATGTCCAATTTGTACTTGGCAATTTCTCGATTTTTCAAATAAATTGTACTTCCTTCGATCGGAAATAATATGCTTGTGAACGTTTTAAAAGTCTTTTGCACATAATCTTATTGTTAAATGTTCTTAAGTTTTGAAATTTCCGATTTGAAAAAAAATTTTATTCTACGAGGAATTACACGAGGGTTACTGATTTAAATAGCTCAAATTTTCTTTTCACCTTCAATAAAAAGAGGTGGCACTATTTTTGATCGAGCAATTCATAAGAGCAATTTTTACCACCATGTTCGTTAGTGTAATTTTTCTCGTAATGCTTATTTCAATAACCTTAAAATTCTCTTCTATATAAGATATTATTTATTATCGAATTGTATAAGTATTTGCTTCGTGTAAAAAATTTATTAAAATAATCTTCATTGAAAAAAAAAATCATTGGAGTTGTGTATATATGTAAAAAAACAAAAAATAATACATATAAAGAAAACTTTTTTGTTTAAGTTAAATGTTCAGGAAAATAGCAGTAGGAGAATAAATTATAAATTTATAAATTTTTAGCGTGAACTGATTACATATTATAATTATTTAATGTTGTATGCTTTTAAAAATCCTCAAAACATAAAATTATGTTAATATCACCATATATTTACGTTAACATAATATCTAATTAAAATGATTAATTAATATTGTAACATCATTTAATGCTAATATAATTAATATTTTATATATTCTAAATATTCCAATCGTCATTATATAAACTGACTTAGGCATTGAGGCATTGACTGTCCAAGGATAAAAATTTTAAAGATAAAATATTTTAAAGATAAAAAATAATTTTGAATGTAAATAGTTAAGGTGTTTTTTTATTGTTTCAATGCTCCTTCAGAACAACGACGGTTTTACAGTTAATTTACAATATATTAGGCATTAAAATAGGTTTTAATTATAAATGCACGCTGTTTTAAATTTTTACAAAGGCAATGTTAGCCTGCATCTTTATGATTATTAAGTGGTAAACGCGTATTATTTTTGTTTTGCAAAGAGGATTATTTTATATAATAGAATATGTCGCGTCTAAACTTACGAGATGGGACTGTTTTTCAGAGTTCACATTCAATTGCTACCGAGAAAAGTAATAAAAATCTGACGCTTTATTAAAGGGTTAAGTATACGTGAGAGCTAAACGGCAAGTGGACGTAATAATGTGCAAATTTATATTTCAAAATTCTCATACAGTTATGGTATTATTAAGTTATTTTTACTGCGAAAACAAATTTATAACTGCAACGTCCATTCCATGTATTAAAAAAAAAACATAGAACTGCTATTTGTTAGCAAATGAAAATAAGTAATGAAATTTATCAAGAGACAACGCACGTTAATGAAGTATCGGGTTAATTATTTTCCGGCTGTTGAAAGCAAGAAATTATACATACTCCAAAGTAAAATAACAGCAATATCTGGTTAGCCGCAAGTAGTCGATAAATTGTCTTTTACCGTAAAATTGCGTCGTAGACTAAGGAAGAAAAAAATAGAAATGATGACAAAATCAACGGAGAACAAAACAAAAGATAGAAAAAGAAAATTCCGTACTTCCTAGCGTCTCCCTCTGTGTATGCACCTGTACGTAATACACGTCAGTCCCGGTGGGCCGAAGAATTATGGGTTGGACGACGGGAGGGCGAGGGAAGGATGGGGGAAGTGACACGCGTGGGTGGAAATTCAGGAGTGTTTCCACTTTCGTGGCGGCTTATCTCGCTCGGCAAGCCTTCGGCCGAGGAAAAACGGCACATAAATAATAGGTATAATGATAGGGGCAGCAGCAGCAGCAGCAGCAGCAGCACCGACGTCGGCAGCAGGAGCTAAAGGCGTGCGATTGTCCACGGTCTAATTCACATTTGCAAAAGCCCCGGAGACTAGTGCGCAGGAAACGCTCGCACCTGCTTTTCCGGCCTCCTTCGTTTTCTCCTCTCTCTTCCCCCTCCTACCTGCCCTCCTCCCGCCGTGGGTCCCGCCCCCGCCCGGTACCTCTTCGCCGTGCTTTTCGCGTTTTCCCTCGATTACGCCTTGCGCCTCGGAGTCGAAATTCACCGCTTAATTACCGGTCTCGTCGGGCTTCGTGATTTCTCGAGCGCGTCGCTCCTGTGCCTTATCGGCATACTGCCATCGCGCATTGAGCCGAGGTCGTCGCTGTGTGCAGGTACAATCAAAGCTTTTGGCTGCGATCGGAGACTAGTCGCTACGACCATTAAATTGAAATGCCTTTAATAAATTAATGCGATTATAAAGAAAAATTTATCCATTTGCTCTTTAATGCACATACAAACGAACACACAGTTAGCATATTTACTATACGTTGAATACAATGCACAATAAATTATTTTTTTATATCCGCCATAATTATCATTGCACTATTTTAGACACAAAAAAAATTCTTTTACTGTACTTTTACCTTTACAGTATTAGACAGTAAGTAATAACCATTGAAATGTTAATTGCCATGAAAATTATAAAAAAATGTTCATAGTGACATAAATTAATATAATTAATAATCTTTTAATTCAACGTTTAATGTAATTATCTTTTATTATTACACTTTACAATTTTGCATTGTGCACAAGAAAATCAACATACTGTTCCAATGAAGAAAAATATATAAAAACGCGTGCGAGTACCTTTTGCTACATATTTAGCATAAAATTTTAGCTATTCATCTAATGTGTGAAAGCGAAAGAAGTGCTTAATTAAAATAAAAAACGTTAATTCAATTAAATAAATCTTGCCTGTTAGTGTGAATAAAAAAGCAGTGGGAAGATGTAAAAGAGTAGAAACAGTAGTCGGTATGAAACACAGTGTGAAGTTGCTACTCAAAGATTGAATTTACTTTCTAAAGATACACTTCAAAAATTGTATTGAACGTATAATAAAAAGATAAATATTTTATCAAACCACGCATTTTTTGTTTCTTAAGCAAAATAAAAAAATTCAAATTATTATTACATCAACTTTCTGTTTTTTGTAATTAACTCATAAATATTCATTAAATAAAATAAGCAATCTTCAGAATACATAAAATATATAGTTTTAATATCTAACAAAATTTAAGGCACAAAAACTTAACCATGGAGAAATATTGTTTGTTATTCGCAAACTTTCACGTGGCAAATGTAATGAAATTGTTTCAATATTATTATATCTTAAACATAAAGCTTACGATATGAAAACATAAATACATCATTATCCACTTATCGCAGACATTTTATATACATTCCCTTTATAGTAATAGTAGAGAGCGTATGTATATGTGAATCGCTACTTCTTTCTCCGTAAAAGAGTACGTTTAAGTCAAACATCTTATTCCGTGTATGTGCAAGACGTGAATCAAGGTCGAAACTCAGCCAAAATTAGCAAATTCGAGAGTCTGGAAAAATCAGAAATGTACGGCACCCCCCTTCCCTTCATCTCTCTAACCCATAGTCGCGGCGAAATTTCTCGCGTGTCTGCAAAAACAGCAGCAGCTGTTTGGCTTTTTGGAAGCCTCGGGTAGTGTCATATAAATCTGTCGCGAATTCAGAAGCATCCGAGACCTCAATTCACACTTCCATCCTAGCCTTAAACGAGAAAACGCCATCCTTCGCTTCATATTCCCTCTTAGTGTTAAGCTCGTACACCATGTGCATTTCTTCTTGCGGCCGGGTTATAAATATCGTCAATACTCGTCTCTCTTCGTAACAATCTAGTAGTGCGAAATATTGCCTGTCTATTTTTCACAGCTGCGATCGCCAGGCGAAAATAAATATACACCACTTTAATATATTAAGAGTCACTTGTATGAAATTTAGTTCATTTCTAGTTCATTGTCGCAGTAAACACGAGACAGAGACGGAAGCCATAGCCCATAACCACTGAAACAGAAAGAGAGACGCATTCGTATATGTACATAAAAAATACAGAGAGGGAGAGAAAGAGATAGAGAGAGAGAGAGAGCGAGAGAGAGAAAGAAAGTTACAATGAAAACAGCTTCCAAGTAGGAGATTTATTGTGGGATTGTTCGAGATAAGAAAAGGCGTAGGTGATTACTACGGTTTTGAAACAGTTTAGAATATGTAATTTAAATAATTAATCGTAATGTTACAACACGTACATTTATCTATAATTGCCATTGTAGTTAACAATTTTTAGATAATTCTACGTAAAATAAATTGTAATTTAAAAAAATATTAATACATTTTTGCTATTATGCACGACACGGTTTTTTATGTGTACTTGTCTAGTAAATCATCTTACAATTTTCTATTCGTAAAATGATTACATACGTTTATAAATTGACGTAATAAGCAAAATTTCTTCAATTAATAATTAATGCGAGTATTTTCACCTTGAAATGGTTGTTATATTGATTTATTTTAAATTATTCAGATTTTTTTATTTTATAGGATAATACGAATTGCCGTTGCATAATTTATGCTTTATTATTTTGTCATCACTTTATACTTATATGCTCATTTGGATAAAAACGTATTATTTCAATAAAATATTACTATTAATATTAACATTATCATAAATAATCAAGTTATTCTTAATATCTTATGACTATTTAACTAATTGATATTTTGAATTTAAATCTTATGAAAATAAATTGACGTTTTAATCAAAACGCATGCAGCTTTCGAAACTCAAAAGAAACAAGTAAAAATGAGCACCTGTAAGCCTGGAAAAGTATTTATACAATTACATTTAATTTAATTGGGCACTTCAGTTTTCTTATATATAACAATTTTTCATACATGCAAGTGTAAATATTTATTCAGTATGAATATTAATATGATCAATCCACTTATTTACACGAACGTAGTAAATACGAATGTAAATGTTTGATTTATGGGATTTAATAAATTTATATGATATAGTGCTTGTTCTTACATTCTTCATTAATATTCAATATTATAGTTACATTATATAATATATTTTTTTTTAATTTATTTTTTCTTTCAATCATTTGTATTTAGTTTTTAAAATTTACTAATGGAAAATATCTTAAGCCCATAAAATGAACTTCGGGATTAATGATAATTCAGTAGAATATACATATTTCATATAAATAAGTCATTTGAATTTTACGATCAAGCATTTTATTCCGGACAGTTTTTTTTATTTATCAAAAAAAGTATTTAATAATGAACTTTTTTATTTATTTTTAAAAATTATTTTTTAAAACAATACGTGTAAATTAAAAAATGGAATGCCCTGTAGTAGAATTTTTCAATGTCCACAGATTTATAAATTCAATAGAACAATTTATTTCAATTTAAAAGGTCTTGGATATATAGTAGTTGTAGCATTGATAGATTCATTAATCCAAAGAGGTCCGCATTAGTCCCTGTGTACTTTAAGCTAGTGGATAAATTAAATTTATCATTTAATGAACTAAGACTATTCATTAACTATTAACAATATCAGTGTAAATTTACGACGAGTGCAAACAATTATTTTCTCAATAACGTTCAGTCCATGAACCGGTTAACAGTTAGGCCCCTCTTTAAACCAAGAGGGCAAGCGCATTTATAAGCAATGGGTGCGCATAAATGATGTACGCGATTTTCAGCGTGGGTAGACGTACGTAAGTAAATGCGCTTCATTTCCATTCTACAAAATTGTAGAACGAAGTGGGTATTTGTGCGCGCACAAGCAGAAGCACTCGTAGTATTTACAATTTCGTAAGAATAAAGTCCTTGAAAAGATAATGTTGAATAATTTTGTTTTCTCGCTAATTTTTCTCTTTGAAATTCTGCATTACTGGAAGGTATCAGTACAATTGGTGCCTTTGCCGTAACATACTGCCTTATGCTTGTTACGCCTTCGAACACAAAATTGCAATTGTCAATGAGAGAGCTACAAATAATGATTTTACAGTTTTAGATGCAATTTTGATAACGGAACATGGAGAGTTACGGTATTAATTTTCCGAAGTCTTTAGAAAAAGAATAAGCCATTGAAATGATATATAATAGAGTTATGGATAATATGTTTAGGATACGCGAAATAATACGAAAATCTGGATTTTGTTATGCAAACTAGAAAATAGCTTCTGGTTCTGTCGCTCATCAAAAATGATTACAAAATAATTGCCAGGGGCAGGTTGAATTACTGTCATTTCCTTGTTTTCGATTACCTTAAAATCATATGTAATTTACTTATTAATATATATTACATTTAATAACAATACATTATAATAGTAAGTATCAGTTTCATTAGTTTTATTTATTGTTCTAGATATTCTAATTATAATTTAAATAATACCAATTATGAATCTATATTTCTAAGTAAAGTGCAGACATAACCAATCCTAATTTAAGCCTTGCTGTATTTTTAATTAATGAATGAATCTATATCTTCGTAAATAAAACTTGCGTACGTTGACTCTAGATGCTTTAAGTTACTGCAACTAAAATGAAGGTATTATGAATTTATAGGAGATTCAGTTAATTTTTTTACCGCGTTTTTGTTACAAAATTTTAATATTAGCTAGTAAACGTTAATTTTAGTTATTATTTTATGCTTATATCCTGATTATTGAATCATTATTATATTGATAGATATTTTATTAAATATAGTTACAAAATTGTATATTAAATTTAATGGATTTTTTCATTATTCCTTCTTTTTTCACATAAAAGTAAGAAACGAAGTGTAACGTACCGTTTCTGTAGTGCCTATAATTTCATTTTATTAGTTTCCATTCGAATTAAGTGAGTGTCGACAAATAATTCTAATAATGTGATAATTACGAATGTGATCTTGATATAATATTATTATTTTAGTACTCGTTTAAGAAATAACGTCTTATTGTTTTCTCATGCATCATAAAAGTATCAAATTTAAATAGGTTTAACAAGTTTAGTTTACAATATTCAATACAAAATAATTTAAACTAATGCAAAAAAATTAATTTTATAATCCTAAAAAAATATTTGTTAGAAATTTTTTTTAAAGTATGTTAAACATTTCAATTTTAAATATCAAACCAATTACCAAATATTTCAAATACTTAAATTTCTATTTTCAATGTAAACATAAATGCTCTCCTAATTTGTTATGTGATATTAGCACACTGACTTCAAAAACAAAAAACAATCCCTATACTTAAGTTATTTGCAATTTCTTATTTAATTAAACAATAATAAATATACACACACACACATGATCACACACACACACATACATATGTATTCAGAGAGAGAAAGAAAGAGAAAGAGAGACTGAAATAAATTTTTATAATTTTTAGAACATATTAACATACGTAAAAATTATATTTGAATTTAGGTATTTTACGACAAATACTTTGAATCTAGTGTTATAAAAATCGATATTCAATTTTAATATATGTAAAAAAAGCATCTTATTTTAGTCTGAGTAACTAACTAAGCAGCACGCAAATAATCATCCTGATTAAACAAATGCTAATTAGTCAGGAAGCGGGAAATAATTATGGATGCACCCTTCGATAATTATACTTTCCATGTATCTTTTTCGTTAAATACAATTAAATGATTTATATAATAGAGTTTAATAAAATTTAAGTGAAAATATTGATACTAATTCACAAATTATAAAAACAATAAATGATATTTTAATTTTTACGTATAAAAATTGTATAACAGTAATTGTTCATTGTAAATGGAAAAAAGAATATATATTTTTACAGCCTATATTAGCTTTTATAATGACTTAATAGTGGTGCTCAGTTGTTAGTACGTAATGAAACATTGTCTCTTATTAATATTTTTCCGCCCATAATTTATTACTACTTCCTTAATTTTATTTTTATGTAAGTGCAAACGTAAAAGTGCAAACATAAATATAAAATAAGATATCGGAAAATTGTTCAGCAGTTAGAAACTTGGCTACAAAATTAATTTACACGAATTATTATATTTTTATAGTATAAATTTCAAGAAAAAAACTTAGATAATTTGTGATTTAACCAAAAACAAAACAAAACTTAAGGGATCGAAAGTATGATTCGGGCTTCATTAAAATAGATAACTTCGATTGTCTGAGGTATGGAACTTTGATATCTGCCCGACACAAGTTGAAATGCTTCAACCAACACGAACTTATCTGTTTTTGACATGCAACTTGTTATACGTAAATTGCAACATACAGCAATTATGGAAAAGAATGGTAAAAATGATGCCTTTTCAAAAAAATTTTCCAACCTTTTTTATATTTTTACTCACATATAAAGTGGGATATTTTCATTATATTTATTCTAAAACTTTAATTAATGTAAATCATGGGATGAAATTTTTTCATCATCCAAATACATGATTATTTATGATCGATTGAGAAAAAGATACGTATTTAAATTTAATAATTTCTTATTAAAGTAAGCGAGCGTAGATTAAAGTGATATTTACTTATAAACATATCATTAAATGTAGGCATTATTTGCGTGAAACGATTCATACTTATTTTTTTATGAATAATATGCATCATAAATATAAAATACATAAAATATGAATTTCTTTCTTACTAAAGCACAATAAAATATTAACATTTGGTATGGAGATTCATAAAATACGTTTACAAAGGGCTTCGTTCTCATAATAATGCAAAAGCCAGACTACACGCTGCACTTTAACATTCCACCTGCGGAACGCACGATGAAAGCAAATGAAAGTGACATCGTTGTGAAAGAACTAAAGCTCCAACTAATATTCAGGTCCGCGTCCGTAAGCAGTCCCCGAGTGTATGTGTAAATACATTTTATGTCAACACGTGTTCATTCGAAAAACACTCGAGTACCGCCGAGTACTGGCGGGACTCATCGGCGGCCACCATTGTTGCGTTTGCCTAGGGAGGAAGTTGAAGGGTGCCGAGATGGGCTTGACTGGGCGACGTCGGCAGCGGTGGAGTGGTGAGAAGGGAGGACAAGGAATGAATCAGTGTTTGGGCTTCGTTGCCTCGATCGCGGAAAATCTATAATATAGCCAACTGCGTTCGCAACTTTCCGACCGAAGGACACTTAAAGGATGTGCGAACGCTTATTTAGGATGGTGGCGAGGGCAGGAGAAAGGAAACTGCGCAAGGCTCTTTTGGCCGCGGACACTTGTACGCAAAATGCGACATTAGGGCTCGTCTTCTCGAGACTCAGAGGGAGAGCGAGCAGTTGCTCTCGATTAAACCCTTGTCGATGAGCTATATACATCTGTATTTTAAAAGGAATTCAAGATAATAAAACGCCTTTGGGCGGTTACGGTAGAGCGACATTTAAGTGGAATTGTCTACGAGATGATGCGACTCTTTCGGGTAGGGTCGAATTAATCGAAACTATCAACCAAAGGGATGTTCTATGAGTCATGCGGATATTTTATTATTCAAAACTGAAAGAAGTTAAAATTTCCTTTAAGGATAAATTATTTCTATTTTGAAATTATCAGCTTTATGGAACACAAAATTAATACCTCTAATGTTTTTTTATGTATATTTAATAAGCACCATTAATGTTTTTAACGTAAATAACATTTATTCAACTAAATTTTTCTGTTACAGAGTGCGCAAAATCGGCTACTAATAAAAAATGGCAAAGTTGTTAACGAGGACGATATTTTCGATGCTGATGTATACGTTGAAGATGGCATTATTAAGTAAGTAATATTTATTAATAAATTTTCAATATTCAATTGTATTTAAAAACACTTTATAATCATGAAAAAGACATGCAGACAACAAAATTATTCTTTGTAAAGCTCTTTATTTTTTTTAAATATTCAAAATTTTAAATTTAAAAAACCTACCAACTTTTAAAATGTAGATATTAGACTTTTTTTATTTTTATAAATTAAGAACTGTTTCGATAAAAAATGAAGCTAAAATCTAAAAATATTCATAGTGTATATTTTTATGTATTTTTTTTAGTATGTTATTTATCTCTTATTTTTTAAAACGTTTTTAAACATTATAAACGTTATTTATTAAAAAAAAATATTTGATAAAATTATAAGCTGTGATAAATAAAAGCAATATTTTTATTAGAAAACACATTAAAATATTTATTTTGAAGAATAATAATCAAAATTTTGTTATCAAAGTCAAAAAGATTAGGTTTTAATTTTCAATTCATTTCTTTATAAAACATGAACCACTTTGTAAAGATATTTTGAAAATGAAATTTCGGAATATAAATCATATAACAAAATAGTAAATTTTACAAAGTGAAAATTGCATTTCTTTGGACATTAAAATTCACAATCGAAAAATTAATATTGCTAGAACTATCATTAAAGTATTGATGTTTTAGGAAAACTTTGAATACTATAAATCATATGTTCTGAGCTAGAAATGTATTTTTGGTTGCTCCCAATATAAAGTTGTTAAAGCTAAATTTATAGTATTTATAGCATGCGAGCAGTAGATCTAGTAACTTATTTTGCTTCAGTAATCAACAATTTCGGCATTTTCAATCAAATGTACAAAGTTGAAATTTTATTGTTATTAATTGCTATTGCACTTTAAAAAGGTTGCTATTACCATTAGCTACGAATAGAAGACTCAAAATCAATATACGGATAAAGTTTCTTATCCCGTGAAAATACACAACTTATACAATAATTTCAATAAGGGCATTTGATGTAACGGCGATGCGAATGTGATTTAAATTAGCTCGCATCCGGATTTCCCTTTTCAAACAGAGATACAATAAAAGCGAATAGAAAAACTTATCAGAGTTAGAAGCTACAATACGTAGCAGCACGAAATAACCTAGGCGATGAATTTGCAGACAACTCGGCCGGAATCTCATCATACCCGGCGGCACTCGGACGATTGACGCCAGGGGCAAATACGTGATCCCTGGTGGTATCGACCCGCACACGCATTTCGAGCTCGAGCTAATGGGCGCGACGAGCGTCGACGACTTTTACCAAGGGACGAAAGCTGCGGTCGCCGGCGGCACCACCACCATCATCGACTTTGTCATACCCAAAGGCGAAGAAGGCCTCCTCGAGGCGTACGAGAGGTACAGGATCACCGCTGACGAGAAAGTCTGCTGCGACTATTCCTTACACGTCGGCGTCACCAGCTGGAACAATAAGGTGCGTCTCTTTCATGCTCTGCGCTTTCAAGTGTCTTGCATAGGTTTGTCATTCCGAGATCCTCCTCCATTGATGAAATCACTTTTTTCGTTTCCCTTTTATATTGCCCAGACGTCGACATTGTCATGTGGAAAAGCACCTGCCCCTATCTGGCTCAACTGTTTTTTCTTTATCGATGTCGCACAAGATAATGCAGCCTCATTTATTTAGAATAAAATTGTTATGAGTGAGGTCTAATCGTTTTGTACACGAGAACTTTTTGTACGGGCATACATATCGCATATGTGAAATTGATTATTCAAAATAACAAAAAAAGAAAATATTTTTATTATTTGTACAAACATTTCTATATTACAAAAGATGGACAATAATTACAAATAATAATTTATTTCGGATAGAATTTACCAAAAGTCTTTTTATATATTTACTTTCATTATCGATTAATAAAGCATAGAATAAAGTATATATTTAAATGATTAAAGCTTTATAAAAACAGAGCTACCTCAAATTGTTGGGAGGCAATATTAAAAAGTAATCTACTTTCTATCTATTGATAATATGCAATCTAAATTATATTGGAAAAAAATGTTGAAAGAATTTAGCAGGTTCATAAATTTCAGCATCACTTGTGAATCTAATGTTAGTATCGTTTTAGTATTTAATCCATTACTATAGAAGAATCGCAATTTTAATGACGTACAAGTTGAATGATGAAATTAATTACCATCATATGTCATCAAGCTTTACTTATAAGAATCCATGTATCGATTGAAGAATAGTAATTGACGTATGCTGTTAAAATTTGCTCTTACACTCAATTTAACCACTTAATTACAAATTAAAACATCGTATTGGAAACACGTGAAAGGCATATGTAAGAGAAAAATACGTGATATTGATATTTTTTAATTTTGCGGTATTTTTCTACACATGTTTTATTGTTCTACAGTCCTTCATTGCATTATCATTAACAGGATCCTTAATTTCAATTTGCGTTTACTAAAATACGGACATTAAAAGAGTGGGATGACTTCGAATTATGAAAAAAACATAAGTACTTTAAGCAGCTTTGTATGTACTTCGTAGATACAAATACGCTTGCGTGCGCGCGCGCGCGCAAACACACACACACACACATCAATGGAAAGAAATCCGAATCTAACGGAGTTCCGGCTTAATGCAAGGAAAATAACTCTACACGTTCAGTACGTACATCAAGGCTCAAGTAGATTTCCGTTTCTGCCGAGGCTCCCTTTTTTCGCCAACTCAAGACGAATAGACGAGTTGCATGCTCGAGAACAGCACGGCTCAGTTATCCGAGATAAAATCTTCTCCCGATGTGCGAGCAATGTCTGTCTCGGTTCAAGGACAATGCCAGGCTCTCACGGGAGCCCGCCAGAGGCAAACACAATTGGCGGGCTCCTTGTGCCCGAGGGGAAACGGAAACGGCACGTACCCCTGATTTACAATTAGAGAAAACAGACAGAGGTCGATTTACAAATGCTGAATTTCGGTTCCCCAAAGGGGTCTCGCCATTTTTTCAGCCCCCCACACTCGACGACACTGACCCACAGCGACGCCCGGGACTTCCACGTCGACGTCAGCCGTGCCTAAAGGGACCCGCATCACGTAATATGCACGAGAGATGATAAGAGCGTGCGAATCGTGTCGGACGTTACGAGCGATGACCCCCGACGTTAACGAGTTCACGTCGAGCTCTTGTCATGACGCGGTATTCGGTTCTCTCTCTCTCTCTTTTCTTTCCCTTCCCCACACCTCCCCCCTCCCCCTCCCACGAAAGTTTTTGCTTCTCTTGGCGTACACTTTCAAGTGCTTGTTTTGAACGAGGAATCGTCGTCGAGCCTTTTGATCCGACTTTGATATGCCTTGCTGACTTTAACCAAATGTCCATTTACTTATGAAGTGTTGATCTCTGTTTTCGCTAATGTAACGTCATTCAATAGCTCTATGATCTATTGTAATCTGTTGACAATTTTTTATCAATGTCTGTCGAAAAAAAGTGTGTTTTCTCAATACTTCGAGAGTCATTTTAATTTTTACGATATTAGTAAATTTTTTGTGATTTTAGTGTGTTTTAATTTATTTCCTTAACATTTATTTTCTTGCCTCTGCGACTTTTTAAGTTTCGACCTTTTTTTATCTTTTGTTTAAGCCACTCTCCTTTTAGATGAATAGTAAACTTTACGATCGTATTACCGATGCATTCGATTTCTAAACCTGTAATTCTTAATGTTTTGAAGGTTAATTACTAGATAAAAATGGGATTATATATAACTATCGCTTTTGTAGCAATTAAATTTCACATGCATGAATATTAACTAAATAGCCTTCTCGGTCGAAAATTGAATTATGTAAATCATTTCGTGAGTTGATCTTGATACAACACAATAAGAACTTCCGTTCTATTTTAAAAAAACTTTTACAAACTTTTAACTCTGTCAAATCGATGGTATGATTAACCTTAATAATTTAGAGTCTGCATGAAATAAGTTTAATATTTTTTTAAATTTCAACTGTATGTAGTAACAGTTCTGTAATATGAACAATAATATAATATTAATACAAAGAAATTAAAATTATCTATGCAATTTCAGGTCATATTTGTATCTTGGTTTATATAATTAAAATACATTTTTTACCAGAGTAATTCATTTTCAAAAAAGAATAAAAAGTATTTTCTTTGTGAGCAAGTAAGATGTAAATTCGTTATTTCCTTGATTAACCATAAATATAGAGAAAGGAAAAGGGGTAGAGATTTGGATAGGTAGTTTAATTACTTTTAGCACGACATAATAATGATTTTTTTTTAAATAATTTACTTCATAATTAACTAATTTTATTCTAATAATATCATTGCAAGTAAGCAATAACATATCGGTACAATATTTTTATTCATAATTCTAATACAGTAAATACTTGAGACGGTTTTCATTGTTGTTCTGGAGTTTTAAATATCCCGGGTCTTCCACTTCAAAATTAGTTTATCTCATCGCTGCCTCCAAAGCTTACTTTGCTCACTTTTACCTTCCATACCATTTTCAAACTGCCTAGAAAATTTGTCTCGCAGCTTTCTTTTCATACTGTCTTTTGCATAAGGCTCCGTAAACGGTACAACTGCTAACTCTGTTTCCTAAAATTTCTTTGTTCATTTCACTGCAGCTTTTCTTTGCAATGTGAAAGTATTGCTTGGAACTCTGTCTTTCAGCGCTAACGTTACTCACCTCTTCACCTCGTGCAACCATCAGTCGTTCCTACCAACCTTTTTCCCATATACAGTTTTCACTTCGACTCCCCGTGTTGTCATAACTACATTGATTACCTCAATATTAAGGCTTCTACACTTGTTATCGACTTGATCTAAGTATCAGATCGATCTGCCTCTGAGACTCGAACTCTCTACAATTCTTAAGAAAAATTATTTAGGTCATCAAAATATTATTAATATTAATTTTGTGAAATAGAACTTTAACAATGAGTAAGTATTTATAATGCAATTGCATTTTTTAATATGTACTTTTAAAAAGAAATTAGAAATAATGTGAAATCGCAGTTAATTGATTTAGAAAGAGTGTAAATTAAAAAAAAATTTCTCAGGCACATTATCCGTTGATATTATTAAACAATATATTCGTGTATGTTGTATAGTAGCATAATTAGTCACGGCGTGGAAAAAACTTTGACATAATAATGTATTTGAAAAACTTAGCACTCGTTATTTAATAACTTGGTAAGTAATCGTTTATGTCTGAAATAAATGACTATTACTCGAAATGAACCACTCCCATCTCTTGCTTTCCCTTTCCAATCACCTCAATTAATACATAATTCTCAACAATAAGGCACGCAAATAGCATCGTGTTCTCTTCCTCGCCGTGAATGTAAATAATATATAAGTAAGGTTGATTGAATTTGATGGACCGTCGATACAACGTAACAATTACGTATTCATATTTTCAGACGAGAGAGGAAATGGCAACTCTCGTACAGCAGCATGGAATAAACAGCTTCAAGTTCTTCATGGCCTATCGTGATCTCTTTATGCTAAGAGATCCAGAATTAATCGAGGCTTTTAAGACTTGCAAGAGCTTGGGTGCCGTCGCTATGGTTCATGCCGAAAACGGCGATATCATATTCGAGGTAAGTTACGCTGTAATGCAAACGTATACGGCTGTCCATTCATTTGAACTTATTGTACTTTTTTGAGCTAAAGAGGGGACCGGGAACAATAGGCGGAAAGCCGCGAATGCAGTAGTTGCTTTAATCGAGCGATTAATTCTCTTAACAAAGCAAAATTAATTTCTCATATACATAAAAACATGTATCGCATAGATAACGATGAGCATTTTTTTCTAGTTTAATGTCTTAATATCGTATCTGATTAGCCTATCATCTGTTCTATGCATTGTTATGTAATTCAAATTTATTTGCGATTATTATCAAGACTGTATCTTATGAGTTCTGATGAATCATGGTATGAAGAATGTTGAGCAAAATTATAAACTATTAGTATAGTAAAGATTATTTGAACAATGAGTAAATATTTAAATATTATAATTTAAATAATTAAAACTTTGAGCTTTACTAAAAGCGAAAACACTAATCAAACTTTTAAATTACAATTTTTTTCACTGTCCTATTCATTTTCTCTTATCAGCGATGGCACTTATTATTAATGCCTCCTATATTATTGTTTGGCAGTGAAGTAGGAAAAAAATATTCTTTGAAAAATGAAATAATAAACATATTTTTCTTTTTGCAAAATTATAAATGAATCATATTTTTTTTTAATACAAATTTTAAATGATCGTGTAAAACTTTTATAATTTATTTTTTCGATGCATTGTCTCGTTATTATTAGTCAACGTATAAATTAATGCCTTAAATCAGATGCTTGCTTCAAGCACGCATAAGCAAAATTTTTAAGTGTGGTTAAAGAAAATTGATATTGATCTATTTCTGTTATTGATTCAAAAAGGATGGACAAGGTCTTCATTCAACGTTAATATTCGCTTACGCATTCATTTGATAATTAACTTTTTAAAGATAAAATTTGAAATAATGTTCTTGATATTAAATATCTTTTTAAGGATCTACAACATAGATCTAAATCTTATCCATAAAAAAAATCAACAATTGTATTTACTTTAAAACAAACACTTTTATTTCCTAAATTCGTTAGTTATTATTTACATTTTATATTTATGTATTTTTCATTATTAATGTAAAGTATATATTTTTATTTCAACTATAAAAAATCTCAACATTATTTACAAGAATGTATTGGCGATTTAAATTAGTTGGGAATATTTTTTAAAACTAGTTCATGAATAAAGAAAGTATTTAATTTCGCTAATTGGACACTAATAATAAATAATTATTTTTAGTTTAAATATATGTAATATATATATGTAAATATATATTAATATTTTCTACAATATTTGATTTTATATATAAAGTAATATTAAATATTTAAATAATATATATTATACACAACTCATTCTGATGAAAACTTAAATTAATTTTTGTTTAAAAGTAAATTTTGTATTCATCAATATGTTAATAATATATGCATTTATCGAAATACGGTTTTAAGGCATTTAATTTAACAATTCAGTGTATAAAATGTGCAAAAGAACGTTCTAACATCATTAAACGTAGTTAGCATCGTAATATAAAAATGACAGATTTTATAATTTTCTGCATTATTGTGTCAAAGATCTAAGAGTCGATGATCACTTATGAACAAGCACTATATAAGTTTTACAGTAAAGCTTTCTACGCATTTTTACTAAATCTAAATACATTATCAAGTAAGCATTCACCGTATTCTTGAACTAAACACATAGTATTATAACATTAGTATACAAATCATATCATACGCTAAATCGACAATGTTTGGGCCTTATATATTCAAATGTTTTTCATATTAATTTTTACATTTTAATCAATACCATATATACCTGTAATAAATAGGTTGAACCGATTGTTAATTCACGATACATTACGTTTGTAGAATGCGAAGAAACTGCTGGCGGCAGGTGTTACAGGTCCCGAAGGTCATGAGATGTCACGTCCTGAGGAGGTCGAAGCAGAAGCAGTTAATCGAGCTTGCGTTATTGCAAATCAGGTAACTTTATCTTACCGAGAGTTACATAATCCGTGATATATTTTATTGGCAAGAAATGGAACTATTTTAACAAAATGTTCTTAAACAAAATAATTTTTTGATATATTTTATACATGGAGAATGTGATTAAAAGCCTTGCTCTTAAATCAATGCTTGACTCTTTGGAGAAAAAACTTCTCGAATCTTAGAACTGGATAAAGCTTCATTCGAGTGTAGACACGAATGTATATAGAAAACATACATAAATGTATAGACTCGCAACTAAGTATTATAAATAGAATCTTTATATCTTACTCATTGAATAGTACATTACTAAGGTAAATTAAACGTATCAGTGTATAAAATAGTGTGATAATCAATAAATGATTATACATGGATACGGCTTTGTAAAGCATATGAGCTTACGCATACGATAACGTAAACGTAAACAAACGATAAACTTAAAAGACAATCAACCGACTTATATGACATAAAAATAAATTCTTTTACTTAATGTTTTTGGCATTGCATATTTAATATTCATATAATAAAACATTAAGACTTCTAAGTATTAATTCGTTAACATAAATTTATTATATTGTAATTATACTTAATTAAATTTCTCTTTATAATAAGAAATGATTAATTTGTTGATTTTACATTAATAATCATAAAATATTTATGAAGTAACAAATTAGATTAAAATTTTTACATTAAATATTTTTGAGTGATATATTCATTTAGCTGTTTTTACAGCTACGCTAATAGATTATATAATTAATTTAATTTACAGTTAATAGTTCCAGTTCTTTCTATATTTTTGTTCCTTCTTGTACTTTTTTCTAAATATTTTCAATTAATTAATTTTTTTAATTTTAAATCTATACTTTGGCTTTCATTTTATTTACATAGAGTAAACTTTATTAATTTATTTTTCTGTTATTTCAATTACATTTAATACATTTTATACAGTGATACACTCAGAATATAAAATATTCTTTCTTAGCAAACTATTGTTTAAAATTATCAATATTGATTCTTTCAAGTGTATGTTTATACAACATGACTATTGCATTTGTAGATAAAATATGTATCATATGAAAAAAGCTTTAGCACCTCCTTATATTTTTGCAAGAAGTTTAATTATCTGCATATTGTTTTATTTACAATGAAATCTATTTGTTGATATACAAGTTGCATGTGTGTAAATATATATCTCTCTATATATATATATATACATACATATATATGTATATATAGCCGTATTGCATCTACCTGAATATTTGTAAAACTATAGTATTACTGTATTAATTAATTGTATAAATTACTGTCTCATTTTTTCCTTTACCAAGCAATGCTATAAAAGTAAGAGAAAGAGGTCTTTGAATGTGCCAAATTAGCCGTTACCATTCTTAAAACCCTCATTAATGATAAGGGTCCTGTAAGTAAGAGTATCATAGAAATAAGAGGAGGTAAATATAAAAATTAAATTTGATTAAATGGAACATGATATGCTGAATTAGCTGCAGTTATAGACATGCAGATGAACAAGAAGTCAAATCTATATTTAGTTTTATATGCGTGCAAGTGTAAGTTATTAAAAGTAAATCTTATTTCTTAATTTAATTAAATTTTTTATTTAAAATAAGAATCAAACTTTTATAACTTAATTGTACAAAAATTGAAGAACGATTTTTGATACAGCGCGGTAATAAATAAAATTCTTCAATAATTTAAATAAATATTCAAACCATTTATTTTTATTTTTACTTTTACTTATATATATATATTTAATAAGAAATATAAAACAAAACTTTTCAGATGCTTGTTTTTGTAAGTAAATTATAACGATCGAAGGTATTTTACCCTTCCGGAATAAATTGTTTTAAATTTTTTGGAGAGCATATTGTATTCTGACGCAGTTGTAATATTCTGGTATCAATGATAAAGTCGACTTGTATTAAAAAAACCGAAGAAGTAACAGAATTTTAAAGCTACACGCCATTCGTATTGACTTCATAACAATAATGATTCGTAAAGACAATGGCGTTGACGGGAAAGCAAAGAGCAAAGCGAAAGTAAAGATAACCGTGCCGAGTTTGAGCCAACACTAGTGCTCTCGCATGTAATATTCACTCCAAGAAATTTAGAGCGCGAAACTGGCTGTGCCCGCGAGAGGAGGCACGCGGACGCGGAGAAGTGACGTCCTTCGGTCAGGGTACGTATAATCCACATAAGGAGTGTCTGACGTGCATGAAACGTAGGTGTCGTGTCCGCTGTACGTGGTGCACGTGATGAGCCGAAGCGCGGCTGAGGAGCTCGAGAAGGCGAGAACGCGGGGCGTGTGCGTCTGGGGCGAGACCCTGGCCGCGGCCCTCGGCACCGACGGCACCAAATACACCCACAGCTGCTGGAGGCACGCGGCAGGACACGTCCTCAGTCCGCCCCTGAGGCCCGACCCGGACACGCCGCTCGTCCTCATGAGGAAACTCGTCACGTGAGTAGTCGTGCGCACGCCCACGGCATTTCCAGGGGCTCGGGCTGGGCAGGGGGAGGGGGTGCCCCTTTTGACTCGGTGCGACGGGCCAGCCTCGGCGAGCCTCGTCCTCAAGCCTCTGCTGAGATCAACGGATCTAATGCCGCATTCAGGTATGGAGTTCGCGTCGCGGACGCGATCCACTACGTCATAGTCACGTAACTGCAGTGAATCTTTATTATGCACTCGTCTATCCTTGATCTACCATCGCTATTCTGTAGGCAAATTAATGTACCGTATGTGCAACAGCTGAAGTCGAGAAGTCGTCAGCGTGATGCCGTACCGTAGTATATTAAAGAACAGGTTCTTGTATGACAATATTTTACGGTATGTAAAAAATGTACCAATAAAACCAGCTCTTACGCTCTTGTGCACTTGTATCATCGATCACGCCGGCTTTTTAGCCAAGGCTGTCCGTACTCAATTTCTGTGACTCTTAATGTTGCATGTGCAATACGTTCAATCCATTTGTAACTGTATCGTTAAGTTCTAACCAATTTGTCTTTGGTTTCAAAGTATCAGAGAAAAGTACTTGATTATGTGTATTTTTATATAGAATATTTATGTAAATTATTTTTAGTTTACGTCTTTACACAGCACAAACACTTGTATTTTTAATTCCCTTTTTAACTTAATTTATTGATTACAAGCACCTAATTAAATATAATTATTAGATATTGTAACTTAATTATCGTTACAATATTGTTTTTAAGCATTATTTACTAATCTCTAAACTGTAAATAAATAAAAGAACGTTGTACGTGAATAATTGGAATATGAAAAAGAAAAAGCAAACATTAGTGCAGTTTCATTCTCAACAAAAAAATATTAAAGTGAATATTGTAAAATATTTAAAAAATATACATTATTAATAAATGCTACCTAACTGTTTTGTAACTGTAAGATATTTTTCATACGATAATACATAATTTTGATGTTATCATAATTTTATAAAATTACCAATATTTTTTAGAGTGCATGATCATTATTAAAAAAACAATAATAATAAAATGTTTACAATTCAATCTGTGTATGGATAAGATTCTTCTAATCGATTATTACATTAATATCATATCTATAAATAAGATTACGTGAGGTATTAAATTTTTAGTTTATATTTATTCGATACAATAAAATTTTAAATGTAAGAATTTTAATTTAAACCAAACGTTAATTTAATTTAACCAAACATTAATAGATTGTTTAGTGTAGATATAGCAGGTTCTGTAAATTAAAAAATTTTATTCAACGACAAATTTTATAGCAATTTCTTAGTAAACACACAAATATTCAGATAATCGTAAAAAAATTTCAAAAGCATGAAGCTTTAAAAGACGAATGACATATTTTACAATGAACTGTCGCTTGTTGCAACGATTTCACTATCGCGTTTTACCTATGAAGGTGTAAAAAACGAGTTATAAATAAAAATAAGTCGGCGATGAAAAAATTGTAGCTATTAGTGTTTATTTTTTTTCTCCCCTAAGGTCGTACAATCGTTGTTTCTTAATGCAGTAAAATTTTGGCAAAAAAAAAAATTGTTGATGAATAATGAAAAGCGCGCACCGACTCCCATAAATAGCTTCGAATAAGCGCAAACAACTGAAGAGTCATGCTTTCGAACGTGCGAAAAAAGAAGCGCAATGCAAGTGAAAAGAGAAGAGAAGCAATTCTCTCTTGTCGAGGCACGCACGTAGAAAACATCTGGAAAACTGCCGCGCGCCACCTTCATCATCGTCAACGCGTATGAAACGGAAGTCAAGCGGCGGCAATGGCAAGAAAGCGCGAGAAAATCTCCGCTCGGCCGCTCGGACCCGACGACTTTCCTCGGCTACCGCTGGGCCGCCGCTCCGTTATAACGTGTCTGCCACAGCGGGGGGATCTAGTTTTTACCACTGCGCACGTAGGACTCATTGCCGTGCTCGATCCTTTAGCCATTAATGGAAAGCCTGGGCTGGATTTCTCGTGGACCGGAGCTACGGCTGATAACGCGTTTTGTAATTGCCGCGCTTTCTCATCTCTCCCGCGCATCGCTCGGCCTTTCCGATGCGAGGGCGTTAACGAAATCCTCGCCTAGCCACTTTCGGCCTGGCCTACTCTCCTAATTGTCCGGGTAAATGGCGACACGACGCCCGCGCGGCGGACGCGGACTTGTTTCGACTGACTCTGGACGCCCGTTTCACGAGTACTAACACTCGAGAATTTTAACGAGATTAAACAGAAATTCAAAGTTTTTCTCATTAGTGAAACCTAAGTAACCAAGAGGTGCGCGCTTATGTACAGCGATAATTTTTTATCTCGCTGCAACTTGCTCTTTTAGTCGACTAGGACTCTTGCTTAGAGCCGGTGTTGAATTAAAAATCAATCCATTTCATTTTTTTCCCCACTAGTTGGGCACTTTTTTCTCGATCGGATAGTAACGCGGGGTTGATTAATAATAACGATAAGTGGTTATGAGTAATACAATGACAATCACTTTAAATGCATTGTCGCTATTGAGCGTTGAGCTTACTGAACGCTTTTATTCCTAATAGAGATCGGGTGCTGAAATCTGCAGCATTCAGATTAATCTTAATGAAGAGGCATTAAGATTAGGACATTATACAGAACAAAGTTATTATTATAAATTTGTGCAAACATTTTGAGGGCGAAGTAAATCTGAAAAGTATGTATTTTAAAATTGATTGCAGTATTCATTGTAAAGGCTCACAGCTGAATTTTATTTTATGAAATTACAGCACAAATTCAGTTTTTTGAGACATCCTTGAGTATGAAGTTGAAAACCATTTTTAATATTTATTGAAAAGTCAGTTATATATTATACCAAAGCTTGTTAAACAAATTTCATCTATTTACAAAGTCATAGAGATTTATTGGAATGTAAGATTTTTAAGACACGATACTTACCATTTTTAAACGACAATGTTCAAAGTGTTAATACAAAAGTGACATTTATAGTTTTTTAAAAAATATTTATTTACAGTGAATCTAACAGAATTAGATTTACATATTTCAAAATAATATTTTGTTGAATTCTAAAATTTTGTAGAAATTATTTGCCGGAAAAGTTATTACTCGTTTGTTTAATGTATATTACAATGTCTATGAGGAAAATGCTATTATATGATATCTTTGTGTAATAATTTTGACCTGCAAATAGTAGTCATCTATTATCATTTGTTATAAATAGACAATTTGTGAGAATGCAGTATGCAAAGTGGATGAATTTTATTTATAGGTGTATTATCAATGTATTGGATATACATTAGAACTCGACAAATAATCATGTATTTACAAGGTATATCACTAACATTATATACATTTTAGATATTTTATTTTTCAAAGAGCATGAGAACGTATGTCAGTGTTTTTTAAATATTTTGTTTCGCATTTATATTATAATACATGTTTAGAGTAATTTTGTATGTTATTTTGTATGTTGTGTAAATTTGTTCTTAGAATTTATGTCTAATGCTATATGTTTAATTTGTCATTATTGGGCATTTGCATGCCTGTTTTCATTTAAAAAATGATAGTTATGCCTAAAGATTGAAGTAAATGAGTGTTGAAAAAACCAACCTACAAAAAGATATAAATTTATTATCAGCTAGAAATTGACCATTTTTTTAATAACAAACAAATAAAATAAATCTTTTAAGACATTTTATTTGAATGCTTAGTAGCGTTATTGTAGTTCGATGCGCAATCGCAATTTAATTGTAAACTATATTTTTTCAATAGTTTGCACTTCTTAAAGTACAAGCTTACAATATACTCTTTTAATTAATTTGTTTTCAATGTTACCATTATTTCCAACTACTTCAATATTCGATTTTGTTTTCTTTGTACTATTTTTCATCTACGTTTAAAAATTTCAAACAGAAAACACTTTTTCTATGTCGATATTTTTACACCTTATACTACGTTTCATAATTCCGTGCGTTTCTTTACTGTGCGTGGAAGAAATACGAGGACGCCGAATCATGAATGTGTCTTAATATTAATAATTCATGTGTCTTAATATTAATAACGGAACGCTTTCAAGCTCTGTGAAACTTTGTCGAGTATAACATGACCAATATTGCTGAAGGTCTATGAAGAATATGTTTTTGTAACCTCAACTTTCTTCACCCACCGCGACACTACATTAATTATTTTCTGTGTTACAAAGTAAATGGCTCGTGTATTGAATTTTTTCTCGTTCCGCACAACTCAATACAATTATTTCGAACTGTAAAGCTTTTTTTCAGACTTCTCGGTACGAGTAAAAAATAATATTATACGGGCCAGTCATTTTTTATATGCATTAAGAATACAAAACGCATAATACGAATGACATAAATTACCTCCAATAACTTCAGTATAGGAAAATATTTCGGTGGAGCGGGAAACACGCTGACCGACCGTAAGGCATAAAATTCAATATACACGGACGGCTTTAGTGCGGCAGTGGGCAATTTAATGGAATTTTCGGCGTCCGCTGCTTCAGCCTTGTCCCCGAAGTCGCACGGAAAAACCTCTAAGATTCTGCATCGGCGAACAGAGGCGGACGAATATGCCGGTAGCGTCCGCAAGATTATCGGCCTCGGCAATCGTCGGTCGTAGCCATGCCGTCGCGGGTAAGCGTTCAACCGCGTCTCCACGCACGTAAAGAAAACGCGAGGAGCGGAAGAGTCCCTCTAACCGGGTCCACTCTCGTGGTCAGCTCAACAGTCCGCTGTACGTGGCCGCGGTGACGAGCAAGTCCGCCGCCGACGTTCTGTCCGGGAAGCGGGCCGACGGGGCCCTCGTATACGGCGAGGGCTTGGCCGCGGCTCTCGGCACCGACGGAACCGCTCAGTACGGCCAGGACGCCCTCCGGGCCCGGCGCTTCGTCACCAGTCCGCCTCTCAGGCCGGACCCGACCACGCCGACTTACCTCATCGATCAGCTCGCCCAGTAAGTATCGGAGTCACCAGGTGGTCGCGAGATCCGGCCTCGATCTCGTCCGCTCGGCTTCCTCGGAGGAGGGCTTCTACCCGGGCTCCATAGCCCCGGTGGCCAGTGACCGCGGATCAGGATTTTACTGCTGTGGCTGCGCCGATAGGCTCCCGAGTTCTGATCGGCGAGGATTACTAATGAGAGTCCTCGATTAGAATTTGATGCTCGCTTAAGGCGGCTCGTAAAGGCTTGTCGCACATTCCTTTTGAAAAATCCTTTATCACGCACCTGATGAGAAACGTACATTGAATTGCGCAGCCTGTATTCCTGTACCGAGAATAATAGCCCAGTATTTATTGGTACAGAGTCTCTGATTTCTACTTTTTAAAACTTTCTCAATCCTTAATACAAAACTCGCCGTAATTAAGTTCGTCTGTTGTTTTCAATTTTTTAAGATTACTTTTAAATCATTGCTTTAGGAAAATGTAGCCGTTTGACTTTAATTATTAAAATCCTGTCTCGATAGCTTTTAAGACGAGTTAAGTTATATTATGGTTTTTATGAAATTATGCAATATGCATTGTGTCAAAAAACTATTCAATATATTCTAATCGAAGATTAGTAAAAAATAAAATTGATTATCTACGAATGGTTTTATTTACAATGAATGCTCAAGTTCAATTACTTTTTTCATAAATGTTTAAGCAATCGTTGTGATTATTTTTTATTGTTTCAATACGTACTACTGTCGAGGAAATATAAAAGTATTTAACAAACTTATTTAAATTTAAATAAAATTGAATTTACATTGTGTTCTCTTCGACAATTGCTTCTTGTTTTTAAAAACTGAAAGATAAAGTGAATAGTGATTCTCTGGAAAATTAAGACCTACACCATTAAGGCTATTCAAATGAATCAACTGTGCATAATTTTGTATGCAAAAAATTGATAAAATCTTTTATTAAAGCGTATTTGGGATCTCGCTAGAATATGAAATCAGCGATTAAATTTTATAGTATCATTATTAAAAATTATCCAAGGGGTTGAAAGAAATAGATTGTTTGCTACTTCAGAGATTTCTCTTCACCTTGACTAATTTTCCTTTTAATTTTTTATTGGATGCGCGTTAACCAATTATTCATACCATAAAAGTTTGCCCATGGCAGGGTAATGATAATTAACAATTCATCATTTTTGGATTCCAATCATGTTTTCTTCCTTTTTGCCATTTTTGTCGTGCGAAAGATTTCTCTTGCGGATAAGAGAGATTTGCCGCCGCAGTAGCGTGACTACTGTAGTTGTGGACAAATTTCCTTTACCGTTTGCGAGAGTTCTTGTTGTATAATTTGTTTTATACATTTTGATAAATAAAAAAACGTTTTATTGCGCTTGCTCATGTGTGTGTGCGCGCGCGTGCGAGCGAGCACGTAAGAATTTAATGGAGAGAACTACAGGGAAAAAACAGTTATAGAATATCTATATACAAGGAAATATATTGTTGAGTTGTACGCGAAATGGGCCAAATAAAGAGAAACTTTTGTTTTTGTTTAAGCCTTATACGATGATACACGTGTAATTAATATAACAGACATAACATTTTATAACCACAAACATATTAGTTGCAAAATAGCTACCACAATATCATAATTATCAGATGTTGTTACGGAAAATATTAACGCTTATGATAGGCGCGCGCAAAAAGAATATCAGCCAATTAAAAGAAAATTCTCAAGTTATTTTTAATTCGAATTAGTTTTCAAGCTCATCATCATCATTATTGATGATGGATTACGTATTCATTATTTGTACAAATGCAACGTAGATATGAGAATATAGTGAATAATAATGAATTGCATATCATCATTAGTAATTTAACTACATCTTAAGTACAAATAATTAAGATACAAATTGTCTTTGAAAGCTTGTGTACAATGATAAATAAAATAAGTATATATATATATATATATATATATATATATATACATGAGTGGTGGCATAATAAATAGAACCCTTGAACTGATTTAAAAAGTAAAAAGAGGAATGATTGTAGGATAAAATTGATCAATTACAAACACTCATCAAATGTGAGTGATTTATTTTCAATTAAAGATGTCAATATTCTTAATCCGCTTCTTACCCAACGTAGATTCAATTAACCTAAATAATAAGGTAACAAATAAGTATCGCGTTAATAATTAGTAAAAGACTGATTATTCTATTACAAAAGAATTATCGAGCGAAATATTTTATCTGATAATGAATTAGAAAATAATAAGCAAAAAAACGAAAGAGTTTCAGCATTATTAAAAAAGTTGCCATTTTAATAAATAATTGGAAGGTAATATCTCATTAACGTTACCGACTTCGATGACCGAAAGTCATCCACTTGGCGAAAAGAAGCGCGCAACATATAACATTGAAAAAACAAATAACGACTGGTTTACGGCGAGTAGGGATGGACTGCAAGTGACGGGCAGCGACAACTGCACATTCAACGCCGACCAAAAGGCCCTCGGCAAGGACGACTTCACCAAGATCCCGAACGGCGTTAACGGCGTCGAGGACCGCATGTCCATTGTGTGGGACAAGGGCGTGCACAACGGCATCATGGATCCGACGCGCTTCGTCGCTGTGACCAGCACCAACGCTGCCAAGATCTTTAATCTCTATCCGAGAAAGGGCGTAATCGCTGTCGGCTCCGACGCCGACATCGTCGTCTGGGACCCGAGCTCAAAGCGCACCATCTCCGCCCAAACCCATCACCACGCCTGCGACTTCAACATCTTCGAGGTGAGCATTGCCGGCACGCACGGCTTTTCCGCCTCTTGGCTTCTACCTCCCGATTCATCGATTACCCATCATCGGTGATATCCTTTATTTTAATACGAGCTCGAGCTGGCTTGGAATTATTCCGAGAACAAGAGCCATTCCCTGATTACGAACGCATTTACTAAGCATTGTGGAAAGGCGAGAAAGGCAATAAATTGCACAATAGCGATCGACCGGGAAAAGCTTTCGTAAGCCTTGTGTGATCGGACGGAGGCCAGTTGAATCTAATGGCTCACCTTCATTGATTTTTCACAGGGCATGGAGGTGTACGGGGTACCGGAGTACGTCGTGGTAGGCGGCCGCGTCTGCGTCGACGAGTGCGACTTGAAGGCGGTCCACGGCTTCGGCAAGTTCGTCGAGTGTCCGACCTACCCCAGCTACGTCTACGAGGCCGTGGAGGAGCACGAAAAGCATCCGCGCGGCGTCGCGCGCTCCGAGGCCGAGGCCCGGAAGTTCGCCGAGGAGGAGGCGGCCTTCAACAAAGCCCGGGAAGTCGCGAAGGCCACCAAGGCCGCGGCCGCCGTAGCCGCCGCCAATCAGAACAATCACGGCCATACCAACGGGACCTCGCACTACGAGGGGGAGCACCACCCGAGGCCCAGGAACATCGTCTGCACCCCGACTCTGCCCAATTCGGCCGTCGCCACGCCCTCGATTAAGGGCCCGAGACTCGAGGGTCAGAGGAACCTCCAGGACTCGACCTTCTCCATCAGCGGTACGATACTTTAACGATACGACACGACGACTTCGTCGCTATTCTTATCTAACGCTTTAGTTGTCGATATTGCGCCAATGATAACCCCGAGGCTCGTACGACTGTTGACTTTATCGGCTTAATTTGACTCTCCTCATAATAAGCGTTATCGGATCTTTTTTTTTATTATTTTTTTTTTTTTTAATTTTTCGACTCTAATCTGAAATGTTTCTATTATTTATTAACAACGGCAGAGGACTCCAAAGAAGCTTCGAGATCCTGTATTCGGGTTAACAATCCGCCAGGTGGACGCAGCGCAGGCGGCTTTTGGTAAATTCAATAATCGGCACCACTGACGATAATCAAAAGGAAAATGGAGGGGAAGATACATGAATTGATAATTGAAGCGGAGGAGTTATAATGCATTAATTACGGCCATTCATCGCTCCGAAGGGCCAATGTACTTCGACGTTCACGGAGGACAAGAATTTACAATTCGAACGGAATAATCTGACAAGTTCCATAATACATTTTCGGTTGGATCGAAAATCGATTATTATTATTATTATTATTATTATTATTATTATTATTATCATTATTATTATCATCAACACTATTATTAATTATTACTATTGTATAATTCACGTTAAACATATACTTTTTGGCAATGTTAATTTCTCTAAGCGTTAGGAAAACGCGAAATCCTTTCTGTACGCAATTGCTGCAAAATGCGTTTTCCCCTTTCATTATATATCTAATGTTTTACTCTACATTGTTATTGTATGTACGTGTACCTATCTACCACAACTTTTATCATTGTCATTTTTTAGAAATTTATCGAACGAGAATCTATCATAGATTCATATAATTATCATTTTTCTTTCTTTATTATTTTTTTAATGCAAGCATTTCATGGCACCTTAATTTCTAAATACTGACCAGTAGAAATTTATTTGCTCAATAATGGAGAAAAAATAACGACGATTTTCAAAAATTATATTTATTCATGTCCCCATTGTAGCGTTGATAAATGTCTGACTTGAATGCCTACTTCTCACATTATTCATAAATATCAAATAAGAGCATTAAAAATATTGCAATTAATAGCATTGTGCATCTGTAATGTCATAAAATATTTAGTAACTGGTAATTAGTAGATTATTGTCGTTGAATTCGCGTTTATAATGGTAATAATTGTTATATAAGATGCTAAATGTTACCAATAGATAAATGAATAAGAAAAATAAGATGGAAGAAATATGTAAATTCATAATACTTGTCTTATCAAGTCGCGTGAATGGCATTGATCGATTTATATAATGCAAAAGAAATGTGCAACTTATTAATTATATAAATATATATATCTAAAGAACATTGGTAATTTAAATATATTATCATAAATATAAATAAAAAATAAAATATATAATACACAAATTTTCTACATATGCAGAAATTAATAACTTGACTGAAATCACTGTTCAAAACTGAATTTTTGTACAACCGATATTGTATACCAGTATGTGTACACTCATTAAAAAATAGATATTTTGTATTAAACTATTCGTTTGAATGCTGCTACGCATCTGCCTTGTGATAATTATTTTATTGTGAAAAAAATTTAAATTTTCATGTTTTATAAATTTAAAGAAAATTCTAATTATTGAGAATTTCCTGTTAAAACTAAATTAGAATCTTGTAAGATTCGGCTTTTATTAAAGGGTATTTACTGAATATCCAATCAAATCACTTTTTAAAGACTCAATAATAACAATAGTAATAATATTTGTAACAGAGTACTTATTAATATTGTTATTAACATAAATGTCTGCTATGATGTATCGTAGTTCTTATAATAAATATTAAATAATACTAAGGAAGATACAGCATTTTTAGATTCATTAAACAGTGACAACATAAATCGTAAATCGATATCCTTATATTAATATCGTATTTTGATTAGACAATGCAAGCCAAATTTTATTTTTCAGATTTCTGCAATACTGAGTATAATATTATGTATAATTTATGTAATTTATAATAAATAAGAGAAAATAAAAGATTTAAACTAATAAATTTTAGCGAAAAAATGTCAATTTTTAAAAGCTTTTAGACTAGAATATATTTTACGTTATTTAGTGCAATATTACTGAATTAATTCTTGCTTGAAATTTTATTGGAAACAAAAAGTCTTATACAACAATGTCTGTACGACATACGACAGTTATTTTTATTAAATATAACAAGAAAATATAGATTATATTGAATAGTTTAAAATAATTTGTTTGGATAAGGATTCAAAATAGTTTATATTTAAATTATAGTTTTAATTATAAACATAATGTATTATATAGAATATAAAAGACAATGATAAAAAAAATAATTTTTTGAAAATTTTAATTCAATTAGTGATTTAATTCAAAACTTCAACAGAAAATGAATTAAAATCTGAATCTTTTGTATTAAACGAAAAAGATAATATTGATTTTTAATGTATGTTAATAAATTATAATAGTAACCAATTTTAATATTGAATTTGATTTTTAAATATAATTATATGTTAAAAAAAAGTTTGAAAATATATTTTCATATATTAATTTTATATTAAAATCAACATAGACATACAAATAATGTATTACTTTAATTTTTATTTATTTAAAGAAAACATCATTCCCCTCTTCATTAGAAATAAAGGAATGAAATATACAGTAATTTTTAATTTCTATATTTTATAATTATGAAGAGTCAAATACCTAAAATAATAAGGTATTTTTTTATATTCAAGTTAAATTATTTAAATATGGTGATTTAGAAATAGTTAAATTTATAAATGTTCTACAATTTGCAAAACTGTATACTATAATTTTTTTAAATTTTAAGTGCATTTTTGATACATCAAATGAAAAGAAATGACTCCTTAAAAATTTGTATTTTAATTGTATCTATTATGATGATAAATAAAAATTTATAGCCTAATTTTTCAATTCAACTTTTCCACAAAGTAATTTTTCTTCTAATTTTCTATTAAATAATATTTATAAGTAGGATTAGTGATAAAGAGATGACGATAGTCTTATCTATCAATTAACCATAGTGTTTGTATAGAGCAGATATATTTTGAATTGAAATAAATCTGCGGAATTCATTTCAATATTTCAATAAAACAAGTATAAATATTGACTACCCTAGAACGTTGAACATTAAAATTTTGAGCATTGTAAGATAAATGGAACAATTAAGTTATTACATTATGAAACACTGTAACTTATTCTAAAATTGGTTTCCGGTACGTTAAAATTATCGTAATCAAACATTTCTCAATTACTCAAAGCTTTTTGCGTTGAATCTGCCGGCCTAAGATGTTGATTAAATATCTTTATCAGTAGTGCAAATAATTCTAATTGTTAATAACACCATTTACAAGAAGCGTCTGTCTAAATTTAGCTGCAAAAGTAAATCAGATCGCGTCGGTAGAATTAAAAAAAGGCATTTTTTGCAATAATGCATTAAAAAAAAAAAGTACTCGCCAATCGAGATTTAGGCAATGCAGTTAAAAGTAGGAGCGACGATAACAGGCGATCGCACGCCTGGCACAGTGGCCTTATAATTAAAATTTCGCAGTAGTGCAAACGGTATAAGCTTCAAAATCGAAGGCAAAATTTTATCGATAAATGCACGGGCGCACCTTAGGCGCGTGCCAATTCCGTCGGTGCTTTTATACCTTCTCCTCGCGGACTTGCGAATTCGCACTGTAGTCCAGCATCCGCGGTCCCACGGCCACCATCGGTTTTCGCGAACCCTCATGCAAAATTGCGAGCCACCAGGATTGTAACGAGAGCGTGCGGAGTTCGGATCACTGGCGTACGGCGCAAGCCGTGAAAGTGACGAAACCAAGTGTACGAGTACTACGATTACTACGAACAGTTCGAACTACGAGCAGCCAGAGGGAAACAAACTACCCTATTCGCATTGGCGTGGTCACATAACCTCGCAGGCACGACGAGGACGGGTGAAGACGACGGGACATGTCAAAGTTTTTGTGATGTCGTTATTAAAAGTTAGTTGCTAAAAGTCGGATTAACTTTATCTGTAATTATTGCTAACGCCTTTGCATGCGACGCACTATCGCTTATCGCTCTTAAAATTTGGCGATTCCGGGTCCTCTTTGGCTTTATTTCCATTATGATTTTTGAGAAAAAGACAAAAGCCGAACGGTGAATTACTAACTCGGAATTTTTTAAAAGCGTTGAAATTTCTTTTTTTATTGCACCAAATCTAACGACTTAATCGCAAGAAAAATCGAGGAAATTGAATTGCTTTATTATGAATAAATTTTATGAATACATATGCTTTTCTTACTTATACTACTGACTGATACGTCAAGAAAATCATTTTTAATAATTGCAAAGAAACTTCTTGTAAATAGAGAGTGCCCTATTTAAATTAAACAACAGAGTTTTCAAGATTAGTCAAATGTGGCATTTTTATGTCTTTTTTACTTTCACTTTTCCTTTTTATCAAAGCTAATAGCTCCTGTAAAATTATATAAACTAATTAATAGCTATTGCTCAATGCAATTGACATTATCTAATGTATCCAATGATAAATTTCTTTTTTTAATGATAATATTTTTACAGAGTCAATTTACATTTGAAGATGCGTGGCCATGTATGCGACCAATTATTTTAAAACTTTTGAAGCAAGAACCAGTTACACAAACAGAATGGCAAGATCTTTTTTACTCTGTCCATCAGGTGTGCCTAGACGAAAAAGGCCCACCCAAATTAAGAGATGCTTTAAAAGAAGATATTATGGATTTTATAAAACAAGCACAACAGGTATCTTTAATATCTAGTGTTATGATTATTTTAATGTCTATTTTGGTAAATTATTTTTTATAAAATATAGAAAATTTGATAAGCTTTTCAAATTATTAATAACATTTACAAAGTAAATAAATTCATCAATTTAAATTTCACTTCTTACTTTTATTTAAAAAAAATAACTTATATTAGTCAAATGTGCTATTAACATCACGGTAACGAATGGTATAGTTTTTTTATCAAAATAGTGCACTAAAATTTAATAAATTTCAGAGAGTTATGGCACATCAAGAAGAACAAGCTTTGTTAAAGGCTTATATCGCCGAGTGGAGAAAATTTTTTACTCAATGTAACTATTTACCAACACCATTTAGACAGTTAGAGGCATCTTTGCGTGGAAAGACAAGTACTAGTATGCAGAAAAAGAATCAACCCGATGAAAGTATTGTTAGAAAGGTTGGTTATGGTTTTCTACGATATTATATTGGAGCTGAGGTTAATTTACTTTTCAACAAAGTATATATTTGTTTACATAATATTCCACATTAAGTAATGTGACTGAAATTAATACTTATGAAAAAATGTTTAATTCTCAGTAAAACCGTATTTTATCAATTACTTCATTTTGACAGTTGATGCTAGATAGTTGGAATCAAAGCATATTTAACGACATTAAACAGAGACTACAAGATTCAGCAATGAGACTTGTTAGAACGGAAAGAAATGGAGAAGTTTTTGATTCGCAACTTGTTATTGGCGTTAGAGAATCGTATGGTAAGAAATTATTTATACAATAAATTAATCGTAAATTTAATTTACGTTTTAGATAACTCAAAATTAGAAATGCTTTCTAAGTTTTTTTAAATAAATTTTAATATACATTTTCAGAGAGAAATTAAATTTTAATATACATTTTCAGAGAGAAATTAAATTTTAAATATTTATTTTCTAAATATTGCAGTGAATCTTTGCTCGAATACATCTGATAAACTAGAAATTTATAGAAACAATTTTGAAGCTGCATATATTGAAGCAACAGAAGCTTTTTACTGGGTAAAAGCACCTGAGCAATTGTCCTTATACGGAGTTGAAAAATACATGAGATATGCGGAAACAAAGTTAAAAGAAGAGGAATTACGCGCGCAAAAGTACCTCGAACCAAATAGTGCTAGTGTTCAACTTTTAATGGAGAGATGCGTGAAAGTACTGGTCGCTAATTTTAGAACTGCCATACTAGCTGAATGTCCTAGGATGATTCAGCAACATCAAACAGAAAGTAATTACAAAGAATAAAAAAATAATTAAGAGAAAATACACGAACTTTCAGTTTTTCACGAGAATGATGTTTTATTATAATCAAAACTATTAACAGAGTAAATTTTTGATACGCTTTTAAGCATTTGAAGTGTAATTTTATTATTCTGTTGGCTTAACAGTATCAATATTAACACGCGCACATGCTCGGCCGCTTTGAAATCTAATAGCTAACTCCCTTCCAGAGCTACGGCTGATGCTGAAGCTAATGGACCGAGTGCCCGAGGGCGTGACCCCGATGCTCGTGGACCTGGAGGAGCACATAGCGACCGCGGGTCTGGATGACATGATGGCCGCCGTCGACATTATCACTCAGGACTCGGAGAAATACGTGGAGCGTCTGCTCGATCTCTTCCGGCGCTTCTCCACCCTGGTGAAGGAGGCCTTCGACGACGACCCGCGTTTCCTCACCGCCCGGGACAAGGCCTACAAGCTCGTGGTAAACGACTCCTCCGTCTTCAAGCTCGACTTGCCGATGAGGCAAGGGGCCGGCGGTGCCTCCCTCGTGCCGTCGACCCCCATAATCGGCACAATTGCCAGCCTGGGCTCGGGGCTGAACAGCAAGCCGGCGAACAATAGCAATGGCCAGCCGGAGTCCAAGTGTCCCGAGCTCCTCGCCAATTACTGTGATATGCTGCTGAGGAAGACGCCTCTCAGCAAAAAGCTCACCTCCGACGAAATAGAGAGCAAGCTCAGAGACGTGGTAGGTAGAAGAGGCACTAGATTAAAAAGAAACTCCGTCACTCCTCCGGGGTCGTTTTCCATTGTTAGCTCCTGGCTATTAGTTCATTCGCGACCGCCTTTTGCTTATTTTAAAAAAGCCAATGGCGACGAGCACAAGCTTGATAATTCATTTGGTAAAAGTTCCCAATGTGCCGGTAAGGCCCCTGACGAAGGCCGCGATCGTCGATCGTCTAAGCCACATAACGTTGAACGATCCTCACGAGGTCCGTGTTCTGTTGCAGCTACTAGTGTTGAAATATGTTCAAAATAAAGATGTCTTTATGCGCTATCATAAAGCACACTTGACGCGACGCTTAATACTGGACACGTCCGCCGACTCGGAGAAAGAGGAAAACATGGTCGAGTGGCTTCGAGAAGTCGGAATGCCGGCGGACTACGTTAACAAATTGGCTCGAATGTTTCAAGACATAAAGGTCTCGCAAGACCTTAATCAGCAGTTTAAGGAGCAATGCCGCGCCGCCATTGCCGACAGCATCAACATCAAGGTAAGTTTCATCTCGAGCTCGTTGCAGCGAACGTCACTGCCCTACGAATAAGCGCCGGATCATTGTCACATCGCTTTTGCAGATATTGAATGCAGGTGCGTGGGCACGAGGCAGCGAACGCGTCACGGTCAGCTTGCCACTGCAATTGGAAGATTATATACCCGAGGTCGAAGAATTCTACAAGAAGAAGCACAGCGGTAGAAAACTTCAGTGGTATCATCACATGTCGAACGGGACGGTGAGTGAGCAAATGCATTATATTCTGCCTTCCCACGCTTCTGCTCGATTGGTGCGCGCTTTATTTACGTTTACCGATGTGTCTGTGTGCAAGCAACGCGATTTTGTTTAGATAACGTTCTCAAACCAAGTGGGCAGATTTGACGTGGATGTCACGACTTTCCAAATGGCTGTACTGTTCGCCTGGAATCAACGACCTCTTGAGAAAATATCATACGAAAACCTTCGATTAGCGACTGAACTGCCGGACCCAGAACTTAGGCGAACTCTCTGGTCGTTGTGCGCCTTCCCGAAAATTAAGAGGCAGTTGATTGTTGCCGACCCTCCCGCCCACAGCCCCAAAGACTTTTCGCAAGCAACGAAATTTTGGGTTAATCAAGAGTTTGCGATAATGTGAGTCTATCCTATATAATAATTAAAATAGATATACTTTATAGTTACTTGATGTTTATATAATGTTGAATCGTTGAATCTTTCGAAAATATGTTAGTTTTGGAATTTACATATTTAAATTAAAATCATTTAATACACACTCCTATCGCGCTCGAGCTTAGAAGAATATGCATCTGACTTAAGAGTTACTTTTTTTATTTAAAACTTCATTCTTGTTTTTTTTTTTTCAGGAAAAATCTAGTTTTTATTTTAAAATTACCTCTGAACAATATTCTCTCAACAGTAAATTCGTCTTTTTATCACAATGTATATTATATGTGTAGATTGATAACATAATACAATTAAGTTTAAACACTATTTTTTACAACATTAACCAATTCTTATAATATAAATTTGACGTAGAAAAAATGGTAAATTACAAAAGCGAGGAAAGATCAACCTCGTCGGACGTTTACAATTGTCGACTGAACGCAGTAAAGAAGAAGATAATCAATCCATCGTTCAACTTAGGATATTGCGTGTTCAAGTAAGTTCGTTAAATATAAACGTAAAAGCATTTCATTATTATACGTTAATGATAAATCTTATTTTTCAGGAAGCAATCATTAAAATATTAAAGATGCGAAAGAAAATTACTAACAGTCAATTACAGACGGAGTTAGTCGACATATTAAAGAATATGTTTCTACCGAGTAAAAAAATGATTAAAGAACAAATCGAATGGCTAATTGAACATAAATATATTCGTAGGCACGATAATGACATTAATACATTTGTGTATATGGCATAACGATAATTATATATAAAAATTACTCGAGTTGATTCTTGATTAGTATACTATATTTTTATAATAATGATTTGAGTTTTGCTTTAAAGACTCAAGTTGAACGTGTGGCATATTTTCAAGTTATGAATTAAGTGAATAATAATGCTTAGTATATTAAACTGCTTTATTGCAGTTATAAACAATGATCGTAATTTATCTTGTCTAAAGTATCATGTTCCAAGGTCGCTTTAAAACTGATATAAAACAGTAATAAAATCAGATAAATCATACTCAAATTTATAAGGCACTAGTAATATAATTGAATAATGTTTATTGAATAAAATTTGTTATGGAAATCTTTTTTCTCAAATATTTTCCATGCATTTGTGATTTTAAAGTGACCATCTAAAATTATTTTTCATTCTTATACATAATTAGGCTTCTCGTGTACAATACACTTAAATTTCAAAAAAAAAATTTTGTATAAAATATGTATAATTATGTTTTATAAGGCAGATGAACTATTGTGTGATACTAAAATATGGTTTTTTCATTTAGATATTTTTAAATTTCATTTACAACAAATTAATTTTTTTATGGGCAATAAATTTTACACATATGAATAAAATATTATGAAATGATAGCGTAATAATTTTTGTTCATATTGCAGACAAAAATTTAATTTTTTTAACCAATATATAATTAGTTAGGTTTACTGTATATTTTAATTCAATTATTTGACACTTTTTATCAAAAAAGTGCAAATAATAAATAATTTAAATTGCATTAAATTTTAATTCAATGAAACAATAGCACAAGGTTATACATACTTTAATCGCTCCAATTAAGAAATTAGTTTGTATTTGAAAAATAATTGATGTAAATGAATATTTGTATTAAGAAAAAATTGATATTTATTGAGAATACGGTAGCTTAATAAATGCATCTATCACAAGGCCTTAAAGTTAGAAAATAATATGGCCTAAATTTTTTTTCAATCAGTAAATTTGTATTAAAAATGTGTTATGCAAAAATCTTTGATTTTATGTATGGTGAAATTTTATGAAAGCTTTCATTTTAAGTAAAATTTTAATTTTTAATATTTATTTAGGAATAGTAGATTGTTGTCTACTTTGAAAACAAATTTTTTACAGTAAAAAACTACATTGTAATTCAGTAATAATTAATAATCAAGACTTTTTCTTGTGTTTTCGTATTAAATTTGATTGAAAATAAATCTTTTTTTCACTGAAATTGTACTTAGCTTTTCTAGCGCAGTATAGTATTAGCGACGATCAAAGAAATACAATTCTAGGAACTGTGTGTTTAAATAACTTAAGCATGAGTTTATGTACATTGAACTTCCACAATGATGTGGGTAACAATGATTTGTACAAAGCCTTTGTAATATGTAAGCGTTGAAAATACAGAATTGTAAGAATTTGAACAGTTTAATTGAAATATTTGGATTAAAGAAAATGCAACATTTTTTGAAAATTCCTACTTTCTTTTACTTAAATGTACTCTTCATTATTATAAGTTTTTTAATTTTACGTATAAATGCAAAAATCATATAATATAATAACTATATTTTCATTCAATTTTTTTTTAATAAGAAGATATAACGTAAATAGTAATAAAAAATTCATCAGCAATTTATTTATCTTTTATTTACATTATTTCCATTAAATAAATGAGATACAGTATTTTTTTAATAATTGACGTTGAAAATTGATTCTTTTATTGGTATTAGATATTTTGATAATCAGGTTTTTTTCATTATGACTTATGACTCGAATATCATAATGGAATGGATTTAAAATTCACTTTACAGTATAAAGGTTCATAGTCCATTATACTTTTCCTACGTAAAAACATATATATACATATTCACAATAATCATATATTTTCATATCGTTCACTTTTAGAACTGAATTCTTTTAATTTTTTTCATTTTCTTTTCTTCAATTAAAAATTAGCTGTAATATATTGTATCAAAATTTTATTAAGATGCCATACGAGAAAAAATGTTTCTGGAATACAATTCGCAATAATTTATAAATATAATTCTAAATATCAATTTGCATAAATGCAAAAATTATATTTTAACATTTTTTATTCGAAATTGTTGTGTATTAAAAAAAACATTAACATAAATTTTCTATTGATAGCAATGTTTTTCGACATTTTTGTTATAGAAATAATATTTTTTTATGTATAGCAACATGTTATTAAAGAATAAAAATTTTCTGTAATGTTATAATGTAAAACAAGAAAATTTTATCATTAGTATACATACATAAATATATGTATAGTTATTTATCTAATATTTAAAGCTATATTATTGCTTTTATTATAAAAAATATGATTTAATATATTTATTTAAATATAAAAATTAATTTTCAGGATCCAACAAATAGTTTGTATCAATTACTAAATTGTAGTACATCAGAAATGAAAAACGATCAACTAACTGATTATGCATATCTAGGTATATAGATATAAAAATTTTGTTGTAGATACGTAATTAAATGTTCATAAAAATAATGAAAAATTAATTACTGTTTATTGATAGACCAATTTTTATATTTTAAACTAGATGATATTAAAGTCACATTGAATAAGGATCATTAATTAAATTTTAAAAACATCTAAGATAAGGGTTTTTATAGTCTAAAATATGACATTTAAAATGTTTTTTTTTATTTTTGAAACCTTAAAATTCAGGAAAATTATAAAGCTAAATTTCGATTAAGCTTCATTGTACGAGAAAATTAAACGATTTAAAACGTTCTCTAGTATTTTTTATTTCATACTAGGGAAGTTATAAAAAAGCAGAAAACTTATTGAATTAGACGAAATTGATTATGTAAAATATATTTCTTATATATTCAAAAAGCTTAATGAACTTATTTCAATATTGCACAAAGTTGATTTTTATCATCCAGAAAAAAAATAATAAATTACATATATCGAAGCATAGCACTTTTCAATTTTTTCACTACTGCAGATTTTAAAATATCTGAAAGAAAAAATACCAATGAAGTGCTTATATTTTATAAAAATTTCGTTTCCTAAGTTACGTATGCCACTACAAATTAGTCTGTCTTGTTTATATATATACTTTGTACTAATTAGTCAATTATTAAGTACATACTCATATTTTAATGACTAAGTCATCAGGAAAAGCATTGTACAGAAGAAAATTTCTGTTCTTATAAAATGTCTATATATCATACGTCATGATTACAAATAATTAATGTAAAGTAAAACTTTTATTTATTTTTATAGTTGTATAATAAACTTTCTCAGGTAATAGAAACAAATGTTATAAGGGATAAAACATGAAATTAATACTCGAGACAAATAATTTGACAAAAATAAAATCTTTTTATGAATTAAAATTTCAAAACTTGTATGTATGTTCAAATTTTATAACATAATAATAGAAATATTTATATCATAATCATAGTGAAAAATTTTATTTTGATACAGGTCATTATTTATACAATATATTTTTTAACGCTTGATGATTAATGTACTTTCACGTTCAAATTATTCTAATGATACAAAGGACAAAATATATATAACATGATGGAAGATAAAAATTATTTAGAATCATTAAAAATTTTTGTTTAAAACTGCATTCTTGTTATTTTTATATTTGCTTTTATTTTTATTGGTGTAATAAAAATTTATATCATCATATGATTCCATTTAAAATTTATTCTAACACCTACAATTTAAAATATTATCCTAAATTAGCTTTTTTAATAGCAATAAATTATTATTCACGCAGAAAAAAGTAAAAAATCTCTATTTCTAAAGACGAAATTTCCAGAAACTTCTCATAAAGATATGTTTTTTTCTGGATATCAGTAATTCGTTGCTCATAAAAACGTATCCAAATTTAAAATATTTTTGCATATTCTAATTTGAATAAGAATTACAATATTATTTTATTTTCTGATTCGCGACTCAATCACGAAAAGCCTCATTAATCTATTTAAAATTGACTCTACATCCCCATTTTCGAACAATAAATATTTTTAGTACATTATGATACTCTTTTTTAATCTAAACATTAATAAACCTCTGTTCTTTGTATGTGTGTGTGTGTGTGTGTATTTATTATTAAAAAAAATTTGTCAAATACATCTTATTGTTGTAAAAAAACAGTTTGAGTATCTTAATTTATTAGAATATATTTATGATATATATAAATATTTGATTAAATTCTTTGGTACATTTAAGAATGACTTAAAAAATTGGCATCTATAAATTATTAAAGGATTTAAAATATAATTGTTTATAAAGAATCAATATTATGTACAATCAATTATTGACTATTAATTATTATGTTACTAATGATGAAATGCAAAATTTATACCCTGACGCATGTACATTTTTTTATTAATTATAACTTATTATTATATATTGTTATTTTAAAAATCCTTTCCAAAAATTAATAATCAATATATTTTTGTAATTACAATTCGAAATAATTAATTTGTAATAATTAATCAATAAATTTTATTTAAATTTGTAATGAAAACATATCTTTCAATCGAAAAATTAGTAAGTAAATGATGACATTGATTTTAATTTATTATAATTAAACTTTAATTTATAGTCTGTAGAGTACAATTATTTGAAATACAAATAGAAAAAATTAATAGAACTTACAAAATATCTATATTTTACGTAATTATGAAATTTTCGTGTATTAAAATAATTTATAAATAAATGCTTTTTTTACTGTAATTGTGTTACAATACTCTCCTAAATTTCAATGTTTACATAAATAATTGCAGTATTTATTACTACATTATACAAATTTCATATGATTCATATAATTTCATATGATATAATATTCTTTTAACGTATTTTTAATGAATATAATTTACTTACTGAAAAATACTTTATTCGTAACTTTTAAAATGGTTTAAATTTTTATATACGTAGTAATATATTTTTTTGTTTTTAGTTTAAATCATATAGCTTGTTTAACAATTGCTTAAAAAAACAAATCAAAATAAGACGTTACTCTTCCATATAAAATATTTTCTGTAGTAATAAATAATGTGTATTTTGATTTTGTTGACAAATATTATCTTATTCAAAACTAAATTATTGAAAATCTTTTTAAAAATTTACATAGCCGATTTTGATAATTAACGGAAATGTAAGCTTTGAATTATAAATTTCCTTTTTTGTTTTTATTGTTTTTACACTACTTTATCACCTCATTGTTTGATTTAACTAATACATAATTTCAGTAACTTTTTTATAATTTTGATTATGACATTGATGGCTCATCTTTCACATTTATAACACGATAATAACGATGACAATGAGTTTCGATAAATGAATAACTAAAATCATTGACATATTCACATATTTAAAGTTTGAATTCACTTTAATATGTTCATAAGAATAAGTTCCTTCATTTTTAAATAGCTTAATATAATTGTATGTTTATAATTCATTAATTAAGGCAGATTAACCAATCAAAGAAGAAAATTTCTATCTATAAAAATATTATTTATCGAGTTTTTGAAAGAAATTTTTTTGTCATTTTTAATATCATAAATAATTTAATTTTTATTGCTTAAAAATTAAAAGAAAATAAATAATGTAAGAAAATTGAAACATAGTAAAAAATAATTTTCTTTCATAAATTTTTATTATGTCATATAATTTTGTATTTATTATTAACAAAATAAAGCTAGAAAGATTGTATTTTTTTCAAAAGAAATTCTTATTTTTTTTTGTTTAAATTAGTTTTTAGCAATCTTATTGCTATACTTAAAGTTTGAATATATTAATATTATATAATTTAACTTCAAAACCTTTTTTTTGAAATTCGTAAGATATTAGTAATATAATTTTAAGATTTTGAAATTCTCTCATTGGAATATCTTAATTAAAAAAGAACTGAACAATTAAATGTATTTCTAAAAAAAAAACAAATATGTTCTTGTAATAATATGTATTGAATTTTTCAATTTGTGCGCTTGCAGATTAATGATCGTCGGGACATCGGGTGTGCGGTAACGGACCAGCGCTTTTAATGGCATTTACTGCATTCTCGCAAATGTGAACAACAATACCTGGATGATTTGTTCCTCCTGGATGGAGCTCATGACTTTCTCCTGCAGTAACAATACAATATAACAAAATTAGTTATTCTTTCCATTTCGTTATGCTAATGATATATGTATTTTATTTCAATAGTTTTCCACGATAAATAATTCATAAAAGAATGAAGTATGTTTTACCTCAGTTTTATTTATATCTTATAAAGATTGATACATTATTCTTAACAAATATATTTTACATGCTTAAAAAATAGACGAACCTGGAGTTAAATTAGCAATCGCAGCAAGTAAATCATGATTGACTAAAGGTTCATTTTCTTCACGAGGTTCCCAACCTACGGGCGGAGATGCTGGTGGAGAAATTAGGAACTGTTTATGAGGTGCAGGCGGATGCAAGTGACGATCTTCAATGTCTGTATAAACATTGAAATATTGAACAATATTAAGTTGTAAAAAAAAAATTTAATTTAATGCTTAAATTTAATACTTAAAGATTGCTTATTAAAGTTAAGTATATATCTATTTAGAAAAATTAACTAACCAATAGGTGTTACAGGTTGTGCAAAATAGCAATTAATATCAGTATTTCCAAAATGAGTTTGATGTAATTTTATTCTTGCTTGAGCAGCTGCACTTGGAGAACTATAGTTAACCCTCATTCTTCTAAAAGATCTAAAGTATTGAAATGTAGCGTCTTCTCCAAATTGCTTAAATAGCTTTTCGATATCTACCTATAAAATAGGAATTATTAAAAAAAAAAAGTAAAATGATTTTATAGACATAAAACATATGATAAAACTAATATATACTTTAAGATCATCGAATTTAAAGACTCGAGGATCTACATTTGTAACAATCACAGACATTGGTAAATCTTCATCATGAATTAGATCTTCTAAGCTTCTTGAAGTTGCATCTTTATGACTATGGTCTTTCAAACAATTTAAATCCAATTGTTCAAAATTTGGATGAAGATTTGGCAACCCATCTATTTCATTAATAATTATATTTTCTGATTCTACAGACTCCTCATCTTCTGTATTTTTATATCTATTTTCTTCCATATTTTTATTTGTTATGTACAATGACTACTTTTTATAAGATTGATTTAGAGTGAGATGAAAAACACATTTCATTCAACGAAATTAGTTTAATCATCCTGTTAAGAAAAAATATAAAAATATATACATTTTTTCTTTATGAAACATAATGAGTAATTATATAAAAGAAACTTATTTTACACAAGATAAAGACGTTTAAAAATATACAAAATTTTACTTGTATAAATATTATAAAAATTAGATAAACCAAATCTTATTTAGATATTATTAATTCTTAGTTTTTTTTCGAAATTTTCTTTTATTAAAAACAATTATTAAACAAATTAGTATTTGATAAAATATTATTTATACTTTAAAACTATTGTATCGAGTAATGTTAATTTTATTTGTATATTAAATAAATTAAATTGTTTTTTCTACCTTTAGTAATACTTTTATTTTACTCCTTTCTTTATATTTAATTATTTAATAAAATAATTGTATTAAAACTTTGACATTATTATGGATCTTATAATGAATTATGCGTGTGTGTGTATGTAAGCATGTACATATGTATGTATGTATTATGTATGTATTATGTATGGATGTATATATGTATGTATATATAAACTTGTAGTAAACACAGATTCTTTGTACTGTTTAATATTTCAAAAAAATGTGAAATCTAGGTAATAAGTTCAGCAACACATTATCGCAGCTAATAATACTCGTTAGACACTATATTTTGTTCCTATTTATCAAGTTAAAAATGAATAAAATCATCACAAATTTGAAGAATTCTTCGCTATATATTACACAAATTTGTCATACGTAATCTTAATATGAAAGATTTTTCATACTAATTCATTGAAAATGTTTGATTTTGTTTTTTATATATTTTAAACTGATTCACAATAAACAAAAACAGTTAGCAGTAATTTCGGAATCGTAAATTCAGTCTGGTTATGAACTCAGTGTACTTTTGACTAAATGTAGTGCCATTTCAAGATAACTATGTTCTATGAAACTGAATCACAATTTCACTCACAGCACTACACAGTTTTATAGCAGATACCTTTATAGCAGATTTATAAAGAATAATTATTTATGGATAACTCATACTATTACGTTCTTTCCACTTTCTGAAATTAGTTATTTACAATTTTTACTCTTAGCACTATCGTGAAATGACTGTAATACATGGTTTCAAGTTTTGTTCGACTTTGCGGACTATTAAGGTTCATTTACATGAATTCATCATCTGCCATGACTCAAATAAGATTTAAAAAAGGAATTACACTTATTAATTTATTATATTCAAAAGACTTTAAAAAATGAATGTTAAATATATATTTAAATACATTAAATAATAAATCCTAGCTCTAATCTTATTATATCATTATGATTTATGATTTTCAAGATAAACGTTTTCGTAATTTATATTGTGCATCTACGCTGTTGCTGTATTGTATAAATTCTTTTTGGTCGATTACTTATATATTGTTATGAAGGTGCAGTTTGCACTGTAAAAAATGTTTCTTACTTTCGCGGGGTGATGCGAAGCAGAATATACAGATGCTGTATATTTTGCTAAGTATTGACCTCTTTGATGTAGGCAAGGAGATCAAATTTTAAGGATAAATTAGCGGGCTCGGGACAACTTGTGCGTAATAAGTATTTTATTTAAACTTCCTCTGTAAACCTCAGACGATGGAACTTGTGGGTGGAAAATTTCGATGAAACTCGTCGGTAGAACTAATCCGAGTCTTACAGATCGTCAGTATTTAAAGGACTTGGGAGTACGTTATTTCCATCTTTATTATTACAAAGCCTGAATCCTAGGCATAGGCGCATTCTAGGGAAACGTTTAAAAACACAAAAAAAACTAAGCGTCGATACTTAAAATATCTACGCGTCGAACATCGAGTCAGGTACAATACGCTATTTGTCATTGTATTACATTATCTCGTGCAGCAAGAAAAATAACTCCGAGCTATCTTAAAATCCACGATGAGTAAAACTATTTTTTCTCACTTAGCGTAACTCAAAGCGTCGTTGAATAAGGTCCGACGGTTGACAAAACGCGGACCATATCTTCGGAAAAAGGTACTTTTTCCCAAACATAATTGTACTTACTTAGTTTAGACTTAACGAGACCTACAATACGCTCCATCGGCAGACACAACGCGAACATTCAAAACAAATAGCTCTTGTATCTCGGAAAAATGGCACTTTTTTCTGAACATATATGTTAAAGTTTAAAACACATGGTTAGTATTAATTTTATATAATCATACAATGGAGTACATGTTTATTTCAATTATAATCAAACAAAATCGAAGTAGCTTCTTGCAAATGATAGTCACTTAAATTATAAATGTAAACTTAACGCAATTGATTAAATGTTTAACTTATTTATTAAATGCTTTCTCAACAATCAATAGTATTTTGATAATAGGACATAATAACAATAATTTTATTAATAATTCTATTTCCAATAGTAATGCATTATATAATCGAGATATAATTTCGTATTATTGTTTTGTTGAAATTATAGATAAAATTAATTATGTTATATAAAATATAATCTTGAATTTAAAAAATTATAGAGAATTCATTGTAAAAACATGCTTAACATAACTCTTAAACACGTGAATAAGAAATATTATTTGGTAACTGCATATTTTACGTTAATTTTATACAAAATATTTCAAAAAGAATGTTTAATAAATAAATGAGAATCAAAATCTAAATAATGATTAGTTTTATTGATGTTAATTTTCTAAAGTATTGTTAATATATGATTTTTATTCAAAAAAATCAAAATTCAATCAAAATAATAATAAATTTTTTAAAATGTATAATTTATCAACATTTAAACAATTTTTAAGACCGTAAAATATTAATGTTCGAGTAAGGATTTGTTTTTTATTTTTGTGTTTTCATTTTGGGTAATCTTAAAAATGGAAACAAAATTGTTTGAACAGTTTTTTTTCAATCATTCATTTATTTAATTTAAAAAACCATGCGCTATATGATACAATTAGACTAGTTCTTAAAAAAAGGCGAATCGTGTTTTATTTTTAAAGTATTAATGTCGTTTCACTTTGAAATTAATAAAAATGCCATTGAATAGAATTATTCATTAATGTTGAAGGTACATAAAGTTTTCGTGTACATTTGTACGAATTCTCGTAATATAATTACTTCATGGTATCGGCTTTCTTAAAAATTCAATTTGTAAGAAGATATTATATCACACATTGTTCGTAAGTAAATATTGATATGAAGTAAAAAATAATTTAAGTTTTGTGTTTTAAAAATAATTAAATATATACTTATATAGTGTGTTATTATTATATAAAAATTATTCTGATTTCATTATAAAAACTATCAACTACCTCGACTTACTTTTATGAAATCCTAACAAACTGTACACCTGACAAGGATAGTAAACTATCAATTTATTGGATATGATTTATACCAGTGATGTAATGTTAAATATTAAGTGTTTGTTTTTAAGCAGAGATTACATTATAGATTTGTAAAATAATTCTCTAGATTAAAGGTTGTATTTTCTCTGCTTTCAGATTTTTTAAAAGCAAAATAGAGCTTTGTGATACTTTTATTTTTCATAAAGAATACAAATTTATCATTTTCAACAAAGTTTTGTATCATCTAAAAATATCATTATTTATCTAAGACTTTCAGATGAATTGCAAATCTTTTTTTCTTATTATTAAAAATTACATGAAAACTCATGGGTTCAATTTGAGTGTTTGATGAAATAGGAAATCTGAAAAATGAGTATTAAAAAAGTGTTTAAATTGTATCGAATGATTATCTAAATATTGATTTTTGCTTAGGTTTTATTAGCCTATCTGAACTATGTAGTTTACTAAAACACCATATTTAATATTAATGAAATGCATAAATAAAAAATTAAGTGCAGGATAAATCACAGTAAAAGTAGTATTTTTCAAGAGAGTTTTTTAAGAAATTGCATTACTAACATAAAGTACTTATATTAAAAATTTAATTTTATTATAAAATTAATGTATTTTATGTATTTAATGTATTTTAGAAATATAGTAAAAATTGAAGCTCCAATATTTATATCGAGTAATCTTTGGTTACAAATTTTAATACAGAAATGCTTTGTAAAAAAATTTATTGAAAAAGAAAGTTAAAAATATTAAATTACACATGCTTTCACAAGATTCATATTCATGTAATTTTCCGAATAGGAAAGTAATATAGAATAAAAATATTAAAAATAAAGTTTAAAACGACAAAAAATACTTTTATAAAAAAAAAAAGAATTTGTAAGTAAATGCAAGTAAGTTTCCGAATATTAATATATGAAATATTTGAAAGCACAAATACAAAAGACGGCAAATTTAATTAAATTTCAATTGTGGGGGGTAACAATTACCAATTACCAAATGTTTGAAGCTATCGTCAGTGTGAAATCCCCTTGATTCAATTTTAGAGTTCGTTTCTATGTTACACAAGTCGCTTTGCCCTTGCAGCATTTGCAGCCTTGCCGTAGCAGCGCAATAACAAAAATTCAAAAAAAAAGCTTTCGCAGCTTATCTGACGACGAGTGGTTAAAAATTATATTGCTCGACCACAAGTTTCGCGAAACATATTGAGTCGAGGAAGTTTGTTCTAATTTCATAGCTCGAGAATGTGAGGCATGTAAATTAAATATAGTATTATTAAAGGGTGCAGTGCTTATGTGCAAATGGAGATTTCAAACGAGATGTGAAATTTCAAAGGAAAAAGCATAGACTATCGTGTTTAGTTCCACTAGTTCTCTTCAATATATAAATACACAGTGGCACTCTGGCACGTATGCATAATATGCATAAATGCGGTCGCGCGTTCGTGTGGGCTTATGTAAATAATATGTACATGTAGCGAGGAGAGAATAAATTACATCGTGACGCATAATAAAACATTTTCTCCCAACAAGATACGCGTACGGTCTTTAAAATTTAACACACAGAATCTAACGGAGTGCCAAGTGATAAGGGAGCGCTTGAAAGGCTGATAATTAAAGCATTGGAAAGAAGAATGATTTAAGGTAGAAGACAGAGAGAGAGAGAGAGAGAGAGAGAGAGAGAGAGAGAGAGAGAGAGAGAGAGAGAGAGAGAGATAGAAATAGAGGTTGACAATAACAAGACTTTGAGGTTGACATGAGATTGCAATCGCAAAGAAACGACCATCTAGAGAGTTACCGGATACAATGTCCGACGTACCGTAAAATTGCGTACGAAAATTGAAAATAGTTGTCCACAGTCCACACGTGTCCCCGTGTACGCACGTGCCACGCGTGTGTCGAGATCGCGCACATGTCACGGACTTTTGTTACTCGGGGCGACGGAGAGAGAGAGAGAGAGAGTGGGTGGCGAGCGAAATGCTAGAAGTCCTCGTACAATCGTGCACTGTCTCCGCGTCCGAGTCCTCTCATAATCCTAGATCAAAACAAAGCTAACGAGGCACTGACCTCCCCCTCGGAGCCCCGATAATCATCGCGGCCCTCCCGAAAGCCCAGGTTCGATCGGCCCAAGAGGAGAATAATACATGTCCAAGGGCGAAAGGGAGAGAGGACCGGGAGTGAGTCCGGGGCACTCACGTGTCCCCGACGGAACGGCCGCGGCAGTGCACGGGGAGTCGGACCGCGGAGCTAGAGGTAGTGAGAGAGAGAGAGAGCCGTCGGGTCGGGGCAGAGAGCGGAGAGAGGCGCGAGCCGCCAATGGATGTGAAATCGCGATGCGATGAAGAGACTGGCGCGACGAGTACGCAAGGCACTGGCCAACGCTGGCGCCGCGTCGGGCTCGCGCTCGCGTGGCGCGGCGCACCCGCAGCACGAGCAGCAGCGCAACATGTCGACGTCGACGATGGAGGGCTCGCTGAGCAAGTGGACGAACGTCGTGAACGGCTGGCAGTACCGCTGGTTCGTCCTGGATGACAATGCCGGCCTCCTCTCCTACTACACGGTGAGCTCAAACCTCGGTTGCAGCCGCGGCCCGCCTAGGCGGAACGCGCCCCCCCTTCCCCTCCGCCCTATCCGCCACCCAAACCCCTCCGTCGACTGAGCACCTTTGAGGTTAGTCGCCCGAGCTGCCAGTGCGGAGGCCCCGGACTCCCTGCCCAGGGCAGGACGACCTCCGCTCTCTTGCCCGCGGCTCGCGGCCCAACTTTGCCTTTGCTCCTGTCGCTTTTTCGCGTTTGTTTTTCCCGACTTTCCCCTCCTTCGCCTGCCCCAGTCCTCGGCGCCAACGATAGCCCTCGCTTTGAATGTCCAATCGAGCTTTCTGCTTTAATTGTCGTCTCTCCTAGCTTCCCCATCGAATATTTATCGTTTAGTCTGGCTCTCTTTCCTTCATTATATGTTAAACTCGCGCCTCGCCTTATCCCTCCTAACAATCTATGAGGTTCGGGAATACAATGGCCCACTGGGAAAGAGGAAAACTATATGTATATTACAGAAAACACTGTACGTCAATTTTCCCCCTCTCTCTCTCACTCTCTCTCTCTCTCGCTTTATATATATATATATATATATATATATATATATCTCTCTGTCTCACCCTGTTATTTCCACTTTTGATAAGTATTAACGAGGACATAACAAATGATAAAACAGCCAATTATATATCAATGGCCTTAGCTTGACTGATTTATTGCATTTTCATGTTATGATAAGTACTTGTTGCTTTACTGCATTCAATTTTGTAGATGATAGGAAAAAATTAATCCAAAACTGATAAGCGAGCAAATTTTATTCTAAAAACCCAATGTTCGTTTGTGCTCTTTGTACACAAGTACACAAGTGCAAGTACAATGTTTTCATCATAACAAATAACTTGATAATATATTTATAATTAAAATTTTTCTTTATTAATGTCACCAACTTACAATCGATACTGCTCATCGAGTATTTACATAATTCGTTTAGTACTTTTCCTATAATAAAATCTTATACATCGTATACATTAGTCCTCTCTATGTATCAAATTACAATGTAATTATATTACAAAATATGTGCTTTATTTGCTTCAGAAAACTAATAATACAACTAATAATGCAATCAAAAACAATTTATAAATTTATAACTGCAGTGGTATCAGAATATCTGTAGTTAAATAATGTTTTACTTACAACATTGTTAAATTCCATTTTAGAAAAAATTTATTCATTATAATTATAAAAGATCTTTCTTTTAACTTTCATCTTTAATTTTCATTTACATAGTTTATATTTCCAATCACATACATCTTTTTTGTACTTTGACTGCGAATTAATCTCTGAAACATTCAATACTTTATACACTTCCGTTCGTAAAAAATAATTTTGAATTTGTAAGCCCAGTTTTGTATTCTTGCATAAAATTATTATACACTAATATACTACCATTATAGTGTTTGCATAAGAATCATAAATAATGTTCCTTTATTATAAGAAATTTATGCAAGGTATTTTAATTGAATTGAAGACTTCATTATTTATATTAAAGGCTTTACCAAAAAAATATTTTATACGAAAGGTACAGAAGTGTATAGTAAATTTAACATCTACCATTTTTTATTTGTAATAATAAATGTAAATTTGATTTGAACGTCTTTCATCAGATAATTTTATAAATAGTTATCTAAATGTGAAAGAATTATTGGATTGATTTATAATTTGTTTTTAATCTTTAGCTCATTTTGCTTTTTTCCATTTTTTTGTAATTCTTTCTATAAAAGTTATAAAAGAGCACAAAATTTATGGTGAGATTAACAATCATAGTCATAGGTCCCCAAATTGGAATTGAACAGTTTGGAAGAAATCCCTGTACCGAATGAGCCAATAGAATGAAAAATTGAATCTGAAATATAATAGTAATAGAGTAATAGTGACTTACTAAGAGTAAACAATGTATACAAGGAATATCACACCTATATATTACTTCCTTATGTTATTTTTTTAACACCACATATATTTAATATATTTACCTTTATATATAGCAATTGCAATTATCTTTACATTCAAAATTATTATGACTATTCAAGACACTTCAATAATTATATGCACTATATTATTTACTACTCACCATCTGTAATATAGTGATGTATGGTTTAAATTTATTTAAATACTTCTGTATATCTTGTCCTTGACTACTAAGAAGATAATATGTGTACATGATTACATGTACAAGTGAATTCAAAGCCACAGGGAATAGAGCCATGCCGCCAGGATAATATTTTGTTGACTGTTGAATCAAGTATATTGTAGATATATGATGATACAGATGAAGAAATGAAATTTGTCTCTGTTTTTTCCTTAATACAAATACAACTGTTTCACTGAGATCAATTATTTTTAGTAGATATACCCAAAAGAAAAGATCAACAGTCTGTAATTAAGGCAAAATAAGAAAGATATTTAGTACATTGATTTTAATATGATTCTAATTTAAAAAAATTACTCTATTGTTAATATACCGATTAAAAAATTCATGAATAGTTCTTATTAAATCTAAATTATAATGTTGGTAAAAAAAGTAAAAGCATCTTTTAATGTAAATAACTTTAAATATATTTTTATTTTGTCTGATCATTGCATTGGAATGAAATTTACACGTCACTCAATTGAAATATTGCATTAACATTTCGATAGAGACAATTATGCTTTTGAATCCGCACTTCATTAATAATCAGTTACACAACGTATGGAAGTGTTTCGTAGTTTAACGTACCTTTTACTTAATTAATTTAATATTATAATATGATGATACGACATTTTACATTTTTTAGAACAATTATTATTAAAAGCTTTGCTTGAATAAACTGATCTAATTTTATGTAAGCGAATTCAAATTTAAGTAATCAAATAAAAATTTCTAAAAATCCGAAGACGATTCAATTTAAGGTAATTTAAAATAAATCTAAAAGAAATTACTGATCTTAATAAAGACAAAATTGGATGATCTATAGATACGCTATTTAAAATAGTTAAAAGCTCAAGTGTCGGTTTTTACACAATTTCAAGAAATAGTATTGTTATGCATCCGATTCCCAATATTATAATTTATATTAAAAAATGCATATTAACATAATTTTTTTTAATAATATGGTCTCAATCAGAAAATATATTGTTCACATAATTACACATAAAATAATTATAAAATATGCCAAATACATTTCCTGGGAATACATATTGTGATTTAATAATTTTCCGTATTCATATTTAAATTTTTAATAGAAAATAATTTTGTATAAGTAATAAAAGAAAATTGCATTGTACATGTGTTTTTAGAAATGCTTGTCATTTTATTATATGCATGTTAATCAAAATGTTAACAATTAATCAATTATTTAAAAAATTTATAAAAAAATTAATGTGAAAAAAGTACATTAATGAGAAAGGTATGTTACATTCAAAACGTTTAGTTAATAATTTATTTTTTTGAAGACTCAATCGCATTATATTCGCGTTAATTCTACGTTAGACTGTACACTTACTTGCATAGGGATTCCATCTTTCGATCTGTCGATCTCCTTACAACCAAATCCTATGTTGGTGATTAAGCCGTACTGAATAGAAGAATATACAATCCAGAAGTTATATATTATTTCTAATATATTGTAATATTTGATGTAAGTCTTTAAGTCGTACGGTTTTCGGTTCTCCATGTATTTTGGCCCCCATCGTAGTACAAAGTATAAATATACAGCAAACATACTATACATGATGCTTTCGTATTTGACAAGCAACCATTCTGTCGTCCTTTCATCTGCAATACAGGCAAATTATTTTCAGATTAATGTACTACAATTTTGTTCATTAAGCTATCAACACTAAAATGTTAAGCTTTTTATTTTGAAAAGAAAAGAATTTATACTAAGCGTATAATTATGAATTGATTTTGTTTGAAGATAAAAAAGTTTATCTTTTACTTTTATAAAGTTTAAAATTGATACAGTTGCATTATAAAATTAACGACACGTATAAGCATAAGATCACATACCCGCCTATGCATGCACGTTTACACAGCACATTTATTAGAATCAGGCAAATGTAATTCACGACCTACTCTTGAATGTACTATAATAAACTTCGTAACATAAAAATGAATTTAATGTAAATACAAATCTACATATTAAAGCGATTGTCAATGTAGTTTGAATAAGATCATAAAAAGTATTGTACTGTGAAAAAAAAAATAAAAAAAGAATTTATCACAATATATATTTTTTGATATCTCAATATTTAAAGTTCAAAAGTAAATACCGCCATTAAAAAATGCATACTTTAACGAGTCAAGCAATATAAGACTCGATCGATCATGGTTCATACAGCTCGCAGATTTTGAGCGCATTTTATGAGTACGATTTAATTATTTATTTGGCTTTTGCTGTTTTTTTGGTATTTTCTTTTTCTATTTTAAGTAAACAGATGCGATAATAATGAATAGTAAACTTTGTCAATAAACGTTTGTTGTATTCATAGAAAGTCACTAAAAACGAAGTGAAAATAGACACTTTTCGTATTTTACTCATTTTAACACTCATTTTTCTTTTGATTGGTAATGAACATCTTGTAATTTTACCCTCAATGGTACTTTTGTAGCTCTCGATAAAAACCGACCATATATCCATTTCGTACCAACAATTGGTAGAAATTTTGTTCGGAATCAAAGGAAAAGTGTATCGGCGTTGAAGTGGATTTTAACGATACTTTGAGGCCAATCTTGTGTTGCTTTTGTCACTGTATGTTGGCTGTCAAACAGTTAGATACGAGATGGGCTTTCTAAAAAGCCTTAAACGTGTTGCGAACACTTCGATAGCCGACGATTGACTGGATAATATGTTGGAAAATTTTCGTCTCTTCGATTTCAGTTCATCCATGCTTTATTCACATAACTGATGAATTTTTTTTTTAGGAAATCTTCGTCATTAAAGAAAGATAAAAACTCCCGGAAAGACTCAGTTAAGCATTGTAAAATCGAATAGGATTTGCATTCATTTTCGTGAAAAACGAGACTGTATGCGTAAACACGGGCTCATATTTTAACCCGCTTGTGCATACAAACGAAAATGTCTGTATATAATGTATATGTGTGACTGGCAAAAAGAGCAAGTAAATGAAAGAGAGAGAGAGAGAGAGAGAGAGAGAGAGAGAGAGAGAGAGAGAGAGAGAGAGAGAGAGAGAGAGAGAGAGAGAGAGAGAGAGAGAGAGAGAGAGAGAGAGAGAGTTCGAAATATTGCGGCTTCTATGCTGATTTGTTTAAGTGCATTGTCATGAGCGTAACAAACACGTACACAAAATTATGAATAAAGCCTTTTACATTAATTTAATAAGAAAATATGTATGACAATTTGGATTCAGCTATTCGTAATTTGACCAATAATTCTTAAACATTCGTTAGTTTTACATCATTGATATTTCATTTTTAAATTAGAATTATTTATATGACCATCAAAAAACATAAAAATAATTCAAATAAACTTATTTTTATGGAAATATTTAATATAAATTTAATATAAGAAACAAATATAAAGTTCGACAAACATTAATTACGATGGTTTTTTCATTTCTCAAATAAGAACGATCAAAATGAAATATTTATAAATTAACAACTTTGCAATTCAGAAAAATAGTTTAAATTAGAATAATTTAAAAAATTTAAATTAGTCGTTTTTTACACTAAGACATTCGATTTTTTCAAAATTTAAAAAAAATTTTTTTTACATCCAATAATAAGTAATGAAATTTAAATAAATTTGCAGCAATTCAAATAAAATATACGTCAAAAAAGTTTGTTGAATATAATGAGTGCTTAGAAAAAAGAGACAACAACATTGCTATGAAATATGTACCTACATCAGTTTTAATTTGTTTTTTGTAGAAGACCATAAATGAAAAGGAGAGATTTGTTATGGAAAATATTTCTTCAAACAATTTGTAACTATTTTAATTTGTAATATTTAGTATTGACAAAGCTTTCAATTGCATCAACCTTAAATAACCAATCATATAATTAAATTTTGCATTAAAACTTGTATATTTAAATACATATATATACATAAATACATTGTAGTTGACAATCTAATAGTATATTCAACTAATTTAATTACGAACTTCGATAATGAATTATTTAATATTTAAAATAGTTTATTGTTTAAGACAGTATATAAGGTTAATCGACAAAGAAAGTTGATTAATTTTATGAGCACAATATTTACAAATAAGTATATTAATATTAATATTTAATATATATATAATATATTTAACTTAAATTTAACCATGTTAATTTAGTAACACAATTATAAGTCCAAAATTTAGCTCTATGACATGTTATTAAAGGCGTATTTATATTGAGATAATTATATTTCAAAAATAGTAGATTATTGAATGAAAACAGCGGTAGAACGAAAGAAAGAAAGAGACAGACAAAAGAGATGTGAAGGATATATAATTAATTGCACATTAAAATTTAATGCCAGAAAAAATCAATTACTAATTTACAGTAGAAGTACAGTTAGGAAGGTTTGAGATTAATATAAATAATGCAGTGAATAAAAAAAAATAATAAGAGACAGAGCTACCGAATGCACAATTTTAGCTCTTGACCTTTTGCAAATAGAAATCAATGTGACCGTATGTTTTGCGTAAATGTGATTTTCAAACGCTCTCTTTAATTTGCCCGTTATTTTGAGGCTATTGCTTTAATCAAGAGGTCTGTGCATGTTAGACCTTTTTTTATTTCTTGAATGCGTTTAAGTCAATACGATTCTAAAAACAATTAAGCAGCCATTGCCTTGTTCTCAACGAACTTACAGGTGAAAACCATGAATTATACACCAAAACTTAAAAAGAATATTTTACGATCTTTTGGTGGTAGCATAAATAATGAATTCTTATTAAATTACCTGCTTAGTGGATACAATAGTAAATACCTTATCTTGTCTATTGATTTTCTAATAGAATGTTATAATAAGTAAATAAATAATGAAAAAATTAAATATATTCATAGCTTAAAAATGTTTATCTTACACTTGTATTTAGTTGAAAATTTTTACATTTAAAATTAAAGTGTTTCTCACAACGTGTTAAAGTTTTTTCTATCTGAAGCTACTCTATTTTCGTAAGCTATTCATAATTTTCCAAAACAGCAAAATTAATGATTTTTTTATGTTTAAATATTTTATAATTTAACAAACAAATATTAATTTGATATTTGTTGAAAAGTATTGAATCATAGATTTTAAACTACATTTAAAGTAAAAGCAAAGCTTTGTGTCAGTAAATTTTATGCAATATCTTTAGAAATATTATAGTATAATAATTTCTAAAATAATTCAGAAAAGAATTGCTATAATAAATTATCGAAAATTTTGTTAACGATCTAAACACAAGAAAAAATTTTTAATTTCAAAAGTTCAAAGGTGCCAATGGTAATTTTCTTTGTTTTCAAGAATTAAGTTGCACAACGCCGTGTATTTTTTTGTAAAAATAAATCATACCTTTCGTTATTATTTTCCTTGTATTTCTTTATTTAAGCAAAATACATTTGCAGTATCAGAATAAAATTTGCTTTCATGTTAATTTATCTAAAATGTAATAAATAGATACAAATGAGTTATAAACATTATTTTAAAGCATTTGTTACAGAAGCTTTGAAAAATATTCAGTACAAAACAAATTAATAAAATAAATATTTTTTTATTTTATAGGGTTAATACTTCCCATTTTTTGTACCTTATTTACTACCTTACATTAAATTACATACAAAAAAAATACTGATAAAAATTAATAAATCTTAAAACTACTATAGAACTGCATATATAAATAATAAAAATATAATGAATGCAATTAGCACTAATATTTTGATAAATTTATTTAAATTATAATCAGCATAAGTATGAGAAAATTTGAATCGAAATATTCAATGCTATAACTCGCACCTTTCTAATTAATTCGTATGTGTTCTGTTTTTTATATTTTATTTAACTTTTTGTAAAAAAAATAATGTTTGTATAGCATACAAATATTTGCATATTTTTATTCGTGAATTTTATGACAGATTCATATTGCACTTCGTTATAAAGTATGCTTTCGAAAATACATATCATTAATTAATGATACGGCATTGTGGTCCTTCGAATAAATAAGAAATTAACTGATAGTTGAATTTTTATTAAATAAATAATTGTTGCAAAAGTAAAATATTGTTTTATTCAGTGTAAAATAAAAATACCTATTTTAATAAAATATAAGAAACAATTTTGCCAAAGTATTTCATTCAGCTGTACGATTATAAAAAGTAATTTCATGAATAAGTTTGTTATGCAAATATTGCTTTTATAAATTTTTATAAAATTTATGATACCAAACCCTTTTTTAAATTTAATGTTTCATTGCAATGAGCATATTTTTAAATTTACTAAAATATACTATTATATTTAAAAATTTTATTCTATTTAAAAGATTTTTAAAAATTCAAGAAACTGAAAACTTTTCAAACGAAAACGTGGAATCTGCATACTTATATTATACTGTAAAATATTATTACCAATTTTATGTATGAAAAATTGTAAAAAAAGTCTGTCAAATTAAAAAGTTTCAATTATTTTTTTTACCATTAATTTGATTGACAATCATAGATTTTTAGAATATTTACTAATTGAAGTGTTTTTGTATCAGCATCAGTATATTTTTATTCTTGATTGTACTAAAAGGATCTTGAATTAAAATTTAAAATAGAAAAGGAGAATGAATACAAAAATTTTTCTCAATAATTAATGGGCATTTACGATGATTGTTACACAAGATAAAATTTTAAAATTAAATTAAAGATTATGTATTTCAGTGAGATACTATCGCTTAATTTATAGATAATTTTTATGTTAACAAAATATTAATTATATATATTTTCATTAATTGATTTTTTCGTTAATTTCTATAAAAAATTTAAAAAATATTAACATTATTTCATTCAGTATACAAAATTTTTATAATGCAACGCATAATTTAATATAATTTTAAATATAAAGTGAAAAAATAGTTTATTGATTTTTAAAATTATATAAACAATAATGCAACAAAAGTAACTTAAATATTTATTCAAGAAAAAAAGCTGTAAAATAAGTTCAATTAAAAAAAACTTATTTTACATTTTAAGTAAAAATAATTTGTAGGAATTCGATGTTGCTACATAAAAAGAAATATATTAATACATAATAAAAGTTAAAATTAAAATTTAACCATGAAATAACATCGAATTCCTCAAAATTATTTATATGTATATATATAGGTATTTTTGATAAATATGTGTTTTCCAAAGAGAAATTTGCAAATTTTTTATTGAAAATTATTGTGAAACTCTTGTAAAACAATACTAAAAAAGAAACCTTGCAATGATTATGTATCTAAATATTTGTCTGTATTTAAAAAATTGAGAATTCGCGCAATAATATGTCTAGCAGTTGGCTTATGAATAAAAAGCATATTAAGCGCAAAATATATGTACATTGTCCAATATTGCGCAGCTAGAAAATAAATGAACTTTTTCCGTAATGATCGGTTCATATGAATTCAGATGTCTCAACACGAGCAATAGCGAAAAACAGCAAGAATAAAAAAATTGCTCGCTAATTACAGAGCAAAGAGAAGATGATGAGAGGGGCGCGACGTGGCTGCGTAAGACTGAAAGGGGCCGTCATCGGTATCGACGACGAAGACGACAGCACCTTCACGATTACGACTTCTTCGAGCAAGGACGACCCTAAGACATTTCACTTTCAAACACGTAACGGCGAGGAACGCGAGCGCTGGGTGCGAGCCCTCGAGGACACGATACTTCGACACTCGCACACCGTGAGTATTGTTCTTCCTTCTTCCTTCAACATTTCCATTTTCGGCACTCCCTTGATTCAAGTGATGGCCTTGACACCCTAGCCCCCGTAAGTCATCCACCCTCGATTTCTTCCTCTTTTTCACACGCTTGCAAATTAGGACCTGGCGACGGTCGAAAATGTCGATAATCGTACCTTTGCTAAGTTGCTAAGCCTCCTCTTGTTAAATTCGTTACAAGTGTAATGCGAGCCTCCAAGCTTCAATTATTTAAACAGTGTATTCTTATTTAACAATTGTTTCTTAGGAACTATTTCAGACAACGAATCTATAATGAATAACCCTGTATAATCAAGCTTCGCGAGATTTAAATTTTTTCGCGAAACTTTTGAGTAATAATTTTTCTTTTTAGCATTTATTTTGGACTTGCCAACTCTAAGAAACAATAATTGTATTCAATATTGCAGTTGTGTGTTATAGTAATATTTTAGAAAATTCAGTTTTTGGATCACGTATGTGAATTAATAATTGCGAGCACATATTAAAAAAAAATTAAAACATGTAAAAGGATCTTCTTACCAAGGACATTCTTTTTTTTGCTTATTGTAAATAATAATACTAATAATAATAGCAATGACAGTATTTTAGGTTTTAATTGTTTAGCATGACCCCTAATGAAAATTACACTAGCATTTCGCGAAAAGCATAGGCTAACATCATTGAATAATAAAATTAAGATAAAGTAGGCCTTAAAATGATAATACACAAATAATTATTAATAATCAAGTATGAATAATAGCATCATTGCATTGGTGATGCGCCTATTTTATTTACAGCGCTGGGATCCACGAAAACCACCACCGAAACACGATTTCGACCGAAAAGTCGCAGAAGCCGATGCTTATCTCCAGCTCCTCATCGATCAGATCAAGTTCATCGAGCAGAAGCAAAGGAACCTTGGAGATGAAACTGAAGGAAAGATGTTGCGATACACGCAGATTCTGAGCCCGGCGAATGCCATGCTTAATTCAGTCAAGCACGCCATTGTTCAGCTTCAAATTGCCAAGGCATGTGTGCAAAATACGCATGCCCTGCTTCCAATAATCAGGAGATTTTATGTTTTTTTTAACTGCAATCTCGTATTTTTATTTATTTATTTTTTTTTAATTCGGGTTACATGTTTCATATTTTTTTGTATTTTTATTGTAAAAATAATTAGAGAATGTTTTGGCTAGATCTATTGGTGTGCTTCAAGTAAAATTTTAACGCCTAGTTCACTTATCTCACGGATGACTTTATTTTACAAAAATGCGAACAACGAGTTTTGAAATTTGGTTAATTCAATTCTATCCTGAATATACCTTAATGCTTATTAAATAATAATTTAATCAATAAGGCGTATAAAGAGTGGAAGTTATCACATAAATTAACACGTTATAAGCGGTTCAATTATTTTCCTGTCATAATTTTTTAATTTTTTTCTATTTTCAGAATACTGCCATTCCTGTTAACGGTATATATCAGGGACCAATTGATGCACCTCTTCATACTCCAAATATAAAACGTGGTTTGCATTAAATTTATTTTATATACTTTAAGTAACTTTACTTGTCAGATGTTTTTTAATTATATATATACATATATATATATATATATATATATTAGTTATAGTTAGAGAACCAGATCCGATGGCGCATTTGTCGGTTGAACTTGCTACAGAGTGTATAGAAAATCAAAACTGCAAAGCAAATGGTTTGTTTTTATATTTTTTTTTATTCATTTTAAAAAACAGTTTGCAAATATCTCCTTTTATAATGAAAAGTTATTAAAATAAAATATTTAGTTTAACATGTGTTTACTGTAAACATTTGCCCAATAAAGTAAGGATATGAATTTTTGTCTACCTCAAAAATATAATTATTTAATAAGTTTTTTCCACTATTATTTTTTTTGTACTGTTACGTTTTATTAAAGACCAATATATTTTTTTATATATATTATTTTTAAAATGAATTAATCTTCATGAATAATCTACACATTTTTAAATGTTTTTCTTATTTTCAAGAAAATGCTTTTAAATATGAGTATATGTCTTTAAAAAGGAGAATAAATAGCATACGTACTTAAAAGTATAACCGTAAAAGTTATATTTAAATATAATTCCAACCCTTACATTAGTTATTTTAAATCATTAAAATTACTATTAAAAATTTGTTTTAGCATAAAAATTAGTTCACTTTAAATGTTTCACTTCGCCTACTTTCATTTGAAATATAAAAGAAAATTTGTATACTTAAGAAATAAAATGAAGATAGAGAAAGGTTTATTTTGAAATGTTTCGTAGCTGCTACTAGGAATCTTCCCGTGCCAGATTATTCATATTCATCTTCGGACGAAGATGAAGATTATTTCGATGCTGCCGATGAGATTTCTCCAACACCATCGCAATCAGTAACGTAAGAAAATCTTTTAATTTAATTACAAATGTCTTAACCTCATAAATGATCGTATCCAAGTAAGAATTGTAATAAACAAAACTAACAAATATAACAATATCGCACGTGTAACTATAATCGATAAATATTGTCTGTTTTAAAAAAAGTATTATGTAACAAAAATTTTCAAATAATCAGTCAAGATAAAAAATTAACTTACTACAAATTATTTTTTAAGTACTAGTTAATGACTTCATGTACGGGTAGCTTATATTCATTTGAATTTTTCAGAAAAAAATTATAAACGAAAATAATATCAACTTCCATTTACCTTATAAAAATGAATGTATATATTTACAGAATTATTTTGAGCCCGTTTAAAATTCAATTATTCGAGTTCGTTTGAAATATTCGAGTTTTGTCATTAAACTTGCAGAAAAAGACGTGAAAGTGAGAGATTATCATCGACATCGCAGAGTGTTTCGATGGACAATCGTTTGATAGTCAAAACACCGGCACCGCCGCCCATTAAACACGATGGATCCATAGATTATGATGGTATTAATTTCATTTTTACTTTACTCTTAATTTATTTACATGAAAATAGTCAAATAGAATTTTTCTCTACCAATACTACAAATATTTATTGAAGCTATTTAATAAAATGAGCAATTTAAAAAAAGTAGTTACGTTTGAAAATTATTCAATACTTTATTAAATTTTTAAATTTAATACTTAATTCAAATTCAATACTTTACCTACGTCAGTGATACTATGTCAAGTATTCTTTATTTGGGCTTTTTCGCTTGAGCTTTTTATCCTATGCTGAAATTGATATTATTGATCTAATGATTTAATTGCTTACATGCCACATATTTAATAAAAACTTGCCCACTACTTCTCAAAGTAAACGTGCAAAAACTATGTAAATAGTTACAATGACAAATATTGCCATCAATTATACCGTAATACCGTATTAATTTACTACAGTTTGTGCGGTGATAAATTTATTAATGTTTTTCGTACCTCGTCAGGATGAAAAAAGTGCAAATTTACATTGCGTGTGAGGATAAGTGAATTTCGTATTTTATAAATTCCTTTCAATAAAAAAAAGTTATGATCTATTAACCTGCCCTTACTAAATTGTAATTTTTAATAATGCGCCTCTAGAAATACTCGTAAAAACATCGCGCATGACAATAATAATATTAAGGATGGCGACACTAGCGACATTTCGATTCATCTGGTTGATATTCCTCAGATTCAGTGTCCAGCTTCAGTATCTGATGGAATTCAGATTTAGTGTATCGTCAGTGTGTAATTTGAACTCGCAATGTTATAGATATTTCAATCTTTAAATTTGCATTAAACAAAAATCATGGCGTCAGATTTTTTCAATTCAATTGTAATTCATTATCGATTATCACTCGAGATCCGGGATTCAATATTATTTCAATATCACGATAAGTAAGAACTGCCACTGGAAGCAAATGGCTTGGAGCAAAGTGTTTAACAATGTCAGTCATGTCAGACAGAACAGGGCACCCACACTATACGGTAGAAGGACTTATCCCTAAACTTGATTGACTGTCTTCCAATTTCTCCCCTTCTGCTTTTGGAATCTGCTAAGTTCGATACTGTTCTTTCTATGTCCCTTAGCGAGTCCAAGGACAAGCGTCTTTATTTAAGTACATATACCTTTAGTCGGTTTTGTTCGGTCTTGCGAGAAGAAATTAAATTCAACATTAACAAATTTGTATACAGGAGCAGAGAGTCAATTATAAAGTGATGTCGAGTAATGATCGATCAGATAAACTGTTGTACGGAATTGTTTAGATGGCTTAATTAATATTTTTACTCGAGCTCCGTTGTGAAATTAAGAAATTCTAGATGTAATATGTGCTTATAGTTTTCTCATTTATTTAAGAATTTTGATTCGGTGAAAGGAAGAAACATTTAGCTTTAAATAATATAAGTAACAAAGGAAGAATAGCAGCAGTCTTAATGACCAATGTCTAAAGTCAATCAAAAAAAAAAAAAAAAAAATTAAAAGGATGAAAAATTTTTGAACAAATTTCAGCTCAAATACGAGAATTTTGAGGTGCGAGCTTTGATAAAATAAATTTGCATAGCAAATAAGACACAGAAATACGTGTGAGAGCACTGGAACGGCAACGACGATCGCGCATGAAAAATGTCAGCGGGCGCGTATAATAAATGCGTAGTAACATCGGGCTAAAGAGGAAAGAGTACGAGACAAAAGAGAAGCAAGGAAAAATAGAAGAGCAGCTGAGTGAAAGACGTAAAGAGTGGTATCGACGTAAGGAAAGAGTCGGTAGTGACTTTACCAACGCCGTGGACTGACGTATTGATTAAACATAGGCTCACCGCGACCTACATAAATACCCGCGCTACTGGCCGAGCGAGTCGTCTCTCTTCAACCCGTGGATGCTCGCGGAGTACGAAGAACACGCGATTTCCCTGGCCCTCCCTCCTGCCCTCCGACGGAGGCGTTCAAATGCCCAGTCCGCGTTGATCCGCGACGCGTAGCTCCTGCCGCGAGCCTAGAAGATGCCGCGCGCCGGAAAAGCGCATTCGTGTGCAAAAGCCAGGGTCACGCGTTCGAGGAGGACTCGCGACGCCACTCGCAGCCTATGCACGTTTTGCTAGCCGCGCGAGGCTAAGTGTGCGGGAGCTGCTACGGAAAACTACGCGGAGCCTCGTCTGCTGCTGCTACTGCGTTATTGCAATCCTTTGCAATCCTCGACCGTAGTTATGGATACGTGCTGCTGTGAGGCACAGCGGGACCATGTTGAAAGCCAATGCCAGTTGTGAGTCTTACTTTCTTACCCGCCTCTCGGCTCTATTTTTCTCCCTTAACCTACCCCCGACGTCTCTCTGACCTCTCTCGTCCCTTTCAGCTGTTCGCACCCTTATCACCTGCGAGCTCGGTGGAAATACGCGCGACGCTTTTGCTTTCTACTCGGGTGTCCGTTCCGATTGCCAGCTATTGGCGCCCTGTCTTCTATTATTTTTTTTTTTTTTTTTAATATTGCCTACGACATTATGGTCATTATTGTGGCATATGTTGTTTTGCAGATTACTTGGCTACTTGATATTACGAATGTGCGTAGCTTCAAAAAATCAAAATCCGATATTGGTATCTGAGAATCGAATGACAGAATTAATCGTGAGCTTCTCACGCGTCAATTTCGCCGCGTGCGTGTGTGCGCTTGTGCGTGTGTATGTTCGCCCGCGCGCTTGTGTGCGAATTTATATATATATATATATGTGTGTGTGTGTGTGTGTGTGTGTGTGTATATATATTTATATCACTTTCTTTCTCATTCTCACGATTTCATAATTATGCATTTCATCTATTCTTACATTCGAATATTATATTTATACGCTTTACTGCTACTGAAAATTCTCTCAAATGTATGGATTCAATTTTTCGGAATGTATCATCAGAAATAAAGAACCACACCCTTTGAAACTATGATTGCCCTTTAAATAGTTTTACGTTTACAACAACTCAATTAAACTCATGTTTACACTTTGCTATATAAATTTATCTTCTTTGCGATAAGTACTTTTTATCGGTTCCCTTTAGCATAGCTTACACCTAAAAATGATGCGCTTAAAATGTACGTTATACCAAATACGACTTTTTTTAAACGATTATTCCAGACTTGCTATAGATTATTGAAACGTTTAAAAATTCTTAATACAAGTCGTGATATTTTTGTTGCAGCATTGTACGAGGAAGAGAGCGAAGGAGAGAGTAAGTTTACATTGATGCCATATACCTTGCAACCGGCGAAAAATATATAAATATTACTTAACGTTCGTATTGTGTTCGTATTTCAGTGGATTCCATGGAAAGTCATGGATCGGTGGTGACACATCTTCTGTCACAAGTCAAAATTGGCATGGACTTGACGAAAGTTGCACTGCCAACTTTTATTTTGGAACGCCGATCACTATTAGAGATGTACGCAGATTATTTTGCACATCCAGATCAATTTGTGAGGTACGATGATTGCGTCTATTTAAGTATAATGAATTATCGCATTACCTACAAATACCTGCAACGACATCACGGAAAACTTAAAACTTTTAAATAGTATCTTATTTCGTAACGTTAATAAATTAACGTCGGAAAAATCGACGCGATAATTAAGTGTCCGCTAACGTATTTGTATTATTACACACTCTTCCTGATAAAAATTATTATACCGCTCACTTGCAACTGGTGCTTTAAAAATAAAAACTGACATAATATTTATTTTCATGAATAACAAAATGTTAAAAGGCTATTGCAATTGATTCGACAGCATCGCCGACATGGCAACACCTAAAGACAGAATGGTGCAAGTGGTGAAGTGGTATGTGTGCAGTTTTCACGCTGGTCGAAAATCCGGAGTTGCAAAAAAACCATACAATCCGGTACTTGGCGAAATATTTCGGTGCTTTTGGGAACTGCCGATTTCTGGTAATGAAGACGAAAACGATGTCAAGACGGTGGAAAATGGACCGATACCTTGGTGCAATGAAAATCAATTAACATTTATTGCAGAACAAGTTTCTCACCATCCACCAGGTACGTTGTATGTTTATTATTATTTTTTTTTATAAATGTCGCCTCCTATTATTAAATTACCATTACAATATTCAGTATTAGAAATAATTTGTCGTCAAAAAATTGAAACGTTCAAGGATAAAGACGTTAAAAATTTCTATAACCGATGATTCTTTATTTTTTTTTTCATTAAGTAGATTGTAGATGGTGAAAATGAAAAGTTTTTTTTCTCAAAGCGTTTAATATCATTAAACTAAATATATTTGTTAAATATTATACAAAATTATGTATAAAAACAGTAAGATATCACGAATAGTGCTTACTTTACTTATATTAAACTGTTTTAATTATATATTAAATAAAATGTGCATACTTTAATGCCAAATAAAATAGTACATGTACAATTAATGGACTAAAAATTAATCAATTGATTTATTTTAAGTTTTTTCACGAAATATTAAGCAGTTTCATTGTAATTAATCTTACCAATGTGCTATTAATTATTTTAAACATAAATTGGAGTTCTAATTAATCAGAAATAAACTATACACACGACTATTTATCAACTGTTCATTTTATAAACATGAAATTTTAATTTGGACCAATTATTGTTACAATTACGCAGTGTTAAAGTTATGATAAATCTCAATTTAACGTCTATATTTTGTATAATATAAATACACAAGCTTAATTTTTATAGTTTATTCTTAATCTAACTGATATAAAAGTTTTAACATTTACTATAGATGCACTTTGTCATTGAAAGTCCATTAATTGTTATAATTGTAAAATTACATACTAATAATTTTTATTAATACTTTAGTAGTTTACTTAATTAAACAAAATTAAGCAATTCATTCATCGCAATATTTTTATTATTTTTACAATGTAATTGCTATTCATAATACAATCAATTACATCGTATCAAATTCAAGACTAATGAAAAAAAACGTTCATATTCATAATCTGTTTGTTTTCCCTTTTTAGTAAATAAAAGAATTTTATAATTTACGGGTCTAGTACCTATTCGCTTACTCAATAAATATAATTTTTCACGTGCTTAAAAATATGAGGAGAAAGGTTCTTAACGGAATCCTAAACGGTTAATAAATTGGTAGGTAAGAATAGGATAGGGCAGAACGTAAAATGTCGTGAAAAGTATAATATTTCGAGTTGACGCTATGTCTAGAGTGGCTTGACGTCTTGTAAATTTGAAGGAGGAGATATTTGTCGATTAATAGTTTGTGGTATAGATAAGTACAGCGTGTTTAATAAATCATGTGTCGTGGAAAAAGACAAACATTAATTATGTGGTCTCGTCGGGGAGAAAGCTGGGAGCGGCTATAATCAAAGCCACTCCTATAAAATAAATAAAACCGGGTTGCAATAACTTTTAAGGCCACCTAGTCAGGAACCACACTAGCCGGATAAATTATACGTATTCGCAAAGTGGATGATGTTATTGCGATATATAAAATATAATCGTTAAGTGGGCGAATCTTGTTTTATTACGTTTGTATTTTCTCATAATATCGTTAATTGTATTTTCTCATAATATCGTTAATCAAATTCCGGTATCAAATTCCACTTGATAAATGAGCGCATGTTCCTTTGACTCGGCGTATCGATCCATTATAAAAATTCCACCGGCTTCACGGTCGCGGTGAGTGAACTTGCGCTGTATTTATTTTTGCCCGCTCATGAAGGCATATTCTCGAATGATACGCACACAGCAGCCATACTTAGTTTCCGAATAATATCAATAATAATAAGGAAAACGTTCATTGTCGTTAGAAGCGAGAACTCGTGGGAGAATTTATGACGAAAGGCTCCTCCAGTCATGGCTCAATGATTCCATCGGCAATCGGGCATCGCGACTCCAGAGAAAATAAATCGAGCCCCACTCGACACCCGCGCGTTCCTCGCTTCCCGAGGGCGAGCGCCCCCCCCCCCGGGAGGCGAAGAACGCAACGGGGTCGCGACTATAGGAATCCTCTGCCGATTCGCAGTTAGCGCCTTCTACGCGGAGCACTACGGGAAGAGAATAAGCTTCGGCGCCCATGTCTGGACGAAAAGCAAGTTCCTCGGGCTGAGCATCGGCGTGCACAACGTCGGCAAAGGCTGGGTGACTCTTCACGGCCACGGGGAGGAGTACGTCCTGACCTTCCCGAACGGCTACGCCAGGTCGATACTGACGGTGCCGTGGATCGAGCTCGGGGGTGCCACGACGATCACCTGCGCCCAGACCGGCTACCACGCGACCATCGACTTCCTCACCAAGCCCTTCTACGGAGGCAAGCGCAACCGAATCACCTGCCAGATAAGCGGGCCTGCCGATAAGAAGCCCTTCCTCAACATCAGCGGCGACTGGAGCGGTGCCATGGAGGCCAAATGGAGCGATGGTGTACGTACACGCGATACTTTATCCTTGCTAAGCATATCCGAGCGTGGAAAAGTCCGACTCGCGTTAGGCGCTAGCATTGGTTAAGCCTTTCGAGTCTACCGAAGGCTTCATTTTATTTGCCTCTTTGTGCTGTCAAAGGCTCTATCACGCTTCTTTCATTATTAATAACATTTATTTATTGTTTGTCTTCTCTCATTATCTTCAAGCATCAAATTTGAAGAAACAAAATATACACACGCACATCGAATTTCATGTATCGTATGAATAAATATTAACTTGGAGCACCTTGTTTAATGGTAGAACCTTCTATTTTTCTTCAATTAAGCAGCTAACTTTAACGCGTTATCGACCTTACGATCGTAATTTATAAAGTAGCTTCAATTTACGTTAGTCAACAGCCATAGAATTTGCAATATAATATATATAGTGAGCTTGCAATCATTTGCTCGTAATAACATTTGTCAATACGTTCTTATTCTTAACAGAAAACGGAAATTTTCGCTGATGTCAGAGAGCAAAGGATAGAGAAGAAGATGGTGAAGCCGATGAGTGAGCAGGACGACGACGAGTCACGTAAGGTATGGCGTGAAGTGAGTATGGGACTTAGAATCAATGACATGGATAAAGCAACGGCTGCCAAGTGTTCGATTGAGCAAAAACAAAGAGAAGACGTGCGATATCGCAAAGATAATAACATCGGCTGGCAAACGAAGGTGAGTTCTCGAAGCACCTTTACATTAGTTTTTTTTTTTTTTATTAAAAGTGTTTGTACTTTGATCAATTAACATTAAAATAAGTATTAATATTGAATCGAAAAATAATGGTAGCTGGTATATATTACTACTTCACTCAATAATTGATTCATTATAATTCTTAATATCCATAAAAATTCATTAATACTATATATGAGACCAGCTTCATTCGATCTCATAAAATATTAACCAGGTAAAAAAATATATAACTTTCTAACGAAAAATACAAACATTTTTACTTGCAGTTGTTTAAAGAAACCAAAGACGGCGTCTGGGTATACGTAAATCCGCTGGAATCGAGATTACGAGCGACTGAAATAGTAGATACCACAGGTCCCGATAGTGCAACAAATGCATTAGCGACATCGACTACATAAAAAGAAAATATTTGTACATTTTCTAATCGCACACAGTAATAATTGTTATTATAAAAAGTCATTTATATCGCAGGCTTTAATTTAAGATGAATGTACTTGCGGTTTCAGTACCTATTAAGGGGATGTGAAAGTGCTATATCACTGATTAAATAGCTTTTTAGTATAAATTATTTTTAATATCAAAAAGTTCAAAAGAGCCTAGCTTTTCATTTCGTCTCGAATAAAGAATATGTATTGTTTGCGAAGTAAGAAAATAATAATTACTAATATCAAATGAAAGTTATAAACGCCTATTTTTCGTAATCATTTTCGTATTTTTTTTTTTTTTAATTATTATTAATTAATATTCGCTTGCAGTTTAATCTGAAATAATAAAAAGTTTAGGCTTAAATAACCAAATCAATTAATGTCATCTAAAAAATTCGGAACCTAGTCTTAGTTGGAATAACTATTAATTTTCAAATAAATAAAATCCAATTTAACATATTAAGATAAAAATTCGTTGTTGGGATCCAGCATTCTTTTGTAAATTTTTAACTTTAGTGTAAATATCATAAAAATCATTCTACATTTATTTCACATCTCCTTAAACTAAAGAAAAAAAGAAAACTTTATAATATACCACTACATAAATCGGCTTTTACAAATTTGATGACCTACGAAATACGTATATTTTATTAGGAAGTAATTCGCTTAAATTAAACTTCATTTACCTCTTCATTCTTTATTTGATTTTGAATTGTGAGTTTGTATATGTGACAAACGTTATTATTATATCAATATTATCTCTTTAGATTTTCGTACTTATATTTTGTAAATGTAAATGTAAAAGAGGTAAATAGAAAAAGAAAGAGATAGAATGATATGTGATTACACAATACTTATTTACAAACAGATTTTCTTTGCTTTTTTAGAAGTTTCAATTTATCCTTAGTCATTACTTCGAAAGCGCATTTATAAAATATTTAAAGAAAGAAAAATGTGATCTCATCTTGCTTAATTACGTCAAACTTTCTTTCTAAATCGTTATTTACTATTACAGTAATTCAAATAAACAAACTTTGTTGAACTTGTTAAATTATTAGAACTCAAAAATTCATGAATTTCTTAAAATTAAATTTAGGAAGATTTTATGATTATAAAGCAAATAAATTATTAATCAAGAACGTCGTGAAAATGGAGATATAGAAAGATGTTTTTTTCTAATTTGCAGAAGCTTCAGATGAATTAGTTTCTTAAATTATAAGCTGTCATTTATCGTTCTAATTATATTTGAGAAACGGTACATTGAATATCTTAAAATCCGCTTAGCTTTAGCCGTACTTATTTACGAACTTTAGTTTAAAATTCATAGATTTATCAATTGAGGCATAGAGAAAAAAACGAAAGCATAAACCGTTCACAAAATCATATTTTTTCATGCGCTTTCGTTTTTAAATACTTTATAAACGTAATATATTTACTATTTATATTTAATCAATCGCATCTTTAATATGAAATTTTTTAAGATTATAAATTAAAAATTAATTTTAATAGAGTCTTCTTAAAAAATTTATCTTTATAACTTAATATCAAAAGTATTTATTATTATAAAATTGCTTTATTTAAATTACGTTCCGATTGAAATCTATAATACGTAAAAGAATCATCTACTTTACTTGAAGATTTAAAAAGTATTTATCGCGAAATGGTAATTGATTTATGATCAATTATTTTAACACATATTAAATTTGCTAATAAGTTTTGTCTCCAAAAAATGTGCTTATTATGTAAGGTTTGTTTTGTATTTACTTCAAAATCCATATTTTATATTCATTCATTCCGTAATCAATATTAATATTTACATTTATACGAGTCATTGATAATCAACATATATTATCAAATTAAAATTTCTGATTCAAATTCATATTTCAGAAAATTGTTTTATCATTCTGTTCATGTAAAACAATTTTTTATCAACTATACATATTTTGCATTGAAATTATTTTGTATTTATAATACACGAAAATTTGATTATGTTTTTATCGAGTAATTTCTCGTTATTTTTTTAATAGTTGTATATTGTATCGAATCATAAGTATGGTATTTTACTATATGATTCAGTTAAGTAAGATTAAATAATTTTTATGAATGTTATATGTTTGTTAATAGGATAAAATTGATTGCACAGCTCAGTAATAATTGTAGATGACAGAATGTCAGAAATTTAAATGTACGTTTGACTGGGCTTAGTGTCAAAATGAGACTGATTTTTTTGTTTTTTTGAAGCTGCATTCTTGCTAAGACGTAAAGATAAATATTATCATTATCAGTCTGATATGTAATTTTATCTAATATACTTATGCTCGTGATTAGTTAAAATTGAACCTTGGATTTAGTAAACTAGTATTACTTCTTGAGTACTCCACGTTATGAATAACTGATGTAATGCTTAGAACAAAATATGTATGGCAATACTTTAAATATTTAATCTAGTTTTACTTTAAAAATGTTTAAATTCGATTTATTATAGAACTATTTATTTAAAAATTTTCATGTTTACTAGTTCGGGAAAATACGTCAGTTACTAACGTGAAATCGAATTTATTTTTAATTAAAACACAGATGAATCATAAAGAATCGAAGGAAAGCGTAACGGTTGTTGAGAGAGCATAATAAAAAAATAAATAAAAATTTGTAATATATAAAGAAAATATTAAGTGGACAATATATCAATCATAACTAAGTCGCCTATCTACTATGAAATGGTTGTAGATTCAGTTTATCCATGTGGCCTTAGACTAAATAGATAAAGACAAATTATAGAATATTTCTCTTCAATTCGTTTGTTTTCTTTTTTTTATAAGGAACAGAATTATATAATAAAACTATGAGCCTCCAGTTTTGTGTCAATGCATATTAATAGTAAAATGATGGATGTATGTTTTTGCATTTGTATTACTCTGAATCAAAGCCCTAAGATCGAATTATGCAATTATGATTAAAGGAAGTATATTGCATTCAATATTATATGTTGTAATTTTGTAATAACATTCATTAAATTATATCATTTAAAAACTTTTTTACCATGCAAATTTTTAAAAGGTATTAAGTATTTAACGGCTAATTAATTGAACAATTTGAGATTGTTAAGAGTATTTTTCAAATACAGTGCTATAAATATTATATTATTTAAAAGAACTATGAAAAAATTTACCTAATAGCTCATTCATTTGTAACTAATTTAAACATAAGATTTAATAAAATTCAAATCGTTATAAAACATGTAAAGTACCATGTTTATTTAAATATTATATTGGAAATATAATTTTTGGATAAGAGATCATGTGTAAAATGTATTTTATTCAAAATAATTATACTACTAAATTTTTAAATTAAAGAAAGCTAATTTTTATCACCTTTGACGTACATAATTGAAGGGGCTCAAGAGTGAATGCTTTTACTAATTAATATTTAATAATTATTAATAATAATATTGTATGTAATTGATAGACTAATTTATGAATCTTGTTGGAGAATGAAATAATTTTTAATATAATATTATAATTATTATAGAAATATAAGAATGAAATATGTTATTCCTCATAGTGAGGTAAATAAAAAATCATTGGGTAGAAGTGTACATTATTTAAATTAGAAATAGCTTATAGTTCACTAACGTCAATAAATGTACATTAATAATTAGCATTGAAAACAATTTTTGTTAGAGTGATGTTATAATCTTGTAAAGTAATTTGCATGTCTGTAGTTGCTAAAATAAGAACAAAGTTTCATAATGTATGTTGGTAACTCTGTGTTAGAGTTACTCTCTTGTATTTAGAAATCAAACTGTATAAATAGAGTATAATTATTATAATAAAAACGTTATGCAGTTTCAATAATTTCTATATGATTTTTTTTTTATTCAAATTATAATCATTATAATAGAATTGGTAGAGAAATAACTACTCCAATCAGTTGCAAAAACATAATAAAATATTTATTTCTCTTATATTTATTCATTTGTTTCCTTATAATTATTTACATTCAAATATACATGTACAATGAAAAAATACATTGAATGAGTACATATTTCTAAATATTTTCTATTAAAGACAATTACTTTTGATACAATAAGTTAATATTTACTATTTAAATTATAGTATTTGTATGTTAAATTTGCACATTGTCACAGAAAAATATACAAAATTATGGAATCAAAAAAATGGTTGTAATATTCAAGTGTATACTTGCTTAATTATTTCTATAATACATTTACACAAAAATAATTATATTGGTAAGTAACCAATATAAAAATCATCTGCCTTTCTGTAAACTGGAGGGAATCGTACACTTGAAGATACAAGTTTATCCATTCCAGCTAAAATACTAGGTAGAGCTAATTCACAATATTTAACATCTGGATCGTTATGTTTCATTGTTTTAATACTTTCGCCATATTTATATAGCACTTTTACAACAAAAGAAGATTTTAAATTCAGAATTTTATCCTTTAAATTTACGTTTTCTTCAGTGAAAAGATTTAGTTTAGCCTCCATAGGCCTCAATAAAATGTAGTGAATATTATTAACATCTTGGGCTTCTAATAATATTTTTTCACCGGTAACAAGTTCACCTGTATGCTTAACAACGGATAAAAAATCTATTAGTGGAGGTGTACCTTTGATAATATTATCATCGTTGATAGTTTTATATTCTATACAACAGTTCCAAATTTTAAGATTTTTTAAATTTTTATAATCCGATGATCCTAAAATTGAGAAACATCTACTACAATGAATCAAATAGTTCCGTAATTTCAAATTTTCTTTAAAGATATTTCGATTAAAAATGGAATAATTAACAGAGTAAAATAAGTCAACTTCTTCTGGATCTAATGAAATTGGTTCATCATTGCTATGTTTGCAACAAAACCATTCTTGTGGATCACACTCATTACTAGGTAATGGCAAAATTCTTTTGAAACAAACAGTTTTTGAAATTTCATTTTTACAGCAAGTACAAACTAATTTACAATGTACATTTTGTGGGAGTAGTTTCAGTTTATTTGTACTGTTTGTAAAATCATTAGTTGATTTATTTTCAGTATGAATTAGTTCAGTTTCAAATGTCCCATAAATGGAATTCGGTTGTGTCTGAATGCGGAAAAATATCCAACGATTAGTTATTCCTAAAGATGACAATGATGATGGCAATAATTTAACACTTGATAGAGGTAGATTATAAATATCTTCTTCAATTTCAATTTCTATGGCATTTTCTAATAATTTAACTTTGATTCTTGAAACATCAATATTTTTTGTTAAAGAAATATAAGCATTAAGAGAACGCAATTGTGATCTGAGTTCTAGTGTGACGGTATCCATTTAATATTTTGACAACGAAAGCATTCCACATGAATCTGAAAAATTTTTAATTATTGCAAAAAAAAGTTTCACATTTTCATTTTTTAAACATAATTAAAAAAAATATTTTAAAATATCAAAGGATTCAATGATTGATTTTAACATTTAATGTTTTAATAATTTAATAATAGATTTGTATACAACACAAAAAGCATGTTTTAAGGTCTTAACTCTAAAAAAAAAATGTAATACAACATATTTCATAACTTATGTAAAGCTTGTGCAATAATAATAATAATAATGTTACAATAAACATATGGTCAATATTGCTTTTAAATGTTAATTGGTTTATTATTAATTTATAAAATTGCTTTTTAAAACTGTTGGGACAAATTTATTATTAAATAAGTTATTAGTATAATTTATTTATTTCTTAATGAAATTTATTCACCTGAATCTTGTTATTTGTAAATAAAGATAATAGTTTTATGCTGTAACATTTGGTCATTGCTCTAGGAGGTGTCAAAATGCTATCACTTCAACAATTATTAAAAATTTCGTTACGTAAATAGAACTTTCCTTGTAACTGTGAACTTTGCAATAATTCTGACAGATTTCTATTAAAGTTTATTTGCAAAAATTTATATCTTAGGTAACTTTAACAAATTTTAACTTTAGGCTAAAATTCCTTCGTTAACTATAAACAGAAATTTGATACACGCGCGTATGAATATAACGATTATATTTAGAAGTTTTGCGAAAACTGTTTAACGCTTATTTTGGAAATTTGATAAGCTTCAACTGCTTTACTCTTTTTCTTAATGCACAATGCACATGGAACGATGATGGTACCTTTATAACTATCGCGATGAATCTCACATTTCTCTCCATTATTAGAATCGTCGTCCAATAGCTGTAAAGTGTTTCTGATGTATCAAAAATCTGATTGCTAGTGATCCTTGTATTAAATAGCCTAAGCCGCGGGAGAAGACTTCATTGGAGATGGCGAGATCAGAGAGAGAGGAAATTTGATATTTGATTTGTTAACGAATTTCAAACTTGTATTATTTTACAATGGTATTTTTCAATAATTATGAATGATTAATTGGACTTATTAAGAAAGGCGAGAGAGTTTACGTTAAGGATAAAAATCTTACCAATTGGGGCTTACAATTGATTGATTGTACTCTCAAATAATTGTACCAATTGTATTTACATGATTGCCGTATTTAAATGTTTTAAAGCAATTTATTTTTATCACTTATTATGTATAAATATTTGCGGAATACTTATTGATAAAATCAGTTTGAGCGACTTTTGAATGAATAATTTTGTACAAATTTTCCCCCTCAATAACACGTTACAGTTGTAAATTGACGAGAAACTCTGTCACTGGCTATAGGCAGAGAACTTTTCAAAGAGATCCAGTGCCGTAGTGCAGTCGAACTGTCGAATATTCAGTACAAATTAAGCGATCTCGTTCAAGTTATGTACTTTTTTTTCTATGGAAGTTACTACAGCTGATTGGAAGCCTTCGCATTTTTGTTTATGTTGATAGCGAAAGTCCAAACAAAAGCAAAATAATGGCTTCATAGATAAACTTGTATTTATCGTTGTCTCCTTCCCAGTTGTTTAAGCGGTTCTTCATAATTTTTACAAAATGGGATGTTGCTACAGTTTCTGTAAAGAGGACAACAGTCAGCAGGTAACGTAGTATTTTTCTTAAGAATAACAAATTATATTGCAAATAATGTTGTTTTACGCATTGTTTCTAACACTGCCTTATCTGCGTTGGCGAGATATGCTTTTATGGTATGATCAGTGTATCCGAGTTCAACTTATTCACATACAAAGCTTATTTTTAGAATTTTTTTTAATTTGTGCCTTGAGTGAAGTATTTCTTTCTTGTTCACAGGGTGGTGAAGTCAATGAACGCACCCACTTGCTTGTTGATCCTGTTAGTAATAACACTAATATACCTAGAGTTCACAGGTTTGTTACACAACTTATACAATTATTTTAATTATAATAAAATAATTATTAAAATTTCATTTATTATTAAGTAATTAATCAATTTTTTATAATTTAGTAATGATTACGTGAATCAATATGAGAGTTCAGTACCAAAAAAGACAGACGAACAAAGCGCCCTTAACAGAATTCTTCATGAGACTGCCGCGTAAGAGACCTTTCACGTTGCTTGTCTTATTTTTCTGCCATTAAATATTTAAAAGATTATAATAAAAAATATTAATATATGTATAGATATAATATATGTATTGATAACTAATAGTTGTATATTTTATTAAAAATTTATATAACCATATTTCATACACAGGAATATAATTGATGTAGGAGCATTAGATTCCCATAATTTAGAGCAACATGAATATTTGGAAAGATCAAGAGCATATGCAAAACGAATAGAAACTGTTGGAATTAAAGTACCAGATATTTCTTATTGCATACTTAAAGATATACCAGCACCGGAAAAAGTTCTTGCTTCAGAACCAATAATTCAAAGTGATAAGGAACTTGTAAGTTTTTTGTACAAAAATTTTTAAGTTTTCTTTATTTTTTGTTAAAATAAAATTACTGTAAATTAAAATTTAAACAAAATAATTGTACTAATAAATAATTTTAAACTGATAGATTACCGATTTCATGCATAAAGCTGTGATAGCATTAAAAGAAATTCAAGTTGAGCACAAAGAGGACTTAGTGGTCCCCTTTTTATCGTGATCTTCACATTCCCCAACGAATCTTCAGTCAAAGTTAAAACGAACTATGTCTACTCAATTTTCAGCAAAACAAGATGAGTTAATGGGAATATGGGTAAAAAGTTATTTTACTGATTGAACTATTTAATTCAACGGATTACACTATTTTTTGTGTGCAATTTTATATTTTCAGAAATAATCTGGGTATACTACAATACAATTTATTTATAATTTTATTTACAATTTATTTACAATTTATTTACAATTTATTTATAATGTTTTGAGAGTGTTTGAGAATATTTCTTAAGAGGAATATCACAGTTCTGTTTTAAAAATGCTTTTTTTTCAAATATTTTTAAGTATAATTATTATGTAAGTGTTGCAACTTTTTATATGTAAATATGTAGTTAATATTTGCAAAATAAATCAATGCAGTTTTTTTCATTTTTGAGTAAAACTTCAACGCATTCGTAGATTTATATAATTACAATATATTGTTATAAGATATAAAAAATTAGTAATGTGGCTTAACTCAAAAATGAAAAAAAAATAAAAATTAGTTTTATCAGATAACCCTTAAGAAATATTGAAAGCATAAATTTATCAAACAATTAAAATAAGGATTTCTGAATCGTTAAAATTTTATAATAGTGTAGATAAATACTATAAATAAGACAGAGAGTTTTGTGATTACAAACGTACATTATGCAAATAAAAAGCAACGACTACTTGATATTCAATTATATACTATACTTTCAATAGGTTTTGCCATTAAGAATGTAATTCTTTTCAATGGTTAATTTTTATGAATATTTCATGTATTTTTACATATTATAGAATATCTGCTACGTTTATAATAATCATAAAGATATTATAATATACATGATATGTAAATAATTCTTTAATGAAAATAATTAAAATTTATTTGCTAAATACTTTTTTGGTATAAAAAAGAAAGACCCTATAAAAGGCTGAATCTCTTTCTCACGATTTAAAAAAACATTCGTTTTTTGTGACATGTATTTTTCTAAAAATAATTACAATAAAATAAAATATGTGTAATTAAATTAAATTTAATGGTATGTTACTATTTGTGATGTAAATCTGCTGAAACGAATGACTATAAAATTGTAAAAAATAAAACCAATATTATAAACTTTCTGTACGACTTTGATAATATTACTCATGTATGCCTTTATTGATTAAAAAATAAATTTCATGAAAATTTAATATTTAATTCAATATTTTATTTTTAATAATAAATTTCGAATAATAAGTATTACAAACTAAGTAGAATCTATATTATATATAATTTTATAAATGTAAATTTTATTAGTAGACTGCATTTATTTAATATAATTTTAAAACAAATAATGAAGTAAAAAATGGCAATATAAAATACTGACCATTTATGTGCCAATGTATTACTTATTTATTATTTCCTTTTAATTCTATTATATTCCTACAAAATATTTTCAATTTAGTTATAAATGTAAAGTACCTCAATTTTATAAATAATCATATATTCCAAACAACATATGAAATCTAAGTTTATATATAATTGTTATATTAAACACGAATTTGTAGACAATATACTAACTAATAGCAGTTATTTAAAGGAAAAAGTTTTTTTCTTACATAAAAGCTAATTCAACGAAATATTCATTATCCTTAAATATTATTTTACGACCGGAAGTTAACATAGCTTTGTACTAAATTAAAAAAGAACTATCTTTACGTAAGAATAAAATGAAAATCAACACATTACTTTCATTTTTTTACATTTTTTATGTTTATTTGAGATATCTTATGTTTTACTTATCAAATTAACAATTAACAAACACGTATACCTAAATTTATTTTCCTCCTACTTGTAGCAGTTGTAGCCAAAATTACGTACAAATATATAAAATGTAGCCGGTTGTAAAGACATTAAATATTGATAGTCATCAATATATGTATATATTATTGTATTGTACAAATATATTATATAAATATTCGTTGCTTAATAAAAAAAAATGAAAAGAAAATACTGATTTAACAACTTTCGTGTTAAATATAAATACATACATATATATATATATATATATATATATATATATATATATATGTATATGTATATATTATTTCCGATCTACATAGAGTATAGAATGACATTCAAACAATTTTTCGCTCAACAAATATCTATAAAAATTAAAAACTAAATTGATATTTAAATCAAAGTCTTTATTTCTTTTAAACATGAAGACGTAATAAATTTATGTTATTATAAAAAAACAAAATGGTAACATACCAGCAAAACATAAAAGTAGAAACATTTTTTTTTATTATTTAAAATTAAGTTATATTTACAACCGGAGAAATGATGTAATCATAAATAGTTTACAGTAAAATTTAAGTTGAAGTTAATAAATCTATTTTTCAATATCGAGTATTTCAAAGATAAAAAAATAGCAATCACGTATCATGCGTGAACTTTTTGCATTACGTTCCATTGCACAAAATTTTTTTTCTGTGTATAACATAAGATCAGCATAGAAAAATATGCCTCGATTCTAAATTACCGAATTAGAATAATTTATTACAAGCTCAAATATGTTGAGTATTGGTTATAATAAATACAAAAATATAGAACATTTTTTTGGTAATGAATGAATTTTATTTTTATATTATATTATATCTCTTGAGAAATTTCATTTGCATTGATAAAAACTCTAAATAAAATATTAAGCATACAATATTTATGCATTTTAATGTATATAATTTATAGAATTTATTAATATACCTATTTATAGTTGATTGTTTTTATTCATTTATTAAATTTATTAAATTTAATTTATCATTGACTTTTTATTTAATATTACACTTTCAAGAAAAACAACAAACATCTTAATTTCATATTTTTTATTATGCACATATCGTTGTTTCATTAAATGTCTTTCATTAATTATTAATCACAAAAATCGTTTTTTATCAAATATGTTAAATACATTATTATTTCATGTTGCTAAAATGGTTTATTATAATGCTAAAGCAATACGAGGCTTTACCAACTAAGAATTTATATAAGAATATATAATTTATAAGAATTGATATAAGAAATGTGCATATTTTTAAGAAACTAGAAAAAATTCTTGTAAAATAAATACTTGATTCCCTTCTTTTTATGTTATTGCCTAAATATTATTGTAAAATCATATTGTAAAAGCTAACTTAAGAGCTCATATTGGAAATTTAAAAAATCTTTAATCTAACTTTGGAATGCTTAGAAATAATTATTATTAGCAACCAATCGTTACAAATGATAATCGTTACAAATGATTATGTAAATAAAAGCAATTTAATCTTAAGATGTACTGCTAATACTTAGAATTTCTTATGGGGTTATTATAGAGATGCAGTAAATAGTCCAGATTATATCTGTAACATAATTTCATTTTATTTGCTTGAACCGTTTATATGTTGGAATTTACTTTGGTGTATTTTAAATACAATTAGCAAATATATTATCTATTCAAGGAACTTTGACGCTTTCTGCTATATCATTTTACTATTACAATTAATTTAACAAATATAGCGCCAGTAATAATGATGATAATTATAAAAATTTACTTGTACAAAGTGTCATTATAATTTACAATGTATGTGATATACTGCAGTAAAAAAGTTTTATGTTTTATTATAATTTTAATCTTTAAAGCAGGAAAAAGTAGAAAAAAAGAGACCATAAAATACATTAGAATATTAGAATAATATTAGAAATGCCTCATTTATATAAAAAGAAAAAATAACAGAGAGCATGGGTTTTTAAAAAGTTCCGTGTAATGTGGTTGTGATATAACTATCGTAGATTTACATAAAAGAAAAGAGATATAAAAACGATTTTATAGAATAAAAATTTTGATTTGTCAACTAAATACATTTAAATTAATTCAATCAAATTTATTAATTTAAATTCTGTACATTTATTAACATTTATCAGTAATTTGTAAATTTCGAAATTTCAAAAATTTGAAAGACTCAAAACCTGATGATGCTCCTTTAAATGATTTATTAAATTTTGCAAAAATTTAAGCCCGTATGATAAAACTAACATTTGAAACAAAAGATGGCTATTGTCCTTTAAATTTTATCTTTTCGAAATTGGTTTTTGCATAGATATTTTTTTACTTATTTCGATAATTTCGAAGTAAAACAATAACAGTTATAAAAAACCCCAAGTTTCATGAATGGTAAATATTTCCACATAAAAAATTTAGTGAGTTTCAGTTTACAAATTCTTTTGATAATTAAGTCGTATATTGATTTTATTAATTCTACATAATTATTATTAATACAAACATAATTATTAATTCTACATAAGTATTTCTTCGGAAATTATAAATAATAAAATTTTATAATGAAAAGCGGGAATTTATACGTTACTTTTTTTACTATTTTTTATAACAAAAGACTAAAAATCGATTCTATTAATTAATGAAAGACGAGTTTAGAATTTATACAAATTTTTATAAATTAGGCCTCAAAAGTATTGTTTGCTATATTTAAATTTTAAGCATTTAATGTACACTGTTTAGTTAAAGTTTTGATATTAACAGAATAAGAGGAAAAATTCATGAACTAAAAGTAATTCAAATGCATTTACATACTTGTAGGTCGATTGTATACAAGTTTGCAAAATAATACTCAATTGAATCTGTAAACGGAAATCGGGTAAGGGTTCGCAATGAATTCATTTAGAATAAGAAAAAAAAAGGAAAGAAACAAAAACTCTGAAAGGATGTACAGGAATGAAAGAAATACGCGGCAATGTAAATCGTGTCACTGTAAAAATCTCCAGGGAATAAGTATATATTATTAAATTGTTTGTAACGTAGAGAAATAGAATGTATGTAAATTTTAAGCTGAATCAGTAATATGGGAAGCGATAATTATCAACTACTAAAATGCGATTGAATTTTCATCGAGCCAGGCTCGCGTTACTTCAACCGAGCTCGCGATAATTTTCCCGAGAAATGTGTAACATTCCCAGTGTACAGCTTGCTGCTGCTGCACTGCGAGAAAAAGAGTTAAACATAATCATAATGACCGCCCCGGTCTTATCCCTATTGCCAGTGTACAGAAGAGAGCAGGAGGGAAAGAAAAGAAGGACGGAAGTTTGGCGGGCGAGGGGCCAGGGGCGATGGGCGAGAGAGAGAGAGAGTGGGCGGGGGGGGAGCAGAGGGGTTCCAAAAGAGGAAAGGAAGGAGTTGAAGAAGGAGCGAGAGAGGGAGGGATGGGAACGGGCCCATGTCGCGAGGCGCAGGTGCCCCAGAGTCCCTCCCCACCACAGCGTAGGGCCACTCGCTCGCGTGGGCCCCGTAAGGGGAATCCGGGGTCACATTCCAAGATGGCTGAGTCCAAGGAATGCAGCAGTGGGTGCCTCCGCCCCTTCGCCCTGCTTTCATAAGACGCTCGCATCGCCCCACTCTTTCTCTCGAGCGCAACAAACCCTCGCGTACACCGCCATCATCCCCTTCGCCCCCCTTTCACCCGCTGCTCCCTCTTCGGCGCTCTCCTGCTTCTTTCCCCTCTACGCCCCTCGCGGGCTATTTAATCGGCCCGATTTATACTCGCGCCGTGGAAAACATAATCATCGTAGCTAAGCGCGAGTCGGAATTTTACATTTTCCGCCACTAAGCAAGCATTGGCAAGATCGCGAGGACATTTTAAAGGCAGGCCCCTGCAGAAGTCGAGAAAAGTCGAGGATCGGGATCGGGATCGGGATCGGGAGCGGGAGTAAGAGCAGGAGTTGGAGTTGAAGTTGGAGAACGAAGTGGCGGTGGCGGTGGCGGTGGCGGCGGCGGCGGCGGTGGCGCAGCGGCAAGAGGAGGAGGAGGAGGAGGAGGAGGAGTAAATGGAGGGAGGGCAGGAGAGCGAGAGAGAAAGGGATAAGGAGGAGGACGGAGAACAGACATTACTCTCATCGCAGGTCGCGCGCGAAAAGAGTGAAAAGTAGACGACGTGGAGTGCTACTTGTTCCCCGCGCGGCCTCTTCCTCAGTCGCCGCGGCAGTCCCGATTCCCGATGGTCCTTTATCGGGCGCGGATGCTGGGCGAGGAAAGTGCACAGGACGGCGCTCCGCGCGACACCGAGGCCAGGCGGTGCGGGTTCCCTTGAGCTCGGCCGAGTCCGGGAAGGGCCCGGAGGACGAGGAGGATCGAGAGGGGGACGTCCCGCTGCGGGCTCCTCGGCAGCTCCCTCCGAGCACACGAGCAGGGGCCCCAAGCATGCGACCGGTTCGTCCTGAACAATGTCTCATAGGGATATCTCCGAGGTAGGTGGCTGGGATGCGCGGGCCCTACGACACCCGCCCTCCCCCGTCGGTCCCCTGCCGCGCCGATCCCCTGTTTGTAAATACGTGCTTTTAATCGCGCTACGCTCGCGCGTCGCTTACGCGCTACGTAAACGCACACCTGTTTGCCCCCGAACCGGGGACCCCCTTTGTTATCGTGCACGTTCCCCGAACCGTTTTCCGACTCCTGCCGATCCTCGGCTCTATCCTCTCCTGCCTCTCTCGCCACCTCCTGCCCCACTCCACTTGCCCTCCCCCCGACGCCGCCCCCCCCCGTCCTCCGGCTCCTCCTCCTCCTCCTCCGCGCCCCTGCCGAGCTGATCCCGATCCCTCCGCGACTCCCCGCGGCTCCGATGGACGACTGAAATTGTCCTAAGACCGTTGAGCTACGCGCTTACGCACCTCGCGTCTTTCGCTTCGAAATATTAATAGGATTTTGAGCTGAAATTAAAATGCTCCCTTGTTCGCTTAAATAAAAATGGCTGTTCTCCGCCACCTACGGCCATTCGATTTCGTCCTCTACGTCCGATTTTTTACCTTTCACTTTAGACTACTAACTGACCGCTTCTCCGAGCTCTTTCCCTCCATCCGTATTGTTATCTTAAGTATAAATGTCGATCGATTTTTACCATACGCTTTCTCCCCCGACTGCGTTCGCTCTTCAGCCTTTTACAGTATCTTCACCTTCGCGATAATTCAAATATTTTCCGTTTAATTACCCCGAGCTTTTTACCGATTTTCACGCGAAATTCTTGAAATACCCTGATCTCTTTAAATATTGCACACCCCACTGTTAAATCTTTTACTAACGTTGATTGATACATGTATTTCTTTTTCTTTCTCTTCTCTTCATTCCCCTTTTCTTCCTTTTTTCTTATACCTCAGTACTGAGGCAACTGCCAACTAACATTACTTTTGTACAAATAATTTTCAAAATCATAAATGGTTTTTACATGTAATGCATTATTTCTAAATAATGCTCTAGTTATTGTTAATTATAACTTTAAATTACAATTATGTTAATAAATATGTATCAGTTGATTAAAGTTAATGAGCAACACCTATTAAATTTAATATATCATAATCATGCAGATGTCATGTTTTTATTTATTATAATCATAAGTAGATAAATATTTAAAATTTTGGTTGATTTATTGTATGTCAACGTAACTTAGTTTTTAAAATAGGTAATAGATTATGTTCATATTTATTTACTTATTATTTTTCATAATACATTGTGATAGTTTTTTTTTAACTGTTGTTGAGAAAATATATTAAATAATTGTGGTTTTTTTCACTCAGTATACAAGTACATTGAAAATTCATCGGAAGATCTTTCATGTTTTCAATTATATACCTTACCTAGGGTTTCAAGCTTATTGACTGTATAAGCACTTAATAACAAATTTTTATTATCTGTAGGTGGAGCCTGAAGGTTCGTCGGCTTTGGCTGCTGGATCTAGGACTCTGTTCCTGGAGACAGTACGCAGAAGTAATGCTGCTTGTCAAAATGGAGATTATGCCTTAGCTGCAACCTTATATACAGAAGCACTGGTTTTAGATCCTCTGAGCCATGTGCTGTACTCAAATAGATCTGCAGCTCGTCTCAAGATGGGAATGTTTGCTTTAGCCCTCCAAGATGCTGTGAGAGCTACAGAGTTGAGTCCGCAATGGCCAAAAGTAAGTTGGATTACTATGAATATATATTACTGTAATTCATACACTATTAACTGTTGAATACCTATGTCATTTAAAAAATCACAGTTTGTAATACTTATGTAATTGCAGTTCGCTTAAAGAAGAGAAGTCATAGGACATTGTTGTTAGAATAAATGAAGTTAATATAATTAATTTTATGAGATAATATTTATAAATATATAAAAATTAGTTGTGCATTTAAGTTAATGTAAATTTTTTATTAGACTACGCACTTACACACACACATACCCAATAGTAAGTAATTTATAGTTGAACCAGTATTTGTATAAGTCTACACTATAATTGATGGTTTTGGTGATAGATACTTAATTATATAGATTATTATATAGACAGATATTTAATTATAAATTGGTTATTTTTTGTACTATTCAAGTTAATGGTACTTAAGCTATCAATTATTTGTCTGATAGCTCCAATAGACCATGCAACAAAGATGTTAGTTTTCTAATGTTTAACTTATTAAATTTACACTTATCTATGAGAACATTTATGAAAGACATTTTGCTAATTTTAAATTATCACTTAATTGTTTATTAACATTTGATCGTGTTAAAAGCTTTCAAATAAAATTAGTACCAATCAACCAAATTATTTGAAAAGTATAACTGTACGTTGCTAAACTGTGCTTGTATTTCAATTGATTGCATTTTGACTTTGCAATCTTTTTTTATTCTTGAAAAATAAAGAAAAAAAAAAATTTCTTGCATTATTCATTTCTAATATTTGTATATTTTAATTGAATAAGTAATCAGTTAAATCTGTAATAAAAAAATTTTTTGTAATAATGAAGATTAATATTTGATTTTTACTTGAATTCTTAATTAAACTTAGTAAGAATTACCTGTCCATCTCTTCGTGTTTCTAATCGGTGTAAAAAGAATTTTGTGCCAATTTATGAATGTAGTAAATTCTAAAACAGCGCGATCTTGGCACGAAAATAATTAGCGGTGAGCCCGAGTGTTAGCGTATTGCTAAGTAAGGAGTGCAAGAACACAATAATTGCCGCCTCAAAGCCGAAATCCGTTTGGGAATTTCAGGCGTATTACCGCCAGGGCGTAGCGCTGCAGTGTCTGGGACGTTACGGGGAGGCCCTGGTGGCCTTCAGCATCGGGCTCGGGTGCGAGCCGAGCAACTGCCAGTTACTCTCGGGCCTCGTGGAGGCTTCCCTAAAGTCGCCTCTGCGCGTCACCCTTGAGCCGACGTTCCAGCAGCTCCAGGCAATGAAGCTTGACGAGTCCCCGTTCGTGGTCATATCGGTAGTCGGGCAGGAGCTACTCGGGGCCGGCCAGTACAAGGCCGCGGCCGGCGTCCTCGAGGCCGCCCTCTCGATCGGCTCCTGCAGCCTCAAGCTCCGAGGTAGCGTCTTCTCCGCCCTGTCCAGCGCCTACTGGGCCCTCAACTCGCTCGACAAGGCCATCAGTTACATGCAGCAAGACTTGGGTAAGTTACTTCGAGAAAGTGCCCCTTTCACGGCTCTACAGCCTCTTTCCTCCTTTTCCACTCTTTCGCCGTGCATTTACCTGATGCTTCGAGACCTCTGGTGTCACAATAGAACTTGCGTCTCTTCGACCTTGCCCTTGACCCTCCATTCATTGTTTGAGAATCTATTGTTTCTCAAGTGTACTACTGTACTAGTGTCGGTGCCCATCTCTACGTGTAAAGCGATTGTCGTGTTGCATGGCCGGTTTTCTTAAAACTATTTCTAAAGCATTCTTTATGTATCATTAGCTGGACAATTCAAACTGTATGAAAAATCTGTTTCACGGTTTCATATCTTACCCGTGAATATTTAATGGAAGCCAAACGTACTCTTCCATTAATATTATCGTACCGAGATTAAATAATAGCCGGAACGCATGCGTTAGAAGGCGCAGGGGATCAAGATTTAGTGTGTCGTTTACATACCGACGTTGCGAGAAGCGCTTCACTGTAGCAGAGCCAGTTACGAGCCTCGATATAAGACGAGGGTCTTATTCCACTTGGCGGCAGTCCGCTCGTCAGGAACTTAAACAAGTAATTACGAGGGTTATCGTTGTAAAAACAATTTTTCAGAGGTGGCGCGTTCCCTGGGAGACACGCAAGGCGAGTGTCGCGCCCACGGGAACCTTGGCTCGGCCTACTTCAGCAAGGGTAGCTTCAAGGAAGCCCTCACGGCCCACCGCTACCAGCTGGTGCTCGCGATGAAGTGCAAGGACACGCAGGCCGCGGCCTCGGCCCTGACCAGCCTCGGCCACGTTTACACAGCCATTGGCGACCTGCCCAATGCCCTCGCCTCCCACAAGCAGTGCGTCCAGCTCGTTAAGCAGATCGGCGATAGGCTGCAGGAGGCCAGAGAGATCGGCAACGTTGGCGCCGTTTATCTCGCCATGGGCGAGTTCGAGAGCGCGGTTCGTTCGACGATTTCTATTTCTTCTTTTCACCAACTTTATTACCGAAGCACAGGCCGGCGACTACCTGCTTTTTAGCAAACAAAGCCCAATAGACTTCCAACCAGTTTGTTTTATTTTAAAAGCATGTCTCTCCTTTTTCTTAAAATTATAATTAACACTGTGTACAGTCGCGATTACATAAACAAGTTTACCGGGTTATGCATAATTTTTTCATTAGATTTTTGGGCTTTTAAATAAAATAATCATCGTGCATTAATGAGTTGTAATTCAATTGAGTTGAGTTATCCTGCCCGTATTTTTGTTTTATCCATTTTATGGAGAAACTTGTAATTTTTTAAGATGAACAATTTGTTCACAAATTCTTAACAGCGTTTTTTGTTATTAAATGTTATTTAAGGAAAAATTATGTAACTTTTAAAATCATTTTTGTTTTTGTTTTGATACAATATAATAACGATTTCCCTCAACATGCATGCAATGCAACGCTATTTCTTATGAGACAATAACATAGCAAGCCTAGGAATTTTTTCGAAATTAAGTGCATTTCATAAGTAATTTGATGTAATGCAACAAACTGGAAAATGCGTACAACAAGTCAATGACTAAGAAGAGAAAGTAAGATCTTTTTACTACAGGTCGACTGCCACACCCAACACCTAAGAATCTCTCGTCGGTTAGGGGACAGAGTTGAGGAAGCAAGAGCCTTCAGTAATCTAGGGTCGTCCCATCACTACAGAAGGAATTTCGGACAAGCCATGACTTATCACGAGAACGTCCTCCGCATAGCCCAAGAACTGAACGACAAAGTCATCGAGACAAGGGCATACGCTGGATTGGGTCACGCGGCGCGATGTGCCGGTACGATAAAATAGTCATTGATCCCATTAATCGTATATCGAATGGCAACAGTTGCGCATGGCTTCTCATGATCTCTCGCTTTCACAGGCGACCTGCAGCAAGCGAAGCTCTGGCACCAGCGCCAGCTGGACGTGGCTCTGACGACAAAGGACAAGGTGGCCGAGGGTCGAGCCTGCAGCAATCTCGGTATTGTTTATCAATTGCTCGGCGATCACGACGCCGCGCTAAAGTTGCACCAGGCCCATCTCGGCATCGCCAGTGCTCTCAGCGACAGAGCCGGCATGGGCCGAGCTTACGGAAATATTGGCAATGCCTACAACGCCCTGGGCTATTACGAGCAGGCCATTAAATATCACAAGCAGGAGCTCACTATCAGTAAAGAGGTGCGTCGAGTCTCTCTCTCTCTCTCTCTCTCTAATACTCGGGTATTGACGTAGTAATACCGCTCTAATTCATTATAAAAACTAACTCGATGAAAATAAACGAACAGGTGAACGACAGGAGCTCGGAGGCCAGCACCCACGGCAACCTGGCGGTCGCTTATCAAGCGGTCCAGGGTCACGAGACTGCTCTGCGCCACTACCGTGCTCATTTGGCTATAGCACGAGAGCTCAAGGACGCGGCAGGCGAGGCATGCGCTCTGCTCAACCTGGCCAATTGTTTGTCGTCGCGCGGCCGCTTCGACGAGGCCATACCCTATTACGAGAATTACCTGATGCTCTCGCAGGAGCTGCACGACGTCGAGGGCGAGGCCAAGGCTTGCCACTTCCTCGGTTATGCCCACTATTGTCTTGGTAATCACCGCGAGGCAGTTCGATATTACGATCAAGATCTAGCCCTCGCCAAGGATCTGCAGGACAAATCCGGGATGGGGAGGGCCTACTGTAATCTGGGATTGGCCCATCTCGCCCTGGGTAATCTTGACACAGCTCTAGAGTGCCAGAAGTATTATTTAGGTACGTGGATAGAGCGGCGCAATATATTTTTGCGTACTTTCTTTAAAACAACTTAGGGGAGGATGTTCTCGTTATTCGAACGCTTTTGTCAACAGCCATAGCTCACATGACGAAGCACGTGGCAGGGAAATTCCGAGCTCTGGGAAACATAGGCGATTGTTTGCTGCGCTTTGGCGACGCGGAGGAAGCAATCAAGATGCATCAGCGGCAGTTGAATCTTTCGCGCCAGGCATCCGATCGAAGCCTCGAGGCCGCGGCTTACGGAGCTCTTGGTGTGGCTCATCGGGCGTCTCGGAACCTCGACAAGGCCTTGGGCTTCCATACGCAGGAATTGACCTTGCGTCAGGAGGCGGCCGATCTCAGAGGCGAGTGCCGAGCTCACGGTAACCTCGGTGCAGTGCACATGGCACTTGGTCAATACACGCACGCAGTCAAGTGTTATCAGGAGCAGTTGGAGAGAGCCCGGGAGCTTGGCGATTCCAGGGTGGAGGCACAAGCTTTAGGCAAGTGATTCTTCCATCACTGTACTGTATTTCTCTTTTATGGTAAATTTATCAATGGACCGCATCTACTTAATCTAGCGACTATTCGAAAAAGGAAAAAACTTCTATAAAATAAAAGACGACTTTTTTTCTAATAGGAAATTTGGGGATAGCGAGATTGAACATGGCCCACTATGAGGACGCGATAGGCTACTTCGAACAGCAGCTCACTACTCTCGAGCCCCTTACGAATGGCACATCGCTGTTGGATAAGGCGCGGGCACTTGGTAACCTCGGTGATTGCTACGAAGCTCTCGGCGATCCGGACGAGGCTGTCAAGTGTCACGAGCAGCAGCTCGCGGCGGCGGTTCGCTTACGCAGCGTGAGGGACCAAGAGCGAGCTTACCGTGGACTCGGTAGAGCCAGGGAAGCTTCTGGCAATTATCAGGAAGCCTTGGTGTGTTTCGAAAAGAGGTTGCTTGCCGCTCACGAGGCCGACAGCGCCGAATCTCGGGGAGCTGCTTACGGTGATTTGGGTACGTTGCACTCCTCTTCTCTCTTCCTTTTCGTCCTCCGACGATCGTTCCTGAATTTGTCCCTCTAAAAAGTAAGCCTCCTTTCGGGGTCTGAACGTACAATGCCATACAGCCATGATGATAGACCAGTTGGGAACCGCTCGATAAATCAATTGGGTTGAACAATTTGCAGGGAGGATACACGCGGCTCTGGGCAATCATGAGCAGGCGGTCAGTTGTCTCAGCCACCAGCTGTCATTGGCTCGTGGCCTAGGTGACAAGGCCGCTGAGGCGGAAGCGGCGAGCGGCCTCGGGGCTGTCCATCTCCTCATGGACGACCCGGATACGGCATTGGAACACCATCAGCTCGAGCTGTCGATCGCCGAGAGTCTGGACGCTGCGGGCCTTCAGGCTAGGGCTTGTGCCAATCTGGCAGCCACTCAGGAAGCTCTCGGTCAATTGGAGGAGGCCATCAGGTTACAAGAGCAGTCGCTCAGTCTCGCGGCCGCTGCTGCCGATTTGCCTGCAAGAGCGGCTGCCTTTTCGAGCCTTGGTCGACTTCATCATCTCTGCGGTCAGTTTTATTTTTGATTATATATATATAAGTAAATATAACTACTTCGTATAAAAAGTTTTGTTTATTTACACAATGAATACATTAAATTATATTGGATATAAAGAGATATTTTATGCTGCAGAAAATTTATCCATGATGAAAATACCAAAGGATTTTATCAAAATATTTCTCTTAAGATGTCGTATTGGACACTTTTTACAACCAGAATATCCTCGCGTGCCTCAATATAGGTTCTTTTTATTCATAATGACGATTTAACGACCCTCGAGCAGGTGACCTCTCAAGTGCATTGAGCTACCTTCAATCAGGGCTGTCGCTATGGGAAGGCCTGGGCCGTCGAGACGAGTCGGCAAGGCTACGGCATCGCCTGGGCCTCGTACACTGGGAGGCTGGCGAAGCGACGATATCCGTGGAGCAGCTGGAAAAGGCAGCGAGCTTATTCGAATCTCTGGATAATTACTCGGCCAGTTACAATCAGCAGTCCAGTAAAATCGAACTTCTTTCGCAAACGTATCGCATGCTGCAGAAGGTCCTTGTGAGTCTAGGCCGTACAGACGAGGCTCTTGGCTGGGCTGAGAGATCCAGACGAACGAAGGAGCAGGTGGCTGAAGAAGTGTCCCACTACTCCGAGATCGTCGATAGGCAAAGAGGCGTCGTGCTATATTACAGGTGAGTTTAGTTCGTCTCGTTTGGCCATTGAAAATGTTCGCCCGGTGTAGAAGGTGGTACGTGGATTATCAATAAGAGTTATTTTACCGATAGGCAAGCATTTTCGAGCACCATTAAAGTTAAATCGAGCCATCCTAAATAAAAGTTCAGGGATGATTGATAAGGATGATTGTTCTCATTCGCAGCGAGGTGGACAACGAAGTGCACAGCTGGTGCTTGGCCCCGGGTCGTGGAATCCTTCGCTTCCACTCGAGCAGCCTGGAAAACGGACCCAGTCTCGAGAAGCGCGTGATGGAGGCGCGCGAGGCTCTGCTACTGGGCGAGCTGGCCCTGGATTCGACAAGCCTCGACGACGGCAGCTGCCCTACCAAGATGCCGACGCGCGGTCACCACTTGAACGCCAGCTCCTACAGCCTTAGCAGCCTCTTCAGCGTGGGCTCGGTGAGCTCCAGGGCCGGAAGCGCGCGCTGGGCCCAGCAGAGGCCTGGCCCTCTTTGGCAGTCACCCCAGAGCCTCCAAGCCCTCTACGATCTCCTGCTCGCGCCTTTCGAAGACCTCCTGCCGTTACCTAGAAAGGAGTTAATCCTCGTCGTAGAGGAGTCGCTTTATTTGGCACCGCTGCCTGCACTCCAAGCAAGCCCCAGTCAGTCCTTTCTCATTTACAACACTTTTATGCGTGCTCTCTTCCAAAATACTTTTCTACGTACAATATTTCTTTCGAATTCTCATTCGGCTTGTGCAACTCACTTCCGGAAGCACGATTATAGCATTAATTAACTGCACGTAAATAATAATGGATTTTTTCATTTATTCGTTACAGGCGAAGATTACCTTTGCGAAAGATTTTCGTTGCTGGTTGTGCCGTCGTTACACGCGCTTAAAAGACGATCAAAAACTCCTATGCCCGAAGGTAACGCCACAGTTGCCGCTTTGGTCGCTGGCAATCCAAGTATACCGGATAAAGTACGCGATGAATACGGATGGATCGAAAACGTCTCGTCGGCTGAAATCGAAGCCAGTATTGTAGCAGAGCTGCTTGAAACGAGGCCATTACTTGGTTAGTATGCTTGCATTCAAGGGATTTCTTATAATGTCAGATGATTTATTTTTACATCGCCACGATTACGGAGTTCAAAATTTATATCAATGATTGTTGTACTTATTTATTTCGGGACTAAATAATGCATGACGATTCAGTCGTCGAGTAAACTCGAACGAAGGCATAGGATTCGAAGCGTCGATACGATAATAAGCATTTGTTTGCTGGGAGCTAGGCATGGAGGCGACGCGGTCGGCTGTGCTGCGTAGCCTCCCGGAGGCCGAGTGCGTCCATCTGACAGCGCCGGTATTTTGGACGAGCAGCCCGAGCCTTGGTCTCGCTCCCGAGCAATGCGAGGATCCAAGCGAGAAGCCCGAGTATCAGCTCGACTGTCGTACAGAAATACCCCGACTGGCCGCGCGTCTCGTGGTCGTCTCCGGTAGTCACTGGGCCAACGACTCTCCGAGCATTGCCATCAATGCCCAGGGTGTGCAGCGGCTCTCCAAGTCCCTACTGAACGCCGGGGCCCAGTGCGTCCTCATCGGCACGTGGCCCGTACCACCTACGGCTGGTAGCATTTTGCTCCGGGCCTTTTACAGTGCTATGCTGCAGGGCCAGAGGGCCTCCAGAGCCCTCGCCGAGGCCATGCAGACCGTCCAGCACACGAGGCACTTCGCTCATCCGGCGAATTGGGCCGGCTGGCTTTTGCTCGGCGGCGACACGAGATTGTCCAACAAGGTCAGCGGCTCCTGTGCTCTCTGTTTTTCCGTCACCCTCGCGTAGCCTAGGTCGACACTAAAATTGTCCAATCTTAAAATTGCAGGTAGCCCTGATGGGTCAGGCTTTGGCCGAGCTATTACGAAGTGGACCAGATCAGAGTCGCGATGCCTTGCGCGTTACTTTGCACCTCGTGGAGAAGTCACTGCAGCGAATACACTGCGGCCAAAAAAATGCCATGTACACGACCCAGAAGAGTATAGAAAATAAAGTGGGTGCGGCCACTGGATGGCGCGAGCTCCTCATGTCAGTTGGCTTCAGGTTCGAGCCGGCGGGCAACGGCATTCGACCTTCGGTTTTCTTCCCCCAAAGCGATCCCGAGGAAAGGTTGACTCGGTGCAGCGCGAGTCTACAAGCCCTGCTCGGCTTGGGTCACGCATCCTTGCACGCGCTCGTCCGACTCCTGCAGGTAAATTAACCCTCGGTCAACTTGTTTAAAAGACACTCCGTAAACGAGAATAACCCATTCCTACGGCAACGTACAGTGAAAGCTGCAAACCCGACAGCTTTCCGAAAGTTAACGTCTATCTTAATCGAGTAGGCGCCCGAGGCAGCGGAAGATGTGATCGCAGCCATGAGAAGGGCCAGTTGTGCGACCGAGGGACAGGAAGTTATGCTGCCCGTATGCGTGTGGAGAGCCGCCGGATCGCATGAGCTCTTCGCGAGTCTGGGCTTCGATCTTATGGAGGTCGGCCAGCTGGAGGTCACCCTGAGAACCGGCAAGCAGGCATCGAGAAGAGCCGTTCAATTTGCACTTCAAGCTTTACTGGCGCTCTTCGGTAACTTCATCAAAACGCTTCTGTTCTCCTCGCTCGAGCAATGGCCGCGCAAGCGTTTCTTATTATACATTATGATTCGGTTCGTTGCCAAATGCTTAAGAGGCGTATTTTTCGCTTTCACAGACACGCAAGAAGCGCCAAAAAGTCTTAGCTTGGACTCTGGCAGCTCAATGGAAAGTTTGGTACCTATGACGAAAACTGATCGAGGGCTCTCCGATAGACCGCGATTGGGTGGAGCATTTGCAAATTACGTAAGACACCGGGGAGAACCCGACGGAAAGACTATGGAAACACCGATGTCGCGTTTGAGTTGTCAAAACGGCGAAGGTGGGTAAAAGGCTTCTGCAGTGCACGATTCTCTTTAAAAAAAAAGGCATCTATAAAAGCCGTTAAATCTCCGCCAGCAGAGCGACTGTCCGGGTCGGAAGAGCAGAGCGAGAACTTCGCCAGGAGCTCCCCGGCTGCGCTGAGCCTCAATCACCAGGCGCGCATCCGCAAGCTCTACCCGGAGCAGTGCGCGGTGGCCCAGCGCCCGGGCTCGAGCTCGAGCGGCTCCATCACCGACTGGGACAGCGGACACAACACGGTCCTGCGCCGGCAGCCCCTGCCCGCCCTGCCGACGACGGTTCTCGAGCGACTGAGCGTGCGCACGGAGCTCGGCGGTAGCGGCGCCACCGCCCCCCGGAAGCCGCCCCAGCTGGTCCCCGGGCCGGAAATCAAGCCAGAGGCCCTCCAGAGTCCGGAGGTCGTGCACCAGCATCAGCACGGGAACGTGCGGAGCCTCGCGACCTCCCTCACGAGCCTAACCCGCGAGCTCACCCCGACCATATCCGAGGTCTACCACGAGAGGAACCTCGGCCTGGGACTTGCGCCCCCGCTGTCCAAGCTCCTCGAGGAGGTCGGGCCCGAGGTAGGCGAGCAGAATCGCAACAGCGACAAGAGCCCCGGCCAAGCTCAGGCTGCCGATTGGCTACAGAGCGAGGCCGAGCTCTGTCGCAGGGACGAGGCCGACGGCAGGTCCATAGCGGAGTCTCAGTGCAGCGCCACCAGCAGCAACAAGATACGCAGAAAAGCTCCTCCGCCGCCTGTATAACAAATCGACCTCGAAAGTCTCCTGCGGCTTCGATCCTCACTGCTTAGATCTGGACTAGTGGAACTACGTTAAAGTCGCTCTTAATCTTAGCTTTACTCTTACATCCGTGTATCCGGTTTATTGTGCTCGGACGTGCCTGGCATCCATCGAATAGCCATTTTTCGAAAGCCAGTCTCTTCTCGCAATATCTTTAACGGGCATTTTTTAAAACAACTCAATTTCAAAGAGGAACTTAAGAAAATTTTTAAATAGAAAACAGGCATGGAAAATTTTTTAATTTATGCGCTTACATGAATGAAATTTTAAAGTAAAGATGCTTTAACTTCATTAACTATTACTTAAACTTTTAGCTTTATTTTTCAATATTTAAGCTATTTATAAATTTTCTTGTATAATATTTAAAAGCATTTAAATAATGTACAACATTCCTTTATTGATAAATTCTTCTGCATAGAGGATCATCACCTAGATATCGAAAAGCCCTTACTTTTCATTAAAAATAAAATATCCATAAGCATGTGACTAGGGATATCCAGAGAAAAGTTATAGATCTTAGGCAAGCATGTAAGATATTTTTTTTCCTGTTTTAGATAATACAATTTTAATTTGGAAGTTATTACTGTAACTATAAAGAGTCATAAACGTTATTAAGATGAAAGAGTGAAAAACGAATAGTAGTTTATTACGAATCAGGTAATTTTGATAATTAATTGACAGATTAATTCTTTTTATATAAAGTATTTGAATAAATATTCCATTTGAGCCATTTGATTTATTAATAGCTCTTATTGTTTAAAGTCTCTTAATAAAGTGCTCATAAAATTATTAACCCTATTATTTTAGCTTTTACAAATTTAATTTAAATATACGTTTTTATTTAAGGGAATGATGCTTTTTTTAATATTCAACTAATGAACTATGATTTTAAATAACGAATCTCTAACTATAATTATAATTATAGTTCATTTTTATATAAATACATTAAGGTATTTAGTCTATTGTATTTGTGAATATAAATCGTGGTATTAATGGTGGTATAAATGGTACATACGAATATATGTAAGCATATATTTCGGGAATTGTAGGTATAATATTTTTACGGTATTTTATTACATGTAATTTTCGAAAAAATTTTTCGAAGATCTTACTGAACAACAATGTATTCATAACATTTTATCATCTATTTTTGAAATTTTTTTCAATATTTTTGAAATAAATCATGAGTATCAATGAATTAGAAATATTATCTACCTTAATTTTAAATACTAATAATATTTTTATTTGTATATTATTTGAGAATTCAACGTATTTTAAATAAAATCATGTCTCTGTACTATTGTAGCCTTGAACATGTACTTAAATGCACAAATATTATGTTTTATATATACTTTCTACTAACATCATTTGGTATATACTCAACTTTCTTATTCTGTTAAATTAACTAAGCTTTATGTTATTTAATTGTAATGTTGGAAAAATCAATATTTTTCTGTTTTATACCTCGTTATATTAGAGTACGATCCATATGTAGTAATAATAATGAATATTTTAAAAAAAAATTTTCAGAATAATTAAAATATAGTAAATATTAATTTAAAATTTTTTTTAAATCTTATACGTATACAAATGTGTACTAGTAAACGTCATACATTCGCTGCTAAGATTACTTATGAGTAATTATAAATAAATTCAGTGCTATTTCTTGCACATATGTATATAAAATTAATTTTTATTTTTTGAAATTTACAAGGGTTGATTTTAGAAAATCCATAAAAAAACGAAATATTATTAAATCACGAAGTTTTAAAAAAATTGGAAATTGGAATACGAAAATCTGGAAAAATTACATTTTTTGTAAATTATATTTATCCATAAAATTATTTTCGGTATTATTTTTTTTTATCTATATTCTTTGAAAACAGAATAAAAAATTTTTTTTGTTAGATAAGAAAACTAATTACAAAAACCTCATGTATTTTAATTTTGTGATATTCAGAATATTGATATTAAAAAAAAATAAGTATAATAATTTAATTTTTTAAATATAAAAATTGATTTTTATTGTGTATGTAACGCCTGTAATGCATAAATTATGTGAAATAAATAGTTTTTACTTCTAAATAAAAAATCACTTTTTTTACCTTTATTCTAAAACATATTTACTTAGATTTACAATTTATTTTGATTTCAGTATATCTTAAACTTAATCGACTTTTGATTTAAGAAAAATTCATTAAATAAAGAATTTATAAATATTCAAATAATTAAGATGAGCAATCGGACAATTTAGAGAAGAGTAATTACAAACAAAATCATTTAAGCGTATCATTTATATTTAAGCAAATAATGACAATAATGATAAAAATTAAAATTAAAAATTTTTAAAACTGTTTAAAATTCAAAAAAATCTTCCATATTTTTAATTTTTTATGTGGATGCGTAATTTATATATGTAGCGATAAATTTTTTACACATTAATATAACCTACTTAGAAATGATAAATATTGTATTAATCTCTTAATAGAAACAATTTTTGAAGTTGCATACAATTATTTTATATAAAATCTTTCAAGACTACATTCCATAGTCCGTAAATGAATAATATTTTATACTTTAAAAAATAATTTTAATTAATGTCGTCCTCCATTAAAAAGTTTTGAAATGAAGTACATACATAAAATAAGAATGTATCAATTCATTGTGCAGTACAAATATAGTCCAGAATGTTCACATACTTCTTACATCCACCAATAAAAATTTCACTTTAAAAATTGTTTAGTTTGCTTAAAATAATTTTGTGCCATTGAAAAAATAAAAAAATTCATGTGTCTTGTAAGTAAAATAGATTCAATTCTATATTGTTGTTTTTAAAATAGTTAACATAAAAAATGAAATTAATACTTTGTATCCATTTTTTTATATTACAAAATAAAATTATACAACAAATAAATATTCATTAAAAATAAGAAATATTAAATGAGATATAAAATGTAACTTTCTTTCACTGACTTTCAATCACCATTTAAAATCTATTTGTCTCTTTGTATTTTCACATATATGCTTTTGAAAATGCTGTAATGAATACAATGTACATTCATTAAAAGAATATTTTTAAATATTAAGATGTGTGATGTTCTGTGTTAATTTAGATGGTTATAAATAATCTCTAACAATTTTTTTGTAATTTTTATCTAATTATTTAATATTAAAGTCATTTTGATTATGAAAATCTTAATTGATTGTCTCAATATTTATAGACATAATAATTATATATAGTACATGCGTTTAAAAGAAAAAAAAAAAATAAATATTTCAGACAATTTAAAAATTTTTGTACAAAATATTTATCTTTTAATAATATAATAATTGAAATTGTTTCATTGGCTTTGACAGAAACAATATTTAATATGCAAAATACTTAATATAAGTATACTTACACTTATATGTATATATAAAATAATTAAATAAACTATAATTCATTACATATAAGTGAAAAAAAAAAAAAATTAGGAAAGCATGAATTAGTTAAGACAATAAATATAGCTAATAAGCTGAATAAAATATTCTTTAATATTAAAAATTATTTATTGTAGTATTAATATAACTTTAGGTGTCCAGTTATTTTGTCAACAAGTTTTGATGGTCCAGGACCAACTGCACATACAGTTTTGCTACCTGGAGCAACTTGTGTTTGACCTGCATCACAAACAACGTTGGATAATAATCCAATAAGCCTTGCAGATTTGTTAATGGATAGAAGTTCCTCTTCAGTTTCACACTAAAAATACAATACGTTTTGTGTCTACAGTTTCTTTAAAATAAAAAGTCAGAAACTTACCTTAAGGGTAATTTTGGTTTGACCATTTCTTTCCCACATTTTTAAAACATTGGGATGTCTTGTAGCCTGTTTGTAAGCAGAAACTGCTGCATGTGAGCATTGCGCAGCAACTTTGCCTTTTCCCATTTTCAAATCATTTCTGACAACTAAAATGAGTTTATAATCGTCACTTTCTTCATAACTGATGCTTGGATTGACTACCAAAGTCTCCTAAATAATTGAGTTAATTTAATTTAAAATGCGAACAAAATTTTTTTTAAATTATAAAAATTGTAGATGAAACTTGCTTTGCGCATGAAAGTTTTTCCTTTATAACATGTGATAGTTTTGTATACTCCGTAAATCATTAGTGATACTATGGGTATAGTTAAGTCTACACCTTTCAAATAATTTAGTATTTGTTCAAAGTTCATTTTTTTTTTTTAAATGTGTTCTTTATATAATGGTCAAATTTTGTTAATAAACTTTGTAGCTTTTTCTATCACCTTATACTTCATCGATATGTCGCTTACAAACAGTACAAACTTGCAAATCTTAATTTACTTTAGGAAAGGAGCCTCTAATTGCATCACAGTTACATACATTACCTTTAGAATTAGGGTTAGGAAATAGAGACCTTCTAACCTTACTTAGGTTATGGTTTAGGGCAGTTCGTAGTTAACGCGTGCGTAGTACACGTAGATCTTAAAAATTACAATTTGGAGCGCGCAAAATTCTCAGATCTAAATCTAACAATGAATGCCTTTATATACAGCAAGATTCGTTATTTTGTTTTATACAAAAGAGTATTTAAAATTCTTAACTTTTTATTATATTCTATTTATTATAATAATAATGAATAGAATTTTTAATGTCAGATGTATTTATTATGTGTATTAGATACGCACGTGTATGAATGATAATAAATTATTTATTCTAATTAAAGCATTTCCGATATCAAAATTAAAGAAAATTAATATACAACTTTAAGTATTGAAAAATTTAATATTATAAGAATTATATATTCAATTAATTATGAATATTAGTTTACCTGCAACTACATATTTGTGTTAAACAAATTTAAAATTAAATTAGTTAAATTAAGAAAACTGTATATACAACAATAATAAATGAATATAATTTATTTAATAGTATTTCATTTACAATTTAAAAAAAGCACATCATTTTTATCTGAAAAGGGGCTCAAGCGTTCTGATAAATTCTTTTTCAAAATGTTCAACAGAAAATCTGTGAACAGATGACCTAGCAGCATTACGAATAACATCTCTTTCATTTGATGTCATTTTAATAATGTAAGCAAAAATTTGAGCATACTCCTCAGCATCGCTTGCTAAAAATCCATTCTGTGATCCAGTCTGTGTTTCAATAATGTCAGCCCTTGGTCCTCCAGATGCATGAGCAACCATAATTAATCCTGCAGCCATACACTCAACAATGCTTATTCCAAAATGTTCATTCCACATTGTATGTAAACCAATAGTTCCTCTTTGAAGAGTATACAATAATTCTGTGTAAGAGATATTTGTTTGGAACTCTACATTTTCATCCAGGGCTAAATGCTTAGATAAGTCCTTCATGTCTTTCACTCTTGTTTCATCTTCATCATTGCGCGTAGAACCAATTAATATTAGGCGCACTCTTTGCCAAACCTCTTCGTCAATTATTGACCTCAATTCATATAAGGCTCTAAGCATAAGTGGATGATTTTTTTCTGGTCTAAATTGACCAATGGAAATTATACGAATAAAATCACCCTTGTCTTCATCACTTATTAGTGGTAAATTCACTAATTTTTCTATATCACAAGGAGGATAAATACGATGAGTTCTTAAAGGACAGTTCCAAATTGAATTAATATGATCCTCAGTCCATGTAGAGTTTACCATAATAATATCAGCTGTTCTACCTACAACTCCATATAAAAAAGCAAACATTTTATAATACGTAATTTTTGCAGCTGTTAAAAATGGATTCCTTGCTATAACTTGACGATTGTTATGTGCACTGACCCTGCGATAGACATGGCGTAACATGTCCTTAGATATTGTAGGATAATGTGTGTATGAGGCAACTTTACATCCACCAATATATTTAAATAATGGATAAGTAAATGCATAACCCATTGTATCTATAAATATATCTGGTTGGAAAAGTGTAAGTGCTTCATAGCCGAGCCAAACAGATCCTAAGCTTTGACCCAATAGTGTAAAATATGGGTAATTTTTACTTTCTACCCATTTTCTTTGAAATAAATATATAAAATTCACATTCTTTTTTATCTCTATATTAAACAATTTTTCAACATTATTAAGGATCTTATCTCTATCAGCATCCAAGTCCCCAGTATAAACATAAATCTGTACATTTTCGTATTTCGACTGCAAAGCTTGAATACCAGCCCAAAGTACTCTTTCTCCTCCTCCCCCCGCGCTGCAATAAGGGTGGAAAATCCCAACAGTTATTTCATTTTCATCTTTTTTAAGGCAATTTTTCGAAAATTTTATTTTTAGGAATATAATAATAATCAACGGTAAGAATAAGACACATAATATTAAACATAATAACGTAAGCTTTATAATTTCAATAAAATTGGATAACATTGTATAGTTATTAAACAATTTTAGTACGTTGAATCTTCTATCATTTTATTTTTAAACCATATAATCACTCGATTTTATTATTAATAATTTTTTACATCCACTTTGAAATTTGTGAAGCGATACATATCCTATGTAAATATAACCTTAGTCTTTAACTCTTTACTTCAACGTTTTTAAATTTCAAGTAACATAGATGTCGTTAACAAGAATATTTGATTTCAAAATAATTAAAAAAACTTGCTAATTAAAATTTTTAAATTCCATTTTATTTATTATTTAAAAGAAAGAAAAAAATGTTTAAAAACTATTTTTTGATAAAACATTTATTTTTATTCTTATATTATTATAGCATTACTTTTTACAGCAATAATTAAAAATATATTTACATGTCAAATGTTTTATTAAAAGCTATACATAAATAATTATGAATTGTATAAAATATCATTCAAATAGAAAATATATTTATTATCTCTTACATTATATTTTAACATATGTAACTGCTGTTTGTAGACTGTTTACCTTTATTCTATTATACAAAATATTATTGTACACAATGTATTTTTTTTCAAAATTTGTCAACGTAAATTTTTCTAAGGACTACGTTCATCATTAAGGGATGTTTCAGTACATATAACAAAATCGAATGCTCTATTTATAAAACTTTTAATATTTAATGTCCTGTTTTTCATGTACAATAATATTTTATTTTGTAACCTAATTTGTTTTTAGGCATTTTTAATAAAGACTCTAATTTAATTATAGACTTTTATAGTAAAATATATTTCCAAGATACAAATAATCATTACTAATCAAAATATAAATTTAATTATAGATGGAAAGATTAAATTGTTATATATAATTAATTTTTTCAAGTAATTAGTCTATTGACAAAGGGTTTGGCAAGTTTTATAAATAAATCTCATTAATAAATCTAAAAATATGTCAATTTTAAAATATTTAAAGATGTTATAATAAATATGGATAAAAAATGGATAATAATACTTTAACTTCTATCTCTGCTATACAGTTTAAATTTTGAGATTAAAAACCAACCCTAGAAATTGTTCATAGTGAATTGTAATAACACCATCTAAGTCTGTATCAAATTGTCGAAATGATGCGGTTAATGTCTGAAAGTGTAAAATAAAAATTCATTAAACTGTATTATTGTCTTATGAAAAATAATGTAATCATACTTACATGCAAAACAACACAGCATTGAATAAAATCATCAAAATATATTGTTCCCCTTCCAGCTCTATCATACTTACGCATTAGAGTATGAATGATTTCGTCTGATAAACGATAACCAAAACTTATCAAAGCCGTTTTCAACTCATTTCGGTCTATATTTCCACTATTATCTCGGTCAAAGGATCTGAAGCAGTTTTGCCAATCTGTTACATATTTCCAGAGAGCTCCAAATTCTTCAAAACTAACAGTACCAGAACCTTTTTTATCGAACATACCTGAGGAATTTTTATTTGGTTTGTCATTGTCAAACATACCTGCACGAATAAAATTAAGCAATATGCAACAATAAACTCGTTACTGTTATACTATATTACTACTTTTAAAGAGAACAAAGAAGGAAAAAAATACTACATAAACGAAAATTATTGAACATTAATGATTATTAGGCTTAATTAATTTTATTTTTCGGCTAAAAACATTTGTGCTTGAAAACAAAATATAATTTTTTGTTTTAGCAATCATTAAGGAAATACATGAATAATTAGTTAAATTGAAATAATATATTTTGTTATGTAATAAAAAAAACATCACATTCAAAAAATAGACAAACAAAACAATTAAAAACAATTAATTAAATTGTTTTCGTAACATACCAATCATTAATCTCACTGTTTCTGGATTAAATGGTGTCCATGTTCCATTTGACAGTGCTTGTTGTAATTCATCAGCAGTAATTTCTCCTGAACGATCCTTATCAACTCTAAAATTCATATAACAAAGTTAAATGTAGTGTAAATAATACTCTTTAAAATCTGTTATCTTGAAAATAATTCAAGCTTCTCCCTTATCAATGAATCTTGATTAAATTTTAATATAAAAGAAATGGATGGATTCTAGTGTAATTGAACGTTTCAATAAATTTTAATGTAAGATATACTTTAAAAATGTAACAATCTAATATATATTATACAAATCAATAACATAAAAAATATTTTAAACTCAATTATAATGAAGAATATATGTATGAATTCATGCATGAAAAAATGTGACTCAACATGAAAACAAAAGCTACGTCAGTTTAAGAATTATTTGATAAAATGCATTGTTCATTACCTTTGGAAAATATCCCACAAGAATTCGCGACTTGGCATCGGCGAGATAAATGACATTTTTATGTAGTTTTTTTTATCTGTTTTTTAATATTATTATTTACGATACGAAATTTTTGATTTATTAAAATAAATTGAAAATTTTAGTAAGTACAATTAAATGATGGCAATAATTTTAGAAAACAAATCGGTACGTTTCTGTTATATCTACAGTATAGACACACGTTTCCTTTTCCAGACTAACTGCAGAATCATTAGGTTAGCCGTTAGCGAATGACAAGTAGTGCCGAGAGATGCGACAATGCGAATGATGAAATAGGAAAATGGTTTTGATGACGTAGACCATGTGATTCATAAAATACGGTTTTGTTTTCAAAATCTGGCTTATTTACCTTTTTACCCCTCTACTGGATTCGATCTAATAATGCCGTGATGTAGTATGGAATATATAATAGGAAATACATTTCGAACGCTGCTTCAATTTTTTTCCTTAAATTTTGTTATTTTTATACAATAATATTAAGAAAATACGTATTTTAAAATATAAATGAAATTTTTTGGGTAACTTTTTAAATAGTTTTATTATAAAAAGATTACTCTACAAATATAAAATTTGAATAAATTTTAAATCGGTTAATAATCTATACATATATTTTTACTAAATAAATATTTAGGATAATTGCATGTATATTGCATGTATTTGAAATTTAAAATGTAAATAAAGCCAGTTTTTATTTATCATAAAAAATCTGTTAGAAACATGTATATAATAGTCTTATTCATTAACAATAAATATTTTTTTAACTAAGATAGATATATTAATAAAATGCGATTGTTTTATATACAAACGTAAATATATAAATCTTTCAGAAATGTAAACATTTACTAAAGGAAATTCATTTTTCTATTTTAAATAATAAGAACCAAACTAACAGCGTGTAGAAAGATAAAATTTCATAGAACTTTCAAATATATGATAAATTAGAATGTTTATACTAGTATAACAGTTTTGTTTTATATTGTTATGAAAAAGATGTGCTTTAAAAATATCACATATAATTGATAAAAATATGTCTAAACGTCGCATTTCAAAACACTTATTTGTAATGACATTATTCAAAGTAGTTTCGAAATGGATGAAATTTATATACATACATAAGTATGTAATATCAGTTAGTATTAAGTTGTCATACACCAATGAATTTATAAAATAACAGCGACAAAAAATAATTGCTTAAAAGTAGATAAATTTGATGTCAGTCGATCTACATTCATTCATCAATTTCTCATTTCAATCGATTTTTGGTTTTGCGATTTTCCAAGCTCCAATTTTATAACGAAGTGAAATAAGTACGAGATCCCTTCCCATTTGTAACCAGCTCCAAAAGGGCACAATTTTCGAGCCGTCGATTTCCTGCCATTCTACTGGAACCTCACCTATAGGTAAGCCAAGTGTCTCCGCGATGTATAGCATTTCCACATCGAAAGCCCATCGGTTAATGTGTAATGCCGCAAAAACTAGGCGAGCTGAGGCTCGAGTCAATAGCTTGAAACCACACTGTGTATCGTGGACGCTTTTAACGCAGAGTAATTTAACTAAGAAGTGGAAGCCGTGCATGAGCAGTAGACGGAACATCGAGCGCTTTGCTTTTTCTTCTTTCTCCAGATGTGCACGCGAGCCGCAAACGATAGCATGAGAGATGGAAGTTTTGGCTGCAGACGTGACGTAGTTGACTAAAATCAATATTTATGCTTTTGTTTATTTCTTTTTATCTTTTGAAAATTGCATTTATAGAAACATATTTTATTATTTATACTGATTTTCACATTAATGTTAAAGTCTAAGAATTTAATTTAATTATAATAAAAATCAGCTAAAACTATTTTGTATTCTAATTGAAAATTCTCTCACATCCTAGAATATCCGTAAGTTTCAGTTCTAGCTTCTCTAACTCGCTGAATGTTGTGGCACCATCTGCATCAGCAAACAGCAAAGCACTGCCTCGAGCACTTTGCATGCCCTATAATACATTCAAATACATTTCAACTAATTTTAAAGTAAAAAATTTCATGTTACAATGTAGAAATACTGACCAGTCTCACAGCACCTCCTTTCCCCCTATTTTCTTTTAAAGGTAATACTCGAACTGTGTTATATTTTTTTGCATAGGAATGTGCAACATCAACAGTTTTATCAGTACTTCCATCACTTACTATGATTACTTCATATGAAATTAACCCTAATTTTCTACGTTTTTCTAAATATTTTAAACATTCATCCATCATTGTTGGCACTGAAAAATTTTAAAACCATTTAAAAAATAATATTCTATTCATCATAGATATTTTTATATTATAAACAATTGTAATATCTGTTAATATCTTACGTCTTATCTCCTCATTGTATGCAGGAACAATAACACTAAGACATACATCCCAATTATCCTCTAAGGATGGAAATAATTTATTTTTTCCTGTTAATGGATCAAAGTAGTATTTTTCTTCTTCAGTACGATGCATATTTGTATTGGGATCTATTTTTTTATATATCACAGAAGATATTAGGATTAACTAGAAAAGATTAAATTTATTAATAAAAATATCTAGCAATATTTATACGACTTAATGATAAATATTATTGTGTTGAGCATATATGAGTGTAATTGAATGTAATCATGATAATTATATTATTAATTTCCTTTATTAATTCAGTTATTTATAAAACTATAAATTAAAATAAATTTCTTTGTATTTCGTGAATTTGTATAAATGTACTTGTCAGTTAAATTGCAAATTCAAATAATTTGGTTAAACTGTTAAGCTTTTGGTGAATTATAACCTATTACAGACTCATACTTACCAAAAGTATCAAAACAAATATAATAAAATAAAGCCATAAATATTCTAAAGCCATGATTAAAGCAGTAAAATTCAATTAGCTTTTATATAAAATTAACTTTCAGTGAAATTATTTTGAATAAACTACTGTTTGACGTGGCGTTTGTTTAGTTACTCTTCATCCTTTTATCTTTTTCGAAGTGGATTACTTCAATACTTTTCCATTTCCTTGTGTACTCATCTTTTCGACTACTAGGTTATATTGATAAAGTTTACGATAGCCCAAAAACCCAAACATATCATACCCAACATCATCGTACATGATTTTTTGACGCATTTTAAACCCGTGTCAAAAATACTATTCTTCGGCTTGCTTTATTTTGTATAATTTCCGTTTATAATTTATACATTTATTGATGGCATTTAAACTCAATACCTCTAGGATTTAATTAACTTTAATGTAGAATCATAAGTATTTTTTAAGACAAGTTGCCTGTAATATTAAATTGTAAAAATTTGAAACTGCAAAAATATACACTGTATTAAATATCTATTCCATAAAACCAACAAAATCGGTTTTTAAAATATGAGACTGCATCGTCATAAATCGAATAATTACCATGATTGGAAAATTCAAGAGATATTTTCTCATGTTCTTAGCTTATGACATATTACTCGTCAAATTATATTAAAAGATTTTATTCATGACTTGCTTTCATAAACAAATACTTATAAAATAAAAGTCATTATTTTAGTAAAATATAATTTTTTCGATAAATTTACATTCTTAAATATTGCTGAATACTTTATATTTATATATTGTATTTAATAGAAATTTGAAAAAAATAAAAGCATTGAATAATTTCTTTCACACTGTTTTGTATGCTTAAAATTCGTCAATTAATATTTACTGTACAGTAATACAGTAACTAAAGTGATGTTTATCATTTTTTTAAAATATCTCGTGTATCAAAAATTATTTTCATTATAAGTTTTTATACAAATTTTTTAAATTCCTTGTATAAGTTGGTCATAGTTTACTAATTTACCTACAATGCATTTATTGAAGTACATAATATGTACTACATATGAAAATGAAATACCATTTATTTTAAATAGTTTATTGACATTGAGATAAATAATTTTATTCATAGAATATTAAATATTCTATTAATAAGTCTACTAACTTCTAATAAACTATTAATTTTGTCTTAAAAATTTGTTTCATATCAATTTATATTTCACGTTTATTGTATATGTAAATTAAATGAGATATTGACATTTTAATACTTTTCAGAAAAGAAAAATATTCATTAATATAGTTATGTTAATTCAAATATTGAAGCATTTAATCAAAATGATATGTGCATTTACTTTTTCGTTAAAAAAAATGGAAATTTTTTAATGTTCGAGCAGAAAATCGGTAATGCAGGACTGTAGGTTCCAAATACACTTGCGTAAGATCTGGTATTCTGGCCTTGATCTTCGTATATTAAATTACTTAATTAATATATTACCTGTTTCTACTAGAAATTGTTTAAATAAAATATTTTTTTGTATATTTGATATTAATTAGTTGTTTAAAACTCCTAAAAGATTATTACATAACAACATTTGTATTACAGAAGTGTTTCAATTAGATGGTTTTTTATTTTTAAATAATATGAGTATAAGATAAGAGAACGTAAATAGACTAGTATTTTTCAATTTTATTGTTATCACTCGTAGTGCAATAAATTTAATGTATACAGATATTTATCAATGCGAATATTTCTTGGTGAAGAGGCAGATCTGTAAGTAATTTAAATCTGCTTTTCAATCTTATTTTTTTTCAGAATGGATTGAATGTTGACATGGTTATTTATAAGAAAATAGAATGCTATGGTATTGCTGTAAATCTAATTTTTCTAAATCTCAGTATGATCAAATATAAAAATGTTTCTTCGTATTTACTATTAAATATGATAACGCAAATGGTAAAACTATTTATTTTAAATAAAAAAATGGTGGTGTCAAAGTCATTAAAATATGAATTGATTTATACTCTTTTTTAATATATATATATATATATATTACCTACTTATTGTTCTTTTTGACTCAATAAGTAAACTAAAATAAAAAAAGTTAAAAAGCGAAATTTGTCAATAAAAACGATCTTACTCATCAAATTATAGTAAAGTTTTTAATGTGAAAATTGTTAGTAAGGATTATAATATTTAAGGAATGGGTAAGGTTCAATAAAATAACAAACAATTTAAAAAAAAATTAACTTTTTATTTTTACACGTACACTTTTTTACTTAATTCTTATGAGGTTTTTATGGATTTTTATTATACACATTATCGCGAAGTCATGGCTTCTTATATTCTTAATTAATCGAACATCCATTTCGAGCATAAAGAATCTCGACATTCTTAGTGAAATATAAATTATTTACATGGCAACAATTTCTTACTGATAAAAATTTATTTTTTTTTTTACATATATATACGTATATATACACATACACACACATACACATGTATATATGCATGTATTATATACATATATGTATATTATATATATATATTTTTTTACACATAATTAAAAATTTACGAAAAAATAATGATAATGCTTTGGTAGCAATCAATCAGTTTTTTTCGAGTGCAAAAATATTAACGTGATAGCGATAACAAAAATAATCTACCCAAACAAACTTCGGTATTTATGAAATTTTTTTAATAAACAATTGTAATATATCACCGTAAAAAAGATCCTGTGAGTTACGAAGACGACTTACCAATCTTCAATAATGCTGTGAAACGACACATCCAATGCACAATTGTATCTAAGAGCAATTCGTCAAGTCTCTCAAAATACCTGAAATTAAAATCACAATCAAGGCTTCTCTGTTGATTTAAAAAGCGCTTGTCATCATCTTCAAAAACTTCACAAATTACGGTATACACGAAATTCTGTGATGAAAATGATGTATCTCAAAAATACGATTAGCTTTTAATGAATATAAAAAAATGTATTCCATAACTAAAACTTTTAAATTGAAACATAATTTAATAAAATTATTAAGCTTAGAAATATTTAATTTCCTTTTTTAACAAAAATTGCAAGTTAATTAAAATTTAAGTAATTAAAAATGGCAATTCAAAAAAATATATAATATAATTTATCATTCAGATAATTGTTTTACAATAAATTATCAATTATTGTAACTTTAACAATAATGCAATATTTGTTTCTTATATTTAAGGAATATGCACTAATAAATATATACATATATAACACAGTGCACTGTGACACTTATCTATAAGATTGAACCACCTTACGTATAAGAAATATTCCACGAGCCTTAGCCACTTTAAGTTTATTGACAATGACTAGTGGACTGATGAACAAATTGACAGTCTCCATCATTACAGGTACCCATGAGTTCAAAAGGACAAAGAATCCCATCGGTTTTCTTGTTGCTGAATATTGTTAAAATGTAATATATATTTTTTTAAATAATTTACATGATGCTATAAGACTTAAATATATATGGTTTTATATATTATACTCAATTCTTTAACCAATATATTTTTGAAATTACGAAAAAGCATTGATAAGTGTTTAGGAAAGTTTCTAATAGTTTCAAAAATTACAATTATAACATAATTTTTATAAAAACAAAATCTCCCTTAACTCACCTTGTTATATGTAGATGCTTTAAAACAGATTCATATGGTTGAAGTACTTTTTTTTTTGAAAAGTTATAATTGCAACCTTGTAGAGTAGATTCGTTCTGATCGGAAAACTGTTCCGTGAATTCTGTTTCTATACTTTGTTTCGATTCAAAGACAATTTTTTCTGACATGTCTTTAATCGGATTTCCTAATTTTAATAAATTAATTTCACCCAATAAAAGCGGATTTTTATCACTAGTTATGTCTTGTACAGCATCCTTTTCAAGTCTTTTAGAAATATTCACTTCGGTATTATCATTTACTATTATTTCTTCGACTGATTCACTTAGAATACCATTTTCGATATTGCTATTATAATTATTATTACTACTACTACTATTATTATTATTATTATAATTATTATCAATATTTTCCGTATTCAAAGATGCGATTGTAGCAATTGGTTCAAAATCTTTTTCAAAAATTTTTTTATCACCATTTTTCAAACATTCTTGAGAATCTACATCATTCATACTTGCTATGGTTGACATTGTATTAATAACATCAATTTGCACTATATCTTTGGGTTCTACATCAATATTATACTCTGGGATTAAATCCACTTTTGAAACACTAATTTCACACACTTGGTTTTTAGAATCGTTTTCCATACTTTGTTCCATTTTAATGGAATTATTAACAATTTCTGTTATTAGTGCTTCACTTTTAATATTAGAAACATTTGTTTCCAGTATAACTAAATTTTTAGAACTAAAATTTGTTAACAATTTTTCACTATTTAAATTAACATTTTGCGTATTTAAACTATTAAAGTTAGGAGAATTTTTCATGTCATTTTCAGAAGTACAGTTTTCTTTTATAATTAAATTTTCTGTATTAGCTTCTATTAAAACATTTTCATTATTTAAATTACTAATGTTGTTTACAATAAAAGGTGAATTCTTCACTCTATTTGAATTAGTGAAGTGTTTTTCAGCTTCAATATTAATATTGACATCAGAAGCCGAATTTACATCGTTACATTTACTTAAGTTTTTTTCGGTTTCCAGTTGCAATGTTTTTGCAAGTACTGTTTCATTTAATATATTACATACGCCGGAAGTTTCATTATCAATATTAACAGTATTTTCTGCGATTAAAGTATAATTTGTTAAGTTATTTTTTAATAATGGTTTTTCATTTTCAATATTAATGGTGTTTGCTGTTTTTACATTTGAATTCAAATCCCTAGCCTCCGGTAATTTTTTATTAATTTCACGATTTAAAATATTTTCTGCATTTAATACCGTATTCAAAATATTACTACTTATTAACGATCTTTCAGTTTTAATATTAAAGTTATTTACCGAATTCAAAATATAATTGTCTAAATTAATTTCCGTTAATGAATCTGCATCTATATTAACAAAACTCGTTTTATCAACACTAGATTCTAATGATGGAATCTCATTTTCTGTCCTATTGTTCAAATTTAAATTAGTATTTGTTACAGATTCATTACTATTAGAAGAATTTGTATTTTTTATAATTGTATTTAAGGTTGCATTATCAGCTGCAGTTTCGGATTTATCGGAATTGTTTATATTTTGTTGTGTTTTAAGAATTTCTTTGCGTTTATAAATCAGATGGTTATTAGATTTAGAATTATTTTTAATTTTAATTTTATCAGATTTTGTCGAATTATTAGATTTTAGAATTTCTTTGGATTGAGTTTTTTTACTGCATAATTTTTGCGTATGAATAGCAACTTCCTTTATTTTATTATTTAAAAGTTCTGCACCAGCTGTAGGAACACTGAAATTTTATATAAAAATGTCGAATTTGAAAATATTATATGTAGATTAAATATGTGTGTATTTAAATGGATAATTCTTTAATACTTTTAGTTATAATAAAAACAAAGCCTGTTGTCTGCATACGTTAATTTTAAAAATTTAATATTTAACTTGAATGTAAAAAAAATACGGGTATTAATAAATTTATATTGAATTAAATAATTTAAAGATACATAATAAGGTAAATTAACATTGGAATGATTCAACGAAAAATTTATAGATTTGTGTGTTTATAAACCTTGATTTCTTTGAATATCACAACTAAGAATTTTGAAGAATTGTCCAAACACGATTATTTATATTATTATTCAAAAGCAGCTTAAAACTGTAGTATTTTGCTGAGTTCATTATTATCAATAAGATTGTGATTATGTACTTGTAATTAGGTCCAATAATATGTTGGCCAAGGCCATTACATATTTTCGATAATCGGAAGCATTCTTTTCTGCCACTATTGATTTTTTCATGATAAATGGACACCTTGGGTTGAATACTATTTAATTTTTCTTTTTGTTGTTGCAATTTTTCTTTGGCTATTCTTAATTGTTCTTTAAGTTTATTGATGTCATTATTTAGCGTATTTTGTAGATCCCTTTCTATTTCCCATTGCCTAAGATTGCCTGACATTTCTGTGATATCATCCAAGACTGAATGCCTTAAAAAATAGTAGAACATTCATGTTATATATAGTCTTCACTTTAATAAATAAAATTAAATAAAAAAAAAGTCTTTTAGCTTAAAAATTTTTTATTTACCTTTTTGTGATTAATTCTTCTTCAGTATTTAACAACAGTTTCTTTTGTTCCTTAGTAGATAGATTGGATAGAGATTCTACTTCCTTGTTAACGACTTTTTTAAACGCTTCCCAGCTTTGTTTTGACTTTCTACCATTCGGTAATTTTTGTATAGATGGAGCTTTTTGTTTGCTATCCCTCAATGAACTCTGTGTTTTGTCAGATGAAGTAGCGGGAGAACTTTTGCTCTTTACAGTTAAATTTGAAATTGATTTAATTTTATTTTTTGCATCTTCTGATCGATGATTATTCAATTTATTAAGATTTTCCATAGCAAGACGATTCTCGGATTCAGCAATTGCCCGTTGTATTTGGGAACTTTTCAAATTGAGCTGCTCGTTCGTTAGTATTTTTAAGGAGGAGACCTTGTGAGCAACAGCCCTAATTTTCTGACTGTTCAAGGTGTTGTTGAGTTTATCAAGAAGTTTAACTTGTTGTAACCTACATGTGCTGGAGACTGGAGTTGAGTTAGCGAAGGGTTTGGAATAGACATTATTTTTATTAACGTTTTGCTTGGAAATTACGGGACTCGTTTGAACAGCAAAAGTTTTCCCACTCATATTACTATGATTTTGCTTTGACATGGGACTTATCGTTGCCACCAATTGCGTCTTGGGGGTTATTTTATTTAAGGGGGATACGAGAGTACTTGGTTCTGAAGATACGATTTTCGATATGACTTTCGTGGTACCCGACGTTACTGTGACTGGCGATGAAACGGGTCTGGATAGTGTCTCTGTTTTCTTATTTAAAGTTGATGCTGTAGAGGTTGTTGAGGTAGATATTTTCGAATTTTGCAGGCGTAGATTTTCTCGCTCGAATATTTGTTGTTTAAGTCGTCGATACTCTTCTTGTTGAGATGCTGGTAGATGTTTAACCGCCTAGAAATGTAATTATATTCTTAACTGGCGTATTATAACGTAGTTTAATAATAATTGCATTTTTTAACCAAATTGCATAATTTTTATTATTAATCTACTTTTAATTTTAACTCTTTAATCTCTAATATTATTTATACACACATTAAAAAGTGATACAAAAAAGTACCTGAGGAGTAGCAGATATATTTGAAATCTTCAATGTTGATTTGCTGGGAACGACCTTCTCGTTCTTAGGAGTTATAGTGGAAATTGTAGTCGAAAAAGTCGTCGCGGGAGTTGTTACGATACGAGAAACTATAGCAGTAGAATCTTTTGAAACGACTAAGTTAGATTTCATTGTTACAAGATTGTTAGTTTTTGTCGCGGGAAGTGTTTGAGAAGTAGCTAGATTAATTGGCTTTTGGATAAAGGGCTTAAGTTGATAAGTTGTTGAATTATTCGTTGTTGCAGTAGTTGAACTCATATTAGTCATTTCCTGTTGCTGCCTTACGTTCTTCAAAAATTGGTCAACACTTTTTTCAAAATCCGTTGTCGGTATAGTTAAAGTAGGTCTTGCTTTGGTGTGGTTAAATTTAACTTTTGTTTCTTCTGTCTCTGATTCACTTTCTGAATCTTCGTTAAGATTAATTATGATTCTTTGGCTGTCAGCGATCGACTTAGTTATTTGAGGACTTGCGGAACGCTTAACATTGTTAATACTGCCAATGTTTTTATTAGCGCTGCTTGTACCGCTATTATTGTTTACTTTAAAACGACTCTTTAATGAAGCGATGCTTGTGATCTTCTGTTGATTGAGTTTACGTTGGATTAAAAGGTTCTGATAGCGCTTAGCATTATTAACAACTCTTGTCGAAGCTGGAATAACGTTTGTCTTTTTAATGATCTTTCGTATCGGCTGCTCATTCGGAGAAATTTGAGATGCAGGTCTTTTAAGTTGATTCAATAAGACCTTATCCGGTTTTTGTAAGGTAACTATATTTATCGATGTACTATCCTTGGCTTGTGGAGCATTTTTTGGGTCGATTTTTATTGGAATAATTTCCATCGGCTGATCTTTCGCCCTTTTGGCCAAGGAGGCCAACAATATTTCTCTAAGTACGTCCTCGTCATCTTCAACATTGGTGTCTCTAGCATTGGGGCCTTTTTTTTCAATCTTTTGTCCAATGACTTCCTGACAATTGTCTTGAGGCGTGATGTGCTTAATGTTAGTTAATTCTTTAAACGATCGCGAAGCGTTATTTTGTTTTCGCTTTCGCTTCGGAACAAACTTTCTGGACTTTTGCGCGTTCGTTTCCTTTTCTTCCAATGATTGTAAATCTATTGGTTTGGTTGTAGTAGCGTTCTGTAATTCATCAATTTTATCCGCTTTCTCAATAATTTGAGGCTTTGATTCAATCTGAGAAACGGGACTGGCCATCTTCGACAATCCACTCTGCTCGGGCTTTTGAATATTGGATAAATAAATCGGCTCCCGGAGTAATAGCCAGCTCCCGGATTCGTTGTCCTGTTCAATGGGTACCAAAGGACTGCCATCAAGATCCGTCTGTCCAAAGTCAGGTAGTTCGTCGTTCGATGCCAATGATTCGGTCGGGGTAAGAGTTGTAGCCGTCGTCGTCGCGGTAATCGTCGCCATGGGGCAGATGAAGAGCGGACTCGTGCTCGGTGGTGGAGGCGGAGGGGCTAGCAGCAGTGGATTCAACGCTTGGTGAATCATAGAGAAGCCAGGGATGGCCATTAAGGGGTCAGTGTAAGCGTTTTGCAAGCTCATCTCACAGCCGCGCAACACGGGCTGCTGAGGACAAAGCATGTCAATGGGTGGCAACGGCGGCAGAGGCGGCGGCTGAAGGGGCTGCGTATCGATGGGGCTGAAGCACGCACCTGGCAGATCGGGATCGTAAATGGTAGCGTCCGTCGGGGAGTAAGGTCGAGATTCATGGGTGATGAATTTCATTACGTTTCTGTTGATGGGGTCGATCGACATCTGATCGTGATGACAGGGTGTTTTCACGATAGGTGAGTAGTTATTAACGCTGCCTGTCATTTCTTGATTAACAGGAATTGACATTAAGGGGTCGATGGCCTGGTGTATCAGTGGATTGCCGACTTCGTCGCTCGGTGAGTACGGCGACTCGTCGATTTCTATGTCGTTGTCTAGCTCCATGTAAATGTCTTGCTTCGATTCCAGAGGTGAGGTCGGGCTGCATATTTTTGCCAGTAAAGGAAAGTCTTCGATGAAGCTCGACGTGAAGGGACTTTCGATGCGCGGTACAGCGGATGCTTCGCTCTTCTTTTTCCGTTTTAGGCCAGATTGCATGCGCGTGTTGTGCTTCTTTAATACGGCCGAACGAAGCGCTATCATTCGCAATTCTAAGTCATTGTCGACGTCGTCAACGTCGTCAACGCAGAGCTCCGGCAGTTTCTGCAGAGGATTCGTCCCAGTCAAGGTCTGCGCTTGCAAATTACCGGCAGATTCATTTTTTACGCCCTCAGAGTTTGCAACGGTGCTCTTTTTTTGCTTTGTTTCAAGGGCTTTTTGCCGAAGAACCGATAAATCCTCGTCGTCATCCTTATCGCTGGTCGCTTTATTTGAAATTTGTACTAAGTGGTCCATGGTAACTTCCTTGCCCTTTACAGCGGCTATAGATTCTTCTTTCGCGCTATGTTTCGGTGATTTTTCCTTACTTTTTTCTTCGGTGCTGCTAGTGGTTGTAGTTGTGGGCGTGACGTTCGTTGTGGTGATGCTTGTAGTGTGGGTCGTGCTGGTAGTATCGGTTGCAGTGGAAGTCGTCGCAGTACTCGTAGTCGTAACGGTCGTGGTGGTAATCGCTTCCTTTTTGTTTTTGATGATATTGCTGAGCTTATCTTTGAGCGAGGATCGCTTTTCTCTACTTCTACTGGAAAACGGCTCCAGTCGCCGCACCTTTTTAAGAAGCTTGGTTACGTTGCCTCGAGCCGACGGCTGCTGCAGGTCAATATTATTCGAGATCATTCCAATTTCGCGTTGACGAGGAGGAGTCTTCTTCCGTGGTGGTGGTAATAGCGAAGGTCCTTGGCGCCCTTCTCTTCGTTTGGTAATTATAGTCGAGGAGCGCGTCCGGTTTCGTCTGCGCAACGTCAGTGACAATTTCGTACCGATCAGCTTCTTCTTGTCGGATGAGCGATGATGGCATTTCGAGTGGGTGCTTTCTTTTTTGTTGGGTGCGAGCGGGATCGGTTCCAGCCTGTGAATCGAGTCGTTGACAGAAAGCGTGAGATCGATGGACGATGGTGATAGAGACAAGGAGACGACGGATGGTGACTTGTTACGGCGTCTTCTTCGCGCTTTGCTCGACTTGATCGACCGTCGGGACCTTTTTTCCGACTTTGGCTCGTGTCCCAAGCCCACGAGTTCCATATCACTGTCACTCGAGATGGGCACGAGATCGTTAATAATGACTTCGTCGTCCTTATTTTTTTCCTGTAAGGTACTGTAGGAGATGGCGGACTTCGCGCCACTTGAATCAGCGGAAATACAGGAGTCCGCATTGTCTTTGTGGTATCGTCTTCTACGTCGGTTTTCCTTCCCTTGAAGGCCGGCATCTTTAACAACAGTTGAGTACGTACTTGATTATGATCCGACGGTATTATAAGCATTATTTATTTATGCTCAGCACCCAGTATTATATATATAATTGATGTTCAATTGATTTCGAATATATCAATTGATTGATCTATAGTAGCAATATTTAAATATTCTTAGCGTTTTAATATTTAAAGCAGTTATTTTAAAAATGCTTATTTGATTAAAGTATAGGAATAACTATGCATCTAATTCTTACCTCTTTTGTTATTGTTTTTATTAATTGTCAGGCTTTTACACCAGGTTGCACAATGCTGGGTTGACAGACAATAAGGGCATTGTCCAAATGCTCTTGGTGGATATTTATATGGTTGACCCTCTTCAGATGAGCTGACATCTTCAAGTGATATCTCACCTTCCTCTTTTTCATCGTTGAAGAGCTCGTTGACTTCTGTACAACTGCTGGACAAGTCACTGGCCATTCCTCGTCCTCCTCATAATATGCACAATACTTTACTCAATATATTTTGAAAATTAAGATTTTAAAAAATATCTCACTAAACATTACAGATAACTATAAACGTACAATGTGTTATGAGTGCAATGTGTACAAGAGTTAAGAGATTTGAAACTCCTTTAAAATTGTGTAGATTTTTGGAAAGCTTATAACGGAAAAACGATATCCAAAATTTACAATTTTTTTTTTCAATACTATGGCACGTATGAAAATTCATTCATAATAATTGAAAGTAAAATATTACAAAAAGACTATAATCAATTTAAATATTGCTCGTATTTTCTATATATGAAATGGTATAATGGGAAGATAGGCTGAAGTAATTTTTTAATAAGATGGGGAGCGTGTGGCGACATAAATAAATTTGATTGAAAAGTGCGGAGTTTTAACTGAAATACAGAACTATTAATTATTGGATAAAAATTTCATGTTCTAGTTGATAGATAAAAAAATCTTTCCAAGTAATTTTTACGTAGTCTTACGCAGAAACATAAAAATTTTATTAGGTTGCAAAATATTGTCATAGTTCTCAAAGGGTATTATTATATATATGTTCGTAAAATTTTTAAATCGACGAACAATCAGCATAAAAAAATTAATATCTTAGATTATATAAACACAGTTGGTACAGTACTAAAAATTTTACAAACCCTAACATGTTATAAATTTTGATGGCTCATGTCACTCATAATGATTTTCTTATGGATTTAGTTATTGATGTGATCTCAACAAGCTTTTTTAAATATTATTTTGAAAATGTTAAGAATTCTTAGACAAAAATGATTTGTTCAGAACTACGCATCTAATAAATTTCTCGACTCGGGTGAATTATTTTCCCCAATATTAACGACGATAAATCAAAAACGAGTTTATGATCAGCAAAAATAAGTTGCATAATTTAATAAAAAAAGGTACATTTTATTTAACCTATAAATAGCGAGTTGTTTTTGGATTAAAAAAAATGGCGTAAGCAATTTTTTTCTAAATATGTTGTAAATTTTACATTTATACTTGACACATTTATTTCTTTAGAAGAAGTTTGAAGAAAAATTAAAATTTTGTAAAGGGGAAATACAGTAGAATGTTAATAAATGTATTTTTATAAGGTTGGAATTATTTCATTTGATAAGTTTAATGGGAAATAAAAATGAAGTGAAAGGAAGTAATGCAAAGGCTGGACAATAGGTAGAGTATTTTACTTTAATACATAATAAATGTACCAAGACAATCGGGCAACAATGAATTGAAACTAGGTGCTGAAAGATCTTACAGAAGAAAAATAATACACAAAGACGGAAACAAGTGAAGAAAGCTTTAAAAGCTAGAATCACAAATGATGGAAACATCGAGTGGGTAGATTACTTTTATTCTCAGCGCGACAGTCTTAAAAGAGTTAACAGCAACCATCTAGTGTTAAAATAAGTTATTAGTTGCTTTCGCATGTGGTGCAAAGTTAATTCGAAGTGATGGGAATTATGGGTAAAAAGCATCTCATGATGCTGCCGCAGACACGCAAGTTTCTAATGAATCATGAATACTTTAGAGATATTATTTTCTTAACTAATATTAGAAATAAGTTATTGTTTCATTGATCGTAGAAAGCTATTTAAAATATAAAATTTTTTTACATACAAAATACTTTTTTACAGCTACAAAGCATTGGGATTAGTAAATTTTTTGTTTTACCATCAGTCCGCTCCCCCTATAGCGCCGATATTGTTAAAATATTTCTTAAGAGTAGAGATGCAAGCGTGTAGAAAGATACGTATAAAAATTGTGTGATTCCATGAGATAGACTAGCTTTTCATATACTAATATTTAATCACTTTGACGTATGATTACAAAGAACCACGAATCGGTATTTTTGGTACTGTGCGTATCGCATTGGACAAATAAGTCGCGAATGATAAGCTATTTAACTATAAGACCAAATTTTCTAAATTATAAGATTACAAATAAAAGGGGTGGACCGAAGGTGCTGATGGTGCCTGTGACGTGATTTTCATCATGATTTAAACAAAATCTGAGCGAACAACGACGCGAAAGCAAGATTTATACCCGCGCGGTGGAGGATTGTGGCAGGCTATAGACAACTTAGTAAATACCCTGCAATACTTTTATATTTATATGTACACTAACATCTGCTAATTAATGTTGTTATAAATACGTAATTAAAATTTCATTTATTTTCTTTTATCAGTGTATTAAGGATTTTTGTGCGATTCGTAATTTATTACTTTATTTTCACGTACTTCGTAAAAATGGCTTATTTAAATTAATAATATTACACGTTAGCAGCATGTATAAGTAATCGTGAAGTAATTTATAATCAGTTACCATTTAAAAAAGGATTAATAGTTCACATAATTTCATTTCAGTCAGACTTCTGCTCTATTTAAAAATTGCTATTGATTTTTTTATTAAAATTCAAAAGTAAAAAAATTCAATTATAAAATTTGGTACACTTGCAGTACATTGTTGCTAAAGTTCAGTTATATGTAAAATATAGTTTATTTATTGTTTAGTATTTTTATGAAAATTTTCACTTAATATTTTCTTTAACCTGTTATATACACAATTGTCTATATAATTTTAATAGCATCGAATATATTATACAGTTTAGACCCTAAATTGCATTAACAAACTATTTATATACTGAATTAAGAGTTTAATTCATAATATAATTTACATTTTACAGCTAATAAAATAATATCACAAAATAATAACGCAATCAACAATTATTAATATTTTATATTTATATTTTATTATTGTAAGAAATGCCCAATTGTAAAACAATTCTTGATTGTATTGATATAAATTTGTAAAATGTGTTTTTGAGATATTTGTGATTATTTTTTGGATTATTACAACAAAATTACTTCAATGTCTTAGACTTATAGAGCTTACCGAGCTTGCATTTATTATTCGATATTAATTAAGAATAATAATAAACGCAGCATATTTACGCGTAACATTTCTTTGGGGCTTAATAAAAAAAACGAAGCGATACGAACAAAGTATATATTCATAAATGTAAGTTTTGTTTGTTTAGTACTTTCCGCAGACGACACGTAGAGCAATAAATTCTACTGCTATCTTTATATATATATTTTTTATTAAATTAAACGCAGGTAAGCTATGTCACTGGCTCTCAAAAACACGTACATCGATGCACGCGTACTTTATGTATGACTGTATGCGCTCCTAAGTAAAGGTATATCCATGTGCGGGGGTGAGCATGTGTGCAGCCACACGGCCGTGTGCGCACGCGTGCAATAGCATCTACGTATTAGTACTTTTATCGGTTAAGAGATTTTTTAATTCGCCCCTATCTTGAATGAAATACGAGGTATAAATATTAACTGGAGATAGATTGGGCGAGTAGTCAAGAGAAGCGTAGCGAGTCAAGGTTAAATTACGCATTACCTGCTGCACGAGTGGAGCTGCTGAACTAAGCAAATAAAAGGTTCTACAATTACGGCTGCTGCCTCTTCTTGCTGTTTTATTCACTACCTGACGCATGAGAGCGTTCATGGGAAACGATGAGTCGAAGGCCCGAGCACGATTTCTATCCTGCGAAGGTCTCACGCAGAAAAGCGTACGCGTACAGTCATACGAAACAAGATGCACTCCCGAGCTTTTATTCATCCAATAGTTTGATATTCCTGGTCCAAGCAGATGGCTGCCGATGAGTGTGCGCTCTTATAGCCGTGTCCCGAGTCGAACGATAACGACGCTCGAATTCATAATTGCCGGCAATGCGCTTTGACTTTGGCCGCCCCGAAAGTTAGACACTTTCATTAGCCATAAGAGCTCGCGTTCCGCGACGATTCTTACAGATCCGAAGCTGGCACTTATCGAGCCGCGGCAAAATACAGATGCCCACGTTCGCGTATCGGCGTTCACGGCGACGACGAGGATGCGACGCAGAGGCTCGGTAACCGGTTGATCTCGATTATATCTCGGTGGAGCTGCGAGGACGAGCGACACTTAATTTGTTACTACTCGCGACGTTCGAGATTAAACGGAGCTCGAGGCCTTGCTGCCAGCAAAACGAAGATCTTATGCTGTTGCCTTGTGTCTCGAGCGCGAAGGGAAGTACGATACGACTGTGGACAGCGGGCGCATGCGCATTAACGAGACGCGACGTACGCCGAGAAGACAGCGAAGCAACGCATGCGTGAGAGTCTCCCGAGTTCATTGGCTTCCGATTCCGATGGTACAAAATCTGGAGGATAAGCGTATGCGCAGGCATTGCATCCCCGTGCCGTATATTATTGCTCTTGGTTTTCACTGTTCGTCTATTCGAGGAATCGTTACGAAACTCTCGTCTCCTTATTAATATCTGCTTTCTATTTAATTAAAAGACCCATGCTACTTTAATATGAAATCCGATTCCGGGGGCGATGCGATAACGCATGCACCGAATCCCCATTCGTGGTAATGAGCCTAACAATCGAGGTCGAAAGAATTTAATTAACAGCTGAGCACTAGTTTTTGTTCTTCGAGAAACATGTTACCTTTAAAAAGTAGGCACTTGTAAAAAATTTTTTCTATTCAAATTTAGCGCCGTCGACGATAGTCTTAAACCTCTACTCAGGGTGAAAATTAAACAATAAGTCTTAGAAAAAAACAAGGTTATTAAAAAAAAAATTAATTAATTGAAATATAAAGATGGATTATTTATTAATTTGATGTTGAAATCGTACAAAAAATTTGTTGGTGAAACAGTATTTTTTTCGTGAAACGTTTTCCTCGCAAATTTCATTCGCAGCTCAATTTGGAATGAGATCATTAGAATATCTCTTTTGTCTAAGAAGCGTAATATCGGTACATAATTCAAATATGAGCCAATTGATCACCGAGTTTCACCTTAAGTAATTACCGGTGTTTGTTTCATAAGAATTGAAGCGAAGAAAACTTAAATTTGACTGTACTATCAGTACTTACAAATACGTGTTTAATATATTTTAGAATAAAATGAGTATTTATCTTATGTACACGAATGATGATGCTAGAAAACTGTAAAAATATTGTTGGGGTATTGACAAAATCTTAAGCATAAAGCGGATTCATGAGACTAGTAAGTAAATATATTGTTTGTATTACTTAAAATTTCATCATCAGACTAGACTATTGAAAGGAATTCAAACTTTTTTCTTGTTACGTCAACAATTTACTACTCAATTATTATTAACTTACCTCAATTGTCAATTTCTTCTGCAGCATAATTCCTGACGCATCAAAAATTAAGATATTAATTTATTATTTATTTGACGTTTAAAATAATAAACATAATACTAACAACAAGAACAGCAATGACAACAACAACGACAACAATAATAATAATTCCAAAACGACGATGAATCAAGAAAAGATATATTTATAATGCTATTCGTAAGTGTTCGTTAACCTTATTCGATGCGCAGCATACAAACCAACTGGTTCCACAAAACTTTGCGGGGCTTATCTGTCGGTCGGTAGTATTACGATTGACAAATAGCCTATTTTCTTTCTTTGTCGATCCTTCGCAACATTAAGCCACGGTAGCGTTCGCTTCAGGTCATACGTGCGTAGGTTCGCAATGGGAAAACCGAGACAATCGTAAGCTGTCGCGTGCGCAATATTATTTTTGATGCTGATTACGTATGACTTAAACATTTTAAGTCACAATAGTCGAGCGATAATAAGCTTAAATAGTTTTAGTCACAATCACATTGCTGACCAATATTATCTTAATAAGAGGAAATTTGTAGATTTTTTACTTATGTAAATAAATTCATATTTACTAGCGAATAAAAAAATATTTTATTGTGATGCTAAATTAACAATGAAATTCATAGACCGTTAATAATAAACATTTCCATTGTGAAATAGCATAATTCTTACTTTAGTCGCTGCTTTACACACATCATTAGTTATTATTAAACACAGCGGAATATATGTAGATTAGTTGTGTGATAATTTGATAAGCACACGCACACATAATATAAGTATAAGCTTCGAAAAACGCAGTACTGACCCTGGGTCATATAATATGGGTTTCGAGAAAATATGAAAATTTACATTAAGAGTTATCGATTATACAATATCAAGAGATCGATGCTGTGGAAGACATCGTGTATGCCTATTAAGATCATCTTGAGTAATAAGACATTAGTTTTGCTACTGTTGCATAATTATCATCACTGCTGCCGCTTTTGCACTACAATGGCTTGGATTATGTGTTTTCCGATGGCCCAAACACCGGGCAATATTCCAAAGTTAATGAAATTCAAATTAAACATTTCATTATGGGTGCTTAAACTGTACTTGCAAAATGCTTGTAATATTATTGTAACAATGAAATGATTTGGATTTAAAACTATACTCATATATTCGTAAAGGCTCAAGTCGGAAATAAGTGCAAGTTACTAACATAATGCAGTAGCATTTGCAAAATTAACTTTTTTGCTTTATAAGAAAGAGTAATCAATTTTAAACACTTTATTTCTACACAATTTTACTTCAATTTAAAATTCGATATACAAACTTGAATATTAACAAGCGCATGAATTATACAAAATACCAACTTAAATTATTAAAACTATAAAAAACAACAAATTTTTTTCAATTTTTCTAGAAAAGAACATGTTAATAGTTGATATGATAATCATTGAATAATGTTAATATGATAATCATTGAATATTTTTTTATTCTTCATTATCAATGAATATTCATAGTTTATTTAATGCATACGCTGTACATTAAATTTACAACATAATTCAATTTTATAAAATAATTTCATTGAAGTTTAGAATTTATAGGTAAGCTAAGTAGTTTTCAAGTTTTATACTTGCTAACTCTAATTTCTAAATTTATAAAAAAATATTTTTTATTGCATTAATATGAAATTCGGTTTCCTTATAAATAATTTTTAATTTACTTGTAGTTATTTGTATAAATACAATACATCAACGCTAATCTTATTAGCTTCAGGCTTAATTGTCGAAACTTTTCTTCTGGGTTAAAAGTTTCGTAGAAACTATTCCGGAAGGAGCTAAGGAATTATGTGTATGTGCAGTGATCAGAATGAAAAATAAACACAAAGCAAAATAGTGTGCAAGGTACAGTACTGGATTGTAACTACGGTCGGGTACACAGGTAAAATCTAGAATTCCCGGTTTTTTCCTGTTTAATCACAAATATAAATAAAGCAAGTCTTTTTGAAAACAAGAGATCTGTATTACCCGTAGTTATAAAAAGTTTTGAACGTTTACATGTGGCCGTAAGAAAACGCAGATACAAGAGAAAGTTTAAGATTTATAAACAGTGTAGATCCAAGAACTTTGATGCTATAAATCGAATTGTTGGATTCTTGGTACAGGATATTTACTAGTATTAGAATGAAAAAAAAAAAAAACAAATAAACAGATAAAAGAAAACGAAAGATTAACATTATAATGTCAGCGCAAATTTATACAATATAAGTAAATACAACATCAAAAATCAATCTATCATTAAATCCATTCCCGTTCTCAGGTTTTGTGCAGAAATAAACTAGACATTAAGAAATTTGTCCTTTTATAGTAATTCAATCAATATATTTTCTGTCATGTATACAAAAAAAATTGGTTGATTGGTTTTGCTAATCTGGTTTTTTTTAAAGCTAATTTTATAGCAAATTTTTAATGTTGTATACATATGCACAAAAAATATTTTAAGCTTATAAAAATAAAGATAACTGAATTTATATTTTACTTTCAAATATTTGAATATAGAATTCTTTGAATAAATATCAAAATTAAAATACGAATTACCTCATACAAATCTTTAATCTGAGACAAAGTTATTTTACAAAAATTTTTACCGTTTTACATATTTCACGTAGTTTATTTGTACAAATTAATATCGCATGTATGGTAGCATTTTATTATTTTTAAACGCATACTAAATTCAGTAGTTTAATTAAAATAGTAAAATACTGCAGTGCCAAAGGCGATATTTGATCATGTAAAATAACATTTCTAATGCTCAAGACACGTTATGACAGTTATAGTAAAATATGAAAAAACAATGTTTACAGTTACTTTTTTATCAAGAATTGGTATCGCACTATTAAGATAATGTGATCCTGAGAAATCAGTTAAGTTGAAGTATGCCCCTGAGGTTTTGGCTTCATTCCAATACTCTTCTTCATTTCGATCTACAAACATTATGTCATCCTTCAATGGCGGTGTTAATCTGATCGAGCCGAATTCCAACAGATTGTTACTTGAATTCAGGTCATTATAGATGCTTTTTCTTTTTTCTAAAATATTTATCAAGGATTTCTTATCCGAACCTAAGTAGAGCGTGGAAGCCGTTATTTTTGCTGTACATTGTTTTTAAAAGAACAATTAAGTTGTCATAAGTGATTCAAATTTTGTAAATGATAATGAAGGTTTTTTAATAATATATCTCTAGCAGTATTTTAGCAGTATAATTGCAGGATTACTAAACTTATATTTAATAATTAAAACATTGAAGAACAAAATCCAAAAGTTCATAAGATAATATAATTACATGTTTATAATTTATTTTAAGATAAATAGAGTATAGCAAAAAAAGCAGCTTAAAAAAATAACTTAATACAAACAGTTAATTATTTCATAATTATAATATCATGAAAAAATGATAAAAAATGGTATTCTTGAAAGATTAATAACACAAATTTAAACATAAATGACAATAAGTAGTTTTGTTTATTTAATTAAGAGTAAAAATGTGATAGAACGAATAATTCGTTGTCTTGGAGTACAAAAATCTGAAATCTATTAGAAATTTCTATTACAAAGAAATTGAAAATTTATGTAACTGTCATTATTTATTTGTTTTAACAATAAATAATGGTAAACTATTAGGTAAAACAATTAGGAAATTTTTTAAATAGAAAAAATCGAGAATTAGGAAAAAAGACTATATTAATAAAAATATCAATAATCGTTACACATATAAAAAAATGTTTAAATTTCATTAAATATAATAATTTAATAAAATTATTAGTATAACTAATTTTAAATTTAATAAATATTTATTAAATAGAATAATTTAAAATTTTCTGATAAAAGATAATTCGATAAAATACATCTTTAGTATATTGAATATTGGGGTAAAATTAAGTAAGTTTGTCTAATGGTTTTCTAATGTAATAATTATTTCAATGATAGTAGCTATATAAAATCTGATATTTGGATTAATAAATATAAAATTTTATTAATCATATTTTAATTTAACGTAGAATATTCTTATTTAAAAGGGACACAAAAAAGTTATTATTATTAAGTAACTAAGGCTTCAATAATACGTTTTTAGTATACACATATATCCATGAAAATATAGAAGTATAGAATACCTCGCAATCGAATAACAGCACTGGCCTTTCCAAATGAGTTTTCCGCAAAACAAGTATACGTATTAAAATCTGACGCTCGGATTCTACGTATTGTTAAGTTGACTTGAAAGGTATAGTCATTGATTACTGCCTCCGACATCACATGCCTTTCGTCAAATACAATCCTCAGAGCTGAATATTGTATAGTTTTTTTAATAATAGAAAAATAATTTTCCAAAACAGATTTAAAATTATATTAAGCATATTTAAAAATAATTGTTTACATACTTAATGGCAGAAAATGAATGTCATAAAATGTATAATGCAATCATTTTATTTATATCAGTAATTAGTTCAATAGCTATTTGAAGAATAAATGCAAGTTTCATTAAAATTAAAAAATTTTTGTAATTACCATTTTCTACATACCACGTTGTAAAAGACTTTGGCGAAGATTCTATGTAGCATTCCATAGTGATGTCATGATTTATTTGCGCAAATACTATTTGGTTCTTTATTTTGATTGTAGGCTTAACTATAAAAGTAACATATAATTTTTATTTGTAATTATAATGTCAATAATAATTGTTATTACAATAAAAGCTAATTTAAATGGTGAGTTTTTTATATTAGATCAAATCTTTAATACATCTTAAATATAACAGGTGTAGTAATAAAAGGGAATGTCTCTGTTGGTCACCGTTACTACGGTCGATTAAGTTCATTACGCTAAACTGTTGGGATTACAGAGAAATGCACTCATCTCTCTCTCTCTCTCTCTCTCTCTCTCTCTCTCTCTCTCTCTCTCTTTCCCCTTGTTTAGGATTTTTTGAATACATAATAGTATTGATCTATTAGGAAAATGCGTTTGATCACCTGTGGATAGCTAACCATCATGAACTGTGCAGTAGGATGATTAGCTGTCTAATAACTTGAGCGCTTCGTATCAAAAGACTGCCATTCGAAAAGAGTTGTTAAGAGTTATTATACGACACTTATCATCTGTTTGAGGCGCATTTTATTAGAGTGGAATCTGCATAAATATGGCTTTATTATTGCACGGATAAATCTATAAGGAAGAATTTTTAGTCACCAATGGATTTTACTCGGGAGTAACAAATGCACTCTAAAAGATGAATAATTTATTGTTGTTGTTCGATTAAGGGTCAGTTCCGATAAAAAAGCCTTCTTCTAAACTATGGTTACCATTAACGAGTACAGCATTCAGAAGAGTAAAGGTAATTTTTCAATGCAGAGTTAAAAATAGGACACTAACAATGCAATTTTACCAGAAAAAAATAAATAAGACGAACCATAAATTGTAAGTAATTTTAATACAGATGCACACTGGACGCGTAAAATAATTTTGTATTTTTTAATGCTTTAAACGAGGTTTGAGTATCGCTTTCAGTCATTTTAGATGGATGAGGTGAGTTCTGATATCTCTGGGCAGCAAAGTTTCTGATTAATCTCTTTTTGGCGTAGAGCCTTAAGGCCAGTAACTGCCCGTACTACTAATTGATGACAGTCTCATTTTTTTCAAATCTCTCCAATGTTGTCTTGCTGAGAGCAGAAGCAGGAAGAAAAGAAGTTTACTCAGGAACTGTGCTTTCCATAGCTATCAGTGCTCATTACAGCCATTTGTGCTGCATCATGGATCAGTAAGTGCTCGCCCAAACCCATTGTATAATTAGCCGTTATTCCAATTCACATGCTATGTTGAACCATTTACTCTAGCTTCTGTAATATTACGAGTGATTTGCCCAAGTCGCATTTTCAGAGCATCTGGTCGATCCACTGCGTTTGAAGACTTCGCAAGACATCGCGGCACACACATGAAGTAGCTCATGGAGAAAACTGAGTATGAATCATAACCGGTCCTCAGGACTTGGACCACTAAAAGGAACTTTTGAGGTTTACCGTCACCCGCCGTGGGTTTTGTGCGGCTGTGGTGTTCACCTAGACTTCCCGCACGATGTCGCGAACCACCGGTAATAATTCGTGAACTTTCATCCAGTTCGCTTGTCATCCGCAAACCCGCCCCGTAAATTCACAAAGCTACTTGCGCGTATACGCATAAGATATTCGCGAACGCAGAATTAATTATAAGTAGACTTATCATATCCAAGAAGTCCATTAATAAGCCTTCGTGCAGAATCGTTATTTTTAAGTCTAATTACACGTAACAACAATAAAGGCGTTTTTTTATTCTTCATTATCTTATATTCGGTTCTTTTTAAAAAAACTTTCTATTGCTAAAGTCCCTATTTATTGGACAGTTTTCACTTCGTATAAGTTTGGGACATATTTGTTAAAATAGCAAGTTGCAAAATAACTAATACAACCGTTAGCACAAGTTTTTTGAAAAACTGTTTGAAACATATTTAATCATTTCCAGCATCCCTGCTATGATAAATCTACTTAAATTAAATACACATTTTTACAAGTTTACAATAACTTTTGAGTAAAGTTTTAATTACAAAAAATATTCCTTTCTTCTTTAACTGTTAATTTGCTTATACGAGACCTTTTCACTATTTCATTAAAATAAAATCATAGAAATTTATCGAAAAAAAAAAAAATCAAAAATTAAAACTAATAATAGAAAAATATTATAAAAGTGACGAATCACTTACAAAGAACATTTACGTAATATCGCTTGCTGACCGTCGGTGGTACGCCGTTTGATGCGATACATAGATATGATCCCATATCTTGCCTTAGAATCCCAGTCAAATGAAGATTCTCATTTTTGTACATTTTTAAAACTGCAAGCAGAAGAAATAAATGAAAATGTTGGCTAAATCATATAATAATAAGACGTTTATTAATAAGATGTTTTTGTTTGTAGTTATTATTTTGTATTTGGCTAAAATATTCAGGAGGAAGTGGCAAGGTGTACAGTTGACAGAAATTTGAATCGTTTTTGTAGAATTTTGCTAGTTATTTAATAATATATAAATAGATATTAAAATCTACAAATTAAGAATATCTATAAACCCTTTCAATGAAATACTATTTCGGATTTATATAATTTTAGCTAAGATATCTAAGAAATATTTGTTTTTACAAATACTGTAATAATAGTAATTGTGGTAATAAATAATAATATGTAATAGTAGTAATAAATAATTACAATTATTACGATTGTTCTTATTATTGTTGTTAATTACTATTATTTTAATATGTTTACTATTTATTTTACTCTCTGTAACTTCAACATCAATAAAAATTGTTTAATAATTAATCATAAGTACAAATATGTTTAAAATCCTTCTATTATTTTATAGTTATTAAATTTATATAATAGGTATGACTGTATACTAATAAATTGAGTAAGAGCTACGAATTTGCTTAACGAGTTAGTAGTTCATTTTCAAATATAGAAACACGTTTTCTTTTTTGTCTCACCTTCGTAAAGATCTTAAACTTCAAATTTATCAATGTAATCTAAATTGACGTCATAGTCTTCTGCCAACAATATTTATATTTAAAAGAAAGATGTATAATTTAGATTAACAATTAAATTATTAATAATTTTGAAACGTCCCTTTTAATATATCAATAAATTTAAAAACGTATTTAATTTATTGAATTGAATACGTTAAAAACAATTATCAATAAATACGAAGTTCTTATTAATTTAGAGTGATTAAAGCTCTCTTTGAAATAACAAGGAACCTCTACTCTATATTCATTGATTTCTATCTTATTTGTTTAAGTTAATATTAATTATAAATTATAAAGAAGTTACTTTGTATTTTATATTGTTATTGTTATTTTTGAAAAATTAACGAATACTTACATTTTAAAATGTTTCAAGTAAAAGCTAATGACAAAAATCATAATAAAACTCACTGCTTCCTTTTCCTGTTTCATCTCCATACTCACTAACAATTGTTACTTTCCGGATTTACATAGCTGGCAGCGTTCTTTTTATTTTTTTTTTTACTAGCATATTCCTTTACCTTAGTTAAACAATTTTGTTACAGTGCTACGACGTAGCTCTTTTCCTGCTAGTATATATAGTCATAAAATCTAAAAAAGAGGGACGCTGAGTCTTATATGTGACAATGTGATTATATTCTTAAATGAAAGTACCGTTGCTACTTTTTATTAATGTTTTAGTATATATTTTTTAAATTCTTCATTAATTGAATAGATTTGTTTGTTTGAACTTAACTTTTATATTTTTAATATTGTTTTGATAAACTCACATATTATTACATTTTTATTGACCAAATTTAATTAAAAAAACTTTAATTTTAATAAAACGAAAATTAATTAGTATACTTGAGCATAATTATTTCGATTCAGAATATTACTAGTAATTAAGTGTATAATACATCTATTTTAGTTATTTGATCTAACTTTTGTAACTATATATGCATATGGTGTCTTCTAATTTTAATTTTCAGTTAAGTTTTGAGTGTTCATTACACAAATATATCATTTGTGTTACGTTTACTGCAATCTTAAATTTGATTTTAACAAATGAATTCACTATGTATGTACCATTGATTAGCTGTGTAATATAAAGCCATGTAAGCGTAAATTCAATTGTATAGTTTATAACTTAAAGTTATGGCACTTTTGATGCTTTTAATTACTTTTATGAATTTAAAAAAAAATGAAGAAGTTTAATAATATCACGTGTGAGAATATATCATATTTGTAATTTGTATAAGCACTTATAAATAATCTCAATAAAAATGTTTTTTTTTTAGATTATTTAAGAGATTATTTAAGATATAAGAGCAATATCTATGAAAAATATCTGATTTGTTTTACCTTTTATATTTATGCAAAAATATTTCCTTTATTTTTTTATTTTTTAATTATGTATTAATATGTACAGGGTATTTTAACAGAAGGTAATTAACTAATTTCATATATTTAGAGAAGTAACATTACTTACTAAAAATGTTGTATTTCGTAACGATAATATTTTTAATTTTAAATAAAACGGATACAGGAACCGATATTAATTTATTGTTAAATAGCTTTGATGGTGTCGGTTCGACAATGTGAAAGCTCATTGCATATTTGAAGCTTGATCTAAAAAGGATAAATTTTTTTTCTATGTACACTATAGATAAAGGGGCCTATGTTATTTGCACTAATACACTAGTCTTCGGTATCATTTTTCAAAGTGTTTATTTTAATTACTGGTTGTGCTATACTCATTTTGAGTCGGAAACACTCGTCTTTTATTATTTCAAGACGAGTCAAGGCGCTTTTCATCTTCAGCCTTCTCTACCTCTTTTATCATCACTCAGATTCGTTTGTCATACATTGTTATGCGTGGAAGGAAGACTAGACAGAGTGATCCGCACTCCCACCTCCAGGTATACATGAATAGATGTACGACGCGTTTTATACAATACTGTATTCTGCAGATTTCCTGCCGTCTGTGTAGATATGGATATATATATACACACCTTTACATTGTATAATTCAGAGTATCGGAATGTGTGCGTGTAAAGGGGAGAGATTGAGAGACATATATACATATATATATATATATATATATATATATATATATATATATATATAGAGAGAGAGAGAGAGAGAGAGAGAAAAGACTCGATGAGTTCGTGTGACAACGCGACATATGCCGTTGATTTGTACAACAATCTGTGTATGTGCTTCTCTTTGCTCGAGAGTGTGAACATGTGCTTCTGTTTGACTGGTTTATATAAAGGCTTTTTGATCCACAAATATATATATATGTATATATATATATACCTACTTAACATGGAGTTGATCAAACAAAAGGTTTTAATCAAACCTATACACATATGAGTGAGGCAGAAGAAGTATATTTAAAATTGATCAATCTATCCAAAAAATTGCTTTTATTCTGAGTATCTACATTTTACATTAATATATATTTAACTAAGAATCCATATAAATAATTTATTATAATACTGTATCTCATTTCATAAATTTTATTCAAATGCAGTATTATGAATTATTGGAGTATGATAACTTTGCAAAAAATACAAAATTTTTGGAATTTTAGTAAAGATAAATTTATTGAAAACTATGCCAATTGTGTAACATATTGTTAATAGATATCAACTAAGTTTATCCACTAAGTTATTAATTCGCACGCTTTTAATGCTCCTTCATAATATTGATTTATATGTTTAAGTAATATATAATAAAGATTTTATAAAGATATTTTATTTTCATCGTAAATTTAGAAGCAACAGCAATTTTCAATGTTCACATAGCAAACATTAATTAAAAATTAAATGATCTAAATTTGTAGAGTACTGTTTTAAAATAATATGCCAACATATGTAGATTAATGAAAATGATCAAATTTAAAAAAATTTTTAATTTATTCGATTTGATTTATTTTTTCTTCTTGATTTATTCTATTCTATTTAACATATATAATTAAACATTAAAAACATGATGTTCAACGAAGTTAAAAAATATTTAAAACATTTAAAATTTAAAATTTTGTTCATCATTAAAAACATACGTAGTTGGACTTAAAATTAAAATCAGGTATGAATAATATTGAAAAAAGATATCACTCATTACTGAAAAAACAGTAATCTTATCAATTATTTTATTTTTCCATTAATTTTATCTATTATTTCAACGATATTACATTATTAATAATTTTTGTTACTAAATTAAATGCATAAATGCTTTTTTTTAATTTAATATTTTAAATAATTATATCGTTATCTAATAAAGCGTTATGAAAATTTTTTCAGATTAAAAACATTAATGAATCTGATTATATATATTACAATATAAAGAATTAAATAGATTGTAACGAAATTTTTACAAATGCAATTTACGTGGTTACATATAAATGTATTTGATTATGAAATTAAAACTCAATTTAAGTAAATTTTAATAAAACCTAAACATTTTTAGAATCTGATAAGATTAGATGTAAAAAAATATAAAGATATGAAAATTCTTTTTTTCATATCTTTTTAAGTATTTGCTTATTTACATATGCCGACGATAAAAAAAATATTGAAAATCATAAGTATTATTACGCAAAGCTATATTTAATTTTTGTTTTTTTTTTTCATATACATAACACCTTATTCAAGCTTTAATTTATGGTAAAGGGCAGATGCGTCCACATTGAATCTCGTCCGCACTGATATCTCGTACATTTAATAAGAATTTATACATGTTTATCTGGTGTGATGTAGTTACAGCTTATGTTTTAAACGAATAAATTGTTATATTATATTTGTTATATTATTTTTCATTTTATATCTTAATCAATTGTAGAAATTTTATTAAAATTTTATTATAATATTCAATTATTTTATGATAAAAAGTACTTTGCTATTACACGAAATTATTTGTGAAGTCATCATTTCGAACGCTAACAGCTAGTCGTTGTATTATTTCAAGATTAAAATATAAGTAAATGAAAAGAAAGAAAATGTAAATGTAAAAAAATTCCTTAAATTTTTTAAAAAGCTACTTATGTTTTAAAAGCCTGTAATCAGAAACGGATAATCTAGAATGCGTTTTTAGAAAAAACTTGAAAAAATATTCATATTGAATTATTTTTGAAACATGCGGGCAATGGAAATATACTGTGTAGCGTCAATGGGTGTACATATGTTGGGGGAAATACAAAACTTCGTTCTCGTGCTAAAGATACATTTGAATGAGACCTAAGGTGTAAACGTGCATCGTTACAGAATTGGCTTTCCCACTGTTGGTGTTGTTGAGAAGTCGATGTGATGGGTTTAAAGGGGGTTGTATAAAGGAGCAAGATATAAAGAGACATTCTGGAACTTGGGTGCAATAAAATGAATATAATTACTTCACTTACAGTAGTAACTACAATTTAAGAAATAGATTATTAGTAGCGTACTTTTGATAACATTTGGTTGAACTTTAGATTAAATCTGGTGATTATTATAATAGTTAATCGAGAATTTTCATTCTTATTCTGATTTTCAAAGTAAGTATGATAGTAATTATTTCATTGCATTGTCAAATTAAATTCTCATGCTTTCAATACACGAATTACAGAGTTTATTATATTCTTGTGCTGAATAACGTAATTAACAAAAGTTATGTGCTATTCTCTGATATCGAGAAGTTTATAAAAGACGAATACTTGTTAAACTTCTTATTAGTTGCAATGCCGTATTGTCAAAAGCAGATGTCATAGTTTTCTTTTCTAGAAGCCTACTACAATAGTCTTATATTTTTAACTCTACTCTCAAATTAATAATTTGGTTGCTATTATATACTGTGCACCCTTATACTACTCCTTGAGCTTTCTTGTCTTGTAAGGAAATAGTTTTCCATAAATTTATAGGACCAGAGTCTACAGTACAACTATTATGAAAATTAAACTTAGTTAATTTAATATATGTATACTTATGTATATGTATATATATATATATATATATATAAACATTCTTTGTTTGAAGTATGTTATAAAAATCAAAATAATTGCAAGAACAACCACAATAACACAGCAGTAGCAAGAGCAATAATAATTGTAGCAGCAAGGTATAAGATTTCCATTAAATTTAATATATAAAAAAAATCAAATAAACGAACTGTTTGTTATTCAGTTATAATATTAGGTCAAACATAAAGATTTAATGAAACTAAACTAAGCTTTTGAAGGTTTGACCTAATTTTTTTTGTGTATATTAAATACTAATTACGAAATATACTAAATAACTTTTTTCTTGGCACTTAATACAAACAACTTAATGTATGTATAAACGTATGTATACTGAATATAATCATTAGATGCTCATCCTCAATCTGATTAAACTATTTAAATTATAATAGGAAAGGCCATAGCTATACTATTTGATTATCGCTTAATGTGGAAATATAAATTAAATAATTAAAGCTCGAATCCCAATCATCAACTATTTCACGCGTATACAAAAGGCAGCTCCACTCCCCCCCCCTCCCATAGCGCAAATCGTCGCATCTGCAAGAGTGCCTCCAAATATAGACGTCCGCGACCGGGCAACGAATCTACACAAACAAATATTTCACACTGACGTTAAAGTTATAAATGCGAACAATACGATTTCATCGCGCACCAAGGGCTAAGCAAGATCCTCCTATTTCGTAAGGTTCTCTAGTGAGTCATGATTTTGCCAATGCTGATAATTATTCTCTAACTTACCAACAGCCCGTTCCTTGTCGTTTCGTATAACGATACTTCGGCCATCCTCCCGGCGCCAGGTAACCCCTGGCTCGGGACTGCCGCTTGTCCGGCACCGCAGCCTCACGGCCCCTCCCTCGATACTCGTCAAGCGATTGCTAGAATCTTCCAAGTCCAGTATGTCCGGAGGTATTACGACTTTCATGTGTCCAATCTGTTGATCCGAGCCAAAGGAGTTATATTTTCAATTACACGTGTTCTTGTAATTTTAGCTTTTTTTCCCCGCGCTCAAAATAAATTTACAGACATCGCTTTCTATTATTTCAAATACCACATTAGTCGTTTAATGACTCGTGCAGTTATTTACAATGAATTTTCTTTAACCTGAACGATTTTCGAATACAATACACAATCACGTTTAATATTTGACACTGTTTGAAACATTTAATTACGATATTAATTAATGAAAGAGATAATGAAATATCACAGGAGTAAGATTATGGAACATATTAATGAACGGTTTTTTGCTAATTCGTATCGTGCCACAGTTAAAATATTAACAAAATTAGATAGTGTGCAGAGAGAAAGAATACGAGACTATATTAAATACACTTCTTTTTAATTAGATAAGAAGTTTAAGGTTACTTTCAATACATCTTATAAAGCGATTTAATGTGATTTTTATAAAAAAATATTTGTAAAAATTACTTAAACGTGCCTGTAATGTCTATTCTTGTGTTTAATATAACGGGATAAATACAATTCTTAAATACTGAGATAATAATCGAGACGATAACAATTTTTATTATAAAAATACATTTAAAATTTTTTAAGTAAATTAAAAGGGAAGTAAATTTGGGGGCTTTTTGGACTATAAATAAATAATAAATATGCATTCAGAATTATGTAACATTTTGTTGAATATAAATGCTTCTGAACTTGTATTGAAATTCATAGCCTATTATGAATACTTATAAAATTTATGTGGAAAATAAAGATTTACTCGGTATGTTTTGTTAATCTAATGTAGACGTATAAGGTATGTTTATTTTAGTGATGTAAGTACAACAAGATGTGTTAATTATGAAATTCCTTGTTTTCTCGGTGAAAATCTCGAGATTTATTACTACTGAATTTAATACAAAAGGAATGAAAAGACTGCGAGAACTGGGATCATGGAAACAAGTATGAAAAGTTATTGCGAACTTTATTAATTGATAATACAAAACTTTTGTATTAAAAAATTAAATCATTTACGTAATAAACGATATAATGATATTTCATTATTTTAGAACACATTCAATTATAATTTGAATTTCAAAAGTACTTTTTAAAACTTCGTATTATATTATTTTGACAATTATAATAGTATGTTGCATATTTTTTAAAAAGAAACGGTAGTTATCTAGGATTATGGGATACATTGTGTCAGTAAAAGATGTGAATAATAACTAGGATTGAATGTTTTATTTAAATTTTAAAATGTATTGCGAAACTAGAGAAAACAGAGAGATTATTAGCAGAGCAATAGCAGATTTAATTTTTGCAAATGCCTTATTTTGTAAAAAGTAGCACATTCAATAAAAGTACTGTAAATGAGATTATAAAAGAGATACTGAACAATAATAGGGGGATTTATAGGGTATTTGTCAATCGTCCTTATTTTCAAGAGGAGGGCTAGTAATTGAATCAGCAGGCAATTAATTTATTCAATTTCGTTTTAATTACCTGAACTTTACTTATTCTCTAGTTTTCTGTATAATTTTGAATTTGAAAGCAAATCTGTACCGTTTAATGTAAAATAAAACTTTGACTAGATGAATTTTTTAACTATTTATTTAATTATATTTTATTGCAAATACACTTTGGAAATGCATGTGTGATTTACTAATTTTTAAATATTTGAAGTAAGATAAGATTTTTATAAAACTCATATTAAAATAACTGACAATTAAATTTTGATAAAATGTAAGAAATTTACAATAAAATGTTTGTATTTCTCTAATTAAACATGAACAAATATAGTTTTTTATAATCAATATTTTTAGCCCTAAAAATAATATCTAATAAAAATGTTTTTACATAATATTATATCATATTGAATCTCATAATTAATAGGATCAAAAAACTGCACATTATATTTTTACAAAAGTGAAATAATGTTTACAAAGATCATATTTTCAAAGTAAATACTTTAAAATATAGCTTGTCATAATTTTGGTTTATGGTAATTTTCTTCGGTATTCATGTTGTTGAACAAAAAATTTTTTTAAAAACGTAATTTTTTTTGAAGATTTATTGAAGAAACAAAGATATAATATGTTTTTTACTTTAAACAAATGTTTATAGTTGAGTTATAATTATTTTTCAGGATGTTTTAAAGAAACAAATTTTTACGAATTTATTTTTTCATTGTAATATTCTTGTCGTAAGCATTTACATTTTAATAGATTTAAACTTGTGTTTAAATAGAGTTAAGGTATCATTTCTTTTACTGGAATTTAAATAACGTAAATAATTACAATCAAATACAGCCATTTTACAGTTAATTAAGTTTTTTGGCCTTTTATTCAAATTTTTGGTTATTTTATTGATTTGTAATAAAAATACAACTTTGGATTATCATTTGTTTAAAGCATCATGTACTTTGTAAATTTTATTTGCATTAAAATAAAATCTCAAATACATTAAAATAAAACATTATTGTAACTTTATACATTTTTTATTCTGGAGAGCTGACTTTAAAATATTTAATATTGCAGTATTTAAAATTATGACATATAAGAAAGAAAGTTCATTTTCGATTAAATCTTATATTGATACAAAATGCGACATAAAATCATATTTTAAAATGTATTTTACATATGTTCTATTGAAAAATACATTTTTTCCTGTAATAGATATATTTTTTAATATACATATGAATATAAATAAATTGAACGTAATAAATTTCTTTGTTTATGTATAAGTCTTTAAGTGAAAAATTACATTCGTTAACGAAGCTGTATTCATGTACAAGAATAAATGCTAAACGTAGAAAAAATTGATTAAATTTATGCTAGCTAATAATTACCAACTCTAATTGATTAATTTTCAGTTTTAGTGTATTTATACTTGTTTTAATTGCGTCAAATTTAACATTTTAATACATTTTTATAATTTCAATTGTTAGATTTTCAACACAATTTTATGTAGAAGTAAATGATATTGTATTGGATTTACAATTTGTACGCGTTCGAAAGTTTATGTATATTATTTAATTACTGTTGCAATAAATATTATAATTTTTTTATTAGTATATGTATTATGTTATTTTTCATTGAAAAAGATAGCGTTGCTTTAAATGGACATTTTTATCGAGAAAAGTATATTCGGGAAACTCTTTGTTCGTCGCGGATCATTTGAATATTGATTTTACACTCTCATGATAGTGAATAGTAAGACCGAAAAATACGCCAATGCCAAAATCAATGTTTAAATATTTATTAACTTGAAACGAATACAGTTGTTTCCTTAAATTTATTTTGATATAAAAAAACATGTGGAATAATATTGTGACCAGCATCGATTTTATACATACATACTGATTGATTGAATTTCAGCGCAATCAAAATTCATTATAATAGATTAAAATTTAAGAGTACGCGTCGATAGATACTATTGTCAAGGTGTGGGAGTAAGTGAGACTAAATAAAATATACATCGCAAGAGCTAAGGCAAAAAAGTTTGTTCTTTTCGTTGCTAATGAGGCGGGAGAGGTGCGAAGGGATCTCGCAGAGGAATCCGTCATCTTTAATCCAGTTTTGCAAGTTAAGCGAGGTTGTACGTATAACGTCGGGAGATCCGTACGTGGGAGGCGGGCACACCCTTAGGCTTTGGCACCCAAGGGAACGACTCATGTTAATCAGCTTCGATGTACCTGGCTCCTCATTGGTTCGGTGTTCACCTGGCACATATAAGTGCCCGAGTCGTCGGGCTGTACGTTCACGACGTAGAGCTTCCACGTGTTGTGGCCATTGTGGGTAACTGACAGCCTGGGGTTTGGTGCTACCATATGTGTGTGTATCGCCAGGATAGCTCGAGAGTCCGATTTTATCCATGCGACCTGTCCAACAAGTTTCCTCCTGAGTACTTTGATTATGTAGGCGATCGCCGCTGGGAGGGGGCGGGAATCGATCAAGGGTATCATCATATATTACTAAATGACATTATTACTCGAGAGTATTTAGAATGAACAATTTGTTTTAATTAAGCTACGTCAATGAATTGCCATTATGTTCTATTTATTATTTGTAAGTTTGATGAGTTCCCCATGTACGTATTTATTTTCGGAAATTTAATATTTTCACATTTTCACTATTGGACACATATATAAAAAAGAACATTGTACAGAGTATTTATGAATAAGAAGGGAAGCGTATTTCTTTTGTTTTTAAATGTTACATATAAAACTCTAACTACATAATAAAACCTTTTTCTAATGATTCATAGATACATTTTTTTAAGTATTCAATTCTTTTTTATTGATGAAATTTAGCGAATTGAAAAATTTATATTTATGTCAGATATTTATAGTCACAGTAAAAAGTATATTTGATGTCTACAACGAAACTTATTTATATTCCTTAGTATGCGAAAAGTAAGTCTTTCAATTCATCTTCATAGTTCATTCGAAACAAATGATCCAATATAGTGTTTCCTTTTTTTTGAATTGTTAATGTAATGCGAATTTAATTTTTTTATTATATTTTTGGTATAAACGTTTCTTATTGAGAAAATAGTATTATTATAATTAAAGTCGTAATTAGCTTCATAAATTTATTTTTAGGGATAAATTCATATTCGTCCATTTTTAATTGTATAGATCATTTATTTAAAATAAAATTTATTTACTTTTTTTTAATAACTTTTTATTATTTATTTTTTTTAATACTTTAAAAATTATTAATTAACAACAATATGTTTTAGATATTTGTATGTAAATGAGATACTCATTTCAAAATGTTCAAACTTTGTTTAGAGAAGTATTTACTACCCTTGAAGTCAATTTACGCTGTAAATAGTTTTATAACTTCTTTGAGCATTTGGATTGAATGTAACTTATAAAGGGCCCGCAATATAATTTTACATATAATGAATTAATAACACGTTTACAGAAAATACGATGCTACCTAAGAAGTTACTTACAGTTTCCCGAATAGTAAATACAGTGCAAAAAAACAAAGTATTTGCAAATCACAAGCTGACTTAAATAATCGATTTGCTTCTGAAATGGCGATTCATGTCGTTTATTTACATTTCAATTTTCTGATCCTAATTCTAATGATTTTATAAAATTCTTTTTTTAAATATAAAAATAAAAAAAAAACAATAAAATAATTTTTGTCGTATGCAGCCAAAATTATACTTTAAACAAAATTCACTTTCTGTTTTTCTAATAAAAATACTAAAATTATAACTTTTAACGTTTCATTCTAATTTTTTCTGATACTTATTGGTTTTAACTTATATCAACTAACTTGCACATGCTTTCTTTATAGTTATAAGTTTATAAAAAAAAAGTTTATAAGAAGTTCCAGCTGTAATTTCTTTTACTAAAACTCCTTTGTATTAAAAAATTATAAAAGTAAATTCTAAATTTTTTAATTATAAAATTAAAAGTTAAGTTTTGAATAAAAAAACTGATTATCCCAATATATAATTGTGCAATTAATATTAATAATGATACTTTTTTTATATTTTTTTCTAAAATAATTATATATTAATACTGTGTTTGTAAAAATATAAGACATTTTAGAGTAAAATGATAGTCACAGTATATACTCAAAAAAAATTAGCGTAAAAATAATTAAAGTGCTTAAAAATTATATTGTTATTAATAGTGTATTGAAGATAGTATAAATTAACATATTTCTTAAATGTATTTTAAATACACAAAGGTCTGCGCAGTAATTTTGTGTATTTTATAAATATTCCAAACTACTACAGCTTGTTACAAAATTCTCAGTATCGGTATAAATATAAAAATAAAGTATGCGTAATTATTAGAATTAAGTGAACTATATACTAGTGAAATACTGTTTTATGGGAGAAGAGGATACTAAGTTGTAAATACAACAATTATCGAGAAGCAAGAAGAAGGAAATAGCATTTTATTTTTAAAATTATTAGAATTATTTAAATTTAAATTTCTTTTCATTTATATGCTTTCCGTTCAAATTCATTATTAATTCAAGTAGTTAAAATTACAGTATTTATTAAAATTTTTATTACTTACACTTCATAAATTTCAATATTAAAAATTGAAAATAATCGATTTTGTTTTAAAAATTTTAATATACTATTTCAGATAATTAGTATATATTTTTAAAAGTCATTCAAATATAAAAATTTATAAATTGTATTGGTCGGTATAAATTTTGTAAAGTACTATGAGATAGGTAAAAATGTTTATTTTCAAGAGCTATGTATTACGAAGTATATTGTTATAATATCAATTTCTTCAAATAAATATTAAATTTGAATGATTAAATGAAGAATATTAATTTTTATTCATATTCGTCTGTTGTTTAAAAATGTTTCCAAAAGTATGACTGCGTAAAAGTAATTGTTTTGTTTAATAAAAGTTTTATGTAATTACTACTATAAAGTAAGAGTTATAGGCAGAAAAAAGAATAAAGTAATAGAAAGGTGGATTAAGAGATAGATAAGGAGAAAGGGAGATAGAGATAGAGAAAGATATGATGTCAGAGAAACGTACCGTGAACGAAGAATGAAAATTTCTTTTATTTTATTTCGTCTTTTTAGCTTAAAAAGTAACATTCTGCATGATATGAAAATTAAATTATGACAAATAATTTTAAAAATAGAATTGACATACATCATGATATAGAAAATAAGCAAATATGTTTTAATTTATTGTATGAACTTTCTTTTTCAGAAACAATTTGTATTTATGAAACAGCTCAAAACAACGACAAAAGCATTAAATGATAGAGCATGATGATATATTTATCTTAATTTTTTTTAAAACATAATAAGATATCTATAAAATAATATTTATTTGAGCGAAACATTTTTTTAATAATTACTGCTAAAGTTGAATTCGTAAATACTTTTTTTTTATTTATTTTTAAAAATTTATTAATAAATGAAAATTGTAAGGTAAATTTTTTTAATTAGTTAGCACGAATTCTTTGTATTATTAAAAATTGAATTTTTATTTGTATGCTTCAGTCATCCATTTGTCACTCATATTTTAAAATATATTTCAGTAATTTTTACTAAAAACCAAATTGTTATACAAATACAATTTTTTGCATTTATATAGTATTATAATTGAATTTTAAAGTGTATTATAGCGAGACTACTACGAATGAATAATAAAAAAAATAAAAAAATGAAAAAAGAGAATATTACAAAGAGCATCAGGTGAGAAACGAAGATATTGCGATTTCGCACTCAAGTTTAGAAATATCACGAGCATGGAAATGCACGAGCAGTGTATTGAAAAGTATATTAGTGTCAGATATAAAGGATAATCATTTTTTATTAACAATTTTGAGGGATGTGCGTGGCGGTGAGATAGATTTAGAGAAGCGTATTGAATCGTAAAAAATTGACTTATCAGAATTGCCTATCGCGTGAAATAATTAAATTTGAATTATCGAGTTCCTGTTCGACCATCACCGATTGTCTTATACATCTTACATGTAATTGTGTTTTATTCTATAAAACACTGAAACCGTCACCTCACTAACTGGTTCTGCGAATATCACTGAGCTTACGAACGACAAGTGTTTGTGGAAATGCACGATTCACCATCAGGTAAGCAAGCGAAAAAAGTAGAGTGTGTGCAAATGCACTACATATCGTATCAAGATCTACGTGGGCGATCCTAGCGTAGGAGCACAATACATTTATTCGCGAAAAACTGCTCTGTTAATCTTTAATAAGTACGTTAAATGCATTTATACTGACTCAAATTCCTAGTTATTATATTTTTACTCATTTAAAAACTAATCTTTTCAATAAAAGTTTATTGCTACAGTTACTCAAGGTATTATTTTCCATTTTGTTTATCATCACTGATATTACTGTTGCTTTACAAACATAATTTTTGAAACAGAAGAACATTAATATCATATGTTTAATATTTTTATAAATGATTAATGAAGCTTAGATATCTCATTTTTTTAACAATATCATATTGGAGATATTACATTTATATAATAAAACATTTATAGATCTTTTTATTACATGTTTATTTATTTATATATTTTAATTTTATACTTTTAGTTACATTCTATAATATAGTTTATAATAAATCATGATTTTGTTTTGCTTGTTTTGTCTTTATCAGTTTCTCTATATGACCTTCACTTTATAGTGGTAGATTTCAAAAAAAAATATTAGCAAAAAAATTGTTTCTACAAACTCACATTGTATATTTATATGCAAATATTATTTCAGTATGGACAACTACAAGGTTTTTTTAAAATTAAATCTTAAATATTAAATATTAAATCTTCATTATTGTTACCTTTAACAAGAAATATTTATATCAATACTTAAATACTTATTAAATAAATTTAATAATTAATGTAATTTCTTGTATGAAATATATATGTTAAATATTAAGCTCTACATATGATTTGTAAGGCACTGTCAAATATTAGAATTTCAGTTTGTTTGATAATTTTTTATTTATACCTTATAGGAATTGTTTTATTCTATTAGGTAATATCAACAATAGATTGGTAATTCTTTACATTTACATTTTTGGTAAGTATATTTTTTTGTTGAATAAAAATATTTTTACTTTAATATTTATTGATTATTTACATATATTAGTTAATTTATCTGTATTTTTTTTCATTATACTCTTAATATAAAATAAATTATAAGTATAATATCGTATTCCACTCAATTCTTCAAATTTATCATTTTTTGAACAAACATATATATATATATATATATATATATATATATATAATATTGACATTTATTTCTTATATATAAGTTTATATAAAAAATTTTGTGTTACTAAATAATAAAAAATATTTTGTTTTAAACCACTGCACGATTTATTACAACATTGTAAATATTCTATAAAAAAGCTTTAAATCGATAAATAGATAGCTTTAAATTAAAAGCTATCCACATTTAGATTAAATAAAATAATATACAGTCCGTGTAAACAGTAATACTGAGACTGGACATTTACTTATCATATTTCGAAATCGTATTTTCGAAGATCAGATATAGACTCGGAAAATTTTTGTGAAAATTTGACTCTGAAAAATTTGCTTCTTAAATTTATTGTGAGGAGCAAAATAGTTAATTTCTCATCACTTGACGGAGTAGCACTCCAAAACGCAATTGGAGCCTAATCAAATTGTGGATAGAGCAGTTGTGAATACCAGGACTAGATGGCTAAGTATTTTACTCGTACCTTATAAGATTGGAGATGATTAACGACGCATGTGAAGACTACGTCGCGACCTTGAATAACTGTATGATTCTCCAAAGGTGCTAGGAACTGTGGTTGAAGTTGCAAGTGTGGCACTACATCCCCTGAAAAGTTGACTGCCCGCACTTTTTCACCTAAAGATATTTATTAAGTAAAAGGTAATATCAATAACTTTAGATATAGCTTAAAATTAATCTATAAGCAAAGAATTATACATGTGCAGATAAACTTTAACTATAAATTCGAAATTGATTCATGAAATATAATTTATGTTTAGATGGTAAAGAAAATTTATATGTACATGTATTTTTTTTACCATCTCATTATTTTATTTTAGTAGGATTAAATTGCTCTATAGTGTCTTCAAAAAATCGCTTTCAAAATTAAAAAAAAGTTTAAATGCAGTGCCTTTAATTAATAAAATGTGTATAAGTCATCAATGAAAATGTATAGTCCATCAAAGTTTTTATAACTTTGTTAATGTTTTTATGGACACAATTTCTTGTGTCTCCCATTAAAACGATGAAAAGAGAAATACAGATTTTTTCAAGCGATATATTTTCAAGCACTTTCACACAGTATTCAATAAATATGCATGTATGTATATTTTTATAATCTGAATTTTTAATAAGATTTTCAATATTCATTAAATTTAAAAATTCTAAGATTTAAAAAAATATAATGTAATAGAATGTATTTTTCTTAAAACACCAAACATCTAATACTTTACATATTTATGAATATATTTTACAGTAGGTGAAATTAAGAATTTGAAAAATTTATCTCTGGAACAAAAATGAATAACTAAATAAAATTTTTTGAATCATAAGCAAATTAGATTCGTTAATTTTATTAAATATTTAAGCTACTAAGTATCACGTTTTTTGCATATGATTGTGGTACATATGAAATTGATGTACGGGCACAATGTTTGTGACAACTTCAATTATAAGAGTTTTGTGTGATGTTTTCGTTCTTCTTTTTTTAAATGTGTATCTCTCTTCTATATTTATTATATACCTCAAAAGCTTTTATGTATCGCGAATTAACTTTTATTTGTAAAGAGTAATAAATTAAAAACAACATTTAAATTAAGATTCTTGACCATTAGAAAAACTACATGTATTATTTTTCGTGTTTTATATTCAGCTTATCAAAAATTAGATCTTGTAGAATGAAATTTGATGTTACTTCATTTAGATTAAATCACAGCATTTTATACTGATTTAAACATTTAATGAAATTGTTAAAATGAATTATATGTAGTTTTAAATATTTTGATTCTCCTATTATATACTACTATTATAAGCTTACTATTTTTATTTAACATATTTTTAATACAATTTTTTTTTAAACAATAAAACCGAATTTAATTATCAGAACTTAATCGTTTGGTTGTTAAGTGTATATTTTATTATTATTTAATTTAGTTTGTTAATACATAGAGATTCTTAATATATAAAAAAAAATAAAACTTAAAAGTGATAGTGAGTAGTTGTACTGTAAACCTGATGGAAAAATAAAAATTTAATTTATGAATACATATCAATTTTTCGTACCACTAGTTGGCTTGGTGACCTTATATAAATATTTAAAGTATCCTGAGAAAATGTTTACGTCGTTGTTTGATAATACATTTTTTATATAAAAAATTGTACGATTTATGTATAAAAGTATTCAGGTATAGACATAAATAAACATTTTTCAAAATAAGAATTATCTTACTTATTACGTTTTATATGCATGTGCTTATGGTTTTAGATATTTGCAAATAAATTAAAAATTTAGGTTATACTGATATGTTTCGCCTGTTTTTAAGATATTAGGATTTCGCATCGGTATGATTTTAATACCAATGTAAGCATATGCATTGCATAATTTTAATTTTTTTTAAATTTTGTTTACAAAAAAGTATGTGTTTCGACTGCTTAGCTTTTTTAAATCATAAAAACATATTTGATTTAGAATAAATTGAAAACTTTTTAGGCATATATTAATTTTTTTCTAAATATTAATAAATTTAATAACATTTTGATATTAAATTTAGAAGTTATCACATATACGGGTATGATGTTGTATGATTTTAATTAAAAAATTTTTAAGTTTTTGTAAAATTTATAATTTTTTTATACATATTTGTAATATATATTTTGTAGCACATAAGTATTGTAATATTTTGTTAAAAATGCATGCAAACCTAAAAGAGAAGAATTAGTTTATTTATTAATTCTGTGATGTTTCATTTTTTAAAGCTGAGAATATAACGTTGATGAATTTAAAAGGAAAAAAAGAATCCTTAGAAAGGTCGTTATACTGTAAGTGTAACAAATATGTATTTAACTCGCTCAAACTAAGTAAAATAAAATTGAAAATTCATTGCTGCAAAAATGATTAGGCTGTGTCCGATAATCTAATTTTTTTTATGTCCGAAGCAAAGTAATTTTAAAAAATCTTGAAAAGATCTAGAAAAATACTTTCTCGGTTCTTAATATATAGAGTGCGTTTATCTTTGTCAGAAACTAATCTATTATAAAAAGATGTAAAATTCAGCGCACTCTTGTCTCGCCAAAATCGTAAATGTAGCCATTTACAAGGGTAGGTAATAAAACAGGGTTGTCGTTTGTAGCCTATGCCTTTTTACAAGCTTACCAATTGTGGAATAGAAAAGAGTCGACAGAAGAAAGCATAGAGGTAAATCCCGTGAAGCCATTCCAGTGTGTAAGCCATGTGCCATGCGTGCTGCAAAAAATGCAAACGTTTTCTTATCTTTTATTATTTCTCTTTTATTTTATGGCGTTCATGCGCCTACTTAATTGCAGTCCATAAGGATTAGGTAAATGAACGATCGACAGACTAAGCTTTTACGCTTGTTGCAACCAAAGCGCGTGTAATTTATGGGCAATATGAAATTTTAATTCAAATAAAAATGCTTCAGGGACTGGAAAATGTTAAATAATAAAATCAACTATGTATTTATTAAAACAAATACATGTGTGCAATATTGAAGTTGTATCATTTTCACTAAGGTCAAGCATAATTTTTTGTATAATTTCTCATACATCGTTACATATTTATATATAATAGAATATTTATATATAATAAAAGTTAGGAATTATTTCTTCTCCAATATTTTTGTTTAACAGATATTTATTTTTTTTCAGAAGAATAATAATTTATCGATGATTTGTTAAAAATCAATTTCATTTAATGCTCAGGGAAAATAGTTTTATATTTATAAAGATTATTCACAATTATTGATGATTAGGTAATGTAAAATACATACATCCTTTTTATATTATTTATAAACAATAAAAATTATCAAGTAAATTGTACACAATTATTAATTTTTGAAAATATTTAAACCAATGTGTACAGAACATTTCATAAGGAATATTTCATTATCAAGTTGTAGAAACAGTAAAACGCGGATTGTAGATAGGACACTTTATTTCCAGTTTAATTCCTTTTGTAGCTTCTAATTAAAACTGATTTACCTCTATTTCTGTAGGTGAATGCAATTGCCTTTATAATAGTATGTACACAGTATTGGGAACTGATAGTAAAGAATAATTTTTTTTTAACTTTTTTTCTTGAAAATTTCTATTGGCACGTATTAAACGTGTTCAAAGAATCATAAACAATCGATTGTTTCAATAATGTAATCGTATCATGAGAATATTTCAGACATTTTTTTTCATATTTTTTCAAAGAAGATAGGAGTTATAACATAACAAAATGACTGGTCTAACATAATAAATCAAAAAGTAAATATAGGGAGTATAAATAATTAATCAGACAATGCTTAATTGTAGAGAGACTTGTTTGACTAATATCTTTTACTAATAGCTTTGATTATTTAGGATTTTCATTTGAGTAAAAGATTGTAAATAATCTACAATTTAAATTAATTGACCTAAAAATTAATCGATCATAACTCTTGCTGGAGAAAATATTGTTATTCTGGGTATTTATACTATCAAAGGATGTTCCGATATCCACATGAAATTATCTAATAAAATAATATAAGTAAATCTCTTATTCAATTTTTTAATGATTTTGTAACCGTTAATATAGTATTAACATTACATTCCGATAGTCATAAATAATTTTTTTAATTAATGTAAGGAATTTAATTCAAATTAAATTTTCTAAGGAATTGAAATTTTAATTCATCGGTTATAAAGTTTGTTCGTTTTATATTATA